>CM060839.1:39410000-40610000 GCA_030762175.1 Metallyticus violacea
TTAGAGGTTGTTAGTATGTATCTTATTATAATTGGTAACTGTATATTTGAAAATGTTACACATTTTAATTATAAGGGAACAAGTATTATAAATGATAATGGAAACAAGTTTTAGAATCAATTTGGCAAATAATTAATGTTATTATAAATAAATGAAACAACTTTATTTTCAACTTCTTAGCATAAAAAGAAAGTGAAAACTATATAAAACATTAGGCCAGATATCTTTTATGAATCAGAAAATTAAACCTTGAATAAAGAAAATGTCTTCTTGGATTGGATTATTAGGGTCTTAGGAATTGATTTCGCCACTTCAGCCTTGCTTAACGGCTAGCCGTTTGTGCCTACTTTCCCACTTTAGGTGGGGAACCTCCAAGAGAAGGGGTTAAGGTGAGGGAGAGACACGGGCGTAGACGAATCCAAGAGTTGTTTACAAATGGAACACGACAACGCTGGCGAAAACCTCCCTTCAAGAGCCGCTTACATAACAGACATCGGAGCAGAAACCTTTCCAAAGCGCAAGCCACCGTTACACCACACCATCCGAACTCGCCCTGACACTTTCGACCCTGTAACAGTTTCCATGGCCATCCGAATGCGAATACCAGGCATTGATAAAACGAACATGGTATTTGAGAAAAAGTACTTAAGAAAATATGTGGATCTATGAAAGGAGGATTTGGGGAATCAGATATAATGCTGAACTATATCATTTGTATAAGGAACCACATGCTATTAAAGTTTAATATGCTCTATCCACGTTCTATTATCTGTTATCTCTATTAGAAATGTTTAGGACATTATTACCATTGTAAACAGGTTAAATTGCTGATCTAATGTATGCAAGAAGCTGGCTCGACGCGTTGGAAAAAGACCTGAAAACTTTCCAAGAGCTGTTGGAAAAGTAAAACACAGGACAGATATTGAAGGTTGTTGCATTTATTTAGAAGAAGAAGACACAATTTTCATTGGGGTTTATTGAACTTAAATGCACCGCACAAAATCATTAACATCTACCCATAAATAATAACAACAACAACCTTATTGCAATCTGCAATCTAAAAATGTAGGTTTGTGGGTAAAGGATTTTCAGACTTGAAAAGAACACAAGAGACAGGGAACGGCAACAGAGTAGCCACATGAGAAACATAGCAAACTGTTGGATTTGAGCCCACGTTCATGCCCTTGGGCAGGGTACTTGTGCGTTCTTCAGATTTCTAAGAAAAAAGTTCAACAAGTACTCTGCATGGAAAAGGAATCTTTCACAAAGGCTTCGGGATATTTTTCAGAGAAGTTTCGAAACTTTTCCGCAATACATTTAGCTCTGGTTCACGCAAGTGTCGATAATATGCAACCATTGCTTTATTACTGCGCTTTCCTTTAAGTGAAACAAATAAACTTTGCTCGTTTAGATCTCAACTATCCTCAAGCAGCTGCGTTTAGACGTACATAATAATGACGTACTGAGGAGCGTCCTTTCGAGAGGTCGAGCAAGGAACTAATGGTGCCTACTTTCACTGAAGCAAAAACGTTTGGAGCTAACTGAACTTCTTAACACACTAGCATCCAAACTATTTTTGAGCGATATTTAAGATATTGCATCTGGAATTATCTAAACATTGTTTTTTTTAATATTAACTCAAATAAAAAGGTAAAACCAAACAGGAAGAAGATTAGATTTGTTATCATAGTACATTCTAAATTCTTAATTAATATAAATTACTTTATTTTGGAAAAGAAAATGTTTTTATTGTTTGTGTCGATTACTTAGGTGTGTTATGAAAATAAAAATTAATAAATTGTTTATAAAATAAATTAAACGATGTTTCATAATACATATATTCAACCGATCGATTTAATCAGGCTTGATACAGGCATTCTGAAGGTTGTAGATTTTCCATGGTTTTCTTCAGTCTATTTTCAGAAAAGGAAATTGCCGGGTTAATAGTTCTCTGTTATGTATTCACCTAACTTTCATCATACCTATCAATCTCTATGTATGTGTGTATTTTTCTGTGTTTGCAATGTATTTGAGATAGCCTGGACATCGAACTGATCGCGCTATGCTGAGCGCGGAATTAGGCAAAATGCCTTTTCTCACTTGGTGGATGTATTTAACAGCCAAATAGAAAGAACGTGTTTCTGTACATTTGGAGTGTGTAGGGCCTGGGTTTTTTTTTTTTTTTTTTTTTTTTTGTGTGTGCCTATTTTGGCTTCTGTTGCCAAGTTTAAAATTATTTTTTTTATAAATGTTTTGGATCATTATGTGGATTTTTCTGCGACTATTTACGTTAAAACACACAAAATTTCAATATATCAGTGCAAAAAATATAAAAATAAATGGTGCGTTCACTTCCGAAAATATCTATTGAGAATCTTTTTATACATTCATTTCTTTTCAAGCAGTCAAAAATTTTCCCCACAACCCGATACCTTAAACTCTTTAAATAGCTGAACCTTCATTCCTTAAAAGGAACGCAAGATTACCTGGGGCTATATCAGGAAATAGAGAGATAGAGAGGATGAGGGAAGTGCTGTTGAATAGTCCTGGCAAATGACCTTGTATCGATCTGAGCGAGACAGTTATAGGAAATTTATGATGGAGGTAACTTTTCAGCTGCATAAATATAAAAATAAAATTGCAAGCGAGAAAGATGAGAGTAGTACAGCTGTGCAATAAACCGTCCCTACAATGTGTTCAGTACGGAAGTAAGAGACATACTAACTTGATTCCCCTATAAGCGCATAAACAGAAAATGAACTCGACCAGAAACCACCGTGTATCTTTTACTCAGTAGCCAAGACTATTCAAAACTACTTTACTTTGTCTTGATCAACATTTCCATATGTCCTGAAAGGTGAATGTTCTATTGTAACTGGTATGAGTCCTTTCAACATAGTTTGTTTTTTTTAAATATGCGCCAATCACGTTCTTTTTCCAAGATGAAAATGTTCTCATGATAAGCAGCTGACTATAACAATACCTTGAAAAAAACATCTTATTGCTTGTAACCAACAAAAGTAAGCGTAAGTACTTTAATTGTTGATAAAGAAGTTATTGAATGCCTTAAATACCTTATTATCATTAATAATGAGTGATATTACTTTTAATTGTATTAGTGTCAATTTTCAGTAGTTTAAGTGTTTTTAAATGCCTATTTTAACCAATATAAATCCTGAACTTTCGGGCTCTTCTAGTGTATGCTTTGTGTGTCCCGATATAAATAGCTTTCTGACAAGCTACTGTGTGTTTGGAAGTCCTAGGGGGTGTGAGCCCTAATATTAGAAGAGGATAAACAGTAAATAGGAAGATATGTCTTCAAAAGTCATAGCTATTAGCATAATTATATTTGGTGTGAAAATGTTAAATGATTGGTATGGTTTCCATGTGAATGTTATTACTTTGTCTAGTAATTTAAACATATAATTTGTAAAGATGTTGAAATTTTGTCTGCCTTATCTCACTTTCACTCTGTCATTTTCTTTATTATTTTTTCTCCATCTGATGATATTTCCATATACAGGATACGAGAAAATGTGTACAAAGAATTTACGAGTAGAAATAGAGTCCAAAAATATACACCTCAAGAAGAGAAATAAATGGTTTCCGATATTTCGTTCTGTTACTGCAGGCATTGACTCCAAGGTTAAAAATGTGAATGAAAACAACTTTTCTTTGTAAAATCCAGAGCATTACTTCAGTGCACCATGTAAATGTTCAAAATGAGCTGTCAATGCGTTGCCGTTTGATGCGCCATACTCCAGATAAATGTCAGCCAGGCTCTTGATGAGCCACATCACTTCTTTCAAACAATAACAGTACAGTCCATACCGTATATGCTAATACTTAAAGTAATTCATTGAAGTTAAAGTACAGTAACAGTTCTAATACCTACTGTAGTGCTAAAAAAGGCTTACCCTTCCACCAGGACGTGTACACTTAGTGACAGTGCGTTTTTTGTGGATAGATTGAGGTGCAACTTGCCTATGACTGCGCCTGTGCCAAAGACATTGGTTTACATTTGACTGTGAACACACGTCACATCACAACGTAGCTACAATGTTTATACATGTCGACATTTTTACCTCTCGAGACCATTTAATTCCAATCCAAGTATTTAGTGTCAAGCGCTCCTTTACTTGTAATTTATACATATTCTTTTCTACACCCTGTGTAGCTGTTTGTGGAACGAAACTTACATTCTTAATGCAGGAACGGAAGGCCAATTTTCTTACTTCAGATAACAGTAAAAGGAACTTAGGATATTGATCGTTATATATGTCGCAGAGGCAGCTGTGTAAAGGAGTGTTTGGTACGTGTAACTCGATTTATTAAACAACGTCAGAGGATAAGTTTTGTTATTTTCTCTGGGTTAAAGAACAAAGAGAGCGTTTTAAAGATAGACAGAATCCAATAAAAAGCACACGATATAATGAAAGAAAACGCGGGCAATAGAAAGAAAGTGAAGCATAGAAAAAAGGGAAAATGATAATTAAACTGCGAGTAAATCAAAAAGTAGTAACAGAATTTTGTCTCTGTTTGTTTTCCTCTTTCTTTTTACGTCCTTCATTTGTTCGTTTCTATATTCTTATTTCTTTTTTGTCTCCTCTCATACCTTCTTATACTTACTTTACTTATGTCTTATTATCTTCTGCTTTGTTGTTTTCTGTTATTATTTTTAAGTTTTTTTTTTTTTCCTTTCATTCTTTTATATTATTTTTCTTTGATTCCTTTTTCTGCTCCTTTTTCTTTCCTGTTTTGTTTTTAGTTGTTTCCGATTTTGTTTCTGTATTTTATACTTACATATCCCTTTCTCTCAGTATTTCTTTATATATTTATATCTTTATTTCCGTCTGCTTTAATTTGCTTGTTTCTTTCTTTTGGTATTTGATATCTTTTTTTCTTGCTTTCCAATTTTATAAATTCTTTCTGATATTTTCCATTTCTTTTTTCTCCATCTTTCCTACTTCTTCTATTTTACTTCAGTCTACTTTATCTTCGTTTCCCTTTCTTCTTTGCTACTTTGCGACATGTTAACAGCAAATTACGCCCCAATGTGAAGTGGGCTGTAAAGTAAAGAACTCTTTAATTTTGCATCAACTAACACATAAATACATCTGCTATGTCGCTTTTCTACTTTTCCAATTAATCTTCGTCTTCTGCCGAGAGATAAAGCAAAGTACTGTGCATTCAGCACGAACTGCGTCAGAAGACGCTTAGCGTTTGACGTCACGAACGGCAGTTACGTCATAACTCTGCCCTTTCCAATCGCGACACAAAAGCCGGGTAGCGACACACAAGTATATGCGGAAACTTCGAAAATATATACAGCATCCCATTTTAAGAATGGGCTATTCTTAGCCATCTTTTCTGCTGTATGTAATGCGGCCCCACACACTTGGGCACCTCCATTATCTACCATGTTCTGTCTTCCTTAGCGGATACCCGGAATGTCTTCCGAGATAAAAGTAATTCAAAGTACTTTTCATTAACATAACAGTAAAAACTTAATTTCGTACTTTTTAATGTTGTATAGCCCTCTTATTGTCTGTTATCCACGTTCTTACTGTTTATCTTCTTTTTGCTTTTCTTCTTGTTCTTCTTTGTTTGCCTCTCTTTGTTTCTCGTTCTGCGGTATTTCAGTCGTAGTATTGGGAAGAAACGTTTCACGAAACGTTTCTTTTATTTATCTACAGAGAAAATCGAATAAAAGACAAATTCGTGCCCTTTATTCAAGTATTTTCTCTCCGACAGTGCTATGTACAATGATATTGTAACTCAATAATCAACATTTCATGTCCTTCCGTTAATACAAGCTCAAGTTTTAGTCCTGAGAGTGTACTGGAAGGAAAAACCTTGAAAATAACACAGTTACATAACATGTAAATCAGCAACATCTCTTGCAAAAGATGCAAGCTGTAAAATTGCAATAAATTTAATAAATGATTTAATACAACATTACTTGGTGCGCAACGATTTCATAAAAGCTAACTTTTAAAGAATTGAAGAACGAATTTAAGTGTTTCCTAAAATGACAATTAAATGTTAATCATTCACTTGCAAATCTAATTTCTCTACTAATTAAGAGCACTACAAAAGGCGTTTTCACATCAATATAGCTACACATATTATACTACGTATATGGTGCCTAAGTCACAGGGCGTACCTTTCGGAGAAGCTTTGGGCCTAATTTTGAAGAGAAGACGTACATATAACCCACGCTGTTCCGGAGAGGACTTTCCATGTGTAAGAAGGCGAGAGCTTACCTGCCTGTCAGAAAGTGTGGCCGGATGAATAGGATAAGGAAGAGCAGAGGGGAAAGTATCACGCAAGAAGGAAATGTGCGCATAAACGGCACAACAAAAGTTCTGTTTTACTGTGCATTTAAGGCTTTTTACGTAATTTCGTCTAACAGATTTTTTCTTCACAAATTAATTTATTCCATTATGCTGTTTCCAATATATTTGCTTAACGACAACAGCTGATAACATTTAAGATTTCTAAAACTTTTTCACGGTTGTGAGATTTATGATAAAGCAACTAAATGCACAACTGAAAACAAACTCTATAAATTACTACCTTTGATTTTTAAATTTTTAAACTGCTTAAATATTCCATGTTTTAAAATAATAGAAATAATAGTGTTTGAGAACTCATAGTTTTGCTCGTTTTACAAATAGCTCTGTTGCAATTTAGCACTCGGCGCTGACCACTCAAGCAAACAACGCGCTCGTGGTGTACAGCCCTGAACGTCCACGCCACGCGAGTCCATCTCTCCGCAATGTGGGGGATTGCTTTGATTCTCTCTCTCACTCTCTCTCTCTCTCTGCTACTCTTCCCTTCGTGCCTATGTAACAGTCAGCTCTCCCCGCGCGATTTGCCTTCTCCCCACCCTTACATCATAGTTGTTTGTCTCTTCATCCTCCTCCCTCTTCATCTACTCCATTCTTCTTCTTTCCTATTACGTGCAGTGCTCTCTAGACCTCTTTGCGTCCACATGTTGAGAAAATGCCATAGGGCAATTTTTTTCCAGCCTGCTTTGCTGTAAATATTTTGAAATCGTGATTTGCTTTAAATTATGAGAAATTGAATGAATATAAAATGCAAAGAAATAAATTAGTAACGATCAGTAAATTTACTGAAAATTGTAGAATTAAACGCAATCTTTATTTATTCAGGACTAATCATTTAAACCCACCACTGCAAAATATTTCTGATATGAAAGACGTTATTGATGCGCTGGTACTTGTCACGGTCTTGCAATTAAATACCGTGAGTTCAACACCCTCCCGTTTATGCTAGACAAGACTTAAGCTTAGAAGTATATTGGAAGAAAAAATACCTAAAATATTACAATACGGAAGAAGAATGATTTACAATTGTAAACTATTTTATTGAACAATAATGCATTATATGTTTATTCAATTTCAGCTTTGAAAATTGAACTTGAATAAAATGTAACGTAGCAATATATAATTTTAAAACACTGAAAACTTGAAACATTACCACAATAAATAATATTTAATCAATTCCTTATCAAATAATTACTCGGGAGGAAGCGTTTTGTAAAATGTACTTAGGAAACGAATAAAATACTTTTAATGCTGCCCAACAAATTAGAAAAGGGAATGTTCAGTCAATATATTCTAGCGCAATTCATAGCATTATAGTATCCTGAATCCTGTGTCACTGGGCCTACCGTTGGAGAAGGCTCCGAGCTTAACAACTTGGATCAAAGAGCTGGAAGCACCTAATTAAACAATACCCTGAAACCAACGCAATATTTAGAATAAGGGACAGAGAGCGCGCTAGTTAGGATGATTACGTCACGACTTCAGAACATTCAGTAGGCTTGACAACCAATAGCAAACAAGTGCTAATCGGTGAGCCCTTCTGGCGTGGCCAGGTAGAAAGGTTAAAGAAGGGGCGCAAAAGGCATTAGAAACAAGAATTACATGCAAAAACTGCACACACCGAGCTGAATTTCAGACAAAAGCTCATCAATGAGGTCCATGCAATAATTTCAGCAATTATTAAAAATATATTTCCTACAAAAGTTACATTTTTTTTAAACGGAACAATGTGTATTAACTTAAAGAAAATAAAACTAGATAAAATTAGATGGGATTTTCGCAGTTTACGAGACACAGCCATATGTAGGGCTATTCAACGTCTTTTCGCATTTTGTCTACAATTAAGGGAAATTATCAACAGAATGTTGCAATTAATTCTAGATGCTCTAACATTCCGAGTCGTGGTCATATGAAACTTTGCCTGCCCCGTTTAACTGCTTACATACTACACTGGAAATGTACCGCACATTACTGCCTACCGCATTCTGTGTACTTTTGTGTTTATATATTGTTTCCTTTACAAGAAATACAGTGAGGCGTTCCTGTCAATGCATGATATGTCATAGAAAAAACTTGCTGGTGTATTAGAGAAAATGGAAAATAGAGAGAGAGAGAATTAATATTTTCTTGTACTGTGTATGCTGAGAGATATCTAGAAAAATACGCAGCTTAACTTGCAAATACTGTTGGACATTTCTAGGCAAATGCGAACAGACGTATTTATTTTTACATAAAAATCGGAGAAATATATTTATTTTTCCTAGTGATCATAGGATTTCTCTAAGCAGAATCTGGCATTTCGAGCTTTTCATATAACAATAAACTCTCGTAAACTACTTGGCCTAAAACAGGCAAAAAATTATTAAAAAAACCATTCTAATATCAACTCACTGCTTTTCTTGAAGTCAATAGTTAATGTTGTATATGAAAAAATAAAGTAACTTTGTGCTAAAAATGCACTTTTTAATAATTGTTGCAATTAAATAGGCTACATTGATGAGTCCTTGACTGATCATTTCTGTGAAAACAACGCACCAACAGCGCCTTTCGTTTTAGAGATATGCGTGGTGGTAGTTTTAGGTGCTTTATTCTGTATATTGTACAATATAACATTTTTCTTCTTCATCTGGCTAAGAGTATGTAAGAAACTCTGACATTAGAATTTTTAAAACTTGTTTTAAGTCATGAATATTATCTGTGGTTGTGACAAACTTTCGTTCAAGTCAAAAGACATTTATTATTCATAAATATTTAAATACGTAATACAAGTGTTATTTCGCTCACTTCTATCTTAGATCATAACATATTCTGTATTAAATATATCAATAAAAGGCAAAAAATATATAAATTTTATCTCACATATTAAGAGAATGTTATATCTCTGAAACAGCACCTTTATGCAAGGAAGCATTCCTTGTTTCAATTGCTTTTCTTCCGCGGAATCGACAAATAAATGTAATAGTTTATAAAGTGGAATTCCTTCCTATAAAACAAAAGGTTTTATATTATCCAGGAACTTGACCTTCAAATGAACTATTCCCTCATTAATCATTTTATATTGTTTTACTTGAGCGCAATAAACCAGAACTGCATAATGAAGATAACTCTGAACTTTCGAAAAACGAGATTTCTATGTTTTTGAACGGTTAATAAAATGTAATGGAGAAGATATGATTAAATCTTGCAATATAAATTTCCATATAGTATAAAAATAATGAATAGCAAAGAAAGATTTTTCCGACTGTTCGCCCTGCACTATTTATTAAATGTTGTAATAAAATGTTGCTGGAATTTTCGACATTTACTCATTGGTTTACACGTTCCATGTTCCTGAATTTATGCAGCGTATATGCCAGGTTACTGTTTTAGAATCTCCAGTAATAGTTTTCCCTTTCTCCAATAATGCAAGTGTAAGTAGATATAGTGGACATTCTACTGTAATTTCAGACGTGTTTACACCGAATATTTAACCTTTCTATAATGTTTAATTTTTTTATAATTTAAGTTTTTCGTGGTATCTGATATGATATTAACGCACTTGTCAATGTAAAGTCATCAACGACATATGTAATGGGATTTAAACGAGAATCTTCGATGTCATTTATAAGAATTTCCTGAACTCAGAACATTTTGCTCCTGTACTTTGATAATACACCCAATAAATTTATTATACGTTATTTGTATGAACAAACATTTGATATCAAGTAAATTAACTTCAGCAGCTCTAATTGCAAAAGGGAATGATTTCGTTTTTAATGTAATATTTTAAAATTAAAATAGCGTATTATGATATTGCTTTATTGCTCAAGCAAATGTTCAAGAAACGAACAAAGCGAGTTTCGTAATTTTAAAAATGAAATAATTAATAAATAAAATTAATATTAATGTTAATTTTCTAATGATTTTACTCTGAAAATACTTTTATTATATTTATGATCATTGTATCGATAGTTTGGTTGTCTATTGTTAGCGAAGATGGATTTACCTCAAGAAATTCTATCCCAAGCTAAGTGTTGTCACTAATGCTTAGAAAAAATTATAAGGTATATTATAAGGAATATGACACATTTATTGATTAGATGAACAATAAAAATATTAAGAATATTTCAGAAACTTTAGTTTAGAATAGGTTAATATTATCAAATTCTAGTGATACATTTGTTAGCTAATATTAATGTATTTATTTACGTACTTATTGTAAGATTCAGGAACCCGAGAGATCATCAGGACGTAATTTAGTTGCATGTCTGTCGAAATCCGAATTTCCTGCATTGTCTTTGATAAATTGCAATTTACACTTTCATATTCATAAGTAGGTTTATGACAATGATATTTATCTTTCTGCAATGAAAAATAATTATTCTGTTTTCATAATACATGCATTATTTCCTAAATATTATCGTAGCATAATATTCGGCTGATGGTAGCAGTTTAGCAATGTAAACAATTTAATGGCGAAATTGTTAATATGATAATTTTATACAACTAGTGCCATAATGCAACGTTTTATTATCGATTTTGACTGACAATAAAGATTATTTTTATACTACTGTATCGCAATGTAACTAACGCCTACCTAAATATATAAATGAAGGTAGCAGTCTAGTGGCACTGGAATAAAACAACTGAAGACTGTAAAGTAACTTCGCACTACTACTTTGCTACTCCACTTTGTACACTGTTTTATAAATTACAACTAAAGGTAAGGAGTCTTGTTGTATCACAAAATTTAATAGAATAAATTTACGAAATTATTCAAGTAATGAAACTTATTTGTTATACTACACGAAGTACACTGAATAAAATTAATCCCAGGAACTTTACTAATTGTCCTGGCATTTTAATTTTGCACCAAACTGTGGCAGCAGATCATTCCTTTACTTGTCGCCGCTTCAACCATCTCGGGTGGAGTTCCTTTAAAATCTATATCACTTTCGTCAATTTCTATTATACAATTAATCTTCATATCATGGAGCTACTAAATGTTTCAATAAAATCAACAATAACTATCAACGTGTAACCATACAAACACACAAATACTAATCGATTCGCTAGTTCTTGTTATTTTTATTTTTAACTTTCCAAATTAAAATAAAAAAAAATAAATTACATTACAATATGGTAATAAAAATAGTATGTAACATGCTTGTTGAAATGCTCATTACGATCTTCAAGTGAAATGCTACTCGAGGTAAACCTCAGGTTGCATCTAATCATATGGGAATGTGCACTTTCAACACTTATATTATAATATACTATTATAATTCTGGAATAAATTTCTTGTTTTCAATAACAAAGTTTTTCCATCAAAATAATGGAAGTTTTCTGTATATTACAAATTAAAAATTCAGTTATAGAGTAATGTAATTCCTTCTATAAAGAACCTGAAGTTAGTTAAATTAAGATGGCAATATAGAATTCTGAACCTCTTTAGGTACCCCACATTGTACTCTTCCTGAGGTAATTTCAAAAGTATCATGTGTCGGCATTTTGAGCAATTTAACATTTTTTTCTTTCCATATAAGTGTTAATAATAGTTCCACAAATTAGGCCGCAAATCGATTGTTCATTTTTTTTTTAAGTCGTTTGCTTTTCGCTAAAAGTCATTCTTAAAATATACTTGCAGTCTTTGTCAATTTTCTGAACAGTTTAAATGTTTTGCATTAATGATAAAAGTAATTAATCTCAATAAGTAAGCCTTGCATTGTTTGTCAATTTATTAAACAATTGTAATTTATTTACTTTTCGCAACAGTGTTAGGAGTTATTATTTTGGACGATTCTGTTTTTTTTTTTTCTTACTTATCATTGCTATTTACCTACCTGGTAATTTGCCATTACCTCACGATGCCTGCTTGCTATAGAAACAAAAGACATTTAATATTATTATACTTTTCTTGTCGCACTATTGCAGTAAACACAAACAAATGGATGCTTTATTTAGACAAAAGAAATGTAATATTACAATTCGTATAATTACTGAATGTTATCCAAGCAGTATCATCCATAATTTTTAAGATGAAGATCTTATTTATTCCTCGAGAAGATATTAGAATTGCTACGTCTTGTCTTCGGAAGCTGGAAGAATTCCTTTCCGTTATGCAAAATCTTGTGGGCGTACTAACGTTTAGTCTTTAATTTAAACAGAACAATATTTATATTGCCTTAGCAACGACATTCAAAAATTTTTACAAGATAAAATAT
Source organism: Metallyticus violacea (assembly GCA_030762175.1). NCBI lineage: Eukaryota > Metazoa > Arthropoda > Insecta > Mantodea > Metallyticidae > Metallyticus > Metallyticus violacea. The sequence goes on from CM060839.1 coordinate 39,422,557, forward strand.
TATTTATGAAACAAACAAATTCAATATACAACATAAAAATATATTTAAATAACAATCGTCCAAAAATAGTGTACAATTCAAGTGTGTTAAGTGCATAATAGATCCTCAGAAATTTAAAAGGCTTGCATCGCTCTATTTTTCAAACGTTTCTTCGATGTGTTAATGTATATCCATCACATATTATGATTCAAGTGTTAAACGAACATGTTATTTTGCGAAATGTGTATTATATACTATCTTTAAACAGCTCCTAATATTTATAAACATGTTAGTAATTATAAACTAATTTTATTCCAATCATTTCGAAACGTTTCTTATTTCTAAGAACTGAGAGGGCTATTCGATAAGTCCAGAAGACATCACTATTTTGGAAAAGAAAGAATTGTTTTATTCCTCAACACGTCTCCTTTCAAATCTATACACTTATTTCAGCGATTTTCTAATATGCTTGTCCCATCCATAAAATGTAAGTTCTTCAGCTCTGCAAAATTAATTATGTTTCGACGACAACTTCTTTCAGTTGATGCGAATTTTTTCCTGTCATGTTGCGGAACAGGAAGTTGTCCAAAGGAGCCAAATCCGGAGAGTAGGAGGATGAGGAAAGATTCATTTACTGAAGTTCAATAATTCTGAGTAGTCACTGATGTGATGGAACAGACTTTTTTTTTCCGCGTTAGGAGTATGACTCTTCTTGCCCGCTTCATTTAATTGCTCCAGTGGCATAACGTAATATTCATCGGTTGTCGTTTAGCCCTTTTCCAAAACGTAATTAAAATTATGCTATGGCAAACCAATAATACAGTCACCATCATCTTTCCTGCTACGGGGATTTTTTTTTTTCCGGAGTGCTTTCTCCGGTTGCAAACTGTTTTGAATGGTCCTTTTTTTTATTGTAGTGGTGGACCCACATTTCCTCAATTGTCACATACCGTCTTCGAAATTCACTTGAATTCTGTTTAAACAGCTCCAAAATCTGAGAGGAAATGATAACTCGTTCTCTTTTCTAGACAAACGTGGCACCCAACTATCGATTTTTTCATTTTCAAATAATTGTGCAAAATATGCACAGGGTTCCCAGAAATGCCCACAGCTTCAGCAATCTCCCGCACCAGCAGTGTTTGATCCCTCAGCACCATATCGTCGATTATTTCAGCAAGTTCGGGAGTCTTTCTCTCCATAGTACGTCCGTAACGGTCTGCATCGCTTGTGCTCATTCGGTCACATTTAATCTCACCAAGCCATTTATACACTTTTAAGCGAAGGTGCAGATTCTTCATGGTGTTTTTCCAGCTGCGATGCTTGTTTCTTTCAAAAAGTAATTATTAATTGGTGTTTTTCCATTTTAATCACTTGTTTAAAAATTTAAGCAGGAAAACGATCCTTTAACACACACTAACTTTCGTAACTATTTATAACCACGTACACCATCTCTCAGTCTCCATGTTGATAAGTAAGTTGAAAACAAAGCAATGCTACCAACTTTTGAGTTTGCACGGACCTACCGAACATCTGTCGTAATTTTGCTTATTTCTCAATATGAAAAACACGAAAGAAAGATAAATTTCGGGATAATCTTATGGAGGTTTCAATGGGGTACATTGTGGCTTTTAAATGTATTTTGGCGGAATAAAATTACAATATAAAATTTTTATTGTTAGATTTATGTAGTATACAAAATTGCTGTTTAAAAGTGCCAACTTCTCATACTGAAAGAAACTATAAAATGCAATTATGGAATCAGTTGATATTGATTATCTTTCAGCCTAAAATGGTTACAGGACAGTGAACATGACTGCTAATGCAAATAAATATGAAGCTGACATTTTCTAATTGGGATAAAATGTATTTACTCGTAAGTAGGATGAAATATATTTAATGGTGTTAGCAAGTATTTAGTAGGTTAGAAAGTATTTAATTAAGCTGATATGGCGTATTAAATTATGTTGGCATGTATTTACTCAGCTTGACTCATATTTAATTAGGTTGAAATGCATTTAATTTAGGTTGATATGTATTTAATTATTGAAATGTTTTAATTAAGTTGACATATATTTAATTAAGTTGGCATGCATTTAATTTGATTTAAATATATTTAATTATATTGACATATGTATTTAATTAAGTTTAAAGTATTAAATTATGTTAATATGCCTGTAATTAGGTTTACATGTATTTAATTAGGTTTAAATGTATGTAATTAAGTAGAAAGATATTAAATTATGCTTACATGTGTTTAATTATGTTAGCATGCATCAACTTATGTTTATATGTATTTATTAAGTTTAGCATATTTCAATTATGTTGACATTTATTTATTTATATTGAAATATATTTAATTATGTTGATATGTATTTCAATAACTTGAAACGCATTTAACTGGATTGACACGTATTTAATTAGGTTGACATCCATTTAACTAGATTGAAATGTGTTTAATTTGGCTGAAATATATTTAATTAAATTGAAATTTACTTATTTAGGTCTAGTATTTGACTAGATTGATACATGTTTAATAGGATTTAAAATATTAATTATGTTGACATTTTGAAAGGTATTTCATTAAATTTACGTGTATTTAACTAGATTAATATTTATTTCATTATATTGAAAAGTATTTAAATATATTGACATATATTTAATTAAGTTGAAACGTATTAAATGATATTGACAATATTTAAAAGGTTAACAAGCATTTATTATGTTTGGCATGTATTTTATTATATTAAAACATATTTATATTAAAACAATTTAAAACATATGGTATGTATTAAATGTTGACATGTATTTGATAGGTTGAAATGTTCCAAATTATGTTTGCTTGTATTTATTAAGGTGAACATGCACTTAATTAGGTTGACATACATATAAATAGTTAGATATGTATTAAATTTAGTTAACTGACACATATTGAATTATTAATTTTGTTAATTAAGAAAAGTTACACATATTAAATTAATTTGACATGTATGTAATCAAGTAATTGGGATATATTCAGCGGTTTTCATATATTTATTTTTACATTCCCAATATTACATTTAGTTAGATATTTATACTCAAAATTAGGTAAAAAAATTGTATGTAAATGTTGTGTCTTTATTATATCTCTACTGTCCCCGGGAGTAAGTCCAATTGCAGAGTGCAAAATGCATACATGCAGACAAATATAAACAATTAAATAGTCATTGTTCTGAAAAGTAGGTCTTGTATTGTTTGTTAACTCCTTAAATAATTGAAAGAGTTTTAACTTTCGCATTGCATTTCTCATGTTTCCATATCAACCAGAGTTGGTCTGGTGGTGTAGTGGTAACCATACTTGCCTTCTATACCCAAGTTTGCGAGTTCTAACCTGGCCAGGATCGATGGATTTTTTCGGGCGTAAAAATCCGAAGTATGGCTTCCTTCGGAAGGGAAGTAAAGCCGTGGGCCACGTGTCGTACATTCGGCACGGGGTCTCTGAGCAAAATTTGTCGGCCGTTTCATGCCCTGAATTGAATGGGACGCTGATGACCTGAGATGTTAAAGAGCGTCCGAAAACAAACCAAATCAGAATTTCTGCTGTTATTAACAATGGTATATGGAGCTGTTTACATTTAGATAAATAGGAAAGGATATAACTCTGCACTTAAAACAAATTGCATCTTTTTAATAGGTGCTAACTGAATGAAGTAAGGTCTAGAGTTATGCGATAATATTTCTGCTGCTACTGCGGCGTTCTGAACTAAAACTGCAAAACAGCTCCTGGGCGACGATGGTGACCCTATTACTGCTGGCCGTGATTGCAGTGATAACTCCAGCATTCCCGTCGAACCTAGCTTGACCCAATGACACAATTTGTGAGCCCGACGCAGCAACAGATGGGTCGTCGGCTAGTCACGCGGGTACCTGACAACAGCCAGGGTTGCTGCTGCTGCTGCTGCTACTGCTGCTCATTATAATGACGATGATGATGATATGATGTGACTTCTGGTCCATCATACCCTCCCACTTCCCTTCGCCATCCGTCGCCGCCCCTATCGAATCGACTGTTTGTATGACTCGCCGCTAGGGGGAAGAATATCTGCGTAGTGTGCAGAAATGGGCTGAGGGGGTTAGCGGGGCGACCCCCGCCCCTCCGCCTTCCTGCCACTGCACCACCACCAGTTGTGACCGTGCGTACTCCACACGAGGCACAAAACGGCTCCCAGGGATAGATAGATACGACGGAGCGATCTGTTCAAACCCTTGCACGTCTCTGATACGCATTTGGAATTGCTTTCGTTCTGGGGTGGAGTGCGTTTTTAGAACGAAACAGGTGTTTGTTGTGCGAGCTGCAATCGTGGCCGAGACCAGCACGATAACCACTGAACTTTCCTCGGACGTGGATTCCACACTCAGCAGGTACGTGCATTCTTTAAATGCAATACTATACTTTAAGTCTCACGCCGCAATAAGCTCACACTCCTCACCATATGCGCCCTTTTCGCTTCCTTGTCAAAGTACAAGCTGCAAAAGAAACAGCTTAAGAAGCAATTCGTATTGGCTGCGTCCCTCCTTGGAAACAAGCGCGAAGCGTTCAACGTTATGATACAGATACGCAATAACAAAAACTACTACCATTCACCTTCTTGTTGTTTTTTCCCTTTATGTACTCACAACGTTTTATCATTTTAAAACACACAACAAAACAGAGAGCATTTATAGAACTAAGCACTACATGAACTTGCAAAGGGCGTGAGACTGGATTTTGTTGTCATCAAACAAAATTTCATTTCACTAATATTATTAAAATTAATATTAAATGTTTACATCATGAATAAATGACTGAGTAACTACTGTGTATTTTAAATACTTATATTATATGAGTATCGTAATTAAAAAATAAGAATTGCTTGTAAGGTAATAGTTGTCTATATAGGAAGAGTGTAAAGTTTCCACTACTGAATAAAATCTGTTTACTCTCGTATGCATACAACATTTATTCCACTACTGGCACCGTAAGTCATATTTCAATGAAAGTGATATTGAATTCCAATTAAATATAATATGCATTTGATTAAATTAGAGCCGACTCTTGTCGATGGCAATCCTAATGGTTGTTATGAATATATAGAGTAAATAGCTTGAAATATTCTGGAATTCTTTGTGAATGTATGAACTAGCGGAATAGAAATGTCCAAAGAAATTAATATATTTATATCGGAATATATTTTAAGTTATGCGAAAGTTCCTGTCTCTTCACTAGTTCTGAAGAAATCTGCTTCGTTATACGAAAAGGAATGTAGTTTGTCCTGTGAATGGAGAAATTATATTGACTTATCTTTCAGAAAAATAAAGAAATGTATTTTTGAAATCCTTAATTTGAAAGGTGTGTTTAGTCTACGAATTGCTAAATTTCCCAGCTGTAATAACTAAATTAAAATATAAATAAAGCAAACATTGATAGATATCTTAGTTGGAATGTGGTGCTGGTAAATCTGTAGCTCTTTACTCTAAAAATGACTTATGCTCCTCCAATTATTTGTGATTAAAATTTATTTCGATGAGTGAATTAAAATATCAGCAGTTAATTAATGGACTTTTTATTCACTCCTGATTGTTTAGGTTGCTAAAAATAATCAAATAAAGACTAATTTAAACACCAGTGAAAATAGGCTTTAAATATAATGTTTATTTATTAGAACTTTGTTCAGAGGGGAAGGTTGGCGCCCGGTCTCATGGCGAGGGCATAAAATCTGTTTACTCTCAAGCGACATACAATATTTTTTCATTACTAATATTTAAACAAAACTGATACAAATATTTAATTTTGCACATTTATATTGCTTAAATGAGAGTTCGAAGCTATCGTTGGTTGTTAAGGAGATAGCACTAAAACAATTCGGCTTGTTTACAGATATATAAGCATTGTAGATTGAAATGTTCGTAAAAATAGTATATTTGTTGCTGAAGAGATTTTATTTGTAGCAAGATATGCTGTACTTTCTTTCATGTCTGTAGTACGAGGATAGTACCCCCCAAAAGAGCACTTATTTCCCATTAATTCAAATTAATGTTAGTAATTTTTTAAGGGGAGTATACAAAATAATAAGTTTTTAAATTCAAATAAACTCACTGATTACATTGCTAAGGATGACGAAATAAAGATCAATTTAAACATTAGTTTTGGAAAAAATGCATTTTTTTCCACGACTGGCTTCTAAAATGGTCTTTATTTCATCGTCCTTGACAACCTGGACAACGGTTTTATTCACAGGAAGTTTTAATTCGCTGCTGATATTTTAATTCACCCCTTAATATGCACTTTGAATTGAAAGTTAATTGGAGGAAATAAGCTTTCTTAAGTAACATGTACTATTAAGAGCTAAAACAACTTAACAATAGTTAACACAGCTTTCAAATTAAGATTTATACCATCATTTATTTCAGTTTACTTTTCACAACGGATAAAATTAATTATTAGTTGTCTAAACACACCTTTCAAATTAATGTTTCTATCAGCTTTTCCACTTTTTTATAAAGATAAGCCTTTCACGCGCCTATATTTTCTTCGTTCACAGAACAAATGATATTCCTTTTCTTGTAACGAAGCTTCTTCAGAACTATCGAAGAGACAGCAATACCAGTAAATGCATCATATTCTTTGGACATTCTCATGCAGCAGGGTCATTCACTCGCAAAGAATTGCACAATATCTCAAGTTATTTATTCTGTACGTCCCTACCAATCAAACTGCAGATATATTTAAATGCAATAAGTATTCATTTCATTGAATTACCCTCGTGCTATCAGTGGAAAAAATATTATATGAAACATAAGAGTAAACAGTTTTTATTTATTCGGAGATAAATTATTGCACTACAAATAAAATCCTACTTTACTATCTTGTTGCATTAATAACTATGCTATATTTGATTTAAGAATTTTAAATATAAAGTAAGTATTGTATATTATGGTTAATAACATTTTATAAAAGTTTCTGAGTTTGCGTAATTTAAAAAAAAAACGAATCTTCTATTAAGTTCAATTTGCGAGCCTCTGCGTACTTAATGCTACAAGTCCTAGTCCCCAGAACTCTTACCTACAGCTTGTTGATAATATTCTGTGCTTCTCGTGGCACGCAGATGCTTTGAGGGATAGAGAGTGTACACTTGTTGCTGGAATTCTCAAAATGTTAAAACAGTTTTTAAAAAAAATGAGATTTATTATTCGCAGTAATGAATATTCTGCTATGACATTTTAGCCGCAGCTTTGCTTGTTTTCTCCATTAAATTCTAAAGTATTAAAAATATCTTCTTTCATTCTTTATTTGTCTGTAATCATTTCTATATTCTTTTTATAAACTCCATCATGCCCTGTAAATATTAATAATCATCGTACAATTAAGTGAAATTACCAGTGTTATAAATGTATCCACTTTTACTGCGTGTACTTGTATTCAGCATTCTTTTACCCATGTTTGATGATTGACAATAAAATTGTAATTAAAAAGTTATACAATTTAAACCAGCTTTCTTGTTTAGTATGCCATTTTAATTTATTTAACTTCTAACCAAATAAAAATAGCTTTATTTCTAACACAAATTATAGATTTAAAATTGTAATACAAATATTATAAGTTGTCTTAGGAACACGATATTTCGGATAATGTTATTTACGATAGTTGAGTGGTACTCATGTCGCCTATGAATTTATTTATTTGGTTTATTTATGGACGTTCCTTAACATCTCTGGTCTATTATGGCCCAATCTATACACCGGAAACACCTGAAAAATAGTTTACTGAAAACTTTTTAAGGCAATTAGAGGTCGATTGGCTTGCTGGAACCTGTTTGCGAACCACACTAATTGGTTGAATATGAGCATTTTCCTAGCCAAAGTGCGTGACGCTAGAAGCAATTTATTTTCTGGTTAGAACGCAATGGCTAGTGTAATTATAAATAATATGTAATATGTTTCCATTCATATATGTAAATATTGTTCTTCCCATTTTAATGCTTGCTTGTGTATTTATTATTAATGTAATATTGTTTTATTTTTATTATTATTTATTCCTCTTTCTAATTGTGTATCTTCATAAGCATGTACGATCTACGACATATGCTTAAAATATATTTGTAATGTTTATATAGAATTTTATAACAATAAAGGTACACCTCCTAGTATCTCTGATCATCACCTTCCCATTGTCGGTCCTGGTGATGTAGTGGTTACCACACTTGCCTCCTAAACCCAAGATCGTTGGTTCGAACCCGGCCAGGGCCGATGGATTTTTTTCGGGCGTAAAAATCCTAAGTATGGCTTCCTTTAGAAGGGAAGTAAAGCCGTGGGTCCCGTGTCGTACATTTACGGCACGAAAAAGAACCTCAAGCCTGAAAGAGAGGCCTCTGAGCAAAATTTGTCGACCGTTTCACGCCCCGAGTTGAATGGGACGCTGATGACCTGAAATGTTAAAGAGCGTCCATAAATAAATCAATAAAAAAAAAACCTTCCCATTCAATTCAGGGTGTAAAATGGCCGATAAACTATGCCCAAAGAACTCTCCTTTCAGGGTTGATATTCTTTTATATGCTGTAAATCTACGACATGTGACCCACGGCTTTACTTGCCTTCCGAAGGAAACCATACTTAGAACTTTTACACCCGAAAAAATCCATCGAATCTGGCCAGGCTTGAACCCGCGATCTTGGGTCTTCAAGGCAAATTATTTCCATATTTATTGTCTTGTTAGGTAGATTTTTTCTCTCAGAAACACACTCATACACACACAAATAAACGAATGTGTTACAGCGGAAGATTAAACTCATCCTAGGGATTATTAAGTTATGCAATTGCGCCGTTTCACCGACACGATCACCCAAAGTCACTTTTTTCTTCTCTACAGGGTGTTCTCTTAGTACGCTGGGCGTGCACATCGGGATCACAGATTTAAAGTGCATCATTATTAGTATTGATTGTTAGCCATGCCTACACACACCCAACAATCTTCTAGATTGACAATATTTGGAATGACGCTTCTTTGTATAAGCATCAATAAAATAAAATAATGCTATGAAACGGGTGTGGAAAGAAAAAATAAAAACGATTATAGAGGTAAAGAAGTCCTAAATGAAAGTTTATACTTCATTTGTACTCACAGTATAATTTGTGCATGTTTTTAGCTTTTATATTATTTTCTAATTAGTGTTGTGTAAATTCAAATGTATAAATATAGACATGTGTTTGTATTTATTCACTTATTTTAATGAATTTTCGTTGTAGCTGCTATTGTACTGAAGGCAGTGTAGAAGCGTGCAACAACTGCTTAAGTGCAAAGCACAAATAACATTTTCTGCCTTTGGACAGAATGTAATGCGCTTGTAGTATTTAAAATATTCAACATTGAAAAAAGCTGTCAATAAATAACATATTTGTATAAAATTGAACACGAACTCCGAATATTTTACGGTGCACTAAAAAGTAGCAATACTAATACGTTGTATTATTTTTAATGTAACGTCCCCGGAGAAAAAGAGATCGGAATATGGCATTTTGTGCGCACGAACACGTGGTCTATTGTTTACTTTGTAACTCTCTGATGTCCATGAGCTCGTTTTTACCTTCGCAAAACTCTAAATATTTTAACAGGTCAGCCTTTAATGAGCATGTCGAAACGTAACTTTACTTTATGAGCCTGATTGTTAGCGCGCTAATGCTTGTCTCACAGTTCTTAGAACACAGGGGAGAAGAAAAACAAGTGAATGAAGAGGAAAAAGAGAAACATGAAGAAGAAACGAAAGGGAAAAAATAAAATATGAATAGAGAAATATAGAAAAGAAAGAATGGGTAGAGCAGAAACAAGCAGAATGAAAAATGACAAAGAAATCATATATACGTGTGTCTCACCTAACTCTGCGACCTTAAATATTTTCGAAATGAAATAAGATGTAAAAAAATCCAGGAATGCAGGAATGTACCCATGTCAGGGGCTCATACAATGGGAGGGTATGCACAGCTTATAAAAATTAAAAAAAATATCGCTTTCAACTCTAAGTTACATATGGAACATGTTTTTTTTTCTAGTGAACTGAAATCTGGAGGTCAAATTAGTGATAACAGAACAAAATTACTAATTGCCTCTAGCTCAAAGAAACGTCTTGTTTGTAAATCGTATCCAGCACAGAAAACGCACTTACAAACAAACAGTAAAGACTGAAACTGTGTCACTTCAGCAAATGTTCAAAGTGACCACCGTTTGCATTAGTACACTTGTGGAGACGGTGAACAAGCAAGCGTTGCACAGTTTGTAGTGAGATATTGCCCCACACGTCGCGGTAATACGCTGTTTCATATTCTCTAGTGTCGTTGGGAGTTCATGACACACTGTGCCGCAAAGAAAGTCGTTTAATGCATGTATACGGGGAACCAAGCACAGGACCATCCCGTCCTATCCACCGATATAAACTTTGCATCCACAACTTCTCCGGAGCGGGGCACCCATCATGCTGGAGCCATATTGATAGACTCATTTCCAATCCCACGTCCTCCATGCGTATCACTATCCGTTAATGTTCCGTGATAAAAATAGGAACCTACAACCAGTTGTCAATGATACCGCACCAAACATTGACACTACACTGTCGTTGATGCGCAACCTCGCAAGCTAGTGTGATTTTGCACGGACCAGTAGTGCATGCTCCTCAAATTCACATTACCATGAGTTGTGAATGAAGCTTCATCCGTAAACAAAATATTACTTAGGAATTCATTGTTATCTTGCAACTGCTTCCAAATATCAATATGGACGATATCAGAAGACACTAGTACACTGAGAGTGGAGTGTGCTAGACTCATAATGGTTTGTTAACTGCAAGCTTTTGGTACAGACACTTTGCAAGCAGCCCTTGCTCTGTATACAGATTACACTTTGCATAACGTCAGATATAGTTTATCCATTGCCACTCTTTAAAACTTTACCTATTTCAGAAGTTATGCGGTTTAGAACAGTGAAACCAATTCTGTTATCTCTAATTGGACCTGCTTTTGGTTCGCTAGAAAAAACATAACATGTTCCATATAAAAAATGTAACTTTGAGTTGAAATGATACGTTTTAATGTTCTGGATTGTACCTACCTTTCCATTGTATGAGCTCGTGACATGGGTACATTCCTGCATAACTAAATTTTCTACATCTTGTTTCATTTCGAAAATATTTGAGGTCGCAGAATTAAATGGACACCCGGTATATGCCATATATTGAGATAGGCAATGTATGGTCACAACTAACAATAAAGCAGTTACATGGTGCTAAACATTTTGGCATCAGACGCTGATAACTCGATGTTAAAGTCAAACCGGGTGATAAATTGGTTTAGAATGTCTTTTAAATTGACTTGCCACCAACTAATCATTTCATAGTGCGGTACTAAACACCTGTTAACAAATGACCATCTCCTACCCGCAAGCTAATGTCACTACCATGGCGACACAGTGATACGTTCATAAAACTTTTTGTGTTATGCTTTTGAGGGGCATCTTCATTAGCCACTGGCGTACTGGCGCTTTAGAAACGTATAGCCATAGCTTCAAAATTTGAATAGGTAGACCATATGTTTATTATCCCAAATTACTTATATAGGACATCTCTACATTCACTGAAATTATTTCGGTGTTGTTTATTAACACCCTGTATAACTTTTAATTCTTTGAAAACAAATTAAATGTAAATAATACCACACACGTACCTTAAGTGGCAAAAATCTTTATAGGAAACATATCGTATGCTAGAATATTTTATCAAATAGAAACAAGATTTTGTACGTTATGGCAAAGTCCGAGCTGAAGAGGAATGAATGAGAAGAATTAAAAGAAAAGACTTTTCTCAATTCTATCCAAGGAGATACCCTGAACTCTTCCTTTTTCAATTTATAATATCTTTTTATTATCAGCATCCATCACCTGCAATACTACGGTAGTGAAAAGGGCGTTAAACGTTATTAAAAAGTATCGAAAGAGCGCCATTATTCGCCCCAGTCAATCTCTAAGGCGAATTCTCTGATTCCAATTGAAAGACAGTCTTTAAACAGCGAGCTATAAATTCCATTGACTACTGCACTATTGTGGAGGACAAGGTTTTGTCCTGATATCATTTCCGGGAGGCCATTATAACTCGTGCTGTTTGAAGTCTTCTGCCCAATCATAAAAATCTGAGAATACGGAGAGAAATGTCCTTTCAGCAGAACTCTTTTGTCCATATTAATTACTGGTCGCTATGCTGTCCAAAATAACAGAATCCGCGCAATTCTCCAACAATCGCAAAGCTACATGGCTTAAAGTACAGAAAAAAATAAAACGCTATTTGATGCACCTTAATGAGTAAAACTGACGAGGAAAAGATACTAACATTATTGTTAGGTAACAGGATGATTCGTGTAAACTTTCTTCTTTAAAATAGCATACATTTGTGTATATTGGATAATTTCAAAGCTGGTTTTGTTGCGACGACTTAGGAACTATAACAGCTAAGTTTTGTTCGAGTGATGCCGACACGTCAGGGATGTCGATTTTCCCTCTCTTTCGGTTATTGTTGTTACTCTCCTCATTATGTGTCATGTTAAAATTTATATCTATCTTGCCATGCAAAGACCATTATAGAGAGAGGACGGTGTGCTTGCGTTACCAAGAGACACACAACACTAGTCTTAGCTTGCAATCGGAAACCACAGGATATTTGTTGAATTAAATTGGCAGAAGATGTCTACAACAATTTCCTCGAAAATCATTAAGTCGTTTACCTCAGGATGCAGGGTAATCCTGCTTGATGTCAAATGCAGCAAAACTGAGGTCTGCTCTTCACAAGTTGCAAAAACCTTATGAAGAGAAACGATTTCGTTTATGCTCATGCACAACTGACATTCTACAAATCACGTGATTCACGGACGAGACTTGGTTCAACCTTTCTGAGGGGATTACTCAAGCGGAGGTGCCGGATTAAAATTACTGGTAACCGACCATGCAGACTTTGGGGTTTTTCATTTTGGTGGTTACCTTTGGTTGCCTAAGCGAATACCAGAATGGATCATTCCTTTCCACGAATTTTTTCTCTCTCATTTCATATCATTTCTTTCCGTTGGGTCTGTGGTATAGTCGAAATGTTACGCGAAGTGAATTTATTCTGTGGTCCCTCAATTCATCCCTTCTTCCCGGAGGTGGCCCCACGTGGAGCAGGCATAAAGCATTAGCCCTTCAGCAAGGCTAATTCCCGAAATATTTTCCGACCCCTAATAACAATATAATGTCTAGACATATGAATAGTCAAAATATACGTGTTTGGGTTTTAAATACGCGCGCTAGTTACGAATTGCACCAGCCTCCACAGAAGCTTGCAGTTTCTGCAAGTTAAATAATGCTTTTCGGACGCAGTGAATACAGGCGGCTCACAGGCTTTTTGAGTAATTTGTTAAGAAGCTGAGAGACAGTAAATTACTCATGGATGTTTTTAAAGAGAGAGTGCAATTTGTTACATGTTAATCAGGCTGTCTCCGTAATCATACATTTCTTTGACGATCAACTAATTTCTGAGAACTTGTGACCGCTCCTAAAGTCATCAATTTATTTTATTATGGGGCTATTTAAGTTTAGATTGTATTGGCCATTAACGATTTGAAAATCAACTTCATCAGCGAAACCACATCATTGACAAGGGCATATTGCGTGTTGCCAGGAGTAACGGATACCGGTATAAAGTAAAGATTTTTTATAAGGAAAGCAAAGTTCGTTATTCCTGTTTTCTCAATTTTCAGTTAAAGATTGCCATACACACCAATTGTACACTTTTTAAGATGAACTATTGTAATGAAAACCATGTACATTTTCATACTGCCTGTTGTGAAAGATTTCCTATTTATTATCCCTCAACACATTTTTGTATCAAGAGAAGGTTCGCTGCACATGACATGATATCATGGACGAATAATTCATAAATGCCAATGTCTTCTGTTCCCATGGTAATTCTTCAGTTGTTTCTTCTCCTTCATGCTTTTATGTTAGTGTATCAAGGATTTTAGAGATTTTTGAACACAGTAAACGGCTCACTATCCCTGGTACTTCCTTCTTCCATGCTGCTTCAACAATTTCCATTCTTTCGCTCAATGAAGCAAATGCACCCTCCAGGTGTTCAATGGTAGCAGGAAAGTCAGCAAAGTTTGATTGATGAATGCAAGGGAAGCGATAGTTTTGTTAATCTGAAAAGCATTCTTTGCCTTTGTGATGCAGGCGACTTGTTCATTACTCTATTTATTCCCTTAATAATAATCATCGGTATAGTAGAGTGCTACTGACATGTTCCACAGCGAGTTATGATTGGCTCTTGAGGAAGCTTTATTTCTGGCAGTTTCTCTCTGAATGTCTAAGAATGTGATTTGAGAAAATCGTTCTTGACAAATGAAACAAGTCCATTTACTTCTGAAAATGTATTTCTTCTTTCGCTAACCGATGTAACGCTTACATGGACCGTATTTACATAGAAACTTTGATAATCTCCCCTCCTTTAATCAGTAGCACTAAAGATGAGGAGGAAACTTTCGTTTCTATTTTCTTCAGGCCACAAGATGCGAAGAGCTTCTCTAATAGAGCTGCGCTCTGTTTTCTCTGGTTATTTACAAATAAATAGATGCGGTTTACCCGGTTCTGTTGGATCTCGCTTACCGATGACAACTTAACAATGTAACTGCCGTGCTTATCTGTGTCGTGTCAACACAAAATTATATATCATTTTCACTTTTGCCGGTTCTTATTGTTTTCTCATAGAGGGGCCTCAAACACTTCTTACGCAAAATAGACTCATTTTAAACTTTGCGACCACTTGTGGAATATCCCGTTCTGTACATTCCAAGGCACATTCGCTGATACAAATGCCCCACACAACCGCAAATTGAAAAGACCCAGCGTATAACTTATAGAATATTAAATTAAGTTTGTGTTAATAACGTTTGCTTTTTTGTTACATTGTTTTAATGCTGCTTAAAATGTGATTTTTGTCATAACTCAAATATTTTTGACAAACTTGACAAAATATTACTTTCCGTCTGTTGAAAAATTGGAGTCATTAAGAATCTGTTGTATAAAAAAATTACTTTTGTCACTCTCACTTGCAGCATATGAAGTTTCATTGAGACATATACGGAAAGTTCAAATGCGAAGGAGATTCTTCCTGATCTGGGGAGGAATAATGACTAACAGTAATAGTGTGTTTATTTACCAAATGTGTTTGTTACAAATCTAATTCATCCATGTTGCACGCATCCTGGGACCGTACGTCCTTTCCCAATAAACTAGGAAATACTTAAAATAATATAAACCAATATTTAACTCTTAAGAGACAAACAGTATATATAAAATAAGGAAATAAATAAATTGAGGGAAATATATATATAATAATAGATTTTTTTAAATGCGTAGTAAAATAAACAGTACAAAAGTAAATAACTTAACACTCCCAAACACATATAGGTACAAATAATCCCGCAAATCGTCACTCATGTTGCCTTAACCCCCTTCCCCGTTGTCAGCCTCTTCCGATTTGAGCTGTCTCACTTTGTTTAAAAATTTACCTATTCCCTCCTCCTTCCTATCTGCCGGCAAAGTCCAGCACTACCACTGCCCTCGCCCCCCGTTAAAGAACGGGAAAGCAGATGAAAAATGAAAGAAACAGGTACATTTAAGATGTTTTGCAGCATGCGACCCCTCTTAATGCCGAAGCGTCTGGTCCTGAATTCAACACATGATGCAAGGTGTGTGTGTGTGTGTGTGTGTCTAGGGTTAGAAAGATATGTTACAGTGCTATAGTATCATGCTGTCCCTAGATCTAAATCCGATCGGACATCTGTAGGACACTTCAACATAGAGTTTAAGAAGATATTCATACTGACACGGGTAGCCGAGGTCGTTAAGGTCGTTACTGTTGATTGGAAGGGTTGAAATTCTTTTCCCGCCAGTACCGCTCTCCCTGAACCCCCCCCCCCAGATTTTCTCCTGTCCTGAACTAAAACTTAATGCTAACTTTATTGTAAAAGGAATCATTTGCCAATTGATCATTTCATCTCATTTACCATCGGTGTCCACTGCCTTGATGCCTTAGATGCATTAAACAGTATTGAAAAAGTGTCCATCATCACTGGTGGAATACAGAACAAGATGAAATCCTTCGTCACATTTCTTCGAGAAGTACTTAGTGCAAGAGGTGCTCGTACAAATTGCTGATGTCACAAGCATTACGGAAAATTAAAAAAAGTGGGGTAATGGCCATTTTACATGTGTGTTGGTATCTTTAAAATTAAACAATTGATCAAAAAATTAAATTTCGTTTTTGTGGACTATTGTGTTGCATTATTAACGTAAATGTGTGCATATGCCACACAGCTCTGTGATGGGGCGGTATTCACAAATATTAGGACACTTAAGGAAAATGCTGTGTTCCTTAGACACTTTTGGTGTGGTAAATTTCCATTTATGGATGGAACGTGTTTAATGGGAGTAAAAATGTCCATTTTTTAGAATTCTCCCCCAATCCGTTTTCGGATATTGATACAAATTGAATACTTTTATTATGATATGTTTTAAAACAGATGAGCTGGTTTACTCTGGCGGTGACACTTGAAATGCGCATTAGCCAGGTTCAAATTCTATGGCCGACTAACCTGACTAAGGTTTTCAATGGTTTTCCTCAGTTCATTTTCGGAAAGGACAAATGCCGGGCTAGCATTTTCTGCCATGGATTCACTCTCCATCGTTTATTTCAATTTCATCTGTATGTGCGCGTGCGCGCGCGCGCTTCTTTCTGTGTTTGTAATGTCTTCGAGGTGGCCCTGACATTGGACTGATAGCTCATTCAGGGAGTTCCTCAGAATGTGCGTGCACTCTATATATGTCCACAGTTAATTAGCTTCCTATCAGACTACTGACCCGAAAATTGTCTTGTAAGTTCCAGGGGGTGTAAGTACTAACACCGGGGGAGGGTAAACACTTAAAGAATCGGTACATCTATTTTTAATTTTTTTTAAAAAATGATGTGTCACTGCTTTATTTACGCTGTTGTGAATTATTCGCTCAATAAAACATCAAAAAATTATAAATATGTGATATAGAAAGGAAATATTTATATATTTATTCGGTAAATAAAATATCAATAAATAAATAAAAATACGCATTAGGTTCAAGAGACGAGATTGAGTACCATGAACCAGGAGGCTCTATTTCTTCTACAATTGTGAGCTTTCTTTTAATTTTTATGTTTAATAACAATTTATGAAAAAGTGCACATTTCTATGCAAATGGCCCGTTATATCAAAAAATTGTAAACATAAAAACTTGAAATATTTTCCAACTATTTTTAACAGAGTAACGACCATTAAATGAAAACGTTTGAAAATATTATGTACAATTGTTTTTAAAGCATAACATGCAAAAAACTTTGTCATATTTAATAAATTGCAACTTTGATATTATTTAATGCAACGTCTTTTTTATTAATCATATAAAAAGTGTTCACTAATACATCATGCAAAAACCAGCTAACTGTCTTTAATAATTTCTGAGATAATGGGAAATTAATTTGCTAAATTTAGCATAGGTCATTGTGACTCCACTCAAAGTCGTTTAACTAAAGCGCTCATTACCTCCGTAATTTTCATAATCGATTTAATTGATATTTTGGATTGAAGTGTTGTAAAATTTACAAGTTTTGAATTTCTAATTTATTTGAATACTAATTCTAAGTATGATCTATCTTAAATGAAGTAGTTTATACTGAATGGTATTATATTTCCTTTTCTATGTGACTTATTAATGATTGATTTATTTATCGATAAGAAAACATGTAACATTAACGAAAATGTTATCGACAGATATAGGGACGAGCTAGGTACTTTGGAAAATATGGCTTTATTCAAAAGCAATATTTGTCCTGACCTAATTTCCTTGCCTAAATTGGCCAGGGCAACAAATCTTTTTAATCCACCCTTATTCAGATGCTACGCGGCAACACCCGTGAAAATAAATTACTGTACGTTGCTAACAGTTTTTAAAAACGAAGATCTATAGCATAAAACACCGCTTCAAAAATGTATGCTTTATGTTCATAGTGGTGCTTTATTTCTTTCACAGCAATTTCAGGCATCATAATTTGCAAAAATAAAACAAATGTATTGGCAATGATGTACTTCACAAACATATCTTATGTGGCATGAAATACGTTTTCACTTTTTGAATATTTTTAAACAGGCTTTGAATTTTAAATTTTAAATTTAGATATGTGTTGCAATTAATGTTTATGTCCCATTAATGTAAATGTAATTTATGATGACATTTTTTCATGTTATTAATTTAAACACTTTTACGAATTTACAAGAAAGTGTGGAAGTGATAATACATGACTTACAAAGGCCCTTAATTATACATAGTTATTACAGGCTTTATGGTTTTTAATTCTTTTTAAAAAAATGTTGGTCATATTATCCAAAACAGGATTTCTTCAAGTTACTGTTGCCTTATTGACTGTCTAATATTATGATAATATGAGCCTGTGATACCCCAACAGAGCAAGGACCTCCCACTAGGATAGTATTGGCTCAAATTCTCTCTTATGGAGGACCAGCCCTATGATATTATTTGGCCTACTTAAAATGTACAGTGAACTAACTATACTATATTATACTATTTTGTATTACTCTTCATTACATTTTACTTACTATATTTTACTATTTCCAGTTCATGCGTTTGCACTTGCACGTGTATGATCTCACTTAAATCATCCTATCTGTTATTGAAACAGTTTAGAAACTTTTTCATAGCTGCTTCTGTCCCTTGTTACCATACGTTTATGTATTTCTACACTCGTGCCACGAAGATATTGGATCTTGCTTCTATGTCCAAATCTGTGGTCCCTACTGTTACCACTTATGTCCTTCTGATGGAGCTTCATGACATACCCATCTTCATTTTAACGTAGTGCAGTGCTTGCTATGCTTGCTGATCCGTTCATCCTTCCAATTTATGAATTTTTCATACTCTACCTCAGTTGGATATTCAAAAATTTCCCCGGCACTTCTCTCTATGTGTCACTCCATATTTGAGCTATATACTGTAATACGGGGAATATGCAGCTTTCTAAAAATTGGAATTTCAATTTTCTTACAAGTCAGTTTTGAAATATAAAATTACGGCTCTAGAATCTGCCCCAGGCCAGACATTCCTCTTACTTTTTTTCCCCCTCAATCGTTCCAACTTATAATTGTTTGCCTCAAATAAATACAGCGAGGTTATTTGAGTTAAGGGGCCAGCAGAGCACGGCTTTCAACTGGAATAAAGCGTCAAGGCATATGATGCATCTGCGAGCAACAGCTTGTAGTTAGTTTGAAGGAGGCTTTATCAGATGGTGGTTTTACGTTCTTATGTTAATATGTACTTTAAATGTGTGCTAAATGTCCTTTATTTGTAAGTATAAATTATAAATATAGCTTTGAAAACAGATTCTTGCACAGAAATGATAAGGACATTCGCAAGAAACGTTTTGGCAATCGTGATCCTGGTGGAAAAACTGTTAGCAGACTTGTTAAACAGTTGCCAGAGACAGAACCTCTCGGTGGCAAGAAAGTTTTCCGAATCCCATATTCTTACGAAGGATAAGATGAAATTCAGGAATTTCCTTTGCAGATATCGGCAATGTATTGCCGCTGAGGGACATCTTTTGTAACATCTCTTTTAAAACAGTTATGTTATCAGTTCAGCATTTCAACAGGTTAATTTTATCAGTTTTAAATATAGTGTCATTTTATTCTTTCTGTAAAAACATTAATACTAAAATAAAAAAGCTAATTTTAAGCGCGGCAATTTTATTTCCAATTTTACGGTTGCAGCTACTGCAGTTCTTCAGTAAGTAGCCTCGCTGAAGTGGCCCATAACTTAAATAACCTAATGTACATTGGCTTACATTATTTACGTTTAAGTTACCTACCATTTGCACTTGTCATCAACGTCGATTTTACCTGGTTTATTGTTAAGCCCACTTCGCTGTTTATTTGATTTGGGTTCACAATCTTGTTTTTTAGCTGACAGAAGTATAAACATTTAAAATCATTTTAGTAGCTTTCTATCAGTAGCCTGTAGAAGTTCTTTCGAACATTATCATCGTATTGAACAAGAATGGAAATTGTGGAATCTAAGTAACATTTAAGACGAATTTGTAGCTTATACTATTATTGAATTGCGCTTGATAACTATTTACATAACAGTGACAGGAATTTATAATGTTTCTCATTAACTTTACTACATGGCATTTTGTTCCACCGCATACTTTGCGTTCTGTAATACAGAATGCGTCTGTTATGCATTTAAATATCTGCATAAAGCAATTAAAGAGATAGAAAAGGTTAAAAGCGATTTTGATTTACCGATTCTTATTAAAGCAACATGACATAAGATGGTGCCATACGTGCGCATAATGCAAATTTTCGTCTTGATGGTAACTATACTTGCCTCATAAACCTAAGATTACGGGGTTGAAACCCAGCCAGAGTAGATATATTTTTAGGTCGTAGTATGGCTTCTTTCGGAAGAAGTAAAGCCGTTGGCCCCATGTTGTAGATTTACGGCAGGTAAAAGAACCTCATGCCTGAAAGAAGACCAAAACTTATCTGCCGCTTCACGCCCTGATTTCAATTGGAATTAGAACAAAGTTCTAAAGAGCGTTCTTAAATAAAATAAATCAAAGAGTGGAAATGCCACATGGTTGGTGCGGAAATCCTTAAGGCACGTTGATTTATTTTTTTATCAACTTGTTTATATAACGATTGAATGAGTTATTGTTTCGACAGTAACCACAAAGCACTAAAACTTTTAAAAGCACACGTTGTCATTCCAAGTAAGATTCAAGGCTGGCATTTTATAATTTCAAAAGGTGGTAGCATTGCATTTAGGTTGAGTGCTATAATCGTCATAATTAACTTCAAACGTTTAGTCATATTTGACCGTTCCATTTTAAAGGAAGTTGTTCCCTTAGTATTTTCTATCTCTTTTTATTAGCTCTTTAATTGAACATTCGTTGCGGGATTCTATCGTTATTAATTGGTTCTAGACAGATCATTCATTTTTGTTCGTGTTTTTATGCAATCAACAAAATTATATAGTGTAATTTTTGTCTGCTATTTGCTCAGGTCTTGTATATTCTATTGATCTCAAAAATATCATCTTTGCTGTCAGTATCGTCATTTTATTTTTAATTTATATTTTAAGGTCCATTTGAGAATTGAGAATTGATCTCTGGAATAGTAATTATAACTTGATCTTCTGAAATTTATTAATTTTTCGTTTGTGGTTGTTAATGCATACTATATTATTTCCATTTTATACCCTTGTATTATCGCTAGATTAACATTCACTTTTCTTCTTCTATATCCTTCATTTTCTATTAAAAATTTTGTATGTACAAACCTTTTAGAGCACCTTAAATATTTGTGCTTATGCTCTCGGTAAGGGCACCTCTGGGGGGAAAGGGTGACACCGAGTGACAGGGATCCATGGACAGTGACTGCTCGGTCACTGATAGAACACTCTGAAGCCGACGTAGCTTCCCTCCAAGAAGTTCTAGCCCCTCAGATGTTCCGCTTTCATACCGGAAAACGGGGCAAAAACCTTTCCAAAGCGCAAGGCACGGTCACACCGCACCAGCTCACCTCTACTAGTACGTTCAATCCTGTGAAAGAACCAAGAAATGAAATGGGAGGGCGGAAAATTCTTGAAAAGGAAAGATCCATTCCAGCATTCGTTTAAGCGACCAGTGGAAACCACGAAAAACACAAGGCCAGGATGTCCCGCTCCGAGGGATGCGAATCTGGGACCTCTCAAATGCGAATCGCAAGCGTTTCCGCCTGAGTCACCCCACTCGGTAAGTTTTCTTATTAGTACCTTAGGATAAAATATCGGTTTCTGGTGTTGTAGTGGTAACCATACTTGCCTTCTAAATCCAAGTTCGCGGGTTCAAACCCGCCAGGATCGATGTATTTTTTTGGGCGTAAAATTCCTAAGTGTTGGTCCCTTCGGAAGGAAGTAAAGCCGTGAGTCCCGTGTCGTAGATTTACGGCATGAAAAAGAACCTCAAGTCTGAAAGAAGAAACCTCTGAGCAAAATTTATCTGTCTTTTCACAATCTAAATTGAATGGTACGCAATGATCTGAGATGTTAAAGAGCGTCCGTAAATAAACCAAATCAAGTTAGCATAAAATTTATATCCTGAATTATGTAAATTCATTCCTTTGCTGCTACCATAATTCTATTCTACTTGTTATACATTTAATTATAACTAGAACATATTGACATCATCCTGGTAATAATCCGATTAAGCATTAATAATCTTTAAAATATTGCTTTTGGTGAATGTTTTATTATCTTTATATTGGCATTATCCGTTTCTCGTGGTTTCTATTTTTTAAATTCTTTTAAATCTTTTGACAATTCATCCACTATTAAGAGCTCTACGTTTAGATATTGTTCTATTATAGCACGCGTACCCTTCACTGCTATCCCGACGTAAACAAATATTAATGTATCACTCCGCGGCGCATGGCCCTGATTGGTTCAAATGACAGTATTATGCTCTATCAGCTGATGCAACATATTTAATTGTTAGCTTTGATCACATTTTACAAACTTTATTAATAAAAATTTCTCATGATCACCTTGTCGACACTATTCAACGAATTTCCTTCACATTGTTTTACAATACTAGCAGGACCAGCACGTGCTTCCCTCATGGCACCTCTTTGCATTGAAACTGATTGTATTGTACAGAAAGCAACATGTGCTTAAATCACTAACAATTAAAATGCTTAATAAGGTATTCATAAAGAATGGTATCTCAATATTATTTTAGTATTCGCTAATATGGTTTCTTCTCTATGACAATTAGCCTTTATTAAAGTTTAAACTGTAATTTCTTTTAGGGACTACTGTGCGCAACATCTGGAGTGTATGTCGTCCTGGAGCCAATGAGAAAAGAGTTACATAATTATATTTACATTAGGATAGAAGTAACAGCGAACTGATAAGAAATATTGTTTCGTCATACTGGTCATAAGTGTTTGTAATATCTTTCACATTTTATGTTGATATAATATTTAGATTAATTTTATATTTTTCGTATCTATGGAGCATGCACACAAGTATATATAATGTATTCGGTTTTTAACTACCAGAGGGTGCTCTTAGATGAGAGAGGAAGGAGAAAAATGTTCAACAGTTGAGGACATTTTACACCGTATAACAGTTCTATTTTCAGCTTCCATTCTAGGCTAGGTAACATGTCCTTTTGAAATGCCTGAAATACAGTTAACTTCCAAATGTTTCAGTTCTATATTGGATTTTCTTAAATAGTGCATGCAGAATTAAAGATGTGCATAAGTTGTTATTACCATTAATTATTTAAACATTCATTTTTTTGTTGCAAATGTATTATAACTTCCTTCCTTGGACATCTATTTACAAGCGAAGGCTAGGCTAACTTGGTGCACACAGGGAACTGGAGAAGCAGTTTTGCTGCAACTGGACATATATCCATTTTAATTTTCTGGATATTCCAGAAATAAGGATGAGGTCTGACCTAATGAATCCTCAATACTATGCTGTGCCTCAATTTAAAGTAACTCTCGGATCTCGAGAAGACTGGATGGAAGGACCTATATACACCAAAGAACGTGACCAACTTGTATGGCTTACCGGTGTATAGGAATGCAATCCGGTGCAAACATATATGGCCTATATCCAAGGACAAACATTAATACAAGTCTCGGTAAACACTGCACAGTTTTTCAGGCAGACGTATTTGCTATCCTGAACCGTTCGTTTGTAAACCTTGAGAAGGGTTACCATGGTAAACGAATTCTCATGCTCTCAGATAATCAAAGTGCCTTAAAAGCACTTTCCTCTAAACAGGTTAAATCTAAGCTGGTATGGTAATGAATGCCTAAATGTCCTGACTGCCCTGGTATCTCGCAACAGGCTTGAATTGCGGCGTGTACCGGGGCATCGAGGCGTCTACGGAAACAAAAGAGCAGGTCAGTTGGCAAAAGGATGTGACACAACCCTTTTTTGCCCTAAACCCGCGGTTGTAATCAGTACACCTACTGCTAAGACCGCGATAAAATATGGAGGATTGGGGAAAAACACTAAGGTGGCAAACCTATCCTGGACAAAGGCAAGTTAGGAAATTGGTCCAAGCAACACTTTTTCCACGTCTCTTCTAAAATTGGACAGAAGAGCAATAAGGAAAATAGTTGCGTTAATTACTGAATGCGGTCACTTCAGGAAACATCTACGTAAAGTGGGACTCTATAAAGATGAACCCACTTGCAGAATGTGCAGGATGAGGAATATGCCTGGCATAATCTGTTTAAGTGCCCATTCCTGGTAAGAAAGGCATTTACTCTTTCTATAGCCAGGGAAAGCTTGGGAACGGACGCTGACATGGGAACCAAAATACTGAAAATTGTTCAAGGAACAGATTTAGGGAAACAATGAAAGAATCTCTTCCAATGAGGTAGCACCATAAACCTTATTGGTTGACGTGGCGGTGGTAGTTGGAACTCTCATCAAATGTAAGTTTCGTCTGTGAGATAATATAATTTAAAACGTTTGTGCTCTATTTCATCACCATTATGTGTGTTTTAGCTACGTTTATATTTACAGCAGTACATATTTTTCTGTACATAAATAGTGAAAACATAGGCCATGTTGGTGAAATAGAGTTCATCATATGTTACAAATGTAAAAAATACACTTTCTAATTTCGTAAATAAATTAAATCACTTGTCTGCACATAGATTCTAAATGTAGTCCCACTGAAGGTATTTTCTTATATTCTGTCTTAATATAAATGCTATCGATCAGGTTGACGCAGGTTGTTACAACCCTTGAAGGCCGACCATCTTGACTTTGGCATTTTCGTGGTTTTTCCTGTTCACTTAGGCAGAAATGGCTGGCAGTATTTTCATCTTATTTCATTCCATAGTACTGGTTACAGGGTCGGAAGCATCAAGCGAGATGGGCTGGCGCGTGGCGTGGCATGAAATGAGCTCAGGAGAAAGTTACTGTCCTAGCATCTGCCTATGCCCTCAAGGTACCGAGGAGATTCTCGCGGGCCTGCCGTAATCTGAGATTTACCGTCTCCTGGGCTTTTATCTCGTATCATTTTCCTCCAGGGGTGCCTCCTGGTGGATGTAGATACACATAGCGCGTTAGAGGAACCAAAGTGACTAAGAATCCTCCTCCATCAACCATCAATGTTTATAATATGGATTTTAAACTTCCTAAGAAATGAAATATTTTTATTTTTTACCAGAAATTTGCTATAACTTTTCTAGAATAATATTTTGCACAAACGAAAATCCTATCTCAAGACGGGTTTGATATTTTAGATGCCTTTTCCGATATATCCACTTTGTTACGACATATCCATTTTTCTTATTTAAAATGTTTTCCTTTTTCGACTATTAATTATGTTGATTGACGAAGGGTTATATTAGGCTTTAATTATTTTTTTCATTTTGTAATTTTTTAAAATACTCCAAATTTTCTCAGCAGTGGAAATGTGCTAGATACCTGTATTAAAAGCAAATTCTAAAATATTTATTTTATCCATGAGTGGAAAGTTTATTCTCAAAGCGTATCACGCAATTAATATTTACGAACATGAATGGGAGGTCTGGAGTTCGATTCCCGCCAGAATCGTCCTCCCTGTTGAGTTTTTTACAGGTTTTTCCTCAATCCTCATAAATGGTAAATGTCGGGAAGGTACCCTAAAGTTGAGTGACTCGTGAGCGAGATGTCTGGGGTTCGATTCCCTCTAGGAGTCCGCCCTGACTGGGGTTTTTTCCAGGTTTTCCCAGTTCTCATAAACGGTAAATGCCGAGGAGGTACCCTAAATTTAGGCCTGGATCTTTTCCTTCATTAAAAAATATATATCCTTTCCCAATTTAGTCGGTCCTGGTGGTGTAATGGTTACCATACTTGCCTCCTACACCCAAAAACGCGGGTTCGAACCCGACCAGGACCGATGGATTTTTTCGGGCGTAAAAATCCTAAGTATGGCTTCCTTCGGAAGGGAAGTAAAGCCGTGGGTCCCGTGTCGTACATTTACGGCACGAAAAAGAACCTCAAGCCTGAAAGAGAGGCCTCTGAGCAAAATTTGTCGGCCGTTTCACGCCCTGAGTTGAATGGGACGCTGATGACCTGAGATGTTAAAGAGCGTCTGTAAATAAATCAATCAAAAAAAAATCTTTTCCAATTTATCATTTCGTTTCATGCATCGTGAATGTCCATCGCCTGTGTTGCCTCAGTAATAAGGGCGTTAAACATATTAAAAATTATTATTTCATTTCAATTATATATTATGTATATTTTTCATTGCTTAAATCAGAGCCGACTGTTGTTGTTGACAATAATGTTGGTTGTTATTGATGTACAGAATAAATAACATGAAATATTGTAGAATTATAAGATCACCCCCACATAATTCCACAACGGAGCAATCTTGCAGTAGGCATTGCTACTGCCATGCTGGAGGTTTTCTGAGTTCTATTCCGGTTAGGTCAAGCTGTTCTTAAGGTTTTACTTTTAGCGTTTTTCCTTGTCCTGAGAAGGTGAATGCCAACTTTAAGGCGCCAAGGACTAGGAGACCACGTTTGCCATCATTTATTCATTTCATTCATCCATAGGCTTAAGGACCCTCCCCCCACACGATACATCATAACCATACAACCTTTAACGTTCACCACACTGGGAAAACGTGTTATAATACAGTCATGCCAGGAACGAATGCTGCACAGAAGTTCAGGAGCCAGTGAGCTGGCATTGGAGGGAGGAAGGATCTAGAATATTTTGCTAATGTATGAAAATATCAAAGGAAAGTGATACCTATGTAAACTAAAGTTGGTATATCGTCACTAGTTCCAACGAAACATGCTTCGTTATATAACAATGCATATAATTTGTTCTGTGAATGGGGAAAAGTAGATGCTTGAAAGAAGTTAGCAAAATTTAAAAAAGAGTACAGAAATGTTAGTAGAAATCCTAATTTAAAAGGTGTGTTTAGTCTACTAATTGTTAATTTTATTTTAGCTGTGAAAAGTAAACTAAACAGTTCGTCACGCACAGGCTGTGCAAACTGAAGAATTCCTCACCTAGTAGAGTAACTTTAAAAAAGAATATAAAATCCAAACTGTGACCATCTAAATGAAGAAATGAAATATGTCATGGCATTAGTGTGTGGTATTAGGGTAATAAAATTAGAATTCTTGCATTCTATAAGTATTACAAAAAAGAAAACCACATTTATTATTATTATTATTATTATTATTATTATTATTATTGTTGTTGTTGTTGTTGTTGTTGTTGTTATTGAGATTAAACCACACATTAAAGGTATACTATTAATTAAATGAAATATATGACCACTGATAAACAAAGCTATACTGTGTGGGTATTTTTAAACATTGTTAAATGTAACCATGTTTATGAACTAAGCCTTTTATGTCATCTTTATATTCACTAAAATAGAGAAAAATAACAGGAAGTTTCAACTTACGTTATGCATTTAAGAAGATGTTCATATATTTTAATAAAACGAAAACATATTACTATTTAAAAACAATTCAAATGTACTAACAATCAACTGTAAACAATCTAAAGTTTCGTCGGTTTTAATTTACTTTGAAATTTAATTGAAGTGTTATTGTACTAAAAAACATGTAATGCAAACTTTTCTGAAGATTATTACTGAGCGCTCTTACATACAAATATAATTCTTAAACACATTTTAGATTAATATTTCACATTTGCTATCTTCAGGACGATGCTTTTGTAAAATAAAAACCTATGTATCTATATCTATATATATATATATATATATACAGTTTATATGCCGAATGAATTTGTCCTTTTATTTTAAAACAATATAGAGAAAATTAAACGTAGAAGCGGTTTTAAATTTTGGTGTCCAAGTATACACTGTAATGATCCAATTTCCCCAATTTTCAGAAAATATTTTTCTTTCTTTATTTAAATGGTATATACCAAAGTAAATATTGGTGTTGCGAGAGAAATTTTTAAATTATGAGATTCAGGTAAACCCCCACTTTAATGGCCCGATTTCTCTGATTTTCAGAAACTATTTTTCTTGTTTTATTTAAATTGTATACACGTAGTTTCGTTGCGAAAAAACAAATATTGGTGCCGTTAGAGTAATTTTTATAATTTGGATTTCAGGTAAACCCCCACTCCTAATAATCTGATTTCACTGAATTTCAGGAACTATTTGTATTATTCGATTTAAATTTTTAAAGATTTTTGCTTTAAGTTAATCCGCTGGTTAAAATTTGCTGGTTAATGAGCTTCACGAATCTTTTATTAATTAACGTGGAATTTCGTATAGAAAAACCAAAATTACGGTCGCTAGAGCGTTAAAAGACGCACATAAAACATTTTTCATTGCAATTTTTGGTGCCTAATAGGTAGAATGGAGATTTGAAGAATTTTTTCAAATATCGTTTAATAGGCACAACCACAATTCCTTCGGAATTCGTAAATAAAAGTATAGCAAATGTTGGCAGAAACCTTATTTGAATGCTGTGTTAACTAATTATTATTTATTTAATTTTGTTTTAACTCTTAATAAGCACATGATACCCCAAAAGCACACTATTCTCCAATTCTCTTTAATTCAAAATGCATTTCGAGAAGTGAATTAAAACATCAGCTGTGAATAAAACCATTATTTATATTGCCAAGGACGATTTAATAAAGACCAGTTTAGATGGTAGTTGTGGAATAAGTATTAAAACTACGCATTATACATGAACTATTTGTTTGAAATTATGGACACAGGATGGAAATTCTTGAAATGATATAAATATAGTTATAAAGTCCCAACAAGGATTGAATCAAAACTTTTTATATCCTGACTGCTTTTTACTATAATTTTAGTACATGCCTGAGAACGATACTCGTAGCTGTTGATATGGGCAGATCTGCCTCCAGTGAAAAGGGAAGCATAGCTTGGTGGCGTTACCCTGCGACTGCAATGGAATGTTCCTCTCTCACTCTGCGTAGTAAGTTTTGTTGCCACAGAGTACTATGTGTATCGGAGAGAGCGATGATAAGGTCACACGTCATGACCCGAGGTCAGGGTCATAGAGGGTTCGTCCCATCTCGCAGGTGGCAATACGGGAGAGCGCGTGGCATACGACATCAGCGCTATCCGCGCTGCTTGTGTCTGATTGCGAGTCTGTGATGGTTACATATCCCCTTCTTTTAAAAGGGTTAAGCAGTTACTTTATTGGAATGGATGTATCCGGGGATAGCCGATAAATCAAAGAACGATACTTTGTCTTGATATCGAGGCTGTCATTTTAATACCTGTGATTTAAGACAAGAATTAGCTTTGAATAAATCGCTATTTATTCGTTGTGACTTGGTTACAAGACACCTTGCAATTACACTGGAAGATAGTTGTTAACATGCTCTAGCGTCAGAAATTATAGTTTTATATAAACTGACTGCCAATGATTACTTAAAATTATTTATAGAAATTATGATTAGAGAAATGTTGTGATTCTTAAACTGTAGTAGCTTTGATATATTGTCGTAGGGATGAAAGTGGACTTAAACTTTCTTCTTAGCCTGAGAAAGTTTGTTATTTTGAGGATTAATGTTTAAATAAATTTTGTCTTTGCGCTTTTCATTCCTGAGATAACACTAGTCCAAAAAAAAAAAATCTTTCATAACTACTAAATTAACGGAATTTGTGTCTTTTCCTTGCTGGGTTTAAATATGCTTTCAGATTATTTTTTTTTTCAATTAGGCAAGATTATATATATTAAATTAACGTAACTTCGGCTGACGTCCCGAATGGTAGTGAAAAAAGTCCACTGTTACGATTTTAGTATTAGGGATTACATTAGGTAAATAATTTCCTCACTGGGTATTCAGCGTTGTTAGCTCAGTTGGTTAAAGCGTGGTACTACTAATGCGCAGGTCATGGGTTGGGGGTAAACTTTTTTTTCACTTGTGATAATCTTTGCTCTTGTAGTGTTCATAGTTTGTCTACATTGTTCTTAATATAATAAATGTTACCTTTCCATAGGATGGGTTAGATTAGATTAGGTTAGTTCAAATTTAACAAAAAAAAATAATAGAAAATTAACAAAAAATGCAACTCCATACTAACACTTTCTACCTACCTCACTTTCTCGCTCTCTCTTTCTCTTGTAATCTTCCTAATTTGCCTACACTGTTATTACTATAATAAAGGTTACTTTACAAAGGTTAGATTACGTCAGTTTCAGTTTAAAAAATAACGGAACATTAATAAATAAACAATACAACTGCACATTGACATTTTCTAATTAACTACCGTTTGAGCGGAGTTCGGTTTTCTTCGCTACCGTTCGGGGCTTCAGCGGCAGAAAGCCGTGGGTTGCTACTTTTTTCCCCCCTTTTTTTTTTTTTGGCACACGTATAAAGCGTTAAAGAATGAGTAATTGCGAAACGCTAAATGATAAATTAATCCAAATTTATCAATACCTAAAACTTTGAATATGATGCTTATCGACCCTATTTTGTCTCGGGTATGTCTGTCTTCATTGTCCAGCAGCAGTCGGACAGCATACTAGGACAGCATGTGCCTTGCTATCTCTTTTTCATAGTAGAAATGAAGAAAACGCTCACTATGCTCATCAAAGACAGCCCCACGATTTTCTATACAGAAGTCTAGACTGTAGTTCAAGAAGTGAATTAAAGACATGTTGCATGCCATAGCTATCTATGAATTCACAAGATCACTCATTATTTCATTATAATTTTCTTCTTCTTGCCAAGAAAACCACAACATATATTTTGAATGATTTCCACGCTGCTTTTTTCGGTGGATGTAACAGTTTATCAAAATGTTCATCATCCATTAGTGATCTTATTTGTGTGAATCTATCTTGAGTTAAAAAGTAAGGTTCTGATGGATGAACAACTTGCTTCAAAAGTAGGATCACTTCTCTCAGTATGAATTTGGTCGGAGTAGGAGTTGTCACTTAAGATCATGAAATTTGGACACTTTGGTGCAACGTTTGTAAAACTAATAAAAACAGCAATACAGCATAAAACATGTGTCAATGGACTCATCACAATTTCAGTATTGGCTACTGGATGTATGCTTACTATAACCGCAAAATATTTAAACATATTAGAACATGACAGAACATGAATAAGCTGCAAAGAGATAGAACAAGTTTCGTCTGCATTGCTGCCAACATATACTGAATAAAATTGCTACTTCTAAAATTTACAAACATTATAAACAACGATGCCTTATATACTCACAAAAACTATGCCTGATGGGAACATTCTTATTACATATTTGAATCCAGGAAAAAAAAAAAACTGCACTGGAGTCAGTATCCTGTTTTCTTGTGAAAAAAAATATGTTGATCAGTGTGATCGCTGTTTTATTTTGCACATTCTTCCATTGTAGGGTTTCAACCGTTTGCTGTTAATTCCTCGGTCTCTGCAGCTGCTACAACAACGAACAAAAGGCAATTAACAGGTTCTCCCGGTGAACGTAAAGAATTACTTACTATGAAAATCACATATAACTAAATATTGGAGCATAATCGGGGGTGTATAGGTGGTGATTTAGTACGTTAGATGATTAATGATGTTTGTTGTGTCAATGTCCCCCGTTGGAGCTGCATGTGGAACGGGTTTTAGTTAGGTGGGGTGGTAACCTGGTGTGTAAGGGGGATGCGATGGTTCGGTTGATAAATGCTGATTGTTGTTCTTTCGACTCCTAGCTCAATTTCATCGTGTTGTAGACCTCAGGGTTCACTGGGTGTTATGCGGATCTTTTGGAACATATCACTTAAAAAGACACAAGAGATTGCTTTCTTACTAACAGTTTATTCAAGTTCGAGCTACCAGTCTATCAATATCTAAGTGCTCGCCGTTGCCTGATCAATTCCTATTGCTTTGCTGTACGTGATATACTTTTCCTCTCTCTGCCTTATAATTCTATCTTTGTCACTTCCTACTCTCGATACTATAATAAATCGTTGACAGCCTAACTCAGCTATGCCTATCTTCACACTTGCCCTATTCTTCGTTACTTTTGAAGCTATCACCACCCGTTATTCTCAATTCTAACCGCAACAACTGTCTATTTTTCCCCCATTTACGATATCTGTTCAATACTGCCGATCACTCTATTCTCAACTTGCTTCTCTCCTCTCAATTCTCGATTCCTCCTGAATTAACCCCTCTCGACTCCATAAACTGCCAGCTCTCAACGACCAACTCGGTGTTCCATTAGCTTCTCTGAATTAACAAATCATTGTACTCAACTCTCCCTTTTTTCATCTTATGCCCCAGCCTATGCGAAAATATGGCTCTATATTTTTACTATTTATTCCCGACTGATAAGTCCATAATTGGCTATCTTAAAATAATTCTTGTATTGCTAAGTTATTCTTATTTGCTCCTTTTTATGCAATGGTCATTGGTTGAAATTATTTTCCCCCTTCTGACATTCACTTTTCCCACAGCCTAGGATTTCCTGGAAAGTAATTGCTGTCGTCTATTTCGGCCTCGCCTTTGATAATTTGACAATTTCCTATTTCATTTTTCCCTTCGCTATCCTAGATCTGAGAACTAAGATATCGAGATAGCGCACGTATAATTTCCACTACCACCAGCTCTCATTCTCCTGAATAGGCGGCATAACTCTTTGGACTCTAGCTTTCTCCTGTCTGCCTGTAATAAAACACTTTGTCTATGTTTTTGACATTTCAGTTCTCTTTAGAATTATTTCTTTTAAAGTGTGTTCCTTATATTCGGTTCTATCAGCCCGTTATAACAATTTCCCTAACTTGACCCATCTTAAAGGGTTTTAAGCTCCTAGACCTTTTTGTCGGCTTCTAGCTCGCCTCAATCTTCTCACAATATGCCTGACGCATGACCCATAGCAAAGGAACCTTTTTGCCTTTTATCTATCTTTACCATTTTGCTAGAAGGGGACGAGCGATCTGTTTATATAATCTGTATACAATAACTCTTCCCTCCTCTAAAGAGTTTTACAGGTGGCTAAAGTCAACCCAAAACATGAAAATGAACATAGCACCTCTTGCAAAGTGTTATTACATACCAAAATACATGCACATACAAGAAATAACCATATCAATCCATAGTGAAGGTATTTTTGAATTATCAAATTATAAATATTCAAACCAGCTCGTTACTTTAATGAACATAACTCTGAATCCTAAATTCTTATACTTATGTAATTATTACTGCTATCAATGTATTTACATAATAAAGGTAGCCTAGAATTTCGGCTGCAATATACGGTAATGGAAGTTAATATATCGCTTTTCTGTTTGGAAACATTTCTTGATAAATTCTGTATTACTGCGCCCCGTTACGTTGCGTTTCACTATAAATAAATAAATAACATTTCAGAATACTGTGCATTGCTGAACGGTGCCATCTGACACAGAAACTGACATCCTTTGTTTCACGTTCAAAGATAAACATACCTGTAGTTATTCAGCACAATACTTGACGATCACTTAAAAACGCATACAAGGTATTTTATTCTTGATCGGCAGCGTTGACATGTAATACTACAATTGACGAAAACTAGCAGACATTTCAAGGCTTATAATCAGAAGACTGAAATTTATTACTATAAAATAAGTGTTAAAATGTAGGAAAAAAATCTTTGCATTTTTGCCTAAGAAACACCTCAAAATATTTATGAATTACATAAAGGTGTTTTAAAGTTTTGTCACAAATACTAATACTTCATAGGTCCCCATCTATCCTATATAAATGTACATCAGGTAAACTGCGCAGTTTTTGGCATTAAAATAAGTAACTTCAATACTTGTATTGCTTTTTCCTGTTTTCACAACTATAATAAATAGCACATATTACGTCAATAGGCTATAATTGTATCATTCAATATGTAATTTCAAGTATTTCTTATTAGGTATATATTATTTACTTTAAATAATTAGACAAATTGAGAATTGAGAATTATTTGACATGCAAATCGTCAGAATTATATATTTTATTGCATTAAAAGTATATATTTATTTCATGCAGACACCTAGGCAAAGCAGATATTGTACATAGCAGATATACAGTATACCTGTAAGATAAAAATATTACCAAGTTATCACAAGTATCACAGATATTTGGAAATATTATTAAACAATCACATTGATGAATTCTAAGAATGTGAATACATTTGGAACATAGACCGCGTCTCACAGAGCCGCACTCTTTTCAAATCCATTAAAATGAAAGGCTTGAGCAAGATAGATGCACAATTTTAGAAAATCTGTATTAAAATTGCAGCAGTCTTCACTGTTCGTGGTCTAATTTCGAGAAGTGCACTTAATTACACATAAATTGACTTTTAGCTTGATTGCCATGAGTACCCCAGTTCGTCAAACAATGTCGTTATCAATAAAACATTTCTCCCTTAGCAATCTGGATGATATATAGGATGGAAGTAGGAGTACCACAGTCAATTATTGCAAGTGGGAAAAATAACCATGGACAATAATGAAGTACTTATAACACAAAAAGTGGTGAAAGGATGTTTATTTTACATATTGTGTAAAAACTATTTGGAAAAACTGTGTAAGACGATACTTTTAAAAAAACTTTCACTCATATGGTATCATCGTTTTAATGGTGTTTAACGCCCATTTTTACTACTTTGATGTCATTGACCAATGAAATGAAAGAAAATTTTGAGTTTTGATCATCATAGCCGTATCACAGGGAAATTGCCAAAAAATTATCACATCCGTTTTATTACGCGATGTGCCTTTGTCTTGTGGTCAGTATAGCCGGCTCTATACCTCCTGAGCAAGCATCACTGACCTCTTTTCTGTGTTTTCAATAATATTGTAATTTAACTAAATGTGTATTCATTCTGCTTTTTTCGTATTCGGCCAAACAGTCTGAAATCATTTTATAAATTATGTAACAATATCTGCCTAAGCAACCATAAATCTTAATAAACAGAACGGTAAAATGTTTTCTCTGTTTTGTTTTTCTCAGTTGGTATTAGTAAATCTAACGGTAATTGTAAAATGTTTTCTCTGTTTTGTTTTTCTCAGTTGGTATTAGTAAATCTAACTGTAACAACTGTAATAGTTGATTTTCGTCTATTTCAGTCTCACGGTTTCTGAATAGGTAGGTATTTATAAATAAGTATAACATTTTATACAATTGTTAATAATCCGTGCGCGAATTTCAAATGTATATATTACTTTTATTTTTATTCTATTCATAAAATAGTCCTAAACACGTATTTGGCTCTTCTCTATTGGCATTACTGACAAACTACATTAATCTGTTGCTAGATGACTTAAAAAAGTTAAGTATTCGTAATACAAATGTACAATTATTACATTATTGTAAGCCAGGTTTATGGGAACTATATTTAAAATCTTATTTTATTCGTGAAATAGTCTAATAAATATCACTTGAGGGTCTGAACTTTCCAGATACTTACTGCGTTCGTGAATTTATCGGTATTCTCAGACTGTCTTGTGAAATTACTTGTAATAATTTACTAAGGAAATATTTTCAGAAAGTTGAGCAGATTTTTTTTTCATATAAACGATCTCTTAGTTACTAGGCAACGGATGACATATATTAGCTGAAGATATTATTTTAAAGAATAATTTTAAGACGAATTTAAACATATTTATTACATTATATGTGTATATTCAGTATATATTCTCCAAATCTAACAAGAAATGTACTAACAAACAGGAATTCGCGTTCTTCTTAAAATTCTTTTAGAGTAAAGATTTGAGTGCTAAGCCAGCAATGAGGAAATGTATCAGGTAGAAGGCGAGGATGTTGTCAATGAGAAGATAATCGCACTGGTTCAGGCGATTCGATGATGAAGATACTAGCTTTGAAGATAAGCCACGCTCTGGACTACCTTCAGCAATAATGAAGTTTTGCACCCTGCATTCAAAGAAGAGCCACTTGCAATGGTCAGGAAGGTGGTTTCTCTAAAACAACAGTAGCTACGCTCCTGCACCAGTTCGAATAAATTATAAAAGTAGAATAGATGCATATGATCTTACCCAAGCCCAAGCCCAGAGACAAGTTAATATTAATTTATAAACAATTCTTAAAACTAAACGACTGTCTCTGGAAACATACTGTGACATGTTAGGAAATTTTTCTAAGAAAGCAATGGATATTCCGCGGGAAACAACTTTAATCAGTTGTTTTCCAAAGTAATTTTGGGCAAAACATTATTTTTGTGGAACTTCTAATGTATTGTGCATTTCAAGCTGGTCCCGAACGGTCTGGAGTTGACGCTGGGTTGTACTGGAAGCATTTGCATAGGTTTATGAAGTTTTAAGACTACGCTACCTGGTTATGATAAACAAAAAGGACGTTGTACTGCAACAAAACAACGCTCCTGTCCATAGATCAAGATTGACCCACAAAAACTACAGGAAATGTAAGGAGTCGAATCGCTTTCTTCAAAGAATATAGTTCGATAGTCTTGAAAATGTCATAAACGCGTGTTCAGAGTTTTTTGCCTCTAAATCCAAAGTATTGGTATCGCCAACTATTTCGAGTACTAGTAGAGAGAGGGATGAAAGTCATCGAAACTAATGGCCTACATTTTGAAGAGCAAGAGCAATGTTGTTATATATTAAGTACCAGTCCATAGGAATTAATAAAAAAACAAATGAACACTAGGTTGAGCCACTCGCCATAAACAATTGACGGATGGTAACTATGAACAGTATTCATAATTCCCAAACCTTCTGCATACCAAGGTCTGCCAGTACATATGCCAACTTAAGATCTGTTTAAAACTTATTTTCATGGTTTTAAGTTACAAGTACATACTCAATATAATTCAATACAAGTTTAATATCATAATACAGCATATTCACTGTTATTAACATTACTCAACAATAGAAAACAAAGTTACTGGAATCTTGCTGTGTTAAAGTTATTTTAATTGGTTTGAAGCTGCTAATGCATACTTAACATAATTCAAAATACACTTTATTTCTATGTAATACAGCACCGTTATTGTTATTAATATTATTTAACAATGGAAAACAGTGTTACTGGAATCATGGTCTCTGGCCAGTTTACTCACAACAATTATTACACACTTTTACTTTTTCAGTGTTCATGATACACAAAATTTTGACACTTTTTACTTCCACTTCCTCTTCCAATATTTTCGTTGCCTCACTTAGGTCACGTTGACATTCTGAATTATAAATATTTTCCACCTTCTTTCTCTTTGGTATCTTTCCAATTAGATCGACAGCTTACAAATGATAATCAAATAAGGTATAAATGGCGGTCTGTAGTTCAACAATGCCTTATATTTCATTTAAAACCTTCTTCAACAATGAAACTTGTCAAATAAGTGTGTAACTTATAGTTTACCAATGACATAATTCATGTAGCACAAACTACCAAGCGGGATATAGTTGCACCCCAGTGAGTGTTTCAAGCACGATGACTAAATGGACATAATACTTATTTTAATTATTCTAATATTATAATATGGTTTGTAAGGTATAGATTAAAAATGTAAAGAACTGACAATGCAGTATTTGAACTACAACAATTATAGGCAAGGAATTACAGAGATCGCGATACACTTGTACCCCGCTTGCAAAGTGGAAGGTTAACTTCTACTTAATTATTAATGAAATAGTTTATGTTACATTTTGTTCATATAATTCCATACAATGGACGTTTAAATTACTGCAAACTATGATACATTTCAGATGCGGCGAAGAGGATGATGTGGGCAAAAAGTTGGTTGACAGTTACTATGATCCAAATCGTCTACTAAAGTATGCTAATCAATGAATATATGCATTATTTCAATAAAGTAATGTACTAATTACCCTTTAGGATTTCACCACAGAGAGATGCACAGTCATTAGAAAAGAACCACTCATTCAACTCTCCTATAATTTATCCAAGAAATTTGCAAGCCATCAACCATATTAATATTTTTCATAAATCCAGAATGGATTGACGACCGAAGTACAAGACCAGCCCTTTACAGTTAACGAAAGGTAAAAAAAAAATTGTAAATATGTTTATTCTTGCATTTAATAGCTCGTCAGGATTATTTAACGATTTGTAAAGTTCATTGAAATAACTAAAAGAGAAGCTTCTGCTTTTATTCCATAGATTTGTATATATACTTGAGAAAAATACGTTTATATTCTTATGTATCTAGCGTATGAGATAAAATGAGTAAGTTATCCATCTTATAGCAAGTGTTTTCAATGTTATTTATTTTGAACCAAATAAGTTAAGATTGTAAACAAAGTCAACAAACCCTAACTCTTGTAACCATTTACAAAATGACTCCTCTGGCAAAGCAAATCATATTTAGCAGAGGAGAACTTCTGTTTGTATGCTGCTGCCGTGAAGTCTAACAGAGAGAGAGGTAAGGAAATTAAATTCGGATCTGCGAGCGGGAAATCGACCGGTAACCCGTCTGCCTGTCTCCAGGAAATGTCTGCATCTAGAGAAGTGACACTGTTCGCGTCGGCGCTGTCCTTGTAGGTAAGGAAACAACTTAAGGTCCACTTCGCTAGTCGATAAGTGCCAAAACAACGTAAATCCTACAGCCGTGACCAAAGAATAATATTGATGGAAACTAAGTGCATTAGGTCTATTGGGTTGCCACATTTACTATTCAGCAGTGAGTGCAAACATAGTTTCTATACTTTTTACGAATAAGCATAACGCCTCTGGATAGCCAATTTCAAAGATATAAAGATACTTTAAGCGCTACCTACTGAACAATTTGCAGGAAAAATAAGAATAGAAATTTATACTAAACGGTGCTTTAACCGGTGTAATTTAGTATTATCATAGAAACCTAGAATCGCACAATTTAATCCCAGAACATCAAAAAAGACTACAAAACTACAAGTCTAATTAAAGTTATAAGAAGCAACTTTAAAAATTTTATTCAAAATACAGTAAACAGATTTAACAATAATTCTCTACTTTAACACCCAAATGCAGCGTTTTAACCCTCATCTAAAGAGGTAGTCTGCAACTCGAAAGGATAAAAATATTAGTTTCACCATACCGAAGATATAAACTGACGCTATTGGCCATGAAATCTACAAAAAATATATTTTGGTTAGCATGTTCTCGAAAACGTTTCAGTTAACTTTCCCGCTGAGCTTATAGAGCTAGTGAGTAGTTGACAAGAAAATGTAGCTGATTGCGGGATGCGCGACAACATCGAAAGTATGGTACAATCACGTCATAATGTTATAGTGTGTAGCCCGGATTATATCACGGAAATAAGGTTTACAAGCTTGAATCATTAGTGTCGACTACTATATTGTATAATAATTATTTTGCGATAGAATTTGTATATATTCTTTTGTAGGTCGTTTAACACACCGAACGAGACAGCAACCAAGTGTACTGATATTTCTCCAGCGACTGTCAGTTAGTTACAGAGTTTACTTCCGATAAAGTGAGCTGAAATATGTTTTACATTTTAAATGCAAATAAATAAATATCCATAAAATGCATGCGTTTAAAATACGTTCGTGAAATATTCTAAATAGTTTGTTTAATTGGTTGTACTAACATGTAATATTACATTTCAGTGTTTATAACGAGACCTTTACAGAAGTTTTAAGTAATTGTATGTATTATATAATATACACAAATATAAATAGCATATTTCTAATACGAAGTAAGAAATCTGCAATATTATGGGAATTCGATTCTCTA
The DNA here is from genome assembly GCA_030762175.1 of Metallyticus violacea. Taxonomy (NCBI): domain Eukaryota; kingdom Metazoa; phylum Arthropoda; class Insecta; order Mantodea; family Metallyticidae; genus Metallyticus; species Metallyticus violacea. Next base: position 39,462,401 of record CM060839.1, read on the forward strand.
ACATGAAAACATCACAGGACTCCCCGTGCAGGGGGAGCAACTACTTCAGCATCTGAGTAAAGCGGGCTGTCTAGTCAACAGGCTACACAATACATATTATGTTATAGATTTTGTGCTTTCTTTTGTCGTCAGTAGCATTTTGGGCTTTAAGATCAAGTAGCGTTTATCATCCCCACACATCATCGCCTATAATATGATATTAGCACTAGGAAACACGGTTATAGGAGAGTTTCATGCAGTTAGACGAAATTCCTTGAATTGTAGATTTTTTTGAAATAGTGTTTAACGTCCGTTTTTACTACTACGGTACCACAGATGGAAACTGTAGATTATGGCAAGTCTATGTATTTTGAAAAAAAAAAAAGAATTTTTATGAATCTATAGGGTAATACATAGATACTGACATTAATTATTTAGAAGTTCTAATTTTATATTGAAAATATATTCGCATAACTTAGGATTACCCAGGAAGTGCTAATTAATATTGACAATAACCACCAGCTTAGCAATTTTACGTTGATCTAGTGCACTGAAGACTGAAATTTGGGCAAAAAATCTATATGTAAATATCTAAACTGTTCAGGGTTCTAAATTACAAAAAACTAAAATCTTTTCAAATTAATTCCTTTAGGATTTATTTTCTACACATATAATAAATATTTCGTGGTCTTTAAGTCTAAAGTATAAAGAAATATTCTTGGTAACAAATACACTAAACTCTTAAAAATTATGATCAAAACTACCAGAGTTATGATACGGATGTGTAAGCATATTTCTTAACCATGAATATTAGATACTAGATACAAATATCTAGAAACACTGTACTTTGTATTGAAATGTCGAAACCAGTCATTGGTAGAATGTGTAACATTATTAGATAGGAAGTTCTAGAAATGAGATAAGATCATAAGCCGTGCGATGAGTTAATACATGAACTGAGATGTTGTTCTGTTATGCTGTTTATTTTACATTTGTATAACCGAATTCTGCTGACAACAAACGAGCGTGAGCACTATCAGGCTGGGTTGGCGTCATTCTAGCGACAAATGAGGGGAAAGGGAGGGTTCTTTCTACTTAAACTAAGTCATAAATGGGGACAGTTTTATGTTACTTGTGCTCATTAACAATGCAGCCCGTCAAATTTGTTTCTGTGTTTGTACCTGTTCTGTCCCAACAAGCCTGCGCTTGTACCATGTTCTGTTACGATTGAGAGTGTTGGGGAAGATACCAATAGGAGCAGATGTAAACAGCTCCTGGCGCTCCCACCAAAAGTGGCAAGTGTAAAATTAACAGGTAATACAAATGACGCAGAATAAATCTCGTATTTATTTTAAAAAACAAATTTATACTTTTCCATGTGCGCAGTTCTATCATCAACGCGTCATCGAGTTACCTTATAGAAAATTATTAGTAAGTAGGCGCTGTGCTAATGAGAAAGTGTGTTCCAGTTTCATAAACCGCTTCGGAGTCACATAATGAGCGAGGGCGTCTAAAAGGTCGCTATGTGGCATATGGAACAAGAAGCCACGTAGAAATTAGTGCGCGACACGCTTGCATGACGTTAAAGGTGGCTAATCAAGGAAATGACTGCAGGAAAATCGCGTGGGCGGCACTATGTTTGTTAAACTTGTACTTTATGACTGATGGGAACAGCCGTGTCACAGCTAATTGTTATATGAGAAGGAAAATGTTGAGCCTAATTTATTCTATGCATCAGGATTTTTAACTTTAAATTGTGCTATTGTTTCATTTGACAACATAAAATTAAATTGCAAAAGTTTTATCTGAACTTTGGATACAATATTTTAAGATTTTTGTAGAAAATATAAATATAAAATAGAAACTTATAAAATGACCATTAAATGTCAATGTTTTTTAAATAAAGATATTATTTATGTGAGACATGCAGTCAACTGGGAAATCGTTAGATAATCGAGAGCAGAAATAGGTGAATATGAACAATTTTTAGCATACCAATAACAAACTTGCAAAAAAATGTCAAATGTCTCTGATAAAATATATTTATATACGTTGCTTTCATCTAAAATAAAATGAGTATTTTACCATTCTTTCAGGCATCATATTAACTAAATATATTTAATATAAAGTAAAAATAAACAAAATATATTCTTTATTCATTGTATCAAAAATAAGTTCAAAGTTACTAGAGTAATATCACATAAAGATAAACTATGTAAATTAGAAAAAATTTTGGAACAGTTGCCAAAATATTAACTAAAGAATGTCAATTGAAACTTTAAACATGCGATTTTGTTCTAGAGTAGGTAACACAAGAAGGGATGGGAAAAGATATATTGTTAAATGTATACTAAAATTAAAAAAATGTATTAAGTAAGACAGCTAGCTAAAAACAAAAATTAGACGTTGGATTGAGAAAGTAAAATCGATAAATGTTATTTTTCGCTGTATATTTTTTATGATTTTATGGCGGGCATTTATAAAGTAATGCATACTCTGAATTAAAATTAAATATAGAATTTCCTGTGAGAAAATACTGAAAAATAATGGAATAAAAAGCAATTTTAATATCTTTCTATTATATATTTTGCACACTAACAATCGTAAAAATTTCTATGCTTATAACTAAAAAAATTTATTTTAAAATATAAGAGTTAACGCAACCAAGGGTTTTCTATAAAAATAGTGCAAAAAAGACACCTATAGAAAGAACTTAGCGAATCACAACAAACATAAGTGGAAAATAAAACAGATACTCGTAGGATAACTTAAAATAATATTTATAAGCATTCGTTTCTTCAAAGAATCACTGCATATATCTTAGATTTCATTCTCAACCTTTTGTAAACAATTGACTCTGTAAGAAATAAATTGAGCCATCAACATTTTTGTATAGCACCCTCGGAAATTCTTTGCATCTGAAGTGAGCAGTATATAATTATACTGGAGTCTTTTACGGTTTAGTCGCCCATTTCACAGCCACCCTCATCGGTAACTCCAGTAGCCGTTTATGGTATGCTCACTTTGCGACCTTTGAATCACTCCAGTCATACTGCAGCAGTTGAACAAGTGTGGTTCGTGCTTATAAAGCGCTTATAATCTAAAGTGTCGCAAGTGTTGTCTGTGCGTAGCTATAGTTTTCATAATGCAGCAACATATGTACACACTACAACAAATATGTTTTATATACGATTCGTGCGTGAAAATAAATTCTTGCGGGGAATTTAGAAGGAAGTTTTTAACAGAATATCCATATGTATCTGCTCTACATAGAGATACTGTGCGTTAAAGTGTAAGCATATTTAGAGAAACCAGATCTATTTTAGATAAGAAGCGAAGGATAAAAAGTGTGTCTATTAAGGAAAAACTAGATTTATGCTCATATGCGCCAAGCTCGGTTTCGACACTTAACCACGGTAAAATGTTACCGCTCGCCAATAAACGTAAAGTGAAAAAACACGGTTTCTTTTTAAAATTAAGCTTAATGATTATAAGGTTATGTAATATCTTAGATATCTACAGATAATTGAAAGGGGTGGTGATTTTTAGCATTTTAAAATCAGAAATTTAGCATTTTGTAGCGTTTATACATTTTCAAATAAACATTTTGTACCATTTTGAAAAAAAAAATTAAGTAAATTCTGATAAACATCAGAAATAACATCCATATTAAATTAAAAACTTTAACAATTAGTAATTTTAATGTGTTTTATCCAAAAATTAATTAATTTTTAGTTCTCATATTATTTAAGTTAATCGTTTGTCTTTGCTAAAGTGTAAACGCAGATATGACGTTAAATTTTTGGCTTTTTCTTCTTTTTTAAGAATCAGATAAAATTAAATACGGATATACAACCTTAAAATAAGGCACTAATTTTGACAAGTACTACCGAAAAGCTGGATGGTCCTCTTTGTGAAGAGAGAAGTTAGTCCAAAAACATTTTCACTGTGTCTTGAACAAAAGCGTTTTTCCAGATTTTGCACTTTACTTATCGTGCACCATTTGGATGATGCCTTGCGTTGCTCCTCTTTTGATTTATTGTTGAAACTAGCTTTTGCACCGATATGTCCCCGATTTTTAACATGCTTGTTCAAAGCGTCCTTCTTTTGCCGACCCTGGCGCTGACTACGCAATTTACACAAAAAAATTTCACCATCACTGATATAAAAACATTTCTGTTTATAATTTTCTGCCCATTGTTTTATCCTTATTTTCGACCTATCTTAGCACTTGTTGATTTGACTTAGGCGAAGGAAATGAACTAGGTAAAATATGTGACGGTCGAACAATGAGGTTTTGAAGGGCTTATACTCGTACCTTGCAGGAGAGGTTACTTTCCGCATTCCAAAATGGTGGTAGTCAAGTGCGTCATAAACTCTTCAAGGATGTACAAACTACTAAGAAGAAGATAAAGGAGAAAATAAAAAGAAAATTTTTATTTGAAAAACAATTGTCCATTTCGCGTTTATAACGCATTTTAGTATAATCAGTTTCGAATTTTATCGTTCTACATCGAATTTACAAAAAATTATCACCCCTAATTTATTGAACACAATATGAGAGAATGAAAAACGAAACGGTATGTTCTGTGTTAAAAGTCGGGTATATTGGTGGTGTATTGGGTACTCTGGACTGCACACATGTGAAAATCAAGTCCCCTGGAGGGGGAAATTTGAAGTCTTCAGTAACAAGAAAGGTTATTTTTCTTCAAATGTACAGACAGTGATTAAAATCTCACGCGAAATTTTTTCCCAGACTTTTTGATTTTCCTACAAACTCATTCCGTCAATCTTTTTAATTTTTATAGCTACTTTGTGCGTTTGTGACATATCTAAAGGTACGAAAGTCTGCAGATCCCAAAAATTTGGCGCTCTTGGATGTATAAATTGCTTTATTTTTTGCAAGTTGTCGCTAAAATGCAAACATACAACAAAAATAATCACGGTCTTCTGAATAGTATTAACACCATTCAGGATTGCAACGATAGCGAGCATTCTTGTAGGCAGTGAGAACGATGAATTGCTTGAAATAGAGAAAACATCGATATATTCAAGCGTAACGAAGCCGCTGTATTGTGGGGAAGAGAAAGCAATGGTGCACAGGCTTTCACGGAACACCGCGGTATTATTGTCTTTGCCGCGGTTTCGAAGAGGTTGATAAAAACCGAGTTTGGTGCTCTTATGCATAACTGTATGCAATCTTTAACCTACGGGGGAACTTGAAAAATAAAGGTTATAAAGCAAATTCTCATACAGAAGAAATGAAAGAAAGTATCAGGCGAGAAATTGGCTCAATTTCGGCAAATAAACCTGTGCGTTTCAATAAAAATGTCCTTACATAAAGCCAGAAGTGTCTTAAATGGAAGAAAACAACATTTACAACAGCTCTTGTCATAAGGTACATGCTACCACCATGACTGGCCAGCCTCTTATAGTGAATCGAATCATTCTAGTGGTAGCGTTGACAATGGCTCAAAGAAAGTAAGGGTGGGAGTAGAATGAATGGAGGAACGACACCCGAGAGAGATCATATCGTAACGGTGCTGTCATTAAACGAAAATTACAAATAAACGATAGAGTTGATATTCTGGATATTGCAATATAACAACGCCACATAAAGGAGTAAATTATTACTGAGGCAACCAATATTCATGCTTTACCAGAATAGGTAACAAAACATATTATGAGGTTCGTAACGTCAAAGTGTGTTGATAACGAGATGAAAACCATACATCAGCCAGGTTACGCGACATGCACTAATTTTCACCGTATTAAAGCAATTGATGGTTTGTATAATAAATCAAAGACGCAATATATCAGAGCCTTTATTCGACATGAAGTGTAGGGAGATATCGGGCGTGCATGCAAGCATTCAGGAACATTCTAGAACTTGCTTAGATACACAGGCATAATAAATGGGAAAAAATTAAAGCTGACACCAGTGGCATTCAGTTGCAGTTACAATTAAGAGCAATCGGAGAGGATTGCTGGTCTGATCCTAAAACTGAAAACTATGGCCTGCATTCTTTCAAAATTTACTTGTAAGAATATTTAAGAGTTTTATATTTTATCGATAAACTTTCTTCGTTCGCCGATTTGCTTTAATATAAACTACAAATAAGATGATACTTTTCATCAAAGCAATGACTTAATATTTGTATTTTCTTATTTTTCAGTGAACTTAATGGATTAAGATATATGTCAATAAAGGTTTGCTTGCACAATTGTTACTTTTTGAAATAATGGATCAGTGCTAGTAATAAAAAAACCTATAAAATACACTTATATTGACAATTCGTTTAAACAACAAAAATCAATGTGTTGTGTGGCTTATGAAAATTTCAATTATGAAAGCGCATTTTATTGTAATTTCTTTAATTATATTATATATGTAAAATTCAATTTTGGCAAAATGTCTAAACAGGAACAATATTTAAAATACGACCACTGTTTTACTATTGTATGTTTTTAGACATGACAATAGTCCGGGATTGAAGACATTGTTTTCTAGTACTAACCCAGTGGGTCCTTGTGGTGTAGTGGTAACCATACTTGCCTCCTACCTCCTAAACCCAAGATCGCGGGTTCAATCCCGGCCAGGATCGATGGATGTTTCCGGGCATAAAAATTCTAAGCATGGCTTCCTTTGGAAGGGAAGTAAAGTCGTAGGTTCCTTGTCGTATATTTACGGCACGAAAAAGAACCTCAAGTCTGAAAGAAAAGGCCTCTGAGCAAAATTTGTTGGCCGTTTCATGCCCTGAATAGAATGGGACTGATGATCTGAGACGTTAAAGAGCGTCCGTAAATAAATAAATCAAATCAGTACTAACAGAATGGCAAATAGTTGAAAACATCAGCTTTCGTTTTCTTGTATTTAGAAGATGATGTAATTTATGTCATAGTGTCATCAGGACTCAGGGCTTAAAGCAGATGTTATTTTCGTAGTGGTTGAATTATCTTGTGTTGAGCTAATTTTGTATTTCAAAAGTCAATTATTTTTTGTGATTGACTGCTTTAAGTTTGTTTTTATGTTTGGGGGAGTTTCAAGAGCTTTAGACGAAACTACTTTGACGGCTTTCTCCAGCTTCATGAATATAATTTCTTATAAAAATCTTATCTGACTTTTGAAGGGCACCTGCAAAAAGAAAAAGACAAAGAAATCATATATCGAAAGTGCAACATTGAAGTGGATCGTTAGGGACGGAAGAGGGATTTTTAGCATTTCAGCCGTGTTCCAGGACTTGCCGTTTGTGCCTACGCTAATGGTGGCAGCTCAGGGATGAAGGGATGAGGTGAGAAAGACACCGGGCGGCCGGGATCCAGATGCGGTGAGACACGAATATAGACAGGGTCCCTCAGAAGAGCTTCTTACATTTCAGACGTCGGAGCAGAAACCTCTCCAAAGTATAAGCAGTTCAACGTGTCTAGCAATTTCAACGTTGTAACAGAACCAACGGAATGGGAGAGCGGAAAATTTCTGAAAATTAAAGATCCATTCCAGCATTCGCCTAAGTGACTAGGGAAAACCACGAAAAAAAAAAACATGGGATTTGAACCGAATGTGAGTCTGGGCCACACCACCGTTACATGCTCAACTGTTTTTTTTTTTTTTTTATTTGTTATTTACGGACGCTATTTAACAGCTCAGGTCATCAGCGTTCCATTCAATTCAGGGCGTGAAACGGCCGACAAATTTTGCTCAGAGGTCTCTTCTTTCAGGCTTGAGGTTCGTGCCGTAAATGTACGACACGGGACCCACGGCTTTACTTCCCTTCCGAAGGAAGTCATGCTTAGGGATTTTAAACCCGAAAAAAATCCATCGATCCTGGCCGGGTTTGAACCCGCGATCTTGGGCTTAGAAGGCAAGTATGGTTACTACTACACCACCAGGACCGACATGCTCAACTGTGTCGAATGCTTTAGTAAAGTCTACAAATGAACGTAAATCAGTTCAAATACTGAAAGAGATAGGCTTGGTTTTTCCTCAGTCCTCAAGGGGTGGATTATAAAGGCTCATATTCAACAATTTACAATGTTCTTTTATTCAACATCCTCATACAATTTTCGAATTAAGGCAAGAAATTGCTTGTGAATGTATTTATGATCCTATGACCTTGAAAAGAGAACGAAAGGAAGCCCAAGAACAGCTGGGTTCGAGTTTCTTTAGGATTTGCAATGTATTAAGTACGGAGATAACTGAGAACGTTTCTTAGAGGTGGCAATGGATATCGCTGTGAAAGCAAATGAAGCCATACAGCACTTACTGAAACAGTTGACTAGGCAATAATAAGTGCATGCTCGTCAGCCTGCTTAGTGGAATTAGGTTTAGCCAGGAGAGAACAAGCCACTAAACCTTGGATAAGAAGAATCGGCTTTAGTTAAGCCCCCACCACGTGAAGGTGTTTTCTCTTAACTTAATAAATTCAATAGCTGTCGTGATTATTGCACCTACAACATTTATGTATGTGACCGTTTTAAAAATACTCAGTTTTTTAATAAATAGCTGAGATACAAACAAGGTGAACATTCTGTTTCATAATTAAGTGATGAGTATTACAGTTCTTGGAAAATCCTTACTTTAAACACTTAAACACAGAAGCTACTGAATGAGATTGAATATTGTCATTCAAAGGGTGAAATAATTTTCTGAATGATAATAACCGGCATTCATTTTATGTTTTTAATTAAAATAATTATGTTTGAAAAGTAGAAAGTTTACTATTGTCAAGGCTTTTCAAACAAAAATGAGGATTTGCTAAGTGCAATTGAATGCTTGTAACAGATTGGATTGGCTTAGGGCGGATATTTGTGTACTTCAATTTTGCTCAATGGCTGGCCGTTAGTGCCTGCGTTCTTAGTTGGCACACTACCGGGAGGAAGGGATGAAGAGAGGGAGATATCGGACGGAGTTCCTAGCATTGTTTCCAAATAAAATACCCCCTCCCAAATAGTCTGAGCTCCTCAAAAGGTCCGCTTCCATACCAGACCCCGGGACAGAAACCTTCACAAAGCGCAAGTCGCCGTCAAATCGCACCAGCCTACCTCGCGTAACACTTTCGAATCTGTGACAGAACCAAAGGAATATGAAATGAGAGAATGGAAAAATCATGGAAAGGAAACCTCCATTTCAACATTCCCCTAGGGGAAATCACAAAAAATCTCAAGGTCAGGATGATCGGACCCATGGAATTTGAACCTGGGACCTTCTGAATGCGAGTTTTACTATCAATACTATAATATGATAAACAATTCATATGCAGTAGTTATACACCTTGAAGAAGAGTTATTTTTTTTTTTTTTTTTTTTTGGTTTTGACAAGAGATTTCAAAATTTCACACCATGCAAAAGGGAATTTATTTACTCCACCCAATTCAAATGCAACTAGCGGACCTATACTCTGTATTTAGTATTAAAATAAATTTTGATGAACGACATTCTACATTTTTATCTGTATTTTTAGGATCCTGATCATAATCAGCACAATTTCGCTTTGTAAACACATTTTATCTCATGAAATGTAATAAAACTTCCATAAATCAAGAGTGACACTATAAGTATTTATTAAATCAAAGCCCTAATAATGAAAGGCTTCATAATTATCTGTGAGAACATATCTTATGCACAAGTTGGATTCTTTGCAAGGGGCAGTTTACGATTTATATATAAGAAATTGTATTTTAGCAAAATAATGATAAAATAACTAAATCATGGCAAATTTCATTATTTTACAACATAAAGTATATTTTAAAGCTCCATGTTACACACATTATTCTTTTTATTTCTATTTTTCATTTGTTGTGCTAAACTGACATTTATTAAACCAACTTTCAAATATGAACAACGTTGTAAATCTATGTAGTATATGCATTCACTCTTGAAAGTCACTGTTATTTACTTCTGAAAGTTTTCGTTAAAGACAGGACAAATTCACTGGAGCTCAAGTCCCGAGACGCTCCCGGGCAGTAGCGGAGCAAGCCAAGGATAGTGATTGCATAGATATAGCTAGATAATACTTATGATGAAGCAACGGCTCGTTAGCCCCGATGTTTAGCGCGTCATGCTATATGTGTGGATATGATGGGGTCGAAAATTCACGTCTTAAACTTTTTTTTTTCTTTTGGAGTTAAGGTAGATTTGCCACCATTACAATGATTTACTCGTTAACATAGTACCACGCACACAATGCGCTATAAATGATATTTAGGATTTTTTTTTTTCTGCTGGAATCAAAGAAGATTTGTCATCATTATAGTGATTTACCTGCCCTTGTCAATTTATATTTACAAAAAGGAGGCGAGCGTAGGCCGTCAGGCCGTAGTGAGCCGCAGCAAACCACCGGGTCCACCGATTTCTAGGATTTACATTAGGAGTTAGCGTTAAGGTTAGTATGTGTGTGTACGTATATTAATTGAGAATTCCAATAAGGTAACGTGTAGTAAAAAGTGAATAACTCAGTTTTGTAATGAGGAACAACTTATTGCAACCAGAAAGTTAAGAGGACAACGTATAGTTTACGTCACGTTTAACAAAAAATAATACATGTGAACATTTACGCTCTTACAAGCTTTCTTATCTTCCGTTCGCGACTCGTCTCTCTCCACTTTCGCTCGGGACTGGAGCTTCGAGTAGTTTTTGTTCTGCCTGTAACGGCAAGTCTTCTGAATGCCAACAGTATGTAAAATCTGGGGGGTAAATCGAAAAATACACAAACTTATCATTTAATCAGGATGTCCACTTCACGGCAGGTTGGCAATTGAAACTATCAGCTTACCGGCAAGCTTCTCTTACCTTTGCATAACAGTCCTGCGTGAAGGACTGCTAGTTTTATAACCGCTGCTCCATTTTATGCCTTCGATCTTAGAGTAATGTCACCAATACACTAACCATTTTGGCAATTAAGTAGCAACTATTAACACACATTCAAAGGTATATAGCTTAGACCACACTAGATTTCCACAGTTATGGATGTTCGGAAGAAATAACTCAAACTTTTGACTTATGCAACATTTTAAAAATATATTAGGTTTTTTTTTGTATTTGTCCTAAAAATACGACAATATATTCAAGGAAATGATATTTGACTCAAGTTGACTGCTAATTAAAATGTTCGCTCTACAGTTCAGAGTTTATTGCTTTACTGAATTATTATTCAAAAAGGTACGGGGAGGTACCCTAAACTTATGGTTAGAACTCTTCCATCCTTTAAAAAAGTCCTTTCCCAATTTATCATTCCGTCTCATGTATCATCAGTGTCTAAAGTCTGTGACACTTCAGTAGTTAAACGGGCGTTAAACACCGTTACAAATTTTAATTCCCTTTTCATATTTCTCTCAATTTTATGGTTAGCATAACGATTATTATGGGTATCAATGTTAAAAATATAAGAGCATTAAAATTAAAATTCTGGAGATTGCATTCATAAGCATTGACCATTCAAAATACACTTACCTTAATAAGTTATACATACATACATATATATATATATATATAAAACAAATAACGACGTGGATGACTTAGTTTAGATTGGAACGTTGGAAAGTTCAAGAACTGTCAGATCATTCTGATAGGAGCTTCATTCTTCAGGAGAACAAATTCATTTACTATATAGATGGTATGAGCAAAATATATTTTTTGAATTATATCTTGAATTTGACTTTATTAATGCAATTCTGTTAAGATAATGAAAGTGAATTATACAATACAATACCACTATAACAAACACTTTTCTGAAAAACTTTAGACTACTGCTTGGTCTATGTAAGTGTTCCATGAAACTGTTTTTCTACCATGAATGTCCAAACTTTTATTTCAGAATTTAGTGCTACAAATACCAGTACAGCTAAAATACACTCGAATGTTAGCAGTTGAATTTCCAGGCTTTTAAAAAATGTTTTATAGTGAGTTATGTATTTTGATCCTGCATTATTCCTTTGCCACCTTTTTCTGTAATATAAATATTCTCTTAGCACATTCAGAATTTCTCCAGAACATTATCCCCCATATGTCATTAATGAATGAAAATGTTATTGACCTAATTGTAAAACACACTGAATTAAATGTTGGTAAAATATAATCAATGTGATTCTTTTAATTCATAATGCGACCAATAATAAAAAGAAAATTTTATGTTGGGAGATTAATTTATTTATTTGCCTGAATATTATATTTTCTGGTTTTTATTTTTTTAAATTAATATATTTAGTTTTAGTTTTTCAAAATTTAAATTTTGTTACTGTGAAGTTAATTATATGATGTATAAAATATTTTATTAACAAATCTGATAAACGGTTAATCTGAGATTCTTAATTGATAATATTTATATCATCAACAAAGAGTATCGGAAACGCCATTTTATCCTAAACAAATATAATTAATAAATATTAGAAGCAAGAATAGACCCCTAGGTTTCAATCCCGGTCAGGTTAAGGTATCTAGGTAAGCTTTTTTCGGAGTTTTTCCTTGCGCTGAGAAGTAGAGTGCCAGCTAGCTTTAAAGCGCCAAGGACTCCGAGCTCATTTGTGTCATCGTTAATTAATTTAATTTCACTAATCCCTACAGACGTCCCGAGAAGACCAATCCAATCAAAGTGACAGCAAATAAAATATTAAAAAAGAGTGAGCCCAAAATCTAACTCTGTGGATTACCCCACTTAGCTTTGTGCTATTCTTCGGAAGATTTCTTAAAAGACCAAAGATATATTGGATAGTTCATGGAAAGGAGGGGTTCTCTCTGTGCATTTGGTTGCATAATCCACGCCGGTGAATAAACAACATAGCCTTGAGTTTTATTTCTGACACTACGTCCAAGTACTATACCCACTATACAAGACCCACATGGCTTTGCCGGCTAGAAGAGAAATTCAACCCCACTCGAAACACCTGTTACTCCAGTACGGTTGTAGTGGGCGGGAAACCACTTTGATGCACTCTCTTAACTTCTAACTTTGCAATGGAATCCCTTGTCTTCATTTAGTCTCGTTTTGTTCTTTATCTATATCCCCTCTGTCTGTACTCCAACCTTAATGGACAAGGTAAAGGACCTACTAACCGTATAATATCCTTTTGTATCTTTATTTTGCTTTTCTTGAACACGTTCTTTAGGCATCGATTCTTCTTTGTCCCTGCAGAGCTTCTGAGAAAATGAAAATAATGAAGAAACAACTACTTTAACAACAACGATAATAATTTCTGTATCTACACCATTGACGAAGAAAAAATAAATGAATAGCGGAGTGGCCCTTGAGGTAACACTTGCTACTCAGATTCGGGAGGTCTCGGGATCAAATCCCTTGAGACCGGCCATCCTGGCAGTGTTAAGCGCATACTGAAATGGAGTTTTTCTTTCCATGAATTTTCCGCTCTCCCATTTCATGGTGTGATGGTTGGTGCTTTACGCTTTTAAAATTATTTCTGTCCCAGCACCTGGTATGGAAGCAAACCTTCTGAGTAACTCGAACCTCTTGAAGAGGGGGGTGAAGGGATGATATGAGAGACATCAGTATCCATAGTGGTGCCACCATTGGGAGTGGAGATAGACGGGGTTCCTAACATGATCTTAGATGAAGAGCGTAGGCACAAACGGCCAGCCGTGAGTAAGGTTGAAGTACTGCGGTATCCTGCTCTACACCAAACAATACAGTCCAAACGAATATTCAATAATTCAGAATCAAGGAGAATGTATAATGTTCAAAACATTTGCATTAAAGTTAGGAACATTTAAAATTAGGGATGGAGATACGAATTTTCAAAAAAAATTGAAATTTGACAATTTCTATCGAAAAATTGTCAAACTCCGGAATCATTATTTAACTCCATTGATGTCCAATAGAAACAATTCACCAACATTTTTGTGATACCTGATCACAAATATCATTTTGTAGAGTTTGGAGTGGTACAATGTTTTCAATACGCCGTCTAGCGGATCTTTAATAATTTTTTGCAGTAATTACACCCTGCATTGACTCTCTAAAAATTCTCAAAACTAAACTCTTGAAAGTCCTGGAGGTTTCTAGCAACACGTGCTGCATCGTGTACATGACTCAAGTTGACTACTAATTGAAATATTCGCTCTACAGCTCAGTGTTTATAGTTCTACTCAACTGTTATTTAAAACGGTTTTATTGTTAAAGAAAAACATAAAATGTGAACTTTTACTCAAATACTTTTGCCACATTATGTTAAGAAAATTGAAATGAGTTTCAAAACTCAAGTTTTACTATGTACTCTAGTTACTATATTTCATTTGTATCTTCTTAATAAATATGGGTACATTTTTGTAAAATTGTTTCTTAATGTTATTTATCCAAAATATTTTTTCCCAATTTTTTTTTGCATTAAAAACGTTTAATTCTAAGTATAATTTTCCTTTCGTTCTTCTTTTTACTATTATTATCACTCTCGGCATTATTATATCAAGAATTCGGAATATTCAAGACATTCGAGGATCATTTAGAAATTGAAAACAATTTAGGATTCGTCCCACTCCTATTTTAAAAGAAACAAAAAGTTTAATATGTTATTTTTATGGAGAAGATGACCTTTGTTCGATTCGATTATCTCACTTCCTCCCAAAAGAAGTTCTCATCACAACACCAAATATGATATAATTGATATAAAAAGGTAGTAAATGGTAATTGTTGTAATAGTGTTCAGTTGTATTTTATTTAATTTAGATCTCCACGAGCTTCTGCTTGGAATAAGCAAGTAATATTAGTGAATGTTTTCTGAAAGATCAAACGAGTAAGCCAAATCACTTCAATAATTATAGTAAAAGTACAAAAATGGGATCGTTCTCATATTGAAATTATCTTACCGAATCCAACTCTTGCTTATAATTTTCTTAGATAATTTAATTGAACCTCCAAACCCTTGTTTGTTGTCTCGATCTTCGGTTTCTAAATAATTATCATGACAATAAAAATACGTTAATCCCAATTAAATTACCGAAAAATTATCATCACTCGTGGTATTACTGATCATTCGTTTCAAAGATTAGACCTCAAGACCTATTGTCCCCCAAAATCCATTTATTAACCAGTATCCTGTTCTTAAACTCTCTCTTTCGTGGCCAACCTATCTTTCTCTTACCAAATAATTTATAATTAAAACTGTGCTTCGTTTTAGTGCACCAATTAATAAGACAGTTATTGAAAATATTACATAACACTGAAAAATGAATAATCAATTTCAATACAGTGAGGTTATTTGAGTTACGGGCCGGTAGAGCCCGGCTGCAAATTGAGGGAAACCAGTCAAGGCCGCATAATGCATATGCAGGTAGATTTTGTAGTTATTTAAAGGAGGCTTTGTCAGTGAGTGGTTGTGCGTTTTGGCGTTACTCGGTACTTTCAATGTGTGTAAATGGTGAGCTAAATTTTCTTTGATAGTTTTGCCGCTACATAAACATAGTCTTGAACAGGTTTTATATATGATAGATATTTGAAAACGGATTCTTGCACAGAAGTGTTGATTAGTAAGAAAAAAGTCTGGCAATCGTGTTCCATGTACAGGAACTGTTCGCAAACGTATTAAAAATTTAAGAGGCAGGATCTGTCAACGACAGGAAAGTCTTCTAACGGAAGAAAAATTATGTGAAATAAAGGGATTTCCTAAGCAGGAGGAGGGCATCGTTTTAAATATCTCCTGTAACTAGAGAAGAAACAACTCCTTCGTAAACAAGATATCAGCGTATGGTTGACGCGACCATTGCAAACGACGGCAGAGAGAGGGGAATTAGAACCGAATTCAGCACTCTGGTAACAGCAACAGTAGCGAAAATGAGTGAGTCGATTCGTAACCTGTAGGGTAGTGTTTACCTTGGACCGCTATGCAACTTTCAGGGTCAACTACACCTAGGTACGCTTATAACACAAGTTAATGTGTATTATTATCAATTTTAAATACAGTATTATAATGCTTTCAGTAAAAACTATTAATATTACAATCAAAATACAAAGTTTGTGCGCGACGATTCTAATCTCCCTCTTTCTGGTTGAGACAACTGCACTTCCCCGGTAAACAGCCAAATCCAGGAGGCATGTAACTCAGTACCACTGAGGGACTGAATTATAGTATGTGATGTTTTCAGTAATATGCTTAAATTATCACCAATACGTGTAGTGTTTTGATTGAAAGTCTTATATTGGCAAATGGCAATCCTAGACGATTTAAAACGCATTTCCGGTATGGTACTCACCTTCTCTGTCTAACACAGAAACACTTTCCTCCAACCGCCTTTTGGTGTCGTTAACCCAACCAATAAACGGGATGCAGTAAAAGTCGGAACACGCAAAAAGGGCACTAAAAATCCGGCTACTCTTCCAGAGAATTAGTTTCTTATAGCTTTGAGAGATTTTCGAGTACATCGTAAACTCTTCTAGAACAGTCACTCGTTTCATAGGCTCATTCTAAATTATGTGATTTTTTTGGTGAATTAAACTTGTGTGCAAACTATTAAAATTCATGTCTGCGCAACAACAAGAGTTGAACATTGTGCTTCAGTTTCATTTTTTCATCTCGTGTCAAACTCTGCAAGTCGACATCGTCGTTTTTTCCGATGAGTTAAATTTTTAAATTCGGAATAAGAAGAAGTTGCTAGCGGCTAAGTTTGGAAAATGAAGTGGAGGAGAAATTAATTCGAGGCCCATTTCGTGCACTTTTGCAATTGCTGCTGACAATTTGCGAAATGGCATTATGTCCTGGTGCCAATGTTTGCTACTCATATTTCAAAGGAATCAAATATATACATAATATATTAGCATTATTATTTTAAGCATTTTCAAGAAGTCTAATAAAATTATTCCTTGGGATTCTCACGGGGTTCGTCTACTTTACCTGTAAGGAAGCACCTTCGGGAGGAAGAGACGAGGCAAGAAGGACATAGGGCGGTCAGGATCCACAGGGGCGCTGCACGGACTTAGACCAGGGTCCCTAACAATGTTCCTAGATAGAACACTCCGACATACTCCAAGGGGTTCGAGTCACTCAGTAGGGCCGTTTCCACGCCAGACTCCGGGACAGAGCCCTTTACAAAATGCAAGCCACCGTAACACCGCACATAACTCCAGCTCACCTCGTCAGTCAGGCACTTTCGTTCCTGCAACACAATAACAAGGAAATTAAATGAAAATGAGACAGTCTAAAATTCGTGAGAAGTATTCTCCTAAGCGACCAGCGAAAAGCACGGGAAAATCCAAAGGCAGGAATGCCAACCCTAAGAGATTTGAAACCGAGATTTCCCATTAACAAGTCCCAATTATTTCTACCTGAGGACATTGTGCTGAAGCTTCTGTATACCCCAATGATAGAAAGAAGAAGGGAACTAAGAAAACTTTGCAAAAATTACTTAAAAGGGTAGCAGTAGTTAGAAAGAGATGAACTCAACAAGTTGAAAGTTAGTAACTCACCCACTATCTAGAGAAAGTGCGTGGACTTTTATAGCTGAAATCACACCAAGAAGGAGAAAATGGCGGCGGAGTGTGTAAATATGGGGTCGTCACGGTTGTTACCAACAGCACGAAATGCATGCATTATGTAGCAACACAGAGAAGGAAGGATAAGAAAATCTTAAAACTTAATAAGACAACTTTCTTAAACCAAACTTTGGCGAACATCTAACCTAACATAACTAAATATTACTCATTACTTAAGGTTGTTCTCGCCGCTATTTCCACAATTGCATTATCGTTGCACCAAATTGCATGCAGTAAAACTATATAACGATTGTCAACACTGAGAAATAAGCCGCCCTTTTGGATAAAAATGCAATACATACATGGGAAAAATGACAATTATAGGTTATGGAACAATGACAATTATAGGTTATGGCACATTTTGCAAAAAATGAAGGAATTTATAGTATCAGAGGAAAAATAAAACTAATTGAAGATATGTTGAACATAAAAACCTAGTGTAAGGCGAGTGTAGAAGTTAAGTAGCGGAGAGTATCGTGGACATCAGGAAATTCTAAAATAAAAGCTATTGAGCGTAAAATGAAGTATATATTTACACTTTTAAATGTTTTTCTTGTAATATTTTTAAGATAAAAGTAACTTAACTCTTAAATGGTAATAAACAAAGGCTATAAGCTACCTATTCATTCTGTTAGGAGGCAGAAAGTTCCCGAAGACAAAAAAAAAAAATTTGCAACTTGTAGCTTATAAGTATTATGATGCAATGGTGTCTTTTATTTATCGCCAATAGTATGAGGATGGTGGAATATAAACCGTTTTACATATTTTTAAATTGTTTCATCTTTACAAAACTCCTAAGTATGTTTCTGAGTCATTTATCATAAAATTACATGTTGTAAAAATATAATAATTAATTTTCATTGCTCTTTTTATATTATATTCCTCTTTTTATATAGTGTTTTAATTTTATCACTCCATTATTAAATATATTCCATTCTATATTGGAAACGAGTTGTTTTAACTTGCAAGTGTTCTTGCAAGTGAAGAAACAAAAACATTAATATACGTATATTTGTTTACTGCTGGTATTTTAGCATTCATACGTCCATTGTCATTCTCGCCTAGAGGCGCTGAGGTAAAACAGAACATGTAATTGTTGGCTCCTGTGCGAACAGGGTGCTAAGAACGCATAAAGCTGGGTGCATCCCTCCCCTGTAGGGCCGGGAGATCCCGGCCTTACCTCGAGCCGCATTTGCCTTGACACAATTTTCCCCTTCCATCCCAGACGACGGCGCTCCATGCACCCCCCCCCCTCCGAACCCTGCGGGTGCTGGACCAAATGCATCTTCATCGAACACCAATTTGATGCCGTACGCCATGGTAGAAGGAAAGCCTTCTAATATATTTACCTAGGATGGGGTGTGTGCTTCCTGTTGCAATTAACACAATTATAATAGTTGTATCTTGTCGCTGGGGATGCTAATATCTTATTCATTTGGAAAAATAGAACAACGATCTCTTAGTGTATGGTATCTTGATCTATCTCTGCTAAATTATCTTCTGGGTAAATTAGGATAAATTTTAAAAAATAGATTTGGCATCACACCGTTGCCTCCTTACTCTTGAATTATTTGAATATTTTGATATGTGATTTTCAGGTTAACGTATAATATTAATAGTTATTAGTAATATTCAATTATACAAAATCTGTCGTGCTTTTTAATATAAAAATAACTTACCCCGTACAAAAATACATTATTTCCTTTCAAGATGCTTTCCCTTGATGCTCCTTATAGATATCTCAGTGTGTCTTTTACTTTTCAAATTTCTAATCAATCCAAAAAGCACTACTCGACATCTAAAATGCCATCGATATACTGAAATCTCCTCAGTACGGCAAAAAACAAGCAATCGATAGGTCTGGGGAATTCGATGGTTCCGTAATGCAGTACACAAGCACCCTCAACAGTATGCTGACTACGCTCACAAAGCATCAGCAAGTTTGGTCTCTACGAATGATAAAAATAGTTTTATAAAATTACGCTAGTAATGTTTACGTCATTAAATTATTTTCATTGCTAGAATGCTGTCATCAACTAAATATTATGATAGGTTAATATTAAGCAAATAATTTAATGAAAACAGAATCAATTAATTATTCATCTTCATTGCAAAATACAAAACTACCGAAATAATAAATATTCTTACAGATCTACTAATGAACGTGAAAGTGTAAAGTACAGTTGAAATAGAAAATGCATTAAATTCCGATTTCTACGTATTAATTTTTTCTACAGAAATATTGTTACTACAGTATTCCGAAGGAATCAAACACTCTGGTAAAACTATTTGAAAATTTGACACCTTTAAAACAAAGTTGGGCTGATATTGACGATTGATACATAAGTTTGATGCTTTAGGTAATATCACTATGGGTAAGTTTGAGATTCCTGGTTCTGATTCAAAAATAGAGCGATTCACGAATTCGGATGGTCAGATGGTGTTAAAGAATTGATGCTTACGTATACAAATACAGCAGGTACATGATAAATCTTACAAAGTGTATTTTACTGTGACTAATACACTACAAAAATTGTCTCTGGAACTGAATAAACTGATAACAGTAACCATAAAAAATATTTTAAAGACATTTATCGTGAACAACAGCTACTCAAGCACGTGTACCCCGAGGAATAAATCACAAGATGAAACCTGGATGATTCGTAAATTTCAAAGCTGTGGTAAACTTTTCTCCTGATTCTGTTCTGTCTGAGCGAATCCTTGTTGATATTTAACAGATCCAAAGTGCTCAGTTCAATTTTGTTCTTCAAAACTAGTATCTATCGACTTCTCTATAGTATCAAGAAACTAAAGACTTTATGTCTGCCTCTGGAAGAAGTCACGAGAAAAGTGGAAGATGTTGGTGAATTAGATGATATAGTTTTCATTAAAGTATGAGCCGAATTGAATAGCAACCCAAGAAACCAAATTTTCTTACTATACACAACAATTTAATGGTAAAACTGCTGACATCCCTCAGAATATTATTGCAAGTAAAATTTGGCGAGCCCGTGTTATATTGACACAAGCTATAAAATACGAACATACTGTCAGACAAAGCTCAGTCTGTGAGAGAAAAACATTTTGGATATATTTTAAATTTATATACGCTCCAAAAAGACAACAGGTATAGCTTAAAATACAAAACGATTGATTTTAAAACATTTGAATTCGTTCTATTGTTCTAAAAATGTATTTCAACCTGATGTTTGTCGCAGAATGATTATTATAATTTTTTTGAATTTATTTTAATGTCGATTAATAGCTGTAGTCTAAAAAAGTTAAAAGTAAAGCACAATATTTGCTATAGGCCCCATATAAATCTCATTTTATAGCAAAATTGATATTATTTTTACATATTTTTATTTTAGGTTATATCTTTGTTTGCTTTACACTATCTAAATATTTGGCTTGTTTATGCACATAGTTTGCATATTTGCTACATAAAAATACGATGACAATTCAGACCATACCTCTCACACTGAAGAAACATTAAAAATTAAAATAACCTTTTTTCCTTATTACAGCTATTCCAGCTGAAAGTCAGAAACATGTGCCACTATAGTCGTGTCCAAAGAATTATCATTACTAATTCTCCAGAATTTGAATTTACAATTGCGAATTCATTCATATGCATCACCATTTCATCTTCTTCTCAAAATAGAGTTCCGCTATTTTTAAGGAATGAATGAATTTGTTTAACGTTCGTTTTTGCTACAGAGGCGCCACAGGCCTTGGACACTGGTGATACATGAAATGAAATGATATATTAGGTCAAGATTTATTTTTTTAAGGAAGGAAACGTTCCAGGCCTAAGTTTAGGGTACCTACCGGCATTTTCCATTTAGTGAGAAAACCCTGGAGAAAACCTCAGACAAGGGGACGTCCCTGGCGGGATTCGAACCCCAGACCTCCCGCTCACGAGTCCGCGATTTAACGACCTCGGCCACCCGTGGCGATTTTTTAAGGAAGACCTTGAGCAGCCACAATGAATATATCTTATTAAAGTAAAAGGTTTGTTCTTTTATTCATTTTAAGTTAATGTTAATATTTGAAAGATAAAAGACCAAACAGAATTATTATTTCTAAGGCAGACGCAAGGCATAAATGCAGTACGCCTGATAAGTGAAAACCAAAATGTGTGCTAATATGTTTTCACAATATTAAGAAAGTAATGATAAACAAATAGCGAAATTATTAGACTTGACACAAGGAAGCTTGATAATGTTGTTAACATAATATTACTTGGTAATTTAACATGTAAAGACTTCATTTTCCTCTGGCTTTTCGGATTGGAGTTCTCTGTTCATTAGCTTCATTCATCTTTTGAGTGGCCTTATCCTTTATCTCTTCTTCTTACATTTTCATAAAGGATCTAATTTTGGAAAGCTCCATCTGCCTTATTTTTAGTATGCTTTTTATTTTTTCAAAATAATATTTAAAAATCCAGGCACAACATCAAGAATAGTTCTCATAGGCAGAAAATAAAAAAAAAATATGTCATCATGGGTTTCGAGTTTTAGGGTCTGTCTATGAATTTAGCTCTTCACATTACTTTTATAAACATTTTCAAAATGTATTTATTTATATACAGCTGTTCCATTTATCTTGCTCACCCAAATAACTTTTTTCTGATACTCAAATGAAAAATTGTTTCAAACGAAAGTGTTTTAACATCATGGGGGAGTTCTTGCTGAGGGTGCATTTCAATATCTACTGTTTTAATGACTATAATGATACATTGTAATAAATTTTTCAATAGCTCTTGGAGAGGTAAGTGTATTTTTATAAAATGTACATGATACCATTAAAAAAAACTCTATTCCATATCCTACATTAATGGAGATGCCTCATCAAGAACTCTCCCATGATGTTAAAAAGCTTTTGTTTGAAACACTTTTTCATTTGACGCATCAAAAAAGGTTATTTTGGATGAGTAAGATAATTGGGACGCCTTGTATACATAGTATTTTGGCACAACAAGGATATGATATGTGTCAAAAATAAAAAATATATACATAAATTATAAATTAACATGGGGATTATAAAGTAATGGGTTGAATAAAGCGGATTGTTTATTAACTACTGATAAAAAAAGTTTAAAACCTCTCAAGTTTGCCCGCTGAACAATTTTTGGAAGTTTGTTATACCTTGTGTGTGTGTGCGTGTGTGTGTGTGTGTAGAGAGAGAGAGAGAGAGAGAGAGAGAGAGAGAGAGAGAGACAGATTTACTACTTAATCTGAAACGAGGTATGAAAATGTTCCCTTCTTCCCGAATCCATACCATATTTTGATACCTTCTGCCCTGCGAAGACGGTCCCAAATTCTGGGACCAAGTTTCGTTTGCCACAATTCCATTCCGGAGAGTTTTCACAATATCCACTAGAGACTAATACACCATAAATACTAATCCGGTTCTGTTAAGCGTGGAGGCCAGGCAATTGGATCACTTCTGATTAGCCATCGTCCCAGAAAAGCTTTTTTTTTTTTTTTTTTTTTTTTGAGTTGGTTTATTTACGGACTCTCTTTAACATCTCAGGTCATCAGCGTCCCATTCAATTCAGAATGTGAAATAACCGGCTCAGAGGCCTCTTCTTTCAGGCTTGAGATTCTTTTACATGCCGTAAATCTATGACACGGGACTATGGCTTTACTTCCCTTCCGAAGGAAGCCATACTTAGGATACACCCGGAAAAAATCCATCGATCCTGGCCGGGATTGAACTCGCGATCTTGAGTTTACGAGGCAAGTGCGGTTACTACTACACCACCAGGACCGATATTCCGGAAGCTGAGAGCATGAATGATGAAGTGTGTTGGGGCGCCGTCATGAATGAAGTCGAATGGTCAGTGGCCTGTTGGATAAGTAAAATTAAGCATGATGATTTTTAAGAAGTCTCTGTAGGGACAATGAAACCTCGAATTAAAGTTTATATTCGGACAGGAGGTGAACATTATGAACATTTTAATGTAAATAGCTGAATGTATAGACACACCCTCATAAATCAATAAATCAAGCATTTCTAGACCTATGTTCATGTAAATTATTTTTATTGTCTGTAAGAAAGCAACTCACTTCTAAAGTTATGCTGTGATTTTTAAACACCCTGTGTAAATATAAAATGTTGGACTTATTCGTTTATTTCTTTGATTTTAATGTTTGCTGTCTGAAAAACAACGCTTGAACTATCTTTTGATTTGGTTTCTCTTTAAATATTTTTCTTAGTAAAGGAAAATAAAATTAATAAAATAAAAACGTTTAGTACTTCTCGCTGAAGAAAGTATAACTTAGGATACGCGCAGTAATATTGAATGTAATAAAAAGTTGCTACGGTTTAAGGAATAACTCCCCCCCCCCCTCCTTAGAGTGTCTCCTACAAGTACAATAAACTACCATCATCTCTTAAATATTTTCCTGGATATTATTAATCGTTGTTTAAATTGGATTTTTACTTATTTTTTACTAACTTTAGTGTCTGAGTGCTAGGGAGGGCAGTCTCCCCTCTGGATCCGCAGAGAGGACGGCAAGCAAGCGGTAGTAAAATCAACACGTGTGTAACAAGAAAGCACTGTTTTTTTTGGACACTATGCAGAGTTTATTAGTTTATTCCGCTACAAAACAACCGCTTTATTGCTTGTTCTAGCCATGAAGAGGTTGGCTTTAAGGATGCGTGGGTGCAGACCAAGTACTGATGACTGATGACAAGCGGGTGGATGGTGTCTCGAGTTTTACGATGATGATCAATCGAGTAGAGCGAGAAAAACGATGTTTGAAGTTTCGTTGTAGGTATTACATGTCCTTATGTTCATAGTCCACATTTTCGACGTCGTGTAGTTTTTTCACCATGTCTTTTTAAGAAGTATTGGATTCTCGTAAGAGAGTGAAGGACTTAAAATACTAGAATATATATTTATAAAGGAAAAGACAAATAACGTGATTTGTTTTCCTTTCTTTCTTTTTGGGTTACTCAAACGTTAAACTACTATTAAAATAGAGCATTTTTTAAAAAATAATACCCTCGTGTGCTTTCTTGGTGCACATGCGGTTGCATCTTTCGAGGGTTTTAGGGATGAACAAAACTAACCGTTATGAATGTTTCCTTCTATTAGTTTTCTCTGTAATATTTTAACTGACGAATAATTTACAAACCTAATATTCAATCGATGCGTAGTTATTTCACATAAGACTATTTGGTTGTTAAGTCTATTTAATGTATTGTCTTTGAATATTAACTCAATCGCTCTCTGTTCTGCATTTGTTTTTTGTCTTGGGCAAACTTCCAAAATTTCAGGAACATCCTTTAAATTTTCTTTGTTGCTCCAAATTATTTTCTCTTGGTAGTTTTCTTGTATAAAAAAGAAAAAAGTAAAAAAATGAGGTGGTCAAACTTTCCGAGCAAAAGCAATCACTTTTACTTATTGATGCTGATAGAGACTTACACACAGAGCTTTGCTGTTTGCTCTCAGTATCGAATGATGTAGCCAAGTTTCATCAGCAGTGATTTCCTTTGAAACAAACTCTAACATCATCTTCAACTCCATGTAAACCTTCAGGAATGTCCTTGAGCTCAGGAATCAGCTATCATGGTACCCATCAAGCACTAACGCGTCTCATGTGTAACTTCTCAGTTACCAACGCAAAGGTGGCACCCAGTGAAATTTTCAGAATTTCTGAAAGTGTTCTTAACGTTATTCGACGATCCTCTCTCATAATGACAGCAGCTATGATATTTTTTATTTCGTTAGATCATAAACTGGAGCCCCGAGTCTCCCATCCTTTTAAAACGATTGCCTCCCCTCTTTAAACATTTTAAATCATCTTCGAGCTGTGCTATAGAGAAGAACACACTCTTCATAGACCGCCTGCAGCATTGCATAGTCTCAACTGAAGATTTGTTGAGACGAAAGCAGAATTTCAGAGCGGTATGTTGTTCATCATGTGTCACCTCCATTTTGCTGTAGGCAGGAACCGAAAGTGATAACAATGAAACTAATACCATTACGCATTAAGCTAACAAAATATTAAAGTTAAATTTTAGCGCGAGAAATTATGTTGTTATCAAATTATGATCATTCTTTATTGAACAGTTCTCGCATTATTTTGCACAGCTTGATAAAAAAAATGGTTTGTTTTAGTAGTAACGTATGTTTATTGCTCAATATTTACATTATTTGCACTACATTGCTCGCATCACTTTCCGGCGGGGTGAGAAAGTTGAAACTCGCTGAACTAAGAGTGGGGGCTATGGTGCGAAATAAAATATATATTTCATAACAAAAATAAAAGACATATAATAGTTTAAATTATTTTTATAAACATTCTAAACGATGTGCATAATTTATTTCCATGCTTATGCTATCACATGTTTTATTACTGAAATTAATATAGTGATATACTTTGCTTTTACTTAAAACTTCGTATTTGTAAATATCTTAAGATGCAATAAATGTGTTCCTTTTATGTGTCCTTTCTCACTTGCTGTTCTCTGTGGTTTTTGTATCAGATTTTTACAAACTTCTTTACATTCATCCAGCTATACAGTTCACAGGATATCAATAAAACCCCAATCCCTAAAGAAATCCAGGAAGAAGAGGAATAAAGAGCAATGGAACACCCCATGTCTTGTTAGTACGAACAGGGTTTATTCTTTTCCTCCTCGTGTCGTTTCCTTTTTATGGAGAATCAAGACGTCATCGCAGTTGAACGATGTTTATATTGATGTTGTTAAACTCAGCTGGCTCCGTAGATATT
This sequence comes from Metallyticus violacea, assembly GCA_030762175.1. Taxonomy (NCBI): domain Eukaryota; kingdom Metazoa; phylum Arthropoda; class Insecta; order Mantodea; family Metallyticidae; genus Metallyticus; species Metallyticus violacea. The sequence continues at coordinate 39,488,600 of CM060839.1, forward strand.
TTGAAGGGAAGAGAAATAAACTGAGACGAAAATAATGAAAGAGGCTGCATATTGTTTGATGTATACGATGCGATAATGTTTACAGGTTTTAACGATTTTAGCCCACGTAGCAGAGTTGCTTCCGAGACAGTGACAGCATTGAAGAAATGCGATGGACGAAAATAGCTCTGAATGCATGAGCCACATCTATTGAAGCTGCAGATTACAGCTATGATTTTAAATGGAATTCAAGGATTTTCAGAAAGCATATCAATACCTACCTCAGTAGAGCAAGACTTGTAAATAGTTATAGTTGCTTTAATAATTGTTCAAGACAGTCGTGAGTGAACAGCTAGTTGGCAGCTAGTAATGTGTTTTTTTTTTCCTTCGTCCTTTTGCTCAAGAGATAATTTAATTTTAAAATTTAAAATATAAAGTCCACAGGCAAAGAACATTCTAAGTAACATTTGTTAAATGAGACGTGAGTATGCACGTCATATAGTAGCATATATATTAATGTTTGTTTGACACAAATAATAAGTGAGGAAAACACATTTTTATTCATACAAATGGAAATACAGAAAAAAGCTGTGCCAAGGAATATCACTGCAAAGAAAAATATTCCAACTTTAGGCTGCAGGGAAATAAGATCTATGTTTACTTTTTCTTTATAGCATTTGTTTATTGCCTTGGTTCAAATATCTGTTGATAATGAGGAAAGAAGAATTATGCTGCTGAACCCAGTAGAGGTAAAATGACAAGTAAGAAAAGGATTAAAGACTTTAAGAGTTTGTACCTATTGCTTTTGCCTGTACGAAGGTTTGAAGATTCTCAAGAAATATTGTAGCCATAAAGATCCAACATTCTTTGAAAATCTATCATATAAGTAATTAAATCATTAATTTAAAAAATGTAATTAAGAAAATTAAGACCTAAAACAATTACTCTGCACATATTAACTTAGAGAAATCTTTGAATTCTCACAAAATATTCAAACGTCACAGCTGTAATCGCGGTTTATTTGTAACTTTAATTTTTAGTTCAATATTATGTTATAAACAGACATACATGCAGGCGAAGTTCCAAAATGGTTGCACATTTTTTTTGTTTTTTTCATGTATGGCACGCATGCAATATGGGTTGCATTTTACAGGGATCTTAGGCATGGACAAAATAGATGTTATGTACGTTCCTTTCCTTTAATTTTCTCTAATATAGAAAACCTTTGTATTTGGACACCCCTTTACGTTAACACATCATTATATCGCACATATTTTTTGAAACAGGACAATTGTCTATGCTTTAACATGTACAGTGTATCCTTTATGTTGGATGCCCCTTATAGTCATCATTAGGACAATTTTTCTTTCTGTCGTACATTTCTGCTAACTAATTTAAAAGCTCGATTGGCATTTATCTCCGAAGCTTTACATGAGTCATAAGCAATATGCAGCACTGTAACTTCTAAAGAATGGGTTTTCCCTAACAAGTTTCTGCTACCTGTTTGATTGACATTTATCTCTATGCTTTGCAATGAATCATTAAGCACCGGGATATGAAAAGGGTGGATTTTTCTTTAACTTTTATTCTCTATTGTGATTCCTCAATTCTTTACATAATGTAACATTTTTACGTTATTTCCCAGAAAGAACACTGTACAGGACTGTAAACTTAATGAAACAAAAATTGCATACCTAAAATAAGCAGAGTGGTCCTCGGTTACTGTTGAGTGTGCAGTGCAAGAGTTTATTTTTACTTTGTATGCAGTTTTAATATGAATAAGCATAAGTTAGTAACTTTTATTTTATTTTTATTGAGCTTTAATGTGTGATACATATGTCATTTCTTTTAAATTATGTACATATGAAGCACATGTTATGAACACCTACTTCCATCTATCATGGACACCTTGTTTAATTAGACAGGTTTATATTAAAGCATACCCGTCCGGGTTAGAGAGGTTTCACTGTATAATTTTCCATTACTGAATAAACAACAAAGCTAATATTCAATGGATGCACATTTATTAATGTATGTTTACTTGTATTCTATATTGTATTAATTTCTTTTAACTGTTAGTAATTCTGAATTGCTGAATTTAATGCCATTTCACATGAGTTAAGTATTTATGCATTGACAGCTAATGAAACAAATGGATTTTTTTCAAAGAAATATATGTACAAAGTATCTGTAGCACTATCGACGGTTGCAAATCAGCTGGTGCTTTTACCCAAACCTTACGGCACAGTTTGGTTGCCTATTCCGGAAAATTATGCGAAGATTCTGGGACGCTGTGTATAAATTAACTACCATGTTCTTCATCATCTGAAACCCTTCTTTTCATCCATGTTTTAAGTTCACAGTGCGAATATCTCAAATCATTTATTGTAACTTAAAATGTTCTTTTCATAATAATTATGTGGGAACATTATATCTGAGATGACCATGTAACACCCTCCATTAATTTGCTGTATTGGTTCCGCCTGAAAAAACAGTCTCGTACTGTTTTTTCAAAATGCTCAATATATCTTCATCTTATGTATCTTTTCGTTTTCAAAATATATCTATCTCTGATAATCAACACTCACTATGAAATCCGGCACGTATATGTTGTTGTAATATAGGTATTTATTTGCTGTATCTTGCTATAGAACGTATCATTTTATGTTTGTCATTCTTACTGTCAATATTATCATCACTAATCATCACTAATCTTCCTGAGATCGTTACGTTAGTGCCTTTATTTTATACGTTTTAATAGCACATTCATTTGCGTTCTTTTTAATGTTTTACTTAGCTTTATATGTATGAGTTATTATTACTGCTTGCACTATTTTATTGTGCTTTTCCTTATAATTATTATTATTATTATTATTATTATTATTATTATTATTAGCACACATTTATTTACTCTAAAGTTTTATATAAGTTTATAGGTTTATATTGTCCTACTAGTTGGTCCTAGTGGTGTAGTGGTTACCATACTTGCCTCCTAAGCCTAAGATCGCCAGTTCAATCCCGGCCAAGATCGATTAATTTTTTCAGGTGTAAAAATCCTAAGTATGGCTTCCTTCGGAAGGGAAGTAAATCCCTGGTTCCGTGCCATACATTTACGGCACGAAAAAGAACCTCAATCTTGAAAAAACAGGCCTCTGAGCAAACTTTTTCGGCCTTTCACGCCTTGAATTGAATGGGACGCTGATTACCTCGAGATGTTAAAGAGCGTCCGTAAATAAACCAAATCAGCAATTGTCCTAGTTAGTGTTTATGCTATAATTGTGATAATGTCACTGAAACTTAGTATAATTATTATAAGATTGGTAGAACGCAAGAGAAGGTCTAGTGGCCTTAGTTGTGTTACAATAGATAACAAATAAAAAAATAAAATCTCAATTTTCTTTGTTCTGGTCCAACGGAAATATTATATATATTTTAGAGACGAGTTTACTATATATTTTTTTGTATCCATTTAATGGCTTATGAGTTTTAATTCTGACAATTCAGATTTTGAACAAGATTTTATGTGAGAACCAACTCTTCATCTAGAGGAGTGTTTCTCAACCCATGGGTCGCGACCCACTGATGGGTCCAAAGGGAACACGGAACCCACAGAAACGCTAACCATTTAACGCAATGTTGTTATTATTATTTAATTGGAGTAATTTTTACATTTGAAATTTATGAATCCCTGATTTAATATTCTCCAAAGTGGGTCCATGATATATAAAGGTTGAAACCACAGTTCTAGAGTATCCTTGAGATTCCCATAAAACTGTGAACTTGGGAAGCATTCTGTGTCCTACAGTGACAACGTTTTAGTTTGAACCAGAGTCTTGAATATTTAATTTTTAGGATGTGTGTCTATCTCCCTTTTTCTTCTTTTTTTATAAAATAATTTATGCATGAGGATAAAGAAAAAGTTCATTATGGGAGTTATCCCTACCACCAAGATGACGTCGGCTTAAGGACATTGTTAATTCTGCGATGTATCCTTTGTAATGGAACTAATTGCGGAAAAAATAATTAGTGAACTATCCTTCACAAAACCCTCACTCAGATCACATGACTCTTAAAACATTCTCTCCTGATTCAGCATCAGAAAATTTCGACTCCTGAAGAATTTGGGAATCTGATGAATAACGCTCCTACAGTAGAAGGAAGATCTTACAGTTTTCAATGCAATACGAGTGTCCGTAAATTGCTATTACCCTAATTTCAGCAAGCTATAATATTTTAATGACGATTTTTTTTTTTTTTTTTTTTTTTTTTTTTTGGCAAGTTAACTTGGGCACTCACAAAGTTTTAGTATTGATGCGTTCTGTACAATTTTTTCTCCTCTAGGTACGCTGTTGTAGATTACATTCAAAATAAATTCAGTGCTGGAAATATCCAATGTGTTGTGTGGCTAGCAGATAAAAGCCCAATTACTGTGCAGTGAATACTTCGGACACAGTATGAAAAGAACCCACCTTATGTAAAACTCATTAAGTCATAGATGAAAAGCTTTTAGGAGCAGGTTCAGTTCATAAGGGTAAATGATTACTTTAGGAGAGAGTTGAGGCAGTTCAAACTGCCTTCTCTGGGTTACCGCAGAAGTCAATCAGGCAAACTTCACAAGTTCTTACAATCTATAGACGTTTGAAGCTGTTTGCGTACAAAGTCAAAATTGTCTAGAAGATAAAGCCAGCTATTGTGCAAGGTGTGAATAATGTTCTAATTTAACTCTTAATATAACATATATGAGGATAAGCGTCCATTTTTTCCCCATATGGTTAAAAACTTTATGTTCTTGTGTATTTAATCTAACTTTGTGTTTCATTTCAAGTATTCACAGAATAGCTATAAATATATTATAATAAGGTACTCATTTATGAACATCCTGTATACTAGTACATGTCTCTAATATATTTAGAGAATAGAAGATGGAATAAATTGAGTATGGCACAAATTCAATGATTTCATTCTGGGCTGAATTTCTGAATGTGGCTCAGTTATATTATTTGTAATGTTATAAGACTGGTTCTGATAATTATCACTGTACTTATATTAGTCTGTGTGGTAAATATATTTTGAAAAAGTACAATGGAAGAGCAATTTTCTTAAACCCACTGTGTTGATTACAGAGTGATTTATATAGAACTAACACATTTCTTTCTCTGTTTATTTTCAAACAAATGGTGGTAGCTACAACTTATTATATCACAAATGTAGAGTATCTTTGGAAAATTATTAATCTCTATGGAAAATGTTGAATATGCTCCCCCCTCCTGTTCAAAGCATAACTGAACACGTAATTCCTGTGTAATGCGCTTCAGATCGTCCAATGTCTGGAGGCACGTGCGTAAACTCTGTCTTTTAAATAACCCCATAGGAAGAAGTCCGGTGTTGTCAAATCAGGAGATCTCGGTGTCCAGACGCTCTAGGAGAATGTCTGGTCGTCAAAGAAACTTTCAATTAGCGCCATGGATTGGTTTGATGTATGGCGTATAGCGCCATCTTGTTGTAAATATCCATAACCCAGCTCTACATCGTCCAGTTGCTCAACAAACTCCATGAAAATCGGGCGTACTCTGTAGTGTCCACAGTCTGATCAAAAAAGGTTGGAACCCAATATAGTCTGTGCGGATATTGCGCACCAAACCCCGACACTTTAACTGGATCTGGTTCCTGTAACTATTGAACAACTGTAACTCTATATGATTTTATGTGAGCATTTTTTGCAGCTCTCTGACACATTGAATAGATATACCCGCTCTCCTGCGACAAACGACTTAATGACTTTCCAGTTGTCCAGCCCGGACATCCACAACAACCGTGCGCAGTCTAGATGAACGATATCTTTTTCACTCACTAGAGATTCAGTTATTTCCAATTTGTTTACCAGTGCCAGTATTGTGTTTCTTGTGTTCCGTAATCCAGTACTGCTTCACAAGGAAGAACTGTTGAATTATGATGTGTGCTGCATTCTTACAGCGACTAGAACAAAATATCGCAATCAGCTGCCAAGCATAAAATTCAACAATAGGCAATAAAGGATAAATATCCGCACATCTCTTGACAGGGAATCAAAACTCCCAAATATCCCGCTAAGTATGACATTAAAATCGGGACATTGGGTGACTTCCAACCGAATAAACAAAGAAAGAAACGAGTTCTATATAAATCACTCTGTTATTACACACATTGTTGTTTTCTATGATAAATCGCCATTAGTACCTATCCATGACAGAATAACACTGACAAGGTTGGCGAGACTGAGACATGAACTTGGGTATTCTTGGGGCAGGTTACAGAAGGTGTTCAAAGTGTCTGCCCTGAACCTGATTACATTCATTACAGTGCCTGCCAGAAAGAGGCAAGCATTTTGGGCTGTGTGCAGCGAATATTCGCTCCATCAACTTGTGCCTTGTGTCATTTGGGATCGTGTGCAGTGTATTCTGAACATGCCACCAAATAAAAAGAACCCAGAAGCTTTAAGTTGAGTGGTCATTTCCTCAAGCCTCCCTGATACGCATTACCATGTCCTTCAACTAGAGGAAGCATTCAACTGCACTGATCGACAGTACATAGTGGTAAACGGCGAAGAGATGATAGCCTTGCGTGGTTTAACGTTGAAACCAGATATAAACATAAGAAAACAGAAGTGCACGACTTCTAAACGACAACATATGTTGTTTAACAAAATGAAATCCTTATTGTGAGATCTGCATTTGTCACAGAGATCTTGCTGTCCCAAAATTCATTATTCGTCAGCGCTAATTGAGATGCACGAAGATAATCGTTCATCCTTAGAGTTTAGATTGACTTGGATAGTTTGGAGTGGAGTAGAACATTTCGATATTTGTATCTTGCTCACGTCTGGCCATTTGTATCTACGCCCTCAATGGGGACACCTCTGGGAGAAAGGTATGGGAGACACTGAGTGTGTAGGGTTCACAAATGGTGAAACATGGACGAAGATGGCATCTCTAATATTTTTGACAGATAGAACTCCCTGACGTAAGCGGAGCCCCCCTTCCAAGGAGTACAAACCCCTCAGCCGATTCGCTTTCAGACGTCGGGGCAGAAACCTTTACAAAACGCAGGCCACCGCACGCAGCACCAATCCATCTCGCCTGACACTTTTAGCCCTATAACAAAACCAACGAAATGAAATAATATGAAATTGGAGAGTGGAAATTTCGTGGAAGGTAAGCGACCAGAGGAAACCACGCAAATGCCATCCAAGGCAGGATGACTAGCCCCAAGGAATTTGAACCCGCGACCTTCCGATGTGAGTACCAAGCGTTATCGACTGACCCATTCTGCTCTGTATCCTTAAAGCTTACACACTCCATCTCTTATTTTTAACATAGTATATTGTCTTTACTTTCATTATGACAGTCCTTCACCGTACGCTGAAAAACGAGAATACGCTGATGAAGTGTTTGTTGGCGAAGTTACTCAAAGATGAGGGTCAATAGAAAGTCCAGCAAAATCGCCCTATCTAACTTCTGTGCAATTTTCCTTGGGAGTGTTGTGGCGTATACTGGTTTTACATATGCTACTACAACTGCAGTAACAGTTCAATAATTGAAAACAAGCATTGCAAAGTCCTTCAAATAAATAGGTTCGGATCAGATACTGGGCACAAAAGTATATTTTAAGTAGTTAAGATTGTAACATTGCTTCAGCGCAAAATGAAATATTTTAAACTTGTTACACTAATAGGTAGCGACTTTTTGGCTATTTTGTACATACAGTATGTTTCAGAAATACTTTTACAAACATTGGTGGTAGGTTCATCATACGAAAACAAGAAAAAAAAAAAAGTCCATACAAGCAAATGTCTGGAAATCCTTAGTTTTTGAGTTATTGATGAAATTTTACAAAACAAGAACAAAAGCCAATAAACGCGATGTCAACTGAGAAACTCATAATAAATGTTCAAACTTCTTGCTTGCACACATGCAGGCACTCGTCGGATAATGGACTGTCACACCCTTTCAGATACTCCCATATGATGTCGAATGGTTTCGCGTGCTTCTATGACACGTTGATGAAGCGTCTCTGCATTAGGAATGTCTGCTGCATAAACCAATTGTTTTAGATGATCCCACAGATAAAATACAAAAGAGTGAGGTCGAGGGAACGTGCAGGCCATGGAACTGGTTCTCCCCTACCTATCCATCTATATCAACCAGTGCATCTCGAATAATGCGGTATAAGGTACTGGAGCCCCATCATGCATAGACCACATGATTCTTCTCATTTGTAACGGCGCGAAATGGATATCCTTCCATGGTTAAACACGACACAACATGCAACACAAGTGAAATGTGAGAATCAGATTAACCAAATGTACCCAAATGTGAATAAGTGTCCTTGGCAACACATGACCATCCTAGGATACAATGAGTGCATCAACAGACTTGTATGGATAACATCATTCGATTATCTAACTAAATTAATCTTATTATCGGTTGTTAGATTGTATCCTAAAACGCAGTGAAGTAATTTTTTATTAATAACTTAATAACTTAAAAACAGGATTTCCATATTTCATATGGATTTTTCCCCCTTGTTTTGGCATGAGGAATCTGCCACCAAAGTTTGTAAAAGTATTTCTGAAACATCCTGTATACACACACTTTCATATCTTTCTTCACATTTCCATTCTAGTTATAATAATTAATATTATCCATAAATTACTTTCCTATGAAAATAAAACAACGTTGAATACTAAACAGATATGTAGCATTACTGTATCAAAATTACTGTAAAAATCGGTAGTGCATCTTGAGATTGAATCCTGGCCGTAGCCCGAATTTCTCAAGTCCGGTTCTTTCTTTGCAGGTCATTATTTAATTGCCTTTAAATTTCTAATTTCAAGAAAACAGTAGCAGTAAGATATAATAAATGTGTTATTTTCAAAAAGTCGTTAATTTTTCTCACTCTTACTGAATTATCATTAATAAATAATAGAGATCACCGAAGTATGGAAAAAATCCTTTCCCAATTTATCATTTCATCTCATGTATCATCAGTGTCCACCGCCTGTGGTGCCTCAGTAGTAAAAACGGGCGTTAAACACTACTCAAAAAAAAAACCGAAGTATGGAAGTTTGTTACATTTCGATATCATGGTTCATAAAGAAAGCGAAGTAAAACAATAACCTAGAGTTAATAGTATTCCTGATGAGATATGTACACCTTGTGATCCTTAAAGGTCGTATTTCAGACGCTATGTCGAGCTCAGAGAGCCATTAATACAAAAATTTTCCTTATAGCCTCGTCATATTCAATAACTATAAACACAAGTGTGTTTACACATTTTTCCGAATGATTTCATCCCATAATTCCATCAAACCAACAATATACCGGCCGTGTGGATGGTTTACTCCGACTGAAAGCAAATAAAATTGTTTATATGTCTTCCACGGAGAGGAAATGACCCCCAAGTAAAACACAGTAATATGCTTTGTGGAATATAACTCAGTTCATTGCATCGTAAAACTGTTATCCCTCATATAAGTGATATCCGTTCAGCAGCACCAAATGGCAAATATACCCAAGTATCTTTCAAAGTATAACTTCTCGTTTTTCATGCCTTATTCATAATAATTGTATGACCCCCTCGAGTCTAATGGTTTTGCTCAACAAATCTACATCAAATAACCCGCAAGAATTATACATTGCCTCTACCCTCATACAGGACAAATACATTTAATGTTTGGCTCATATATAAATGGTTTATTTTAAAGTTCAAGATTATTAAAGTTCCATCGAATTGTTATATATTTTGTGATTGTTAAATTCTATATTAAATAGTATCTATAATTAGCACTGTTTGTGTGCTATACTTTATATTTAAAATCAACTATACAAAAACCACCCACAGCATATTACTGGGTTCCTTGCATACTTCCTTTCCCATTAATAGAATTTAGCAATCACAAAATGTAAAAAAAATATTTAATATTCCAAAGTATGCAATTAAATAATTTATTCTTAACGAAGCATTCAATTAATGTTATGTACATTACATCTTATATAAGCAATTTAAGAGAACAATAGTATTTAACATACAAAGTTCTCTTACAAATTTTCAGCATAAAACCAAAACATGACGGAGGAATAAAACAGTTCCAATATGGAGCATAGCAACAGCAAACAAGGCTGAAAGTGTACACAGAGTACAACCCTGAAATAAAAAGATAAATTTAAATACATTTATACATACAATAAACAATGTAATTAATTACCCATGCACTGCTTGTATCACAGAAAACGAGTCAGGCTCCAAATTTCAAAGAATAATTTTGTGAGTAAGCCTTGCTGAACATATCGTCGCAGAACGGTGGAACACGAGTTCTCACCCAGCCTCGAATAAGGGCAAGCCCACAAGTGTTATCTAACCAAAAACGAGAGCCGACTGCTATGTGCCGACAAGTACAGCGACAAAGAAAAGGAGTAGGAAGCATGGAGCTGCTTAGTGGTATAAGAAGGAAAGGAGATTTCGAAGATTCGAAAGGCAGGCAAGGTTCCTAGAGGAATGCCTACATTTCCTTTTACTGCGCAATAAGACCCACTGAAAATCATAACATGACGGCCCAAACATGACAAAACTTTCACTTTGCTTCACGTTAGAAAAGAAGACAGTTTGGATTGTACGTTTCTGCTGGTGTTCTCTGGCGGCGGGAAATATTGTAAAGGTTGCCCGTTGATCGGTAGTTCACAGTTTTATTTTCCTTGCACCACTGAAGTCTCCTTTTGGCACCCTCCTGCATTACAAGAGGTTTTGTAATAGTAGTAGTTCCATGACTATTTTGTTAATATAGTTCTCTGTGAAATATTAGTTGACATTGCGCTCTCTAGACACATATTGAACTCAGCAATCACTTTAGTGGAAGTGGTCTTTTTCTTTTTCTTTCTTTCTTTCTTTCTTTCTTTCTTTTTTTTTTCTTTTTTTTTTTTTTTTTAGAGGCAACTATCATTCTGTTTCGTCTTATTGCCATTATTATGTTCAGCAGAAGATGTTTTCCCTGAACTTGGCTGTCATGACAGGGATACAGTAGCTTTAGATATCCTTAATAACGTTGCAACCGTTGCTACAGATGCACCAGCCAAATCGAACACTAACAATTTGTCCTCTTTAGAAATCTGCAAGGTCTGACTGACACAATGGTTGATCAGTATTAACATAACGACGATCACGAACTTACTGTTAACTCATACCAATAGCAGCGAGATCATAGTAAAGTGAGAGCAGTTCAATTGTCCCGATACATAGTTCAATCGGTTGACGGTTAGATCCCTCGTTACCGCAGGTGTTTTTTTGCGTAGATTCTCGGCGTACAAGCGCTTCGCCATTTTAAATTTTAGGTACAATTTATTATATAATAAAATTTACTGTAGGTGCTGGAAGAGTTATCCAGTTTCCCTGACACACAATTCAAATTTTAGGAAATTATCACTGACGTGCATCAGTACCCCTTCGTTTCGAAAGTTTGTTTTAAGTTCCTCCAACATATGAGGGTTAGCTGAATATACTCTTATCCTTTAAAGTCCCCCAGAGATAAAAATCACAAACCTCAAGACCTGGGGAACGAAGAGGCCAAAAGCCAGGGCCAATAATTCTGGGATCAAATATGCGATACAGTTTCGTCGTGGATTGATGAGCACTTTTCGACTTTTTTCCAGTCAGTCACAGAAACTATTTCATTAAACTTCTGAACTAACTTTAATATTGTCTTTCATGTTGGAACCAGGCTGCCAGGAAATTTTCGCATAAATGCCTGCCTCGATCTGCCACGCGCCTTTCTGTATCTGATGTATGCCTTGAAGATCAATATTCGACGACGCAGTGAATATCTCACCATTGCACAACACTACTGCACTCCTAATGAACTCTTTCTCTCGAATGCATAACACAACTGTCGGACTCTGTCGAAATCTCTGTTGAAGAAAGAATGGAGCCGCGCATGCTGCATGGGGAATCTCAGCGACTGAAGGGGGTTAGATTCGCTGGTCAGCCGATTTTACTATTATCACTGTACAGAGCGAAAACAAAAGACGCATCCAGTACGTGATGGTCACTCTTAAAATAAAGAAAATAGAAAATGGAGTACTTCTAACAGGATATTCATATTATCATCCAACTTCTGTATTTGTGCCTTACGCTGGTTTTAGCGACTTTTAAGATGAAGAGTAAATTATTATAATTCACAACTTTCCTTTAATGCTACATTCGAATAAATCAAATGTTGTTTCTGGGTTAAAATGCAATAATATTTTGTGCCTATAAGATATTTAAGATATTATGAATTTAGATATTTAAATGCCTTAATAAATAATGCCTATTGTCCTTAAACCTCGTTTCTTAATATACTAATACTTATCAGCTATCACTCTCTAATGTAACAATTCATCTAATTCTTTGTTAAGTAAGAATTCATCTTCGATCTGTATTCATTTTCTGAAACACTAATTTATTTGTATATGTGAGTATTCTTTTGACATTCCCGATGTTCTTTCTTGCTGCAAAATGAAACTTTCTAATTTACTTTGCATGTTTAATCATTTGAGTTTAATTATTTTGTTCTCTATATACAGTAACATCTATTTATCAATGCTGGATCTTGGAAATCGATATGGTAAGCTAATGATGGACAAGCTAACTTAATCGCTTGCTATTGACATTCTGAAACTGAACAGACTCCAAAATAAGAACTGGTAGCTTGTTTACTAAGGGAACGCGTTTGCACGCCATGGGAATAATAAAGGAAAATCCATCCTGCAGATTATGTGTTGAGGAGAATTGCCAACAAATTGGCCGAGGTCGCAAGGAACGGATTCATGAATGTGAGACCTGCAGTTTCCCTAGAGAATATCCTAAATTTACACCTTGATGCTTCCATCGCAAAAATTCCCTTCCCAATTTATAATCTCATATCATCAGTGTCCATCGCCTGTTACACCTCAATAGCAAAAACGACGTTAAATACCCTTAAAATGAGAGAAGGAAACATCCTATTATGTTGTCTTCAAATGTGAAGATTTGTGTGATAGCAGATGCAACCTCCTTGGGATTACTTACTTAACAGAGGATCAAATGAACAAGTTTCCAAATTTATACAAGGGATAAATAAAAGATGGAAGTAGGAGATAATACTATACCCTAAATCCTTACGTTTCAGTGTCTACCCAATTGCAGCTTAATTTTAATGTAATTCAAATCTTTTCCTGATGAAAGTATGTTGTGCGGAGTGAAATACTTCCACTGCTTTCTTGCAGTATTGTTGACATTTTCTATCATGGATAGAAAAAGTATTTTATTCAAGTGAAGGTTTTACCGCAAAGTTTTCAATAGATCTAAACTTTCCAATGCGCTTTCCTTTGTAACAATTATATTGTTATACGATATCTAGCACCCCGGTATTTCTCGAGGATCTCTTTTTGTTTTATTCGTTCAAGACATAGCTCAAACGTCATCTGCCCAAGTTAAACAGTTCTGCAACTTTTTGCTGCGCTTACCATCTTCACATGAAGCGACGATTTACCACCTAGCACTGCCATTTGCTGATTTTCCCGCTGGCAACTATGCAATACACAACACAATACACAACTGATGAACACTAAAGGAAAGTGGTGGGTGAGGATAAGAGTGGCGAGTGAGAGTGTGTCACAATGACAGTGCAAATTTCACAAGATGGATACGAAATGGAAGGGCAATGATGAAAAAAATATCTGCATCCGAGGAAATAGCCAATAAGTTTCTTCCACAACAATGAATGCGTAACTACAAATAAACTCTTCTTTTTAAGCGTTTGAAACACTGTTTTATCTCTTTATGTCTGTAACATTCAAACTTTTTTCTTACAGTTAGTTTAAAAATTGGAAAACATGCTGGAGATATATTTTAACTGTTATAAAATTTGTAATTTTTTAAAGTGTCGTAACTCATTGTTTATTTCCAGTGCGTTAAATATTAAAAAAATATTAACTTTCTTAAACTTTGAATAAATATAGATAAAAGATTTGAACTAAAACTTAAATTTCTAAATTTCATCTTTGTAGTATCATACTAAAATAGCAAAATTCAACCCACGGCATAAGAACATTTATATTTATTTATTTGTTACATAAATAAACTATGGTTTGGTATCATACCTCGTTCATTTCTCAGTCATATAACCAATTACAGATTGTAATCAAAATTATTAATTATATAATAAAATCTTAACACCAAAAATAAACAGAAAGAAATAATATAAAAAAAAAACCTACACAGTGAGGATATTTGAGTTTCGGGACATATGAACGCCACTGCTTACTGAAGAAGCCGCCACAACCGGAAAAATAGAGAGTCTCCACACGTAAGATTAGCGTTTTTATTTTAGTAATTCTATTTTTACTGAAAGTATAAAATGGAATGCACCTAAAATGATGATGATGCTAATAATAATAATAATAATAATAATAATAATAATAATAATAAGCAATAACATGTGTTATAAGAAATATTGACAGCAGTTGTACATTGCCGAAATCTGCATAGGAAGATTTTGTGTTTCAATCTTTTCTTCCTTAAGAACACAGCGGTTTGGAACATCTTTTCATTGAGAGAGTCTGTCTCTCGTAACATATTAACGAAATTGGAATCAATTTCCCTATCTGGAACACGATTGCTAGAATCTTTTCTTACGAATGGCCTTGCCACTTTTTTTGTAGGAATTCATTTTTAATATGTATCATACATAAAACCCATTCTTCAAAACTATTTCGGTAGCGATATAACTAACGAAGAACAATTGGCACACAATTTACTTATAATGAAAGCATCGAATGATATATGATCCCATAACCACTTGCTAAAAAGCCTCCTTAAAACTAACTACAAGCTGCTATCTGAATGTGCATCATACAGTTTTGACGACTGGCTTCCGCAGTATGCAGGCGCGCTTTGTCGGTCCAAAACTGAATTAACCTTATTCTAGAAACCCATGTAACATGCAAAGCTAATTTTTTGTTACTTTTGATTTTGCATAACTCTTCCTTTTATAGCGGATTGCTATACTAACCATACAGATTACGTCTCTTGAGTACAATATATGAGCGTTGGTAATATTTGTCATATCTTAACAGCATGTAATCTCAACAAGAACACAACACGAACTTTTTAACATCTTACTATTATTTGTATATGCCTATTGTTATTTTCCGTTTTTACCTTTCCATACCACTATTATCCCATAATTTTTTGTGTTAACATTTCGAAATAGAAATACTTTTCTCAACTGAGTTAACTGAGTTATCTCCAAAATTACAGGACTCTAATGTTAGCCTGAAACATGTAAAGGTGAATGAATCCATTCTAAGGTTCATAGATCCGACATCTACCTCAATAATATGCCAAATGAAAGTATTTATTAGTTACGAATGCAATTTTCTACAGGAGAAATAGTGTATATGTAATTCATAAAAAATTGTAACTTCCAAGTGAACGGAACGCCAAAAGTTTCCATGTAAAAATATATATTATGAAAAGTGATGTTTAGGTCACTTTTGCTCTCAATATTTACTATGACCTTTACACTTTGATCGTGTGTAGGAGTCTTTCAAGTTCTGCCACTCACCACACGTGAGATGAGGCCGAAGAGCGGTACAATAAACCGGCCTGACTACAATGCGGCTCATGCTTTCCTGTCCTCAATGAATATAGGTAGGGTGTACACAAACGAACAAGTTTCAAATTATTGTTCGTAATGATCTTCATATAAACGTCTAATTATTTTCCTTCTCATCAGGTGTGATGTCGGGACTTCCGCTGTCCGTAGCTCCCTGGACTTCAATAAATCGTCGGAAAAGAACATGAATTGGTAAGTTGGTTATGTTTGTTGTGGTCATACTATGCATGCACACGAGAAAAGATGTTGCTTTTTTCACAAGTCAGATTAACAGAGGGTGGGCTTTCAACACAAAGAATGTCAGAGACAGTTTACACCAGTGCATTATCCTGATCATTTTCGTATTTTGCTACTTGTATAAGGTTTGCCAACTTGGGTAGGATACTGAAAACAAGCATCTTTTTTTTTTCTTCTTTTTTTTTCTTTTTATATCACGAAAGAGATAAAGAGAGTAGTGTAAAACCTGAGCTCAGCTATAGTTGACAACAGCTGTAAATATTTACAAACAACATGTGGTTAGAGGAAACATATGACATAAAACTGTAGCTTATTATCTTTTGAAGGGTCCTCAATTGGAAATGTCATTTTTTTAGTTGAAATAAATATGTTTTCGATTTATAAATAAAAGAATTTGTGTGCTTTATTGTATGTATGCTTGCTGTATGTTATCCCTTATAAATCACGGTGCAAGATGTGCTAGATAGCTCAGAACCAGTCAACATCCTCACAGGTGGCATAAATATTGCAGATTGCTGATATTTTAATTTTATATGCTTAGATATGAAACAAATCTTAATTAAGGTGAAATTATCAAAAATGAATTAGCTAATTAAAAAACTAACTTCATGTTCAATACTGTTGCATTTAACTGTAATCACTTAATGGTTATTAATAACAAAAAATTGATTTTAAACAATAAACATAATATATTCTTTAAAAAAAATTTAAAGAGTAAAGGCATTGATCAAATACATAAGTATGTTGTTACTGCGCTGCTTTATAAGTTAATTTTTCATTTGCTGTAATTTAGACTTGTAGTTTAACAGATATTTAATTGCACTGCTTTGATGTTAATTCTCATTATATGAATATCTACTTTTTATTTTGTATATTATGTTCATGTATTTCTTTTATAAGAGTTTTTTCTTTTAATTACATTTTATTTATTCTTGCTTTGACTGTATTTGTCTTCTTGCAATGTTTGTAGATTGTGAACTGAATACTATGGAAGTAAGTGTGTAGGGATGAATGAAATGAATTAAAAAATGGTACAAATGAGCTGGAAATCCACTGCACCTTAAAGCTATCTGCTTCCCCTTTTCTGGGTAAGAAAAAACTAAAAAAAACTTAACCAGACAACTTAATTTGACCGAGATTCAAACCCAAGACTCTGCAAATGCTACCACTAGAGCATGGAGGCAATCGCTTGTTTTTTATAAATAATATGGATTCATATATATGCATGCAGGGAGTGGTAAGAGTTTTAAGAAAGTATGTTTGCAGAAAGACTTTTGATTTATTCTTATAAGATTTTTCTGCATAAGATTTTTTCTACATAGGAGAAAGTCACCCCAAGGCAGAACTAACTTTAGTTTAGTGTAAATATAAGCAAAATAAATAAGTACATATAACTGTGTCAACATATAAGTATATCAATGCTAACATTATTTGCTACATTTTTCTGGATAGTTGACATGTTACAATAAGTTTTTGCAAAATTTATTGCAGGATGTGCTTATTCCATTTTAAATTATATTTCAGACGTATGCCAAGGAATTTAATAATACTAGTATTTTCAATGTTTGTATTGAAGTTTATTATTGGTTTTTTTTTGTTTTTGGCTCCCTGTCACAGTTAAAATGAAAATGCAGTGCACATATTTTTTCTTTATTAACTGTAAGTTGATATATGCTCATCATATAGAATTTTGTCTATTAGTGGCTAGAGGTTCTCCATCTCAAGATCTCATACACTCAACAGTGACGCTGTACAATCAGAATATTGAATGACTGCTTTAAAAGCTTTGTTTAGAAATAATTCACAAAGAGCAAAAATTGTTCTAAATCTAATATTAAGCTTTGCACAACTCCAATTTTATTTATTTAGTAGCTCTCTTATCTAGTTTATCATAAGAAAAACTGTATATCACATTATATATTTAGTCCTAAACTGCTCAGGTTTTTCCATTTATAATAGAGAATTATTTATAGTTATTTATCTATATATAATTAATTTATTACACTCTTAACACACTTTTTTTTTGTTTAACCTTTGACACACTTTATTATTTAACTCAAATGAAGAATAAGATCATGGCCACAATTATCTGTTCCCATAATAAATCCATACTGCAGAGCTGAACAAAAGGAATTGTATGCTAATAATCTTCAAGGATCTCTCTCTGAATGCAGAAGACCAAAGATCTATGCATTGAATCTTTGCCAAGACTTACAATTAATTTTGCTTTGCTTGCTAATCATTTTCCATAAATATATCCCAAAAAGTTGAAAGGACAAGGTCATGCCATAAAATTATTCCAAGTAAAAATGATCGTGTCCTTTTAAATTCCATTCTGGCTCTAAGGTATTCCATAAATTTCCAAAGCAGCATGAAGCTTGACCATCGGTCCTTTTTATATACAGAACCAGGATTACATTTATCAAATACAACAGTATAGAAACACACAGAGCAAGAGTTTTACCATTACTGAAAAAGAAAGTAATATCCTCCAGAGAAACCTGAACAATGTGGCATAAGTGTTAATAACGTGGTTCAAAATAAATAAATTAGTCATTAATAAAGATAAAATTGTACAAGTAAAATTTCAACATTAAAAAAAAATAAGAAAATCATAATCTAAATTGATGAATTATGTCTCAGAAACTAAATTCTCAGGACTTTGAATTCATAAATGTATAAGGTGAGATAATCACATTGAAAACATATCTCTTAAACTGAATAGAGTATGCATCATCTCGCATGTATCATTTGAAATACAGAAAATATATATAAACATGTTATTTTGCTTATTTTCGCTCATTACTATCATAGAGCTTAATATTGTAGAGAAATTTTATTAATAGCCATGCCATATTTATATTATAAAATAAAGCACTCAGGATCATAATAGCCATTTCCAGATGAGATAGTTGCATGGAATATTAAGAAATGAAATATATTAACCTTGCCTTGCATGTACATTAAAGAATTATTGTTTCATGTAAAAATAATTTTCATAAATCTGGTAACAAATGCTGAAGTTCACCCAAATGATACATACAATAATGACAAATTGCACGTCATTGTGCATAAATCCAAGCTATAAGAAAATTCATTTAAGTACAATAGCTTAAAAATATACCACATTTTACCTATGCATTTAATACCACCATGGGTGGCCAAGGTCATTAGGGCATGGACTGGTGAGCAGGAGATCTGGGGTTCGAATCCCACCAGGACCATCCTCCCTGACTGAGATTTTTTTCAAGTTTTCCTCAGTCCTCATAAATGGCAAATGCTGGGAAGGTACCCTAAACTTAGGCCTGGAACGTTTCCTTTCTTAAAAAATCCTTTCCCAATGTATCATTACATCTTATGTAGCATCAGTGTCCACCGCCTGTGGTGCCTCAGTAGTAAAAGCAGGCATTAAACACTATTAAAAAAAACTCTGTATTTAAGAAATATAGTTTCTATAACCAAATTTAAGCTGGATATCCATAAATTCTTGCTACAGAATCAATTATATTCTAGAGTAAATATTGTAAAGAAGAACTCTGTATTTAAGAAATATAGTTTCTATAACCAAATTTAAGCTGGATATCCATAAATTCTTGCTACAGAATCAATTCTATTTTATAGTAAATACTTTAAAGAAGTTTCAGCCAAAAAGTTCATTTTGGTGAATCATAACAAAGTTATTTTAACATGTTGTATATTTTGGAATTATATACTTGTCCCATGTTACTGTATGAATAGCTAATCTTACTTTAGTAACTTGTAATTATTCTATATAGTTTATCATACAGAAATATTTTCTAGGGCAACTTGCCAAATACATGTCTAATATTCGGATTACATAAAAGAGCTCTTATAACAATGAAGCTGGCAAGCACAATTGTAGAGAATTGTTTGAAAATTACAGATTTTACTTCTGCCAAATAAATATATATAAATTAACAGTAATGATAATAGTAGTAAAGGATAAAACACTAAAAAAAAGTCACACTTGAGATCACTATATTTCGGACTCGTGGAGTTCTTCTATGGCAAGAAGACTTGTCAATATATTAATTGATATCATTGTATGACTCAGTCGAACTAAACACTCTTAAAGCTTCACTTACTTTTCATAAATGTATGGAACCGGTTTCGAGAACATTTAGTTCCCATCTTCAGCCAGGCTATTCAACTGTCAGATCATTCGTTGAGCTGTGGGAATGTATATTCTGCTCTGGTGGTGGTGTGATAAATTTGTGGTTTATGTTTTCATCTCTGGCAATGTCGAAGTTCATTATGCTGTCTTTGTATTTGTAGATGTAGATTTTTGCCCAGGTTGCTAATTACATACGTCTACATCTACAAATACAAAGACAGCATAATGAACTTCGACATTGCTGCGGATGAAAACATAAACCACAAATTTATCACGCCGCTACCAGAGCAGAATATACATTCGCACAGCTCAACAATGATCTGACAGTTGAACTTTAGCCTGGCTGAAGATGGGAACTAAATGTTCTCGAAACCGGTTCCATATATTTATGAAAAATAAGTGAAGCTTTAAGAGTGTGTAGTTCAACTGAATCATACAATGATATCAATTACTATGATTAGCTTCACTATGCAAGTTCCAATTTACATTTAAGTTGTCAATATATGTTTCAGGAAGCTTTACATTCATACACACTAAACTTCATAAAACTAACTTTGAGATCCACTCGTACAATATAAGAAAAAGAAATACTTTATGGCATACAAAAATTCTAAAAAGAAGTAAGTGCTTTTGATTTTAGTATATAATGTTAATCATCTTGGCATTTCAAATCAGCTTTAGTATATCAGCCATAGTTGTAATTCTACTCTAGTTACTAAGTATATTTAAGTCTTGTATTATATATAATATTTTAAATTATTTAGGCTTTAAAATATACATTAATCATTGTTCTCATATTATTATTGTATCTAACTGTGCTTAGTGTTCCTGATCTTGAATTGAATTTTATGGGCACTTGATTATATGTAAGATTTGCATTTATTTGCTGTAATCCGTTATATTTCTTGATGAGTTTGATATCATGTAGATGAGTTATTACCAACTCAGCAAAATGCTTTGGTAGCCAGTCTACTAAACACTATGGAGGGAGGAGGAGCTGAGGGAAGAATGAAAGAGAAGTTTGTGACATCATGCATATCACAATTCAGTGGTGATCACATCATGCCATGATCAAGCACAGTACATGAGTTTTCATTCACCATGGAAAAAAAATTCAGCAAAGCATAGGCCACCAAAGCTAACAAGTTTCAAATCTTCATGGGAGAAAAAGTGTTTAATCATACAACAAAATAAAATGGTTAAATGTTTAATTTACAATAAAATATGAAATCTTATTAAAATATTAAACTGCAGCACCATTACTCCTCTTGCCATGCTGATGAGCATGATGAATATGAAGATCAGTAAAGAATAGTTTTGCAGAATAACTAAAATTAACACATTTCAGTAGGTACCTACATTACATATTATCCTATTGAACTGTTGTACTATTATAAAGTTTGATAATACCTAATTGATGATTTGTGAAACAGTGAGCATGTGAAAATGTGTTTACTTTGCCTAGGCATTGTGTCTAGAAAGGGTGGACCATTTTGAATCTGGTAGCTTATGCTCTTCTGCAATATACAATGGATGGTAATGATGTCTATGAAAATGATTCTAAATTTGTGCAATGTAGGATACAATTGCATCCATAAGACTTAGCAAAGATATAGTTCAAAGTCAGAGACACAGAATACTTTAAAGAAGATCGGTTAGTAAACTCACACATTAGCAGACTATATGGTACCATCATCTCTGCCAAAACTTAAGTAAAATGCTTATCATTCATTGAGTCAGTGGTCAGTTTGAATATGTGAATATAACCCTGCTGCATCACTTTGTTTATCAGTAAAAAAGAAGCAACAGGAATTTGAAATGTTGAGAATTATAACTGAATGACATAAGCTGATCTGTTTTCCTCTTAATACTGAAGAAATTCTAATAGCATTAAGGTAGATGCTGTTCATTATATTTCAGGTTATTACTCTTAAAATTCAAAAATAAATAAAGGTTGGGATTAATTTAAATAGAGATCTAGTGCATCAATTCCTTATATAATTATATATTTAGAATGAAAGAATTTAAGTGTTACAAGCAAGACCACTTTCTTTTTGTGTTGCTTTACAGGCTATTTAGATAAGTTGATATACTCTGATTGTTGATTTACTCTGATCTTAAGCAAGACAATGTTTATTGTCTTCTTTTTTGACTCCAATATCATTGAGTACCTTCTAAGACCCATGGACTGCATTAACAAAATAGTGGGCTGGAATGATTAGAATGTTATTATTTTTTTTTTATTAGTATACAGGATTGGGCAACAGGATTCTACTGGTTAGAGATAATATTAGATGACATTACCTGACTACCAGAAAAGTTTTTAAAGATTCCATTTAGTAACCTAAAATATCAGCAAACTATCTCCTTGATCTAATTGTCAGCATTGCTGGCTGCTGACTCAAAGGTCCCAAGCTCAATTCTCAGTACCTGCATAAAATTTTGTAAGTTAGGGTGGTCTGGTACAGCATTTGTACCAGACATCGTGAAAACAACTGGGGAGCTACCTGATGGAGAGATGGCATCCTTCAATTTAAAAAGCCGCATGATGATGACATTGTCGCAAGAGAGAGGTAACAAATGTAGTGGTTGATGTGGCGAACCAAGGCCCATGAGTGCTGCTGTGCCAAAAGAAGGAAGAAGAAAAATGACCAGTAAGTGATTTTAATGCATGGGTAGAGTAGAAACCAAGAGGAAACCAATAATTGAAAAAGGGGCTTCTCAATATAGATGGGCCTGTTTAAAAACTGACTTATTGCACTGTATTTGCTTAGTGCATTAATAACACAGTTCAACAATAAAATATATCTACTTGCCAAGAATGTTTCAACAAATTTGGGGTATTTCAAGATGCTGAATCCAGAAATGACATTAATTTATTAAATTGGCTCTAGTTAATGAACTCAAATAGTGTCTCTTATGCTGCAGTTTATCAGGTCACATTTATATAATTATTTTGCTTATTCATCCCCTAAATGTTGATAATTTTAATGAAACTTCCATTTAATTTCTTTTTTCTTTTATATTTTTAACCTATTTATATGAGTTCAAAATGAAACTGCATTCTGCTGCATTAGGGTGAAAAGCTTAAACAAAGCAAACAAATAAATAGTGCCATTGGTTCTTTATGATCTAGTAAGTCTACAGCAATTATCATCCTCTCCAGCCCCCACAGAATTTCCCACTAAACTCAATAACCAGTGAATCTAGGACAGTGTACTACTCTTTCCAAATCCTAGATTCTGAATCCAAGCAATACCAGATGAGAAAGTCAGGCTGGAGATCCAAATTGTAATGCTGGAATATCAACCAGAAGATTGGCAGCTTTTTATAGAGTTCCACCAGTTTCACATGTGATTT
Organism: Metallyticus violacea; assembly: GCA_030762175.1. Classification (NCBI taxonomy): domain Eukaryota; kingdom Metazoa; phylum Arthropoda; class Insecta; order Mantodea; family Metallyticidae; genus Metallyticus; species Metallyticus violacea. The sequence continues at coordinate 39,511,978 of CM060839.1, forward strand.
ACTGCTCTACTCATCAATTCATATCATTGTTAACTCAAAAACAGTTAAGAATGATATGAAAATATCAACTTCTATTTATATATAAAGAAGGTGCTTTTCTTATATGTTCAACATAGTGGATATACAAGTCATCCACTTCTTCCATCTAGTTATAGGATAGTTGCTTGAAGCAAATTCATTGAAAAAAATTACTTCCCCTTCAAGAGAAAGATGATTGTAAATGCAGAAAACATAATTAATGAGCTGTTGGTCGATAAGGGAAAAAATTCTCCCTCTACTCCATGAAAAGCTGTGAATGAGTTAGAGCTTTGGTCAAAGATGGTGATTGCTTCAAATAGATATGTAAAATGTCCCCTGGATTGAGTATTGAATAACTAAAAACAAGAATCTTCAATGGCCTTTAAATAAGTACTTCTCATGAATGATTCAAATTTCACAAATAGGTGATGGATATTGAAGTTTCTACCATGTGCAGCCTTTGTTTTCTTTTATTTATCTGTATTTGTATTTTTTGTTACAGTTTAACATGCTCATAACGAGAAGGCCCAAAGAAACGATGAATGAATGTATGATAAAAAGGGTGCATAAACAAGCCTGCAGTCTACAGCACTTTAAATTACTGGTATTTACTTGCAACTTTGTCTTGGTATCAAAAGCTTCTAGGGCAACCATAAAGCACATAATTATAAATGTGCTCTCAGAATTTAAATTTGCACAATAATAAGCACAAAGCTTCACTATTTCCAAAGCCACTTGCATAAATTTTCAGATAATCTTGATTGTTTTAATGGGAAACAAGGAGAGAGGCTCCATAAAGATATAAAGATGATCAAGGTGGAGCAGACTATTGCTGGAACCTGCAACTTTTTTTTTTTGAGTAGTGTTTAACACCCTTTTTTGCTCAACACTAACCAACTGAGTATTAGGAGAGCTTAAGTATGTGAGATATTGTCAACTTAGCTTCAAAAATACACCTACACCATGTTTTAATTACGTTTTTTGAAAACCAATTAAAATATTTTGCTTAAGATATGCAGACTAAAATTTCATTATAGCATTTGCTTTTAGAAAATTACTATAATTTTGTGAATTAAATTACTAATTATGACTAATACCAAATTAGCTAAAGAATGATGTTCAACACTTCTTGCAGCCATTATATTGAGCTTAGACTTTCAGATTAATGTTTTGAATTTATTTGCAGGTTTGCCCGCATAGTGGCTCACCATCCATATGTGATTCTTGTAGCTGTAGCAGTGTTTGCCGGAACGTGCCTCATCATTCCCCTTACAACAAAAACCCTGCCAGATTTTGAGGACCCTCAACTGGTAAGAGAAAAGAACTTTTATAATAAACAGTTTGCTTTTTGAATTAAAGAGTTTAGTAGCTTTTCATCTAAAGTATATGTTAATAAAAGTTCATGTATATCATTAAGAAATGAATGTACATATTCAAGAAGTCAGAATTTCCCTAAAATGTTACTCATTTGGCATCACAGGGTACACATGGACTACTACAGGTGTGAGTAACTTTTTGCCTCTTGATATGTCTTTGTAGAGACAGATGTTAGAGAGATGCTGAGGTTCATTCATCCTTATGTATCTTTGGAAGAAGACAAAAGAAATTCTGATGCTAAAATCAAAGCCATTTAAATAGCTTTACAAAAACTCATGTATAGACCACAGACTTGAAAAACATTTGTATTATTAGAATTCAGAATAAGGAATTCAGATAATAGCCACAAATAATTATTCCTGAAACAATAAATGATATAAGAAAACTAAATAAATAACTAACTAATTTATGTAAACAGTCCTACTTTTAAAGATTTAAAAGATACTTATTGGTTTGAAGAACAAAAACATGGAATGGAAGTCAGGATTTATAGGAAGAAAATAAAAACAGACCAAGAAGAGAATGTTTGATCATATTTGAACTGAACATTGAATCTTATTTTGATTTAAAGTAAAACACTAAAAATCATGTCGTCACATTAAAACTTTCTTTAAGTTTCACAAACACACTTATAAAAGTAATTTTGGTACATGTTTCGTGAGGTACATCTTGTATGATGCTGCATTCCAGTTTTCATTTTGTTTCTTTCTTAAGGGCTTTGAAGCAAGAGGAACTGTATTAGCTCAGAGGTTGACTGCTTGGAGGAACTTGCAGGAAGCAATAACTCCATCTGGTCCTCTTATAGTCAATCCACAGGAGTTTACTTTTGTTAGCAATGCACCCCGAAACAGAAATTCTTCTAGACACTCACAATCCAAGGTAGGTGCATTAGAAATTGTAGACTTATTTACTTAAATGTAAATTGGAACTTACACAGTGAAGCCAATCATATTAATGAATATCATTGTAGACTTATGTTTAATTATAAGTGATTACATTTAACATGATAGATATTTTAGTGACTAGGTAAAAAAAATGTATTTTTTAATTCCTTTTGTTGCTGATTCTTTCTTTTAAAAAAATAATGCTATTTCTTTTATCACTTTATAATCTAATTTTTATTTTTTCCTTTCTCCATTCTTTGTACTACACAGGTATTTTGTATCAAAGTAAATTATATTAGACAACATACACTTTCCCTCTAAAATTAAAATAGTTTACATATTTTGAGGTGCTGAATGTGAAAATAGAAATAAAAAATGTTTAATGGCTCTAGTTTAGGAGAAACTCACTCTACGTCGAATACATCAAAATAATTTATCAATGCTATATTTCATTATTTTGGTTGCAACTAATTGCATCAGATTATCTCACATACACCGTTTACAGGAATTGTTACATTATACACTTCAGTCATGTCAACTGGTACACTGGGAAGCATTAGTAATGTGTGATGCTGACATCAAAACTTAGCTGTACCATGACAACATATGACAGCAGTAACATGGATAGCGTCAACCGGCCTAATATCACCTGATGGTTATCAATGATACTTTATGTGTAATAATAGTCAATAGCTGTGGCATTGGGGTAGTGTCTGCTTTGTAATACACTAAGTGCAAGTACAAATCTGAGTTGTCTGGATACAATTTTTGGGGTGTTCCCATATTCTCATATACAAATGTCAAGCAGCTCTCAGCTCATCGTTTCAGTCAACTAAACTTTTGTAATTAGCAAGACAGCAAACTATCACCCCATAGTGGTGCCTTGGTTGTAGTTGGTACCACAACCAAGTAGTGCTGCCTCATAAGTATATAAGTAATTCAGATGTCTTTTGCTATAATTGTTAGGAATGATGTTTGCAGGCCAGAGAAAGACGTAACTTTGATAGTAAAAGGTGTATCATGTTTATTTTGAATGTAACATTAGGGACCAGGACAAAGCTTCACCCAAGCATGCATAATTGCCCAAGTGTTCCAAAACAAGTACAGGAAACCGCAGATCCCTCCAAAACCTATGATCTCTGCACATTTGGTGCATATCTTCCCTTAAAATCTGCATATTTATTATTTACTCCTTTAACCTCCCCACATGAGGTATTTGTCTTTCATAGTAGGACAAATCTTATTTTACTTAGGGTATTAATACCTAGGACACTAACTAAGAAAATCAGATTCCAGATGCTCGAAACTTGTGTATATACCCTGTATTACTATATGGTGCCAGACCTGGTCAATAATAGAAAAATAAAAGAACAAAATTCAAATATGCCAAAGAAAAATTGAATGCAAGATCCTGATAATACCTTTGAAGGACAAAATACTTATAGTATCAATAAATCAGTTATCTCAGACAACAGACATCATATAATTAGCTACCAGAAGCAAATGGCGGTCATGCTGCAATAATGCAGGACAATGGGTGGACCTACAAGATCTCTATGTGGAACCCCCGGATAGGAAAAAGGACACAAGGCAGACCCGAAAGAAGGTGAACAGACCTCTTCAAGGAATGTGCAGGTCCAGATTGGTCAAGAGTAGCAAGAGAAAGAGAAAAATGGAAGTCTCTCGAGAAGGAACTAGTGCAGTAAGAAATGGAGTAACCAAAGAACAAATCAGTCAGTGTGTCTTAAACAGCCTATGAACAGCTAGTGTGAAATAGCTCACAGGAAAAAGCAAGCTTTCCCTACTTATTAGGAAGCCTTTGCCCTTAAGGGACACAATAGGCTAGCTTTATCTTTATCTTTTAAAAAGTTGGAAAGTCATTTAACTACTGAAGTTGTTGAAAAAAGGGGGAAAAAAACATTTCTCCAAAGTCTTGTGTTTTCTTGATTAGGCTGAAAACTTTTAGAATGCCTCTCATATGGTAGGCATGAGATGCATTGCAAAAGTAAGAGCTAGTCTCATTTATGACACAATAAAAAGTAAATTGAAAATAAATCATATTTCATTTGTTGTAAATGTCCTCTTTATATTTCTATATAATAACTAATCCTTTCCAAACACTGTGTATATCAAGGGACAAACTGTGCATAAAAACCCACTGCCTTAGAAATGATCCACTTTAGCACTGCCCTTTCAGTTCTTCACTGTTGTTAAACTTTTTGAAGCCATTTCTTGAAGTGATGAAAACAAGGAAATTATTGGATGAGAGGTCTGGATTATATGGTGAATGCTTAAAAAATTCCCATCAAAATTGCTGAAACTTGCTGACAGTTCTGACAGCAGTATGTGCACATACGTTGTAATGAAGGAAAATTATTCCTGACAACATCTCTGGTTCTGAAAGGTGTGCCTCAGCTTGGAAAGTATTTTACTTGCCCTGTGGTTATTCCTAGCACAATAATTAAGTTGGCCCTCCAGTGGCAACAGCCCTGAACGGCCAAGGCTTACCACATTTTCCATGAATCCTCTGTGTCTTTGTTATGCAACAAAATGAGCACAGTGCAGTATTGCAGGGTGGCATGTGATTAACACACTGCACACTGCCATGGTGCATTCTTGATTGGGACTGCTACCTTTCCATAAGGTAGCTACTAAAGTGGTAAACTTTCAGTCTCCTTCATATCTCAATGGCCTGATTGCTCACCTCAAATTTTTGCATCCACATGCTCAAAAAATTACCTATCTGAACACAACTCTCCCACTTCTGTCCTCAGCATAAATATTTGTACTGTTTCCTTAAACAGATTATGTTATTACCTAACTTTTCCTTCATTTATTACAGTTGGCCCATAAACATCACACAGTTCACAGTAAATTTCCACAGCACTCTTAGCTTTTTGTGTTGAGAAATCTAATATAAGAATGACTTTCACATTTCAATTAACAATGAATATAGGAATCCACACAGTGAAACTATCATCATCTTGTTGAATTAAAAGTAAAATCATGTCAAACTTTTTTATTAAAAAGTTTTAATGTGAAACGTCAAGAGAGTTTAATATATTGACATGATTTTAGAAGTTTTTAATTCAACAAAATGGATTTCACAACTAGCAGGATTGCTTATTCTTACAGCTATTGTATGCCAATGTCTTGCAAAGGCAAATGGCAATAAACTGTTAACAACATTGTATAAAATATAGTGAACTTTTGTAACAGTGATGTCAAATATTAACATTTTAAAAAATTGAGTCGAGATTGTAACATACACACCACTAAAATTCAATAAAAAAGGAAGACCAGGAACTGACAATAGGAGGGATGGCTCCCGAAACTAGTCTTCCTTTTTTATTGAATTTATTGGTGCGTATGTTACAATTTCGACTCAGTTTTTTAAAATGTTAACAATATGTTTGATATCAAGCTAATGAGTCCTCTGAAGTGTCTGCATATGTGAAATCTGTCCAAATGTTGCCAACTTTTGTTTTACGAGCAACTGGCTCTTACTTTTGAAATGCATCTCATCCATTAATCTATTAAATAAGAAACTGTTTAAGATATCTCATGAACCATTGCCAAATTTGCATTACAATTATCATATTCATTTTTAACATCATGAAATCTCTAAAAATTGGATAATTTAACTTTGGAGGCATGACTTTGAACTTTCAACTTATAAGGTATGTGCACTATATTCTGTACCTTTCAGCTTTCTCTTTCTCCTGTTTCTTACTTGTCATCATATAATTCTGTATGAATATCAAGTACATGGAAAAACGGAAGGTTAATTTCAAAAGTTTCTATCCTGATTAACTTTTTGTAGTCACAGAAAGTAATCTTGACTAATTTTTCAGCATCCATCATTTCAACATATTTTTCAAATAAATGAATTATCAACTAGTACTTTTTAAAAAGTAATCCATTTTCTATCAGTTTTATTATGGATTTTTTCACCTCATCAATCACTAAATTTTTTCCTCTAAGGAGCTTTCTTGATTTTAAAAAAGGAGAAATGGTTACTGGGTGCTAGATTGGGATTGCAGAGAAACCACAATCTTTTCCCACAGTCTTCACAACCATTATCTTGGGCCTACAAGGCAAGTGTGGTTACCACTAGACCACCAGGATTGACTTCTCCTTTAAAGCATAGCATAGATTGTGCCTGAATATGTATGATATTCTTCATATATAATTTCATTTATTTTCTTAAAATCAATTAAGAGAGAATTCCTTGGCACTAGCAAACAATTGTTATCATGGTCTTTTGAACAGTGTACTTGTCTTTTCATGGTTAGGTTTGTGCCGCTCTATGATTATTGTAAGAAAACCATAGTTTCATCTCCTATGACAGCGAATCCCTGTACTACCTTATTATGCTTTTGGCAAAACTTCAGAACTTCATAGGAATACTTTGAAAAGAGGGGATGCAGCACTAATCTTGCAAAGATTTGTGTGATTTTCAGCTACCTGACATTTAACACTTCCTCCTCAACAAGAGGGGTTTGCTTCATCACTTCTACAGGCTGGGCATCATAAGGATCATCTTCAGTGCTTACTGCTTAGAGCATTTCTTCATGTTTTCAGTATAAACAATATGCATAAATGCTATCTAATTACCGTTTCCTTCATTGGAGTAAACCAGTTCTGTTTTTAACATTTAGTAGATTTGGTAAATCCGAGGCCATGCAAAGGGCTGCTATCTGTCACCAGTGGAGAAGCATGGCTTTTTGTGTAGGATAAGCTGAGGCATGGGATATAAAAAATTAATGAAACATTTCTTCTTCTTCTTCTTCTTCTTCTTCTTCTTCTTCTTCTTCTTCTTCTTCTTCTTCTTCTTCTTCTTCTTCTTCTAGATAAGGATAAAACACAATTTCAAATGTGACTTTATCTAAGTGTTTTATCCTTATCTACTTTTATTATTACTGTTAATTTGTTACATTGTTAATATGTTTCTTTATTTTTATTTTTCCTTTATATTATATATATCTTCCATGTTACCATTATACCTTCTGGCTTGTGGGATGCTCCCGCAGTCTGGCAAGAGTGTAGTTAGAATGCCTAGAAAATGCAGCTAAGTAATCCCATGGACAGCTTCTGTGGGATGCTAGATGAAATTTGGCCAAATGAGCAGGAGACTTTGTTGTCTAAGTTTCCCAGGCATTCACCTTAAGATCTGAGGGAAAATCCGTGAAAAAAACCTCAGTCAGGAAACTTACTTAATCAGAAATGCAGCCTGGGTCCACTCTGCAGGAAGCATAAAAGACCACTGAGTGGTCAAAGGAAAATCTAATTTATGTTAAATATACCATAATAATGGCTATGTAATGTTGTCACCTTATTAATGTTCATATTATGACATTGTTGCAATCAATAATGTAAGTGATATTGAATTAAATTACATGAATATTAAAAAAGGTTCATGTTACATGACTTGCCCTTAAATGTGTTTGTATATAAGCTCAATCCTCCAGTCCTTTATGCATATAAGTAAATCATTCTTGAAATGAAATCTTGATGTTAAATTGAACTTTTATCTCCATTCTTCCATAATCCTTGTAAGACACTGCATAATTCTACTATAGTTGAGAAAGAATTATAAATGAAGAGCTACCCTATCTTATGGACTAGTCCACACAAACTAAAATATGATCAAAGTAGTGTAAGAATGAGTTTTAAAAACAATACATCGTAGTAAATAATACTTACTGTTAAAATACATGATTCCATATTATCATAATACAACTAAAAATAGTGAAATACTACATTTTAAATTACTGTCATCAGCATCCTGGTTCTTCTGTTGATCTTCAGTTCCACAAAATCCCACAAGAAGGCTGATGTAATCAAGTCAAGGCACCAAAGCTGGCCTTTTACAGGAATGAAAACTCCATTAAACTCCTTCCCCTTTTCATCTCTCCCTGGCAGTGACATAGAAAATCACTACTATGCTTGCACAAAACAGGCTGAGCCTTCAGCCATATAATTGGTGGTTGGCTATCTATATCATAGACAGTGCACTAGTTCAAAAAAGCAAACATTTCAATTTGTCAATAAAAATAAACATATACAAGCCAGCACACTAATTTTGGGTAAGCTCAGCCATACAGCCTTACTGGATGCTTTGCCCTTGTCTATCATACCAAGTTTTAAATTGGTGTGAATTTTATACATTTCTAACAAATTTTAAAGCTATCTTTGTGTTTTGTAAACTGAAAATAGAAAAAAGAAAAGTTTTTGTGCAACTTACCTTATAATAATAATACTTAAACAAATTTGTTTTACATGTTTTCATAGGTTATGGAATCAAAAGGCACAATTCTGGCACAAAAGATGACACCTGCATCTCCATCACCTTTAAAGGGGAATAAATTGCCATTGGAATTGCATCCTAAGTTAGCAACAAGGCAGCCCAATAGCATTCAGGGCATAATGAAGAGTACAACAACTGGGACCACTATGCTCAACACCTCAGTGTCATTGCAGGATGAACAAATAGCTACCTTAGAAGTAAGATTAGAGTGTTTTCAGAATAATAATAGTTAACAAATAGATAAGAACTTACAGATGTAGAACAGTATGTCCAATAATAATGCTGAGGTTTCAAAACTATTTATTGCTAGAGCCATGAACTTTAAACATAACAAATATTACGGCATCCAGAAAGTAAGTCCCAATCGCACCTAGAGATGGCACCACTAGTCGGATAGGAATGCGCATGCGCAGGAATAGAGAGGAAGTATGTGGTAATAATGCAGTAAAATTTCAGCCTTGTGACAGCCGTGATTACCGCGCTGTGCTAGGAGAAAATGGGTGCTCTGATATTGTCTCCCGCGAAGTTGGTGCAGTCATCCGAGGTTTGCACGCTCAAAAGCAAAGTCCAGCAGAGATCCATCGCCAATTGTGTCGAGCTTCCGGGAGACAATTTCGTACACAAGGGAGCGAGACATCTGGGCAATTGACAAGAGAGTTCTGAAATTGTGAAGCGCCGGTTCTGCTCAATTGCTTGCCGCACACTTTCGAACACTTCTGCCGTCACCAGGGACGGTCGGCCACTACGGTCGTCGTCGTGAATATTGGTTCGTCCTTCAGTGAACTGCCTGCACCATCGTCTTACCATAATGTCGTGTCCATACACTTGACACAATTGGCGATGGATATCTGCTGGACTTTGCTTTTGAGCGAGCAAACCTCGGATGACTGCACGAACCTCGCAGTTGGCGGGAGACAATATCAGAGCAGCCATTTTCTCCTAGCACAGCGCGGTAACCACGGCCGTCACAAGGCTGAAACTTTACTGCATTATTCCCACATACTTCCTCTCTACTTCTGCGCATGCGCATTCCTATCCGACAAGTGGTTCCATCTCCAGGCGCGATTGGGACTTACTTTCTGGATGGCCCTCGTACATGCTAAATAAAATACCAACTTATAAAACTTTTTTTTACATGTTTAGTGCAATTCATTAAAACTTTCATTTGTTGTCTTACACACACCTAAGCAGTACTCTTGTTCTTGCTACACATTACTAAACATATCATGTTTTACAGATTTAACATCTTCTTTGATTCTCTCTTTCAAATGTGCAATATTGTTGACACAAACACTGTACATATTTTTCTTGATTTAGGCACAGAAGTAAAAGTCTAAAAGTCCTACTTAGATTGTGGACGTGCCTTTCACCCATTCTTTCCTACACATGCTGTAGAAATGCTATATTCAGTGTAGTCGCAGTTAGGGAAGCACAATCTTATTGAAACATTACACTCTAATCTCCAATTTCTGGCACTTGTTCACTGTTCAGGTCATCATGCTGATGTTCATTGTGGACATGTAGTTGTTCATTAGCCCTCAACCTAAATTTATGTTGATGAGAAACATAGCCTCATTACTAAACACAATTTTCTCTAAGAATTGTTTATCAGTTGGATAGATTGCCTATAACAAACTTTTAGTCCAGGCATGCACCAATTTTTTGGTACCCTTAGGTAGCTGTCCCACATAACTTCAGTAATCTGTCACTGTCACATTTCCAAAATACTTTGCATCCAATAAACTGCCACTTTCCTTAAGTTGGTAATCTCATAGCAAATATTATTTTTATGTGGTGGCTGTTTATTGACAACATATTATTATTCACGATGAGTATATGTCACTGATTCAAACTTTGCAAGCCAAAGAATGCATTAAACTTCCTCTAAACCTCTATATCCTGACAGAATGGCCAGTTCAGCAGATGCCTCATGATCATATCTTGAAAGAATATGTAAAATTCCAGAAATTTTTGTTAGGAGAGATTAGTTGGATGCGAAAAGTTAGACAAGAACTAATGCGAAATGGAATAGGGACAAGAAGAAGCGATGGTTTAACAAGTGTCTTTTGGAAGATGATTAGAACCATATTTAAGGATATAGACAGGAAAATTATGTATGCCTTCATAAGAGAGAAGAGTACCTTGTTGTTATATCCAGAACTAAAACAGGATATTATAGGAGAGAGGGATATATTGATAGATGCAACAAGGAAGAGAGGGGAAGGTTTAGAATGGTTTATGTAAGGAATTTGGAAGCTAAAGGGAATTAGGAAAAACTTGGAACATTCTTCAGATGCACTGAAAATGCCATGCACATTTTATTTGAATACCCAGGAACAAGAGAATGCAGAAACAGTTTATCAAAGAAAAATAACTATGAATAAGATCTGGAATTGCAATGAAGAAAATTTTTGGAGATAAATCTAAAATTAAGAACCTAGGAGAGTGTTTTTATCATATCGAGAAGAAATGGGTTTGGCAGATTAATAAGTGAAATAATAACTGGGAATGTTAATTGGAGCTTTTATAGTTACACTAATTATATAATTAAGATCATTGTATGATTGAGTCGAACTACACACTCTTATTGTTCGAGCACTACATACTACATATTAAACAAGTTGAGCAATAAGAGTGTGTATTTCGACTCAACCATTTAATGATCTTAATTAAGGGAAGTAATATTGTTCTTACTGGCGAGACTCTTGGTAGATGTTTGAATTTAGCAATAATAACACAATGTTAAATGTTAGGTGCATTATCTATTTTGGTGTCAAGAAAGCTTTCAATAAGTTTAAGTTTAATAAGTTTAATTAATTTTAAGAAGGTATGAAAGACAAATTTCATATTTGAATATCATAGGTTATGATTATAATATGAAAAGAAATGATCTAATGTCTAGACAATTGATTATTATAAGGTCTGATGAAAAGTAAATGAAGGTGATCAGTGAACCAAGAAAGTAGCTAACACAAATTTAGGCAAGAAAGGAATTGGATATTGAAGTTATAAAATAACTGAGCATTCAAGCATGTAAGAAAAGAGTTGTTCATATAAAAATTAAGTTTGTAATGATAAAATTATACATGTATATATGTGAGGAGAAAGAGGAAAGAAAACAGACTCTTTTCAGTTCAGGTTTAAATGCATCAAAATATGTAAATTGTATTAAGGAAAGTCAACCTCCTAAAATGTTAATGTAGTTTTTATACAAAACTACTCAACAAATTTTTTGAAAGCTTTCAATAAGTTTAAGTTTAATAAGTTTAATTAATTTTTAGAAGGTATGAAAGACAAATTTTTTATTTGAATATCATAGGTTATGATTATAATATGAAAAGAAATTATCTAAATACTAGACAATTGATTATTATAAGGTCTGATGAAAAGTAAATGAAGGTGATCAGTGAACTAAGGAAGTGGCTAACACAAGTTTAGGCAAGAGAGGGATTGGATATTAAAGTTATAAAATAACTGATTATTCAAGTATGTAAGAAAAAAGTTGTTCATATAAAAATTAAGTTTGTAATGATAAAATTATACATAGGAGGAGAAAGAGAAAAGAAAACAGACTCTTTTCAGTTCAGGTTTAAATGCTTCCAAATATGTAAATTGTATTAAGGAAAGCCAACCTCCTAAAGTGTTATGTAGTTTTTATACAAAACTCTTAACAAATTTTTTGTTATTATAGAATGGCCATACAGTACAAAAAGATATCCTTTGAGCAAGCAAAGCAACCAGCCATGAAATTAATATGCATGAATCATAACATCTAATAGTTAAATATCAGAACTAATTTTTCTTCATAAAATAAAAAGTTTATGTGCTTTCAGAATGTGTGTAATAATGCTATTTATATCATGCAATCAGTTGTGTTATGCCTACGGGTGTGCTGCCGCTCATTAGTCGGCCGGCCAAGTCTCAGTGGTTAGTGGGAAGGTAAAACAATAAAACAAACCAACCATGCAACAATACACAAACCAATTTAAGATGTTCATTATTTATCAAATGAGTTGAAACTACCTACCTTCATGCTCCATGCATTTTTGGCATATCTTTAGGAAATTATTCATCACTTGCCATAGTTCATTTTGAGAAATCTAGACAATTTACTGGCAAATATTGCCTTTATCATTTTTTAATTTACTCCAGAGATAAGCAAACTGTTAAATCGGAGGACTGAGGGGCAACAAATCAGTATTAATAACACTATCTTGTGGAAACACATTGTGAATTGCTCTCGTAGAATTATTTGCAGTGTGAGCAGTGTCAGGATTCTGTTGAATAAATGCATAATCACACTCCTTGTCAGTTAATATTCAGGAAAAAGGAGTTAGTTTGGAATTCACATAAGTAACAAAATCAACTGCATGTTGAAAAAATTGGTCCTATGATTCTTTCACCAGTGATGGCACACCAGACACTAATTTTTTAACCATGAGGGACATTTCATGTATGAGTCATGTTTATCAGTACTCCAATAATTAGTTCACACATAACCATGGAATTGGAACCAGGAGGGAACACATGTAAAGCTATAAACATTAGAATTATTAATAAAAGAATAGAAAATAGAATTTTGTTTGAGTACAGGAATATTTCATTAGGAATGAGTCTCATGAGATATATGAATAGCACAAGTATTCCATCTCATCTGAGAAGAATATTGAATGTGGATCTATTTATCCATTGTACACATTTTCCAGAATCCACTCACAAAATGTGGGCCTATGTTCGAGGTCATCTGGCTGAAGTGCCACAATTATTTTATATGGTTTGAAGTGCAATAAATTAGTAGCATTTTGTACAGGCATATATGAAATTCTCACTTGTTGTGCAATAGGATGAAGAGATTTTCTAGGGAAATGTTCTAAAAGTTACCAATGTCATTTAATCTTTCTATGGTGAGAACCCTATGTTGTTTTTTTTGGTTTCTTAGGCTGGACACTTCCAATTTCCTGAAACTTATTGTACAAATTATGGACAATTTAAGATCTGGAGCATCTATACCAAAGAATCTTGCATGAAACAGTCTTGAGCTGACTTAGTTAATATGCATGAATCATACATGCTGTGCCATTGTAAACGCATGAGGGTAATGAATACACTTTATACTGTCGAATTAAGAAATGACCAAGACATACCTGGAAACAGCATTACAATTTAAACAGTTAGCAAGAGATCAACAAGTAAGCAAGCATGTTTGGTACCCTTCCATGGCATGGCAAACGAGTGGGAGCTTGCTCATAGGAAAAACCCTGTGCCATGGAGGAAAGCATCAGCGATCGCATGGTATTATAGTACCTTATAGTACCTTATAGTACATTATCACTCCAAACATGCTTGAAGTAAAACAACATATATATATTTATATATGAATACTTAATTTGATCTAACACATAAAAGTTTGTTTATTAGATCTGAATCCCTATATTGATATACTGTTATACATGGTTTTCACGTAAAAACTATCCTGCACACATGGTGCTTGATTCTCAGCTGCTGGGTATGTTATACTGCTCACTGCCAACAGGATTCAAAACACTGCGTGCAGGATAGTGTTTACGTGAAAGCCCTGTATATTGTGCACGCCACTCTTTTGTCAGGATAAATTGGGAACTTTTACTACAGCTTATGATATTATTGAAATAATGAAATTGAATTGGTCCCTAAATGTCATATAGATGAACCAATCACTGATGTACCATGGGAAGGAGATAGAAGCTGATGTAGAAACAATAAAAATCAGCATTTAAGATGTACAGATATAAGATCTGTATATCTTCTTCTTTTGGCTGGAGATATATTCTTCTTATAGTTAGATTCATAGAATCTAGGATGTGGATGTCTTAGGATGTGAATCATCATTTAGTGAGAACATCTTGCACCAGTACATACCATCTTGTACCATACACTATTAAGGCATAACATGTAGGAAATAATGAATAGAGTGGGATAAGTTATTTAACTATCTGAGCATAATTCTTTAATTTCCATAAGTTATACTCCCTACCATTTTAGAATAAAAAGTTCTAGTGAATCCATGCCATACCTTTCTACAAAAAGGGTTGCACCTTTTTTGGATATTCTATAAACCATACAAGAGTGCCTCCTTGTTCTATTGGTTAGTGTGGCTGTCTGCTGGCCAGGAGATCCCAGGTTTGGTTTCTGGGACATGCATAGACATTTTTTAAGTTATGGAGGTCTGGAGTGGTGTTAACCCAAACTTGAGAGGACAATGGGGGAGCTGCAGATAGAAAGTAGCATCCTTTGATCTCAGAAGCTGCATGATAGGCGACAGTGGGGTGTCAGTATGCTGATAACATGCCTTCCTGCAATATTGCTCTCTAATAATTGATGTCACAAGATGAAGGTAGAGGATGCAGTGGTTGCTGCAATAGGCCTATACTGTGCTGCCACACTTTAGAGGAAGAGGATAGATCATACAATGTTTAATACAAATTTGAGAAAGTTAAGATTTCTATAAGTTTCTTTAGGACTTTGAAGTAAGCATTTAACTGTGTTCTGCATTTTTTAATATGTATTTGCAATTCTTTAAAGTTCATTTTTAATAGTAAGTGATTTGAAAAGGTGTTTCAGGAGGAAAAGAACTATTCTGGAGCAGATGCTTTGCAGCAGTTGGAAGGTTTGGAACGAGAAGGGGCAGAGCACCAGGATCATCACATGCATCAACATCTTTCCAGTGATGGTTTTTTCTGCAATTCTCCTAGTAAGGCTTGTTATGGGTCTTAATTTTTCATAGATTATTTAAAAATAATGTTAGGGTTTTAAAACAATACTACACCTCAAGTAAGTGAAGTGAAATAGGACTACTATTCTTTTTTGATTACATAAATCTCAAACTATTCATTACATGCTCAACATGTCCACCTTTGTACCTCTGCAAATATCTTCATGATAATCCATACACACACACTTCCACACTCGCTCCAGCATATTGGATAGGAATATTTAGAATGTGAAGTAGTCACAATTGAAACATTGGAAAAAAAATGTCCTTTACATAGTCAGGCAGAAAAAAAAAATTGTCTGACACTCACTGCATTAAGTGCATGTGTAGGTTCGCTTTCTCTCAAAATAATGCGGAACTCCAGTTTGTTGCAGTACAAAATCATCACCATTCGGAAGCAATTGGAATCCTTCCACACTTTTGGATGTGAACTTTGTTGGACAATGGCAAAGAATTGATTTTGGTGACATTTGAGAGTACATAAGACTTCATCATGTATATTACGTTTAGTTATCATATTACAAAAGCTTCACCTGGTGATCAAAATACATAGACAACTGAACACTAAATATACTGAGACAGATTTTCTCCATTATGTGCTTATAATAGCACAAGGCTGTTATAAAAATTATTTGAATACTAATTGTTCATTTTGGGTGTTGTTTTAAGTAAAAATAGTAAAAAATCCAAATCCACAATTATTTTTCACAAACTCTTAATTTAATTTCACTTTCTACCAAATCATGTACAATATTAACAAGGCAGAAATTTAATTATAGCCAATTAAAACATTTTGAATATTTATTTCATCTTTCAGTGATTATTTTTCATTTACTATTGTTCATTATGAAGAAAATTCCAAAAGAATATAAATATACCCAAGTTTTTATTTTTTACTTTACTACTTGGATAATGTAGCCAAGGAAATAACATTTTATTTTTGTGCCATTGCATCCAAATCTTTCTAGTTCTTCATGACAGCAAAAGAATTACAGTCAATCAATATGATAGTTGCATTACAATTATTGCAGCACTGCCCTCACTTGGAGTTAGCTGGGAGTACATTTATTTTTTATGGGATGGATCTATTATCTAACATGTGTAGCTAAAATATAAAAGTCAGGAATGGTAGATTTTTGCCAATATCCAAGACTTGGGATGCAGGTAGTAAGGTAGATGAAGCAGTCACATGAATATGAACTATTAGGTAGAGTTCATGTTTCCACCATGACTTACTTTTAGAGGTAAGAGAAAGAAAACAGTCATGTCACTTTTCAACATAGTCTCCTTTATTTCAGCATACTTTTCATATTTTTGAATTAGCATTCTTATGCCCTTGAAAAAATAGTCTGAACTTTTGCCTGTGAATTGTCCTAAGATGGCTTCCTTCACTTTTATTGTCATCATTAAATTTTCTTTCTTATCAGTCTTTCTTCAATTATAAGAAAATATTAGTATTACTGGTAACTAAAGCTGGGCTGTAAGTTGGATGGTCCAGTTTGCTGATTCCACAGTTCTTTGCAATATCCTTTCCAATCTGGGCATTGTGCACTGGCATGTTGTTGTGCAGAAGGCTAACACCATAGCTCAGCTCACCACATCTCTTTTTATTGCTGCTTGCAGTTTACATAGAATGCAACATTAACACTGGTGTTTCTCTCTTTGAAGTGAACAAAATACCTCTGCAGTTCAAGAAAATTATGTCCATGACCTTTTTCCTGATCTGCAAACCTAAGCCTTCCTTGACAGCACCTTAACAGGCTTATGCTGCTCCATGCTTCCTTTTTGAAAGTGGATCATGGTAGAATATCAGAGTTTCATCCACTTTCATAATTAATTCCAGAACTTTCTTCCTATTAGTTTGACACAATGTCAAAATTCTTTCACTCATTGTTTCTTAACTGTCAAGAGAAATCATAGCACCCATGTTATACAGATCTTTTACATTTGGAAATGTTCATGCAGAATTCTAAAGATGAAAGGTCTAACCTTGTAGCAATTTCTTTCAATTTTAATCTCTTGTCATTCAACATATCTCAACCAGAGTAATGGGTTATGATGTCAGTCATCCTTGCATGATTCAATTTTTTCTCACCCTAGTTGATACTGTTTAGTCTATTCTTTTACAATAGAATATGAAGGGGAAGCTATACCTTACACTCCATGTAAGCAATATTTTGTGTATGAGTAAGTCCTTCCTTTATAAATAATTTTATTATCCCATGATAGGTACTCAATTTTCAACTTTATGAAAATTCACACATCTCTAGTTACTCATATGGCTCTATCCAAATATACATGAGCATTGCATGATTGTTGAATAATAACAAGTAAAGATAAGTCTATGAGCAAAAGGTTTTGCGATTATTATACTGCAACGTGATGAGGTAAGAAACCTAGGTGTTATAGAGAGAACAGCTCCAACTGCTTGCAGAAAACAAAAGCTTAGAGAGAGAACAAAAAAGCCAGTATTAGAACTTGCAAAGACCACTGAGTATTGAGAATGGTTTTCTGTCAATAAATATGACCAGGTGATCTATTTGGGTGTGGATAATATTAAATATTATAAGAGCTAATATGATAGTAGGAGACATTTCTTACTAGTAATATTTTGCTTAAAAGATGGGAGTTTTCAAGCATGACAAGAATGAAAATCAGCAATGCAAAATGACAAATGAAAATCATAGATGATTGAAATGGCTACATCTACAAATCAACAGCGAGCTTTATGATCTTATTTGGATATGTTGACATCTATGATAACAACAATATGAGCATTGTATTCCAGAAAGGGTGCATCCCCTCACTGGTCATGGGAAGTTTGTCATTTTCTAAAGAAATTAAAAATTACTCAAACTTTCCAAAAAAATCACCTGATGTTACCACAGACATGGGCTGAATTGCATCACCATTACGAGTTTTGCAGAGTGTGGAGTGGAGACCATATAGCATTCTTAGAAATCTTCCATCTTTTAGTGTTGTGTACACAGTTTCAAAATGTAAAGTTTAGTAGTAAATATTTT
This sequence comes from Metallyticus violacea, assembly GCA_030762175.1. NCBI lineage: Eukaryota > Metazoa > Arthropoda > Insecta > Mantodea > Metallyticidae > Metallyticus > Metallyticus violacea. Next base: position 39,530,341 of record CM060839.1, read on the forward strand.
ACAGTGTTTTCATTTTATCCATACCCAAATGGATCACGCTTTATATTAATATATCCATATCTCATATTTTCTGTCACTTAATGAAAAATCCTAGTGCAATAGAGAAAAATTGTGGCTTATATTTGAAATCACTGCACCAAACTAAGTAGAAAATAATTTGAAATATTACACAATTTTTTTTACTTTCTTCAATTTTGTAGGTTTATGTAGCTGTATGCTGCTTCTAAAATGTTATGAAATGTTGACATTATTTTTGTGTTCCTGTCATGGAGTAAATGACAAGCTACATCCCATTGTTCATAAAGTAAAAATTAAAATTCATTTCAATTAAAAATATTTAAATGAACTTCTTAACATAAAATTTCTTAATGATATTTTTGCAGATTCTGAGTATTCACGAGTTGTTTTTGGATCAACTGATGGAGGAGATCTGTTTACATTAGAATCTATCCTTGCTATGTGCCATGTGGAGATGATATTAACATCTGGAGAAAAATACAGCAACATTTGTCAGACCATATCACATGGACAGTGTTGTCACAGCTGGTCCTTGGGCAACTATATTGCTCTGCTTCACAACCGTTCCTCCTGCTTCAGTATAACAGTAAGGTCACATTTGTATGATTGATGCTATCATTTTGCTAAAACTGTATAAAGCTTTGGCAAGGGTTACATTTGAATTTGCTAGTTCATAAATGCTAATATTACATAGCAAATAATGTATGCAGTATTACAGTTTGCTGATCCCAAAAATATATGCAACCTGAGAAGTAACCTTCTTTCACTTTTTTGCACATATAATACTGAAAATAATTAAGGAATTCTGGAATAATGTTACATTTAATTATATGAATAGTGTGTATACTTTTACATGCTTCCTTTCTATTGAAATAGTATTATTTTGCTTTTGCTTTCACCTATTCAGAGAAATTTTGTTCAGTTGTTTACCATTCATTTTTAAATTTAACATTTAGTTTATATTTCAGGGACACTGGGAGTAAGTTTTTAGCCAAAATCAGTCAAAAAATCAAAATCCTCTTTTTGGTGCAAATGGTTCCTTGGACCATTGGGCATCCATAGAGAGTTAACATTTGCATTCCACCCCTCTCCGTTCTTTCTGGCTCTAAAGCCATTTAAAGAGCTCTGCATGTGCTTTTCAGCCAATCATATCCTCTTAATACAGAAGTGTGGTATGAAATACATAACTGTACTGTCTAATGGAGGTGCAAGGACTCACCAGCACCTAAAGGAAGTGGCAGTATATGCTGCTGATGTGGAAATAGTGAAGGAAGAATGTGTCAATCATGTAGCAAAGAGGATGTCTAAGCTTTCCTCAAGCTAAAGAAAGACACTACTGACACTTAGATTTGGTGGCCGTGGCCATGATAAGCTAAAAGTTAGAAACTATAAAAAGACTAACTGGCTACTACAGACTGTACATGCAGAAGCAGATGCCATGAAAAATGCCATATATGTTACACTTTACCATTACAAATCAACAGACCTAAAGCTAGAACATCAGGGACAGACTTGGTGTTTCTGTAATAGCAGAATAGCTCTAGGTGAGACTCCACAGAGCCATTACAAGATATCTGTTCAGTTTGATGATAGTATGGTTAGGAAAATTCTCCCCATGTACCAGAGATTAGCTTACACTAAACTGTTGGCATGCTGTGCTCGTGGAGGGACACAAAACTGTCCCAAAGAAATTTTTATTTCTAAGAAGCAGCTATAAATTGGGGCATTAAATGGTGTTTCTGCATTTAATATGAGCTGTTAAGCTTCCCAGGAGCCAAGATCTGTGGTAAGGGGTGGGGAATGTTCAGGAGTTGCTTCAAAGATCAATAATAGACCCAGAATAAGACATGGCTCTATGAGAGCAGAAACTCAGCTGCCACAAGCAGGAAATGACCTGCAGATGACAAAAGTAGCACAACAACACCACCACAAAAGGACACAAACGGAAGTACAGACACACTTAACTGTAAATAAGGGGGGTTCTGATATGTAAAGCATACAATTCACTGTTTCCCAATATACTTTTTTTATAAAACAATATTTTTCTCAAAATTTTCACTTTTAGAATCTCCCATATGTCTCAGTTTTTGCTTAAATTAAAGTAAAATTTCCAAGAATTTGCACAAGTATCCATTATGATATTCCACCATAAGAAATACATGCTAACACAAATAATAATTTAAAAAAAATATATAGCAAAAATTTTAAAGATTTCACTCATCAAATTTATTTAAAAATACTTCTTGGTACACTTTTTTTTATCTGGTTCAAAGCTCCAATTTCAAAAAAACCAAGTAATTTTCTCAATTGAGATATTTTGATTATGCGACATATTTACATAATAAAATTTATATCTTACAAAGTATTTATCCAGTTTGAATGAAATTTGATATACATATTAATTTAGCAGAAATGCGACCACAGTAAAAATTTTAGAAAATTCTGTACATAATTGTGCAACTTAGAAAATTCACTCCCATTGTCCCTTTATTGTTCATATCTCATACTAATTATAATCATTTGAATCCATTCTGAGCTGATCTAGTTAAATTTTTTTGTATTTGTAAACCAAGTTAAAAAAAAAATAATATGTACAAGTTGTGTTTTGCATATTATTGATACAGAAGTTAATTCAAAGTCTTTCTAGTTTTAGTACACATTTTTCAAGACTTGGTTTTTTAAAATATATATATATATATATATATATATATATATATATATTTATTTATTATATGGAATATTAATTTAATATTTTGCATGTTAACCCATTTTCTATTAGTCATTGTGTTCTACAGTGAAGAAAATAACCTAATTTTTATTCATCTGCCTGATCAAACAAACAAGACCTATATTTGAAATTTTGAGTTGATGAATATTTTACTACATGAAATATTATATTTTATATGAATTTTATATAATATTACTTTCACTTTCTTGTCTGGCAAGATAATTAGTGACCTCCTTGCCAGTCAAACCTACTGAAAAGCTAAAACTTTTTTTAAACTCGCTAAGATAGTACATAATTTTCCAACATTGTGTACTAGTATGCTATTACACTATATAATATGTACATAAAAATTGTTTTTCATTGAATATTTGGCCACCTTTCTTATAACATTTTTAACTCTTGCTTACAGAGTGAAGATTTAAGTGCCACGAAGGCACTTCTGAAGCTATGTGCATATTTCTATTACTCTCTCACTCTGACACCAAATTGTCTAGAGAATGAGTATACCTTTTGCCCCCAGGTGCCTCCACAGTGCAGCCAACACAATGCTGTTTACAACATTCTCAATTACTTAGTGGATACCAATTATCTACCCCCAAATGTAAGCACAATATTATAATAAATATTAGTTGCTCAGATGTTGTTTCAAAATAAATATTTTAAAAACCATTTAAAAGAAATTGTTAAAGAAATATTGTAGAAAAAGATTAGACTGAAATATCCGTCATTGTTTACATTTTAGCCTGAATGTTTTTCCTAACCATAGCTTTTTACATATTTTTTATATTTATTTGCTAATTCTCTAATATTTAAATTCAAATTTAAATGAGTTTGACTGTAACTCATTTACATTACAATAGTTATATAGAAAGATTTAAAATAATAATATCACCATAAGATTAAGAAATTGAGATCAACAGTTTTTTGAATTCTTATTTCTCAATCCTTAAGTTTAAATTCCTATTAGAATACTAAAACTTTTTCTCTAGAATTAGGCTTTGAAGCTATGAAATGTTTATGGCATTTTTAAAAGAAGTAATTTTATGAGAGGTATAATTTAAAAAAAAATCAATAATATTGCAAATTGAGAATTAAATGGCAGTATTACTTTCCTAAAGATGGGTATTTTGCAATTGCTGACCATGCCAAAATAATTTGAAGATACAAGTCATGGAACATTTTGCATTCATTTCATATATGTACAATTAACAAATGGATATTTAAAGAATTTGATGCTTTGGAATGAGAATCAGATAAGGAAATTTGGAGGTCATAACTTGGACTTGAACCAAAGATCTTTGGATTAACATGCCAATGTTCTTCCAGTTGTTCTGTCCAGCCACAATTGTAAATTTATCTATCTGATAACAGATTATTTATGAGGAAATCACTCATATTTTACTAGTTTTGTTCTACATACTTGAAAATGTTTCAAAAGCAAATCTCCTTCATTGTCAGCATGGTTCTACTGTCAGCTTTCCAGCATGGTATTAAGATGTTGCTCTTTGGATTTTATAAACTTTTTGATGAGGTTACTGTTGTTTGGAAGATTAAAATTGACTGGATTTTTTTTAATTGATATCATTGTATGATTCATTTGAAATACACACTCTTAATGCTTCACGTACTTGTCATAATGTATGGAACCGATTTCGAGAACATTTAGTTCTCATCTTCAGCCAGACTAAAGTCCATCTGTCAGATCATTAGTTGAGCTGTGGGAATGTGTATTCTGCTATTCTGCTTTGGTGGCAGTGTGATAAACTTGTAGTTTATGTTTTCGTCTCCAGCATTGTCAAAGTTCATTAGACTGTCTTTGTATTTGTAGATGTAGATTTTCTCCCAGGTTGCTAGTTCCATAGGTCCTTGTACTGATTTTAATAATTTTGCTTTACTCATTATGTCGTGATTTTATGTCCAAAAATGATATACTACTGCTGATTTCTCTATTTGCTTGTACTTTTATATTCCTGAAATGTTCCTTTAACCGTGTGACTATGTTTCTCTTTGTTTTTCCAATGTAGATTTTTTCACATTCTGCACAGTTTATTTTGTAAATACCTGCTTTTTCTTCTTGTGGAATACTGGCATTAACGTTGTCTATCAGTAAGTTTTTAACATTAAATCTAATAATCGATGCCAACCTGATATTAAAATCTTTAAGAGTACTCTGAAATTTTTTGTAGCCCATGGATAATATGTGAACTTTTTAAAAATTAGCTTATCTTTTCTTGCTGAAAGTGTTGTGGTTTCTTTGATTTATTTTTGTCTCTTGAATTTCTGCACCTTTTTGTGTACTAGTTCTTTTTTGAAACCATTTGTAACCATTGTTTCTTCTATTTGTTTGTATTCATTAAAATGTAACTGATTGAGGGTTTTTTTTTTCCAGGTTTTCCTCATTCCTCATAAATGGCAAATGCCAGGAAGGTACTCTAAACTTAGGCCTAGAATGTTTCCTTCCTTAAAAAAAATTCCTTTCCCAATTTATCATGTCATCTTGTGTATCATCAGTGTCCATCACATGTGGTGCCTTAGTAGTAAAAAGGGGTGTTAAACACCATTAAAAAAAACAAGAGCAAGTTTGTAATACTTACCTAATAATGATTTAGCCCAACTGCTAAAATCTGTGAAAACACTTACTTGTATATATTTAAACAATTTCTCTTTCCTCTTACTTATTAGCATTTTGGAGCACCGCAACATGAATGTTTCTAATTAGCAAATTTCTAGACAAATGGATTGGGTATAATTACCAGTCCTATGGCCATGTGTTTGGAAAACTTTTGCACACTAGGAAAAGATTAATGCCATTTTATGGTTAGAAATCTAGAATCCTTTCCAGTTCTTGAAGGGCCAAGACTGGTTGCAGCAACTGCTGTATCCTCTCTCACATTGACAGACCAGTATTGCAAGGAAGTATGTGATCAGCAATCTGGCACCTTGCCAGCCACTGTCACATGACTTTCATGATTAAATGGGCTTTACCTTTCCATCAGGCAGCTCCCCAGTTGTCCTCATGAGGCTGAGTAGATTCTATTCTAAATCTAGCTCCAAAAACTTAAGTACTGGGAATTAAACCCAGGAACTCCCAGGCTGCAGCCAATAGTACTAACTGCTAGACCATGAAGGCAGTCTAAACCTAGAATTAGATAAGGGCTTTATGCCAAATGTTCTTGATTTATTTATTGTCAGAAAAATGTAATATCTTTTGTCTTGTTTAGAAGGCACATAAGCATTTTATTGAATAGCTGATGCTTATGTATATAAAACAACTCATGTCAATATTGTATTTGTATTATTTATATAAAATTATTGAAACTCCATTATTCATTCTTGGAGATCCTGTATCTTAAGTGAAAATACATCTGCTTTAAATCATAGTATTCTAAAATGATGAATTTAAATTGAGAGATATAACTCTCAAATTTGTAAAACAGCAGGCCTCTCTATCTGTAATAATATGTTGCAGTATATTTAAACAAATATGAAAGAAAAATATATGTAAAATATTATATATGTTAAATTTATAACATATTTTACAGGATAGCAGCAACAACACACTTACAAACTCGATGCTTATACTGCCAATAGCTCGGAGCCCTATCCCCACATTTGATTATTACCATTCCTTGGATTTGAGTTCTCTGCATCATGGCAATGTTGAAGTGGTGGCTATGGAATTAGGTGAGTATCTCAAAATAATCTCCATTAATTTAATACAGTACTTAATAGATTAAGACAATAAATTTTATAAACTGCACTTAATTACATACGTTTATGAGGGGTTGTCATAAAGTTTTAATTATCATCTGGAAAAACTCAAGCTGTGACCATGAAACTTGGTGATGGTGTCAGTCCTTCTCTATATATGTACCCTTCAATGGGACACATTTTCCCAACAATGGATGACTTGGTGGAGGCCTTGATTGTAGAAGTCTGCATTTTGGCTGTTCAGTAAACATTCCACCTCAAAAATTACCTCATCATCAATCTGGAAATAGGGGGGTTAGGCAAAATTTGATAGCCCAAAGAAGCAGCACTCTGTCCTGTGCAGAATGACCTGGGGCATTGTTGTGGAAGATCCCTGACACACTTTGTCTGACAGCCTCCCGTAACCTCGTCAGGAGATCTTGGTAGTATGCTCCTGTGATGGTTTGCCCTCTTACAAGCATAATCTATTAGCGTCGCACCATAGCAGTCCCAAAAAATACTCTTTTTTGGTGGTGGAGAATTCCTCATGTTTCTACTGCTTGCTTGCTCCTTTGTCTTGGGGTCATAGTGATACACCCAGCACTCGTCCATAGTGATTAGGCAACTAAAGAAGTCATCTGGATTGGGCTGACACAGCTGCAACCTTTGTGCTGCTGCCTTGGTTCAGGGGCATTTTTAATGGGTGTGAGTAGTAGTGAAACCCAGTGGGCGGCAACCTTTTTCATGTTAAGAAAATGTTGGCCAAGATGTTGAAAACTGATCCAAGACAGATTTTCGCTGTTTTCACTACTGCCTCGATTGTGATATGCTGGTCTTCAAGCACCAGGGCTTCCACTTCTCCTATGATTTCTGGTTCTTTACAAAGAGATAGTCTGCCATTTCATTTTTCATCATCCAGACTTGTTTGACCATACTGAAAGCTAACCACTGTGTCATGTGATGGTGCATTGTTGCTATAAGCATTCACCAGCTCAGCATGGATTGTTGCAGCTTTGTTCCCCTTCAAATGCAGAAAGCGAATTACCGCATGATACTCCACTTTGTGAATGGGCTGCGCCATTGATTCCTCTAGCAGCATGCTACGGCACTGTGGCATGGGGGTTTTAATGTGTACCAGGACTCAGACATGTACATGCAAACAATCAAAAAATCTAATTACCTAACTTTATTTTTTCGAGGGGATAATTAAAATTTTATGACTACCCCTTGTATATAGTCACTCATCAAGTCTTAAATTGTAATTAGTAAAATCTTTTTAATTTGTAAAAATAAATTTTCAGTAAAATACTTTTTTCATTTAAAGGCTCACATCTGTGACATTCTTTTAATACTTTGGTAGCAAATTAATGATATATAGATGCAGCATGATAATTAGGTATTTTGTATGGCAAATTTACCTCTATAAGAATCAAAGAAGATGTATTTTTTTTCTTGTGTAATAATTATAAAACTATGCAACTCTTTGTTTAAATGTGCACTAATTATAGCTTTTTCCATATAGCATAAAATAATATATTAAATATATATTAAAAATGGCATTTAAAATTACAATATTAATTACCTTATTAATAAAAATGGTATCTTATAAATTTTAGAGTGATTAATAGCAACATGATTTTGCCAATAACAGTCATTTACAATTAAACCAAAAAAATGTTGATAGAACTCGAGATATTTTTTGTTTTTATATAATTGTTCCACAGATTCGTTACTAGGGTTGTGCCTATGCAAGAAGAATAGTAAATAATTCGTTTTAATAATATTTGGAAAGAAACTATGAAAATAAAAATAATTTTCTAAATTTGGTAGAACTGCTGAGCATTTTATGTTTAAGTGATCAATTGTTTCTGCTAATCCATGTAAGGTGGTATCCTCTGCATGTAAAATTGTGTCCACATTCTTACAGAAATATTCCCAGTTATAGCATTAATTCATTATATTAGGTAATAAGAGATTATGTAATTTGTGTATCATTTGTACCTTTTGAATCATTTTTGACAATGCCAGACACTTGTAGTGAGTTTATTGACAATAAATTATTACTGTTACTAACTTACTAACTTAATACATATAAATTTTAAATCATCTTATAAAGACTCATTACTAAAAGGTTGATACTGTATATATAAATGCATATATACGTTAGATGAACTATAGTAATGTAATAAAGCTAAACTTAGGTATTCATCTCTCTCCTGAAACGCGTCTTACTTTTGTGTAAGTGAATGGAGTTTAGTGTAAAAACTGAATACCTAAGTTTAGGTTATATTGCCACTCCATTGTCAACAGCTTCGTAAGTACAATGTTTAATGTAATAAAGGTTTATTTTTATATATATTTTGTAAATTGTTTGTACCTTGTGAATAATTTTGGGCAATGTCAGACACTTGTAATGAATCTATTGATAGAAAATGTATTATTATTATTATTATTATTATTATTATTATTATGTAATGAAAATACTTCAAACATTGATTCTGCAAGCTTAAAAGTTCAAACAAAATAAACAAACCATTGTATGGAACATAAGCTGCATTTACGAGGGTAGGTCCATAAGTTTCTGGCCTAACCATTTTCTAGGTATGATAAAGACAAAAACTATATTTCACTTTTCAATATATTTACCCTTTATTGCAATATACTTCTCACATCTTGGAATTAACATTTCAATTCCTACCCCCTCCCCCAAAATATCCAGAAGTCTTGTCTGCAAAATGGGCATAAATAGCATCCAATACTTCTTCCTCACACTTAAATTTTCTTCCTCGGTCCTTCTTAAATTTTGAGAAGAGGAAATACTCACTGGAAGATAGTTATGGGCTGTAGGGTGGATGATCAATCTCCTTGAAGCCATATTTCTTCACAGCTTCCTTTGCAACAAGAGGTGTGTGCACAGACTCATTGTCGTGAAGACACACATCACCACTGAGCTTTCCTTGCCCTTTCTCTTTGATGGAAGCACGTAGTTTGTGCAGTAGGCCAGCATACTACTCCCCATTTACTATGGTGTTCCTCTACTTGAAATCAATGAAGAGTATTCATTCCTTCACAGTCCCAAAAAATTTTGGCCGTGTTCTTCTTGGTTGACTGAGTGACCTTCACCTTTAGAGGCAGTGCTTTGCCAAGTTTACACCACTCCATTGATTCTCTTTTGGACAAGGGATCACAATTCTCTAGAGAACCATAGTTTCATCTCCTGTAACAATGGTTTGCAGAACTTCTCCCTCATTGCCATGGCAGAGCTCCAAAAATGCCTGACAACAGATGACTCATTGTTGCTTTTGAACTGAGAAATAAGTCTAGGCACCCATCTTGCACTAGCCTTATTCATGTTTAAATGTTCATGAATAATTCTAAGGACTATTTTAGAAAGACCCAACCTTGCTGCTATTTCCGTAACTTTGAGCCACCAGTCTCCATAATTTCCTCCTTCCACAAGAGCCATGGTTTCAGGAGTGAGCACTCCAAGGGCCTACGTGCATACTCTTCATCTTCAATGTTTTTTCAACCCATTCAAGAAAGTTTGCTTCATTCTTAGAATGTAAGGGGGATGCCTCCCCATATACACCTTCCAATCGCTGTTTAATTTAATTTGGAGTAAGTCCTTCTTTAGTGAAGAACTTAATAACAGGTCGATGCTCCATTTTGAATATGTCACATTCTTCTACACATAGCCTTCTGTGTGCAATTATGTGTGAACAACTGAACACAGTGGGGCAGAAGTTACAGCTGCAATTATTTACTTAACAGATAAGGTATGACATCAGAAAAGGCTTTTGTGAAGGCAATAATTCTTATTGGCCAGGCTGGAAACTTATGGACCTACGCTTGTAAGTATAATTATTTCAAGTTTAAGTTTGTAGAATTTCTCTTTTCTTTATGTAGTGACAACAAGCAAGAATAAACATTTTTAAAAATCAATAAAATGTGTTGGAAATGCAAAATAAAACTTCTTTCCTACTTTCACATTTTTAATAAGATGATGAGTCAATTGAATACTCTTATGCTCTACTTACCATTAAATTATTCAGAACTTGTTTCACAGGCCATTGGCCACATCATCAATTGTGGGATTTTTTAATAGTTGGATGGACAGGTTTAACTCTTGTGGACATTTTATGAACTTTGGATTAATTTGTCTTCTGTTGGGAAATTGAAGTTCATAATCTTATCCTCATATTTTTGTAATATTTTTTCCAGTATTCCCAGTTCCAAAGATCTATCTAAGAATTTTAGTAATTTGATTTCCATTTCTATATTATGTTTATTTCTCCAAAAGTGATGTGCAACCACTGATTTTTCTATCTGATGTAATTTATGTTTTATCCAGTGTTCCAATAGAGCATTGGAATTAGGCTCAAAGAACAGTGGAGAAACATCAAGTCAATCAGATAGAAAAATCAGCAGTTGCACATCACTTTTGGAGAAATATACATAATATAGAAATGGAAATCAAATTACTGAAATTCGTAGATAGACCTTTGGAACTGGGAATATGGAGAAAAAAATTATAAAAATAATACAAGAATAAGGTTATGAACTTTAAGATCCCAACAGAAGACAAATTAATCCAAAAGTTCATAAAATGTCCACAAGAGCTACATCAAGTCCATCCATCTATCAACAAATCTGGCAGTTGACTCATAGCAGCTGATGATGAGGGCCTGTGAAACATATTCTGAATAATTTAATGATAAATGGAGCATAAGAATATTCAATCAACTCACCAATTAATTAAAAGTATATAAGTTGCTCCACTATATTAGTTCTGACACAAAGTTGGTCTTAAATTTAATTCTATCCTACTACTTACAGAAAACATATTACTGCTGGAAATTATTTAACTTTGGTGGTGGTCTGTAAACATATTCACTGGCTAATGAAGATACTTAATGCAGTAATATTATAAATTATTTTTTCAGGATTGAAGAGCAGACTTTTCAATGAGTGTCTTGTGAGAGATACCTGGATGATAGGAGCAGGAGGCACATTCGTCCTTTTCTGCATGTGGATATATACAGGCTCACTTTTTGTTACCATAATGTCAGTGATTGCCATTGCTTTCTCCCTTGGCATATCTTATTTCATGTACACTTTAGTGTTTGAGCTGCACTTCTTTCCTTTCATGAACTTGCTTGCATCTATAGTAGCTGTTGGTAAGTTAAATTATTTAAAAATAAATGCAAAATACATTGATTAATATGTAATTATGAAGTAGATTACTTTTTTCCCCTTCTTTGATGCTCTCCTTGTGTAACAATGCTTAAGATAAGAAATGCATAATGTTATGTAGCTTTAAATGATTGCAGTTTCACATTTTTTTGTTTCCCAGGGATTGGTGCAGATGATGCATTTATCTATTGCAAGGTTTGGCAGTGTGCAAAGGGAGAGAAGAATAATGGCACACTAGTGAAACTGGTACATGATACCCTGAGACATGCTACACTTTCCATGTTTGTTACATCACTCACAACAGCAGCTGCATTTTATGCCTCTTACATAAGTTCCATCACAGCAATTGGCTGCTTCAGGTCAGTGCAATTCATAACAAATGAACTACACTGCAATAAACTGTGGCTGCATTTGCAAAGTATTTGTTCTTTTATTTTATTTATTTATTTATTTATTTATTTATTTATTTTCCCCTCACTTTTTATTTCTCCATCCAGCTTAAAATTACAAAAAATAATATTGATAATGGAAGCTGAACTTATGATTATATTTTATTCTATCTTACTTTAGGGCACAGAAATCAGTGATTAGGATGTTGTAACATTAAGCTAAAGATGTATGGTTTGATTCTTTCCAATAGCTTAGATTCTTCCCATCAGAAGAATGGAAGAAAATATCTGTCATTTAAATATATTCCACTAAGATAATGTTGAAGGCTTCTAGAAATGCAGAGAGGGAGCTAATGACTATTATGATTATGTAGTTGTCATTAAACCTCACTAAGAAAGCAGAAGTAGCTGGGAGGAATTCAGGTCATACAAAGATTGTTTACAGTCCTGGAATAATAAACTAAAGACTCATGTTTTTAATTTTTCCTATCATATATACCCTTACAATGCTTTTATATATCTAATATTTTGTAAGTGTATATGATAATAGGTTTATATGTAATTTATATATACAGAGTTAGTTAAAAGTCCTGCACTCCTAAATAACTTTTGAAGTATGGAGTTCACTGACTGAAACTTAGCATGCAAGAATGGCCATATACTGGAAACTTAAAAATAATATTATCAGTTTTTTTCTACTTTTGACTTAACTGAAAGTGATGCACTGATATTTCTGTACAAATTAGATTTGCTACAGAAAATAAAAAAGAAAAAATAGTGATCAAATGACAAAACATTCTTTTTGTATACTGTGTTAATAATAATAATAATATAAATTAGACTCTCCTCTTTTATAATAATGGAAATGTATTTATTGATGCAAAAAATCTTATTCAAGTATTTAATTTGATATCTAAATGTATTAAATAATTCTGATATCCATTGTTCAGTGAAAGGGAAATAACTCTTAATTTTAATCTCTTCTGAGTAGGATATTTAGAACACTCTTTATGGTTTCACTTACATAAAATTTACTCAGGACATATGTTTTGTGGAACTTTTTCCACATAATCAGCTGTTAAATGACTGTTGGATCATGCATAGAAGCTAGGTAGGTAGGTAGGTAGTTATCCGGTGGACCCTGGTGGTCTAGTGATAGACTTAAACAAAGTGCTATCTGCTTCCGGAATGTCAAAATTCATAGGTTATGCTAATGTTTTTTATATAACTCCTTTCCCATATGTTTAGTTTTTTTGGTAATTGAACAATTTTTAATAATTTGATGCCTTTGTCTATTTCATGGTTTTCATTCCAAAAATGTGCTGCCACAGCTGATTTATCTCATGTAAGTGAAACCATAAAGAGTGTTCTAAATATCCTACTCAGAAGAGATTATTAATATGTGTTTCACTGTGTTTGATTCCAAATTGAATTAATATTTAAATTCTAATTTTAATTATGATTGGCTATGCAGAAGAAACAATGATCTCATTGAGAGGAAGCTAATTTATTTAATGATATGCATCCAGATATCAGTTCAATTCTTCATGCAACAGTGACAAGGATTGTCAGGAAATTTAGTCAAACTGGAAACATAAAAAACATACAAGAAAGTCCAAAAGTTTCTGCTATAAATTGCCATTAGAATCAAATATAAGCCAAAATTCCATGATGAAAATTCTTAAAAATGCTAAGCAACATCCTTATAAAGTTAAGCATTTGCAGGAACGTTCAGAGGAAGATCACAATAGAAGAATACATTTTTGTAATTTAATGATGAAGCACATAAACAGCAGTCCAGCAGACAGATTCTATCCTCAGATGAAGCTACATTCTACTGGAATGAAATTGTCACCAGACAGTACTGGTGATACAGGTCAGATGTAAAATCCATCATAGATGGAGGAGAAACACAAGCAGCATCCTCAAAATATAATTGCTTGGCTAGTATTGTTAAGAATTATATCTTGGGTCCTTTCCTCTTTAGAGAAAGGCTAAATACACATAGATACTTGGATTTGCTCCGAAATCATGTAGTATCAGCTGTATAAATCTGTTTCCAAATCAACTAAAGGCTACCTAGAGATGGCATCTTTATCCAACAATATGGAGCTCCAGTGCACAATGGACATACACAGTTCACCATACTTAGATCAGGTTTTTCTTTAGAGATGGATTGGAAGGAGAAATCACAAGGATTGATTGGCAAGATTCCCAGATTTGCCACCCTTGAATTTCTTTTTGTGGGGATATTTAAAATCAGTAATTATCAAGAAAGACACAGCAATTTAAAAGATCTGGAGTATCAAATAATGGAAACAGTGCAAGACATTCCTGAAATCTGATTAAGTAATTCTTTAAATAGTTTCTATGTTAGCTGTACATTGTCAAGCCGCTGAGGGGCTACCAGTTTGAACATAGAATTTAGACTTTTTTTTATATTTGTCATAAGATAGTTAATTTTATTCCATTATCAGTTCCTGGACTTACCATTGGAATTTGTACTTCATTGTGATGCTTCCCATGGTGACCATTACTTGAATAGAAAGTGTTTTTTTTTAAAGGGGAAAGAGAAATTTAATTATTCAGGACTTTTTTCACCCCTTAGTATAGCAGCTCTAATTTGTACAGAAGTATCTAATATGGATACTTTCTGAAAGGCTCTTAATGAACATTATTTGAAAATGTAAAAATATATTGGGTGTTCCATTTAAAATTGGTTAAACTGTAATATAGTTTTTGAGTTCCCAGCATATGGCTATCCCAGTGTACTTATTTTCATGTCAATGAACCACATGCTTTGATATTGTTTAGATGATATGGAACTTTCACTAAACCTGTACTTTAATATGTAAAATAAGCTGAAACATATTTAGATGTGGTATTTATTTTTCCTGCACCACATATATATATTTTTTTAAATACAAAATAAACACACATAAAAGAAGAAAAAAACATTACTTTTAAGTATATAAATTAGGAACAGTGCCTTTGGCAATTCCAGAAGGCACTGAATTCAATAAAAATTTATTCCAATTTGATTGGCTCAGCCCCCCAGTCCCCGGTTCATCAGCAGCTACCTACTGGAATATCCAGGAGACCGGGCTTCAATTCAACCAAAAACAAAACACAACATTAAAAGTAATTTATACATTCAATACAATATTAAGTTATATTTCTTACAGTACAGCCTTTCTTCTTTTTTTAGTTAAACCCATTCGGCCAAATTTATATCCTTTAGAGTTGCTTATTCCTTAGGGCCTTCTTATACACACTAACACCCAGGTTATTGGTGTATAAGAATCCTGCTTAACTAATATTAGATAACTAGCCCCATATCCTCCCCTACTCATTCCATCCTCCTTTCACTATCTGACAATTTCATTCTCGAGCATATTTCCTAAGTATTTTATACCCATAACCATTTTTGTCGTACCTTGCCTATGTAGTTTCCTAGTTCCTTAATCTTTTCATCTGATTTTAAATTTAAAATTCTTCTACCTCTTATTTCATCTGGTAGGTTTTCCCATTTTCTTAATATGAACTGTTCTCTCCAAAACTTAGTTTGCTTGCATTCTAGTATACAATGCCAAGTACTATCTGGTTCTGCACATATAGGACAGTACATATTTAGATAGTTTTGCAGAACTACACAGTGAATTCTAAAACATTAAGTATGAAAAGAAATACAGACTGCTTTATCCATTATTATATGGTTGTGAATGCTTATCAGATCAACTTAAACAAATTGAATCATCAAAAATGAAATTCCTTCATTTTAAGGAGGGATACGCAATGTTGGATCAGAAAAGAAATTCAGGTAGGCATGGGACAATAATTAATGTATCCTCTTAACCATAACTGTGTGAACTATGATGGCATTGACAACATTCCCAAGTGCATCCCATTTTCCTTTTCATTTATCTAAAAGAGATTATCTGGTATAACATGTTTTTACAGAGATAAAACATTTATTTTATGTAAAAGTTCTGTTATAAGGCATCCATGAAACATGAATTATTCAGCAGTAGATGGGGGCAATATGATAACCCCTAATTCTGGCCATTATCACATCCCAGGGAATTTGCGAAAAAAGAAACTCATGAAGACCTATTAGGATAGCAGGCAGAGTGAATTTGGATGAAAAATCCTCTGCCACTGCCAAGATTGAACCCTGAACTATCCAGTATCTATCATCTATCTATCATGCATCTTGCTACCTAAGCTATCCAGTGACAGTGAAGGGTGGGTATATGGTCCATAAAAAGAAGAATTTTTCATTGAATTTAAGCAGCTTTAATTTCATAGAATGCAACTCACCTCAAATAAAGCAGATGGAGGTCACCAAGAGCTTTACATTCAGCTGAAGAAAAAATAGGAACAGAGCACATAAGAATGTAAATATAAATGGACAAAAAACTTAGCTGTGATAGCATTTTTAATAAAAAAAAATTATAATTAAAGATTTTAATGTCTAAAAGAGAAAAACAGTTGGTTGTAAAAATTTGAAAGAAAATTAATTTGCTCAAACTGAGAAAATATAATAATCCTAAACTGCAAAGAAAGGAAATCATGTCATTCGGGTCCATAAAACCACGCAAAAAAAGTCCAGCTATTGCAAACAGTTGTCACTGAAATTTTATAGATCTTTTTCTGTTTCACATCATAAAATGATTCAAGTTGAGAAATTAGATGTCTTAATGATTTTGCTAAGACTTTTTATTTTACAGCGTTTTTGCAGGTACAGCTACTCTGGCCAACTTTGTGTTGATGGTGACCTGGCTCCCAGCAACTGTAGTGGTGTCAGAGCGTTGGTGTTGTGCACCAGTGGTACCCACTACGCAGTGGCTAGGCAAACTACGTGAGGCACGAGTTGTGGTAGATCATGCAAGGACCATGCTGGACCGACTTCTTGTCTTGTCAGTGACTCGACTTAGATATTTATGGTTGCTACTTTTGGGAGGTGCAGCGGTTGCTAGTGTAGCCATTGTTTTCTACTATCCAAAATTGAAACTTCCAGACTCCAGGGACTTCCAGCTGTTTGACAGCAATCATCCATTTGAAAGATATGACCTGGTGTATCGAGATAAATTTTGGTTTGAACGTCTACAAAAGGTAAATCATCTATTCCCTTATTAATTACCTTTGAATATAAACTTATTATCTGAATCAAACTCTTTGCATGTGACCTTCAAAGGCTGAATAGCTGAATAGCTTTAGTAAATCATAGGTGTGTGCAATGCCAGTCAGAATTAGTTTCTCCAGGTTATTGATAGTTTATTGCAAGCTTCAATAACCAATAAGATGAAATGAAAATGAATTTGCAAATATGCATGAAAAAACATAATTTTAGCTTGAACTGTTACCTTTTTATAAGCAGTTTTATTAACAATGTATTCACTTCAAATGACCTACATATAAAAAAAGAACAAACAACTATCATTTAAAAATTATATATGGAACTAAAAACAGTGAAGCTAATCAATTTGATTTAATTTTTTGTCATCAAAACACTCTTAATGCTTCACTTACTTGTCATAAAATGTGGTAAGTGACAAGTGACAAGTAAGTGAAGCATTAAGAGTGTTTTGATGACAAAAAATTAAATCAAACAACTATCAGTTAGCATTTGTAGATAGCTATGTTTATCACATCTTGTTTTGGAAGATAACTTTTGTTTCTTATAACTGAATGTTCACACCACAAGATGATGATATACTGCACTCATCTTGCTCATTCGCATGGCTCATTCATATATGACTACACTGCATTGCATACCTAATGGCTTTTGCCATGTCCAGGGGATTTGATGCAGATAATGGCATTCTGTATTTATGTTACCAAATTTTCATATGCTAACATAATAAATATACAATAGTCATACAGCTGCATGGAAAATCTTTTACTCTAACATGAAATCATAAAATATAATTGGTCAAAATTCAAGATATTGACACTGTAAAGTGCATAGCATTGCTTTGATTCAAATGCAAATTTTTTTTACCAAGCTGTTTAAACGTAGTGAGTAGTTTAACACCTTGCTCATTGTCAAAGCCTTTTAAGGCAGTGAATGGCACAATTGAAATGATGACACAGATAAGTTTAGAGTCCTTAGTATTTAATGTTCTGGTATGTCTGGTATTCATTTTTTCATAGTAAAGGTAACATGTTCCAACTGGAGATCAAATGTGGATCCACCAGTTGAAAAGCAGATATGCTACCATCTGATCTATGTTGGTGACATTTACATCATTAATTATATAGAACATAGTAGTGAAGATAAGCAGGATATTTGGCAAACATTACTCATGAGTGGCTGCAAGGTTTCGATAAAAAGTAATGGCATCAGTGCTGTAAATTTTAAATGGCTTTATTATCACAAGAAAACTATTTACATTCCTTCAATTTCCCCTTGTCATTATATTATGCCACATGGAAGGCATGATTGGCACATCTATCTCTGTTGATCTGTTGAAGTGAAACTCTCTAATATGGTAATGGGAATGGAGACTTTTTCCATGCAGTCACTGCATGAGCTATTCTTTTTGCACTGACATTTTTACCAGACTGTTTACAGGAGATCAAGTATGAAATTTTGCAGTTATTGTGTTATGTTGCTGCATGAAACATTTTGACTTTTGTTTTTAATTAAGGGTGGTTGACTTGAGTAACAAAAATTGTAAAATGGAAGGAATTTAACAATATTGTTCTTTACTCTACCATTACTACAGTTTTTTGATATGATGAACATTGGAGTAATGCTCAGATATCAATTTAGCATTGTGTGCCACACTTTAATTTTTCATTTATTTTATCTTTCCAGCAAAACCATATAATATAAAATGCACAATTCTTACTTCTAAATTGTGTTTACGGTATTGCTGCTCAGCAGTAATATATGTCATTGTAACTTTGTATTTTTCCATGCATTGTTTTGTTATATGAGTTTGGAAATTTTTATATTTACTATATTGTGATTTTGTAGCATCAAAAAGTTTGGTTTATTGTACTTTGTGTTTGTACATGTTTTTGAGTATATTTGTAAATATTTGTGCACATTCTATGATCATTCTATATATTTGTAAAGATAACACTGGATGAGTAAATTAACTGAATATATTTATTTCATACCTACCTAACTGCATGTGCAAAATTGAGAACTTTATTTGTTACAGACTGATGGGGAGGATAATCCAAATGCAAAGCTGCCATTAAGGTTTGTATGGGGTGTTCTGCCAGTGGACAATGGGAACTATCTTGATCCAGCTTCTAGAGGAGTACTAGAATATGACCCAGAGTTTGATATGGCTGCCCCTAAATCTCAAAGATGGCTGTTGGGATTCTGTCAGAGGATAAAAGCACAGAATTTTTACCAGCATGTTCCAGGACCTCTACTCCCAAATTGCTTCATCACTTCTTTCATCAGGTATCTCATATTTACCAATATGAAAACAGTTCCATAGTGTTTAGGTTTACGAATACTTACTATGTGAAAACAAAATTATGGTATATTTCTCTTCCATCTCCCCAAGGCTTTTTTCACCCTCCAAATTGAGGAAAAGAAAAAGAATAACAAATGTGAATGAAAAACAAAAGAAAATATGTAAAATAAAATAGTACAAGGACAAATTTTTTATGTTTGACTTAGGGACTTCCACATCAATTTTGAAAGAGAGCACATACATTTGCACATCTATAAAGCAGATTTTCAGGAAGAATGAAATGTTAATTTGTGGAAATTGGCATTAAGTTGTGTGCAAAAATGTACATTGGTTCAAATAATACCTTCAGAATCAACCAAATCTGTTTGCCATTATTTTAGTCTTATGTTGATGCACACTAAAAGAATTACCAATTGAGTTTAACAATTAAGTGTTGCATATAAACAGTGGGCCAAAACAGGACACACAGTTTGAAGGACTCTATCTTTTGAAATACATAATGTTTAAATATTATACTTACGAAGCTGTTGACAATAGAGTGGCAATATAACCTAAACTTAGGTATTCATTTTTTACACTAAACTCCACTCACTTACACAAAAGTAAGATGCGTTTTGGGAGAATCTCTCCCATCTTCAGTTGCTCACTGAACCGCCGTTACTCGAAACGATGGCTGGACTGCGGTGGCCTCTGTTGGTTGAAGTAGGGAGTTGCTGAGTTCATTCATAAGAGGAAACTGGAAATTCATTAGGTTTTCTCTATTTGTTAATATGAAAATTTTTTCCCAAGTGGATAACTCCAATGGGTTGTGAAGATGTTTCAGCAGTTTAATTCCTGGTTTTATTTCATGGTTTTTGGTCCAAAAGTGAGCTGCTACTGCTGATTTATCCACCTGTTTAAACCGAATATTCCTAAAATATTCTTTCTTCCAAATTTCCAAATTTCTTTTTGTTTTGCCTCTGTTCACAATCTGCATATTTTATTTCATAAATTCCTGATTTCTGTTCTGTTGTTATGGGGTCTTTTACTGTGCAACCTAATAAATTCTTGATGTTGTATCTGTTCTTTGGGGCTAACATTATTCCATGTTCTTTGAAGATTTTCTTAAACTTGTTGGGGTAAATTGGATGGTAGGTGAAACTTTTGAATTTGTATTCTTCTTTTGTGTTTTTCAGTGTGGAAACTTCCCTTATCCCTTTTTGTCTTTGAGATTTATTGATAATTTTTATTACTGTTCTTTGTTGAAACCATTGATTATAGCTGTCTTTATTATTTGTTTGTATTATACTTTGTACTATGCTTCTGTGAGTGGAATATTCATCAATCTGTGTGCCAAACTGTGAAAAACTTCATATTTATGTGGAATCTCATTTTTTATGTAGTTTTCTGTGTATGTTTCTTTTCTGTAAATTCCAAAATTCAAACAATCTCCATTTCTTATAATTTTTAAATCTAGAAATGGTAGCCACCCATTTCTTTCTTCTTCTATAGTAAATTATATAGATTCATGTTGCAAATTAAGAAGTTTCAGGGCATCTATTGAGTGTTTCTTCGGTATTATTGCAAAAATGTCATCCACATACCTGTACCATGACTTGAAAATTAAAGGGAAGACTTTTGTGATGTGTATTTCAAATGAGCTCATGAATAACTCTGCTAGAAAAGGGGACAAAGGGTTTCCCATAGCTAGGCCTGAAACTTGTTGGTAATATTTTTTGTTGAAGCTGAGGTAATTTTGTATAATGCAAATATTAGTAAGTTTTAATAAGTCTTCTATTTCTTCTGTTTTTAAATTTATTGATGTTAACCATTTCTTCAGTATAGGTATAAGTTTCTATATAGGTATGCTCGGGAATAAGGCTTTTACATCAAATGAAACCATTATATCTCCAGCCGTAATTCTGCTATTTTCAAGTTTTTTGACTAGGTCAACTGAATTTTTAATGCTCACACTTTGGAATCTCTTAAAAGAATTGAAGACTTTGATCAATTTTTTTGCTACCTGGTATGTGGGTGAATTGACAATGTTTATTATTGGTCTCATGCTGTTATCATTTTTATGTATTTTAGGTATTACTCTGTGTGATATTCTGTTTTTCAGTAGCAGATAGTGTTTTAGTGTTTTAGCTGACATAGACATAGCCACCCAACAACTAAATGAAAGGAAAAAAAGACAGATATAATCAATGGTTTCAACAAAGAACAGTAATAAAAATTATCAATAAATCTCAAAGACAAAAAGGGATAAGGAAAGTTTCCACACTGAAAAACACAAAAGAAGAATACAAATTCAAAAGTTTCACCTACCATCCAATTTACCCCAACAAGTTTAAGAAAATTTTCAAAGAACATGGAATAATGTTAGCTCCAAAGAACAGATACAACATCAAGAATTTATTAGGTTGCACAGTAAAAGACCCCATAACAACAGAATAGAAATCAGGAATTTATGAAATAAAATGTGCAGATTGTGAACAGAGGCTACATAGGCAAAACAAAAAGAAATTTGGAAATTCGGAAGAAAGAACATTTTAGGAATATTCGGTTTAAACAGGTGGATAAATCAGCAGTAGTAGCTCACTTTTGGACCAAAAACCATGAAATAAAACCAGGAATTAAACTGCTGAAACATCTTCACAACCCATTGGAGTTATCCACTTGGGAAAAAATTTTCATATTAACAAATAGAGAAAACCTAATGAATTTCGAGTTTCCTCTTATGGATGAACTCAGCAACTTCCTATTTCAACCAACAGAGGCCACTGCAGGAACACCGCCATGGGTGGCCGAGGTCGTTAAGGCATGGACTCGTGAGCGGGAGGTCTGCGGTTCGAATCCCGCCAGGACCGTCCTCCCTGACTGGGGTTTTTTCCAGGTTTTCCTCAGTCTTCATAACTGGCAAATGCCGGGGAGGTACCTAAACTTAGGCCTGGAACGCTTCCTTCCTTAAAAAAAAAAAAATCCTTTCCCAATATTTCATTTCATGTATCATCAGTGTCCACCGCCTGTGGTGCCTCAGTAGTAAAAAGGGGCATTAAACACTACTCAAAAAAAAAAAAAAACTGCAGGAACATCCAGTTGTCCAGCCATCGTTTCCGGTAACGGCAGTTCAGTGAGCAACTGAAGATGGGAGAGATTCTCCCGAAACGCATCTTACTTTTGTGTAAGTGAGGGGAGTTTAGTGTAGAAAATGAATACCTAAGTTTAGGTTATAAATAATGTTTATTTATAATTCTGTAAAGTTGGAAAGAGTAGACTGTCCAGATTAACAGGATATACTAATACTTAATACTCAATATTAACAGGATATATTTAATACTTATTTGAGTCTCACTTAAAATCTCAGAGGAATTAATATAACATGATGCAAAAAAGTTAATTTTTATAGGTAATTTATTACTTCAAAAGAAAGAATTGAATACTGGTAATTAAAACTAATAATTTAGCTTTCAATTGATCAAATTAAAAATTATGCTCTGTGTGACCACCATTTGTCTGAAAAACTATTTTTAGGCATCTTCTCCATCGTCCAATAGCAAAAGATATAGTTTAACCCCAATTTTGCCTGACTTAATTTAGCATAATTTCTTAATTAAAGCAAGAAATTTTGATTCCTGAAAATTATTTTATAAGAGCAATGAATTTCATATTTGATTTAGCATAATTTGCAATAGCCTAAAATTCACATTTATCATAAAATATTTTCAAATGTATCCTTCCAACCTTAGTCAAGCTCGGTCATTGTAAATATGGATGTTTTTGAATAGCAAAGATCCCAGACCAAGCAAAGCCAAAGGCTGACATGCTACACTGCTTAAACTAACACCAGTTCTTTTAGACATATCCTAGCTTCATTTGCACTTTAGTGTCATAGTGTCAGCTAATGTTGTTGTTTAGTGGTGTCTTAGTTTGTAGCAAGATGAAATGAAGCAGAATTATTATTATTGCTGCTGCTGTTGTTATTATTATTATTATTATTATTATTATTATTATTATTATTATTATTATTATTATTATTATTATTATTATTATTATTATTATTATTATTATGGTGATGGGAATGAAGAAATAAGCTCACATTAATTGAAACTGTTGCCAGTGCAGACATTTATCACATCATTTAAACTGCTACAAGTGACTAAAGGTCATTAAGGTGCAGACTCATGAGCAGGTGTGATGATCCAATCTCTGACTGAGGTCTTTTTCCAGATTTTCTTCAGTCCTTATAAATAGCAAATGCTGGGGAGATACCCTCAACTTAGGCCTGAAATGCTTTCTTCCTTTAAAAAACATCCTTTCCCAGTTTTACCATTTGATATCATATATCATCGGCGTCCACTGCCTGTAATGCCTCAGTAATAAAAGTGGGCGTTAAATGCAATTAAAAAACAATTATTAAACTTGGACAACTTTGTTATAGAAAGAGTAAATGGGTTAAGAGATGGATATTTTGAATTTAAAATGCAAGTGCTAAAAACAAACTACCATCTTTGTTTATTTAAATGTGGGATAGTGAAAATTGTATAAATAAGTATATAGGCAAAATAACATTTTGTGTTGCTATCAGAGTATAAATGTTTATTTTGTGGATGTTTAAATGCTAGATAATTGCAACCTTATATTGCAGTATATATGGCAAACAAAAAATTATGTAACTGCAGCACAGTATTTAGGGTATCAGCTTGTGTTATTGTCATGTAAATAATGTATTTTGGTATAATTTATGTTAATACAGACTTATAAAAAATGTATATATTTTGCTGAGACTTCAACTTGAAGTAAATCCCCATTCAAGGCAAAAAATTTCAGATACCTTTAAAAATGGTAACTAAATAGAGGTTATGCTGTATTTGTCTTTGATTATGATGGTACCAACATTTAAAAAGGCAATGTAAATGTTCAAATCACAAATTTTTGTCTTATAATAAACTGCCTTACACAAAATGGTCCATGGATTAGGATCTGGACTACAGAGAGGCATAAATTTGGTATTATAACACCAACAGATGAATTGTCATATTCATTTTGAATGCCTAATGAAAACCTCTTTACCTTGTAAGTGACCCATTTATTCATTAAATGAAAACTCACTGTAAAAGGAAACCAATGAAGATGGTCACACAGAAAATGACAAAGCCTACTAAATTCATGTAAAAGAACAATGGCTTATTAGGCAGAAACATATAATTTTTCATGGCCATACAAAAAAATAAAAAATCATATATAATAAATTTAAATAACTAAATATAATAGAAATTTTCAAATGTACAAGCAGAAAATTTTCCTGTGTAATAAGCATTCAGGATCACCTCCTTGGCCTAGTGGTTAGCATTGCTGACTGCTGCCTGGGAGGTCCTAATTCAATTCCCGGTACCTACTTAGGAATTTTTCTAAAATAAGGAGGTCTGGAATGGGGTCCACCCAGCCTCATGAGGGCAATTGGAAACAGCTTGATGGAGGTGGTGATCTTCGATCTAGTAAACCGCAATATAGCGATCAGCGGGATGTGGTATGCTGATTACATGCCCCCCTGCAATACTGCACTCTACCAATGAAATCATTTGATGGAGGTAGAAGACACAGTGATCACCATGGTAAAACTCACATAGAGAATAAGCATTCAAGTGTAATCATTAGCAACTAGAATATTAAGATTTTAATTTTGTGCTTTTGGGAAGGGATAAGGGCTTACTGTATATGCTACATATTTAATATTACTTTTTTCAATGGAAGGGAAAAAAAATTATTGGAAATACACAAGGAGAACAAACAATAATGCATATGAAGGTGTAGGGTTTTAAGAGTGGAATAGGATTGAAGTTCTCTTTTTACTTTGGTCATAGAGGAATTTATGATAGTGGGGATAAAAAGGACTGATACGACCACACTTTTAGAAAAAAGCTATAATACAGAGAATGAGAAAATAAAATGGAGAATAATACATAATGTTGCTGCACACATTATGATAAACCATGCCATTTTTGGGTATAGGTCTGTCATTAAATAAGCTGACTATAATCATGTTAAAATTCTTAAAACTGAAGGCATTTTAATATAAACAGTTTTATCATAAAAACCAGCATTAAAAAAAACTAACTACTTGTTTCTCCTTATGAACAATGGCACTTCTTCAGAAATTAGAAATAACACAATAGACTATTATATATTACATATGCAAAAAATGGTTATTTCCAAGTGCTATATACTTTTCCTTTTGCATTCTGTAGATGGATGCATCGACGGTGCAAAGATCCAATAGATAAAATTGATCGAACACCATGCTGTGAAAATTCTACATTTCCATATCCCAGGCATGTATTTGAAACATGCATTGTTCAAGCAGTGGCAAAGTTGTATGAAACACCAGCAGAATATTTCATGCCTGGTGTAGCTGGGCTCAAATTTTCTAAGGATGCAATTAAAAGTGGCAGCAAGGGGCAAAAGAACAGAGGAAATCGTCCCTGGATTCGAGCACTTGTTGTTGAGTATGATAGCAATCATTCCTTCTCCCTCTCATACTCTGACATGGATATCTTCTATCATAAGGTAAAGTGATTCTTAGTTATTAATATGATCAGTTACATAAAATACTGAATTCTGTTTAAATAAATAAATAAATATGATTAGAGCAAACTGAAAAAAGCATACTTATCTGGTACATACAACATTTACTTGCAAGTTGGACTCCTTTTTCAATCTACAGTAGAACCTTGGTTAACCAATCATCAAATTATCTGACTGTCTTCCTGTTTATTAATTTTTAGCTGTAATTATTAATGGAAACCCCATTTGATCTGTGCACTTTAATATTATGGTTCTAATAAGGGACCTTTGAGGCTACTGCATAATAATAAATGCTGAAAGGATTATAACCACTACTTCTTTCCACAATTTAGCCATTCACAATAAAGTAACCTTGAAGCTTACAATTTATAAGCTAGTTTTCACTTTGTTGTGGGATTTTGTCTCATAATGTCTTCACTGTCAATTAAGAGAAAACATAAAGTTTTGAATATAGCAATAAAAGTGAAAATTATAGAAAGTTTGATATTGGTGAAATGATGGTTAACTTAGCTAATCAATTTGGTATCAGTGTCACAGCAGTACAGAATATCATTAAATTATGCATTTTTGGAGCAACAAAATGACATTTCATTCTTGGACATTGTTTTATTTTGTAGAATTAGAATGAACATCAGAAAAAAAATTGCTGGTAGTAAAGTTCTGAAATAAATGCCCCATTTCTTAACAACATACATAAAAAATAAGGTAAGAAAACAAAATTTTACAGATTATTCATTTTTATTTTATTAAATACTCCTCCCCTCACTTTCATTAGGATAGATAATCAAGGTTCTACTGCAATTCCTCTTGGAAGCTGAAAAACCTACCTACCAGTAAATATAAATTAAGTATACCAAACGATAAACAAGTATATTAATACAAGATTATAAAAAACTAGTGTAACATTCAGTAGACCAATTTCTAAAATGAAAAAAAATCATTAATCCATCTCTCTTGTGATTCAAAATATTTAGAACACTCTTTATGGTTTCACTTACTGGAGGTTTACTCAGGACATTTTTTGTGGATCCTTGTCCTCAGTAAATCTCCAGTAAGTGAAACCATAAAAAGTGTTCTAAATATTTCAACTCAGAAGAAATTATCAATGCTGTTTCACTGTGTTAGATTCCAAATTAAATTAATATTGAAGTTAAACCATATAATATCCAAAATTTTATTGAATTAACTCACAGAAAAAAATATTTATATAAGAAAACTAAAGTTTTCATTCCATCCCTAGAAACTATTCAAGAATTTAAAGCATATTGTAGGGAAGTGACTAATCTAAAATGGACAGTAAAAGATATAATATACTCTAAAGATTTTGAAAGGAAAAAAAAAATAGAGATATATGGCCTATAGTGTATACAATCTTCTCTTATACTGAAAAAAAAGTCTGGAACCAATACATTAACTAAAATATGAAGGACAAAAAACACGCAGAGCAAGGAAATCTGCAATGTAATCAATAAATACTTTATAAACATGGTCGACAGCCTAGTTAAGGATCTAAACTCTCTCATCTGGAATATACGTAATAGTACAGCTCACCCATTATCTTAAACCAACAGATCCAATAGAAGTTAGCAAAATTATACACTCATTTAAAAACAATTTAAGAACAATAAAGTAACAATGATGTATTCTTAATTAGTTAGTAAACCGATTTTATGCTCTTATGCTTCACTTACCATTGAATTATACAGAACATGTTTCACAGGTTTTGCCTGCATCATCAGCTGTGAGTCAACTGCCAGACTTGTTTGAATGGTTGGTTTAGTTCTCGCGGACATTTTATGAACTTTAGGATTAATTTGTCTTCTGTTTGGGATCTCGAAGTTCATAACTTTATCTTCATATTTTTTTATAAAAATTTTTTCTCATGTTGCCAGCTCCAAGGGTCTATCTATGAATATCAATAATTTGACTTCCATTTATCTATCATGTTTATCTCTCCAAAAGTGACGTGCAACCACTGATTTATATATTTGATTGTACCTGATATTTCTCCAATGATCCTTTACCTAATTCCAATGCTTCTTTTGTTTTGCCAATATATACTTTGTTGCATTCCAAATAGTTGATTTTATATATTCCTGGTTTCTTTTCATCAGTATTCTATCATTATCACTGGAGTTGAGCAGATTATTTAGGCTGAATTTGATTAATGGGGACAAAGTAATCCAAAACTCTCAGAGTATTTTCTGGAATTATTTAAATACAGGGAAGAGTACTCGCACATAATACAAAGGCAAAAACCAATGGGTATGGTCAAGATATTGTAAGTAAAGAAAATCAAGAAATTCAAACGAGAGTAAGAAAATCAAGAAACTCAAATGAGAGAAGAGGTTAAAACAGGTTACAACTTTGTCAGTAAAAAAAGAAACTATCATTCACAAAAAATTTACTAATCCTCAAAAAATCTGGAACTGTTGGAGAGATAAACCTTATATAGAGATGGGAATCAAATTATTGAAATTCATAGATAAACCATTGGTGCTGGGAATATGGGAAAAAATTTTTATAAAAATAAAGATGAAGATAAGGTTATGAGCTTTGAGATCCGAACAGAAGACAGATTAATCCAAAAGTTCATAAAATGTCCACAAGAGCTATACCAAGTCCATCCAACCAACAATGAATCAGGCAGTCGACTCACAGCTAATGATGCAGGCAAAAGTGTGTGAAACATGTTCTGTATAATTCAATGGTATGTGGGGCACAAGAGTATTAAATCCGCTTACTAGCTAATTAAGAATAAATTAATTTCTTCACTGTATTAGTTCAGACATAAAATTAATTTTAAGTTTAACAATGATTTAATTTATAATTATTATAAAAATTGTCAAGATGATTTAGCACATATACTTGCTGACTTAATATTTCCCTTGTTTCTGGTTCAGTACTTGATATGTGTAAAATTGCCAGAATTGGCCCAGTACATAAAAATGGTACAAAATCATACCCCAGTCCCATAAGCATAATTTACTGAATTAAAAAAAAAAACTTCTTAAATTCTTAATGACAAAAATTTTCCTTAAATTTCATTATGGTTTTCTACCTGAATATATACAGCATCTGTAGTTCTTGATGTAGTGAACTTAATACAAAAATCTTTTGACAGTAACAAGTGGAATGTAGCCAGCCTGTTTATTGATTTAACCAAAGCTTTTGATAATGTAAATCATGAGCTACTTCTAAATAAATTATGATTGTTCGGAATAAGAGGAATTGCTTTGACATGGTTTAGAAGTTATCTTGATAGAACAAACACACAGGCACAAGATTATTCTAAAGCAAGTTCCTAGTTTGAAATGACTGTATTTTCTGTATAAACATTTTGGTTCCCTTTAGATGCCATTATGCTTTAGAAGGATTCGGTTTTTCCCATATGCATTTGTTTAACTTTCATTACTATGGTGTTGGCCCTGGTGATCTCATGGTAACCATACTTGCTTCATAGACGCGAGATCATGGGTTCAATCCTGGCCAGGGTCAATGGATTGTTTTCAGTAGCATCCTTCATAAGGGAATTAAAGCTGCCATGGGGTCTGGTGTCATACATCGTACAACAGTAAAAAAATCTCAAGTCTGAAAGAAGAGACCTCTGAGCAGAATTTATCAGCCGTTTCATGCCCTGAATTGGATGGAACACTGATGGTCTGAGATGTTAAAACATTCAGCGTACTGAAAAAATGTTAAATTACTTTGCCTTTACGAGTTATTAATCTCCTTATTCATTGCTATTAAAATGCAATAGATAGTATTCCAGTCAACTGAAAAGATTTTGAACATTACATGAATTAAGAAATGATTTGCTCTTAAGTGGTGCAACTACCAATAATAGGCAATTGGCTAGATCAATGCTATCGCCATTTGAAACTGGGAGCTGACTAAAACAATATACTGTAATAAAGCAGCACAGAACATGTGTTCAAAAATTAATGCTACTTATTACAGCATAAGGAATTGTTTCATCAATAACATGTGGTAGGCTGTGCATGTTGACAGAACTGTTCTATCCATCATTGAAAGGATTAATAGAAATATTATAAAGTAAACATGTAACAAAATAAACTGCTTAATAAGAATGTTAATTAATGTATATCTCTTAGGTGGAGAGTTGGACCCGTAAGGAGCTGGCAGGAGCACCATCAGGAATGCGCAATGGCTGGTTTGTGAGCCATTTAGATTTTTATGATCTTCAGCGAACTCTTTCAAGAGATACGCTAGTTGCTATTGGAGTTTCCATGGGTATTGCCCTTGTAGTACTACTTCTAGTGACCCTCAACATTCTCATTAGCCTTTATGCTATTTTCACCATCTCCTCCATTATCTTCGTCACTGTTGCTGTCCTAGTCCTGCTTGGATGGAAACTCAATGTGCTGGAGTCCATTGCTGTTACTGTGGCCATAGGCTTGGCTGTTGACTTCAGCCTACACTATGCAGTTCATTACAGGTCAGTAAAATAGTTCTTAATGACCATTAGAATTTTTTAAAATGCAAAACCTTAAAATCATTAACAATGTGAATTTTCTAAAAAATGTTCACATATAGCCTTATTTTAATTCCACGTCAACTTTGGGTATTAAATTCAAATGAATCTTTATGATTGTAGAATATTCAATAAGTCCATGCAAAAATAAAGAAGATGTAACATTTTTTGTAAAATAATCATTTTGTTTCTCAACATAATCTACCCACTTGTGGTGCCTCAGTAGTTAAAACGGGCATTAAACACTATTTTTTAAAAAAGAAAAATCTACTTTCAAATCTATTCACTTATTCCAGCAATTTTCTAATTTGTTTTTCCTATCCATAAAATGCAATTTATTCAGCTCTGCAAAATACACATTTGTTTTGGTAACAACCTTAATTTAATGTGAATTTTTTTCCCACTAGCAAATTCTTCATATTGGGAAAACAGAAGTATGCCAAAGGAGATTAGGGGGGAATGATGAAGGGTTTTTTATACAAGTCCAATCATTTCAAGGTCACAATTGCAGACTTGTGTGTTATTGTGATAGAACAAGACCTTTTTCTTCACCAAATGATAAAATTTCTTCTTGAACACATTTGCTTCAGTAGCATAGCATAATATTCACTGGTTATGGTTTTACCCTTTGCCAAAAGTAAATTGAAATTATGCTGTGGCAATCCTAAAGCAGTCACCATCACCTTTGCTGCTGGTGGGATTGTTTTTCCTTCTTTGAAGCAATTTTTCCAGGTAAAACCCATTATTTTGATTGCACCTTGTTTCTGATTAGTGGTGGATCCTTATTTCATTGACTACCACATACTATCTCTGAAGTTAACTTTGATTCCATTTAAACAGCTCCAATTTCTGCACAGGTGTGACAACTTGTTCTCTTTTTATTAGCAACCCACTCATTGATAGCTTTTTTATTTGCAAATAATGTACAAAATATTAAGTACCTGATTTTCAGAAATGCCCACAGCTTCAGCAATCTCCTGCACCTCTATTCTCCAATTGCTCAGCACCACCTGTGATGGATTTTTTCAATCATTTTGGGAGTTATTACCTGAACAGAATAGCTGGAACAATCCAGAACTGTGTGCATTGCTTGTACTTGTTCAGCCACATCTAAACTCACCAAATCATATATACACCATTCTAAATGAAGGTACATATTTGCAGTAAAGTTTTTCCAGCTTCACCTAGTTACTTCAAGCATTACTCATTTCAAAAATAATGTTTTATTAATATTCAAAGTTCATGTTTCTCCATTTGGAATGCTTGTTTACAATTTAAGCAGAAGAATAGCTCTCAAACACAGATTAAGTTTTGTAACTTTGGTAACCAATTTCACCATTCCTTAACAGTCATCGTGTTGGTAAGGTAATGTTGAAAACAATCTAGAGCCACCACTTTTTCAATTTGCATGAACTTATAAAACAGCCCTCATATGCATTACATTATTGAACAGTGGTGCTAACATTCCAGGTCTAAGTTTATGGTACCTTCCCTACATTTGCTGTTGATGAGGATTGAAAAAACCTTAAAAAAATAATCTCTTCAGGTGGTCTTGGCATTATTCAAATCACAGATATTCTGTTCAAGAATCTTATCTTTGCATCCTTGATCACTCATGTGGGTCATTTTTTGAGCATTTCCACCTTTTAAAGAGATGTTAGTTTTCAGAAATAGTAAGTACTTGTTCATACTTCAACTCATGTATACACAGTCTTACACTAACTCCATTCACTTACTCTTAAGTAAGACGCGTTTCGGGAGAATCTCTCCCATCTTCAGTTGCTGACTGACTGAAGTCAGTCTGAAGTCAGTCAGCAACTGAAGATGGGAGAGATTCTCCCGAAACGCGTCTTACTTAAGAGTAAGTGAATGGAGTTAGTGTAAGAATGTGTATACATGAGTTGAAGTAGATTGCCACTCCATTGTCAACAGCTTCATAAGTACAAGTACTTGTTCAATTTAACAGGATGTGCCCAGATGGAGATGACAGGGAGACAGCTGTAGCATATGCCATATCAAGGATGGGAGGCCCTACTGCCATGGCAGCACTCACCACAGCAGCAGCAGGGGCCTTTATGCTGCCATCTACTGTGCTAGCTTACATCCAAATTGGCACTTTTCTCATGGTGGTGATGACAGTGAGTTGGGTGTATTCCACCTTCTTTTTGGGTTCCCTTCTACGTATTGGTGGGCCTCAACATGGCTTTGGCCAGTTTTCATATCCCCGGCACTGCTGTTTAGGGGACAACAATGGAGGAGTTGTAGGTGTGACAAGTTGTGGTGGCAGTAGTGCATCAGACCGCATGGACAAGTCTGTATATACCAATGTGTTGTCTGAGTCAACATTATCCACCTCAAGCACAGTATGTGCACAGCATCTTGGTAACAGTGAGAGCCATGAGTTGGAGGCCCTAAATGCAAGGAGGCGCAGTGCAGGAAGCGGCAGTGGTAAAAGGTTGCGTCGTTCAGGCAGCTTATCTGCTAACCTTTCTTCCAACGTGCCACTTGTCACCAGGAAAGTATCACTTCCTGCTGATCAATCTCCTTCTGCTGCCAGTGCCACTACAATAGTGCTTGCAGATGAAAGTGATGTGGTGGAAATGCGGCCAGGTCTTGCGATATCAAACACTCTTTCCGATGGAGCTGAAGAATTACTTGTAAAGCATTAGCATTGGATGAACCCTTGTCCTTCCAGACATTTCTGTGTTCCTCTGAAATTCTGGGGAGTCCTTTCATGTGGACAAGATGGTCTGATGTTATTGTTTTTTTATATAAATAGTGACAACACATGTCTCTTTGTATGCTTTGTACCTCTTGAATACTTTCAAGTGCGTATCTAAACATGAACAATAAAATATGTTCACTTATTTGATATTGGATAAGACCATATGAAATTGAGCCTTTCAAAGATAGATAAATGAGATCTCTTTTAATAACTTGTGCTCCATTTTTTACAATATTCTCCCACATGTCACACCAGAGGCACATTTCAAAAATGTACTCTAGCTTTTTGACATTGTTTTGAATATTCAGAGTAATACTGAATAGAAAATGACAAAGTAGCAGTTTTTTATTGAATTTTATTTTTAAAAATTTCTTATACAGAGGCAAAAAGCATGTATTACATTCGATAAGACATGAAACGTTTTTAAACTCTTTATTTATTTGTTTTTAACTTAAACATTTAAATTATCCTATTATACCCAAGTAATATAGAGTGTTATTTCATAGTAGTATAATTTAAAAACAAATTTGCATTGCAAAACTGATAAACAAAGCTTTGCCACAGGCACTGCATTGTTAACATAAATAGTAAATATATTTACAGTGGCCAATAATTTATAACAAGACAAATGAGGCGGGTGTTGATTTAGATATCTTAATAAACATTTTGTAACACTGGTGAACATTCTCTCTGTTTTTCTGATTGAAAATGTTTCACTATGGTACCATTTTTTGAAAGATTACATGCTGCCATTATAAAAGCACTTCTTTACACTGAAAATAGTGGAAAACATTTTTATGTGTAAAGTGTATGAATTTGATATACTCATGGTTAAATGTGCCAGAGGAAAAGAATGGTAGTTTTCTAACCAAAAAGAAATAATTAAGAAAATTCCCGCATACATACCAGCTAGGCAATACACACCTAGCAATATCACCAATCCAAGAACATTATCTAAACTGGAACATACTGGCTCTTAAAATGATGGAAAATAAAGTGCATTTGAAGAAGTAGATGCTGCAATTTGGTGTAATTTTTGTCTTTTCTTCAATCATATTTAATTGATGTGCCACTTCTGCAGAGTTTCAGGACAACCCCTATCCATGGCACTAACTCATTTTTGTAAAATTTTGAAGATGCTGCCTGCTTCATTTGAGCCCCTTGGCATTGTCAGTAATAAGGCCCCAGCACTAGTGGCAAGAAAAATTTGTAAATTCCAGTATATTTATTTTATATAATAAGATGTATGTATTTATTAAATTTTTTTTTTTTTTTTTTTTTTTTTTTTTTTTCATGCATCAACATAATCATCATGAATTTCAAAGATTAACAAAATATTCAGTTTAGGTTTTAAGTTGCTTAGTGAGTACCTGGTAATTTGTTTTTGTAAAATAGGTATTGAAATGTTAGGTGCTTTCATGTGGAACTTTGTTCTCTAGAAACCGTAACTTGTACTGGACAAGTTATGAGATAGCATAATATCCTATATATTAATTCCATAAATAAAATGGTAGCATTTGAAGTTCCAGATTTTTAACATGTTAAAAAGAGGTTAGTGTCATCTCTAAGCATGATGTGGATGCTTCCACGATTGGTTTTGGAGGATACAACTTTGTATCCATGCTTAAGAGATGACACTAACCTCCTTTTGATAGGACACAACAACTTCTTCAGGACTCCCAAATGGATGACCCCTCAGTTTTTTTTCTTGACTGTGGGAAACTGGAAAAAGTCACAGAGAGCCAGATATACACTATATGATAAGTGATTTGGTAGTGTCACTTTCAAATTGCTGAAATTCCATTGTTTTCAAGACAGTGTGTGCAAAGGCATTGTCTTGTTGAAGCAGCAATCTTCACAACCCAAAATTTCAGTTTGTGTTTTGAAGATCCTGGGGAGTCAAATTGGTGCATACCAGCTGACACTGGCTGTTTTTTATTCGTGGAGGGCAATATTTGCAAAATGGTCATTTGCTGAGAAAAAAATGGCCTACACTTTCACATCACTTAACCTTCACTGGGGAGTTGTCATTTGGGAAGACCCAGATTGCCAATTGCCTCTTTGATTCTGAGTAATGCTCGTAACACCAGTATTCATCACATAAGAAGATATTGGACATGTCAAGAGCTGCCATTTCCTGGCACCATTTCACTCTTGCTACCTTTTGGTTGTAGAGTACCCAGCAACAACAGAAGCTTCCTCAATGAAGCTTTTTGTGCAGGATTTCTGACATGTGCATCAAATGAAGTGGATTGTTCTTCATTATAGCTTCTACACGAGTGATGTTTTCACCTGTGACTACTGTTGCTGGATGTCCTCCTGACTTTTCAGTGCTGTTCTTTCTGGTCTCAACTCTGCAAACTAGATATAAATTTTTGTATGTGAAGGAGTAGTGTCTGTACTTTTTCTAGGCATTCTTATTAGTTAAGGTTGCTATTATAAGCATAAAAAATCATTGCATGAAAATGTGCTTGTCACCTCCATCATGAAACATGTTGCCTGCAATACCTCAGCTATAATACTTCTTAGGTTTTCTTGACTGGTGGTATAATTAAAACAGTTAACATTTTCTGGACTATTTGCCATGGTCCATGGTTTAATATGCTACCATAACTTTCATCAACTACTGTGGTTGGTGTCATTAGTGGGAGCCGCCACAGGTGGCCGAGGTCGTTAAGGTGTGGACTCATGAGCGGAGGTCTGAGGTTCAAATTCTGCCAGGATTATCCACCCTGATTAGGTTTTTTCCAGGTTTTCCTTAGTTTTAGGTCTGGAACGTTTCCTTCCTAAAATAAAAATATCCTTCTTTCCCAATTTATCATTTCATTTCATGTATCATCAGTGTCCACTTTCTGTGGCACTTCAGCAGTAAAAACAATCGTTTAACGCTATTCAAAAGAAAAGAAAAAGATAAAAGGAAATCATCAGTGGACAATGAATAACAGCTGAATGATAAAAGACGACTCTGTCTAGTTTTAGAACATTGATCAATATTATGTACATAGTGGAAGAGGGGAAGGGGGTAGTTGTTTGTTTTTAAGAACTGGTTTCCATGTGTAACTTAGGTAATATCCTCCATCTCTGTTAATGTTGCTCAGATATTGTTGTATTTCCAATGCCCTGCCTCCTGGCTAGATTGGATAAGTCTTGTGTTTTTGCAACCACTTTTATATGCAATGGCATTCACTTAAGGCATATTCTGCTACTACAGTCATTCAAGTTGATTAAGGCAAAGATGTTGCTTAAGTTCCTCCAATCATTTTTTAATTAATGTTCTGGTCATGCCTATGTACACTTTCTCACACTCGCATGGCATTTTATTATTTCCATAGTGTCGAGAGGGTGCCTAGGGTCTTTTGCATTATCAAGTATTTGCCCTAATTTAACAGTTGGTATGAAGATAGATTGTATGCCTTTTATTTTTAATATATGCACAATAAGTCTTCTATGTATGTTCTATACCTCACCGGTAAAAATGGATGTTAAACACTATTTCAAAAAAAAAATCTTGAGATACCAGACAGTGAGAACAAGTGTTGCAACAGTGGGTGGCAATATTAATGTTCCCCTATGGTTATTAATCAAGACATGCTCTTTAAAATACTGTCAACAGGAAACTTACATCTCTCATACTTTCTTCAAATGCTGAAAACTAAATAGCAACTTGTATTTCTTGACATAACAATACCATAAGGTATGTGACAGTGATTTTGTACCCTGTTTTTAGAGGAAAGATAGCATAATGTTTAACTTTTTCCAGCAAGATTTTGCCCTAGTGCATACAGCAGATATTAATAATGCGTTAAAGAATTAATCTGCTCAATCTTCTGAACTGATCTCCAGTGATTTGCATCTCTGAGGAGCTGTAGAGATAGAATTTGTCAAACATATATACATAATACCTTAAACATAACATTGTTCATCAAGAGTTTGCTTTAGCTACCAAATGAAATTTGTAATAAAAATAATTGGAATTATATTAACATGTCCCAAAAATGTTGGGAAAATACCATAGAATATTTATTTCATTACAAAAAGTATAACAAATAATTTATACAGTTCTTACAATTGAGACTTGACCTAACTTTTCTGGAGGCCCTAACATGTCATGACTCCCTGGTTGTCGACATGAGTTAGAGTCCTGTTTCACCTACTTTTCATCTTTTTCTTTTTTCACCTTCCTAATCCATTTACCCCTTATGCTTCCTAAATGTTCACCCCATCTCCTACTTCTTTCCCACCCTCTAGTTGTCAACATTTTTATTGCTACAATATTATTTTACATTTTATTCCACTTTTTATTCCACTTCCATATATCCTCTCTCCAATTATTATCTGTTTCTTTGCATTGCATTAAACATATGTTTCCCCACACATAACATATATTTCCATATTGCTGTTTCTAAATCCTTTAAGATACAATACTCCCATTTACATCTATGTGTATCCCTCCCTCCCTTCCTTGCTAATCACAACTGTCAATGTACTTCTGCCTACCCCAATCTTTCTTTAATATTTTGTATAATCTCAAAGAGCTTTTATTCTCAAAACTTTGCCATACCTCTTGCCTCTCCTTACTTTCCTCCAGAAAGCTATTGAATTATTTTCTCCCTTCTGCCATACATTGCCCATACTGATTTCTTCCAATGTTTCTTTCAGTCTCTTCCACCAGTTATTGGCATAACTGTTCTTTGGTATTTCATACAAGTTTTAATTATATTATCATCCTACATTTTCAAATTCCTATACCAGAATTTCAGGACTCTTTCAACTACTATTCCTTTTCTACCTTCTGTCTAATTCTACCAATGCTACTTCTCTTGGTGAAGTTAAATATTGGGAAAATGAAATTACTATGTCACTTAATGCCTACTTACAATAGATGAGTAAACAGCAAAATATATTTTCAATATTAACTAATTTGGAATCGAACAATGTAAGTGAAACCATAAAGAGTGTTCTAAATACTTCAACTTAGAAGAGATTATTAGCAGAATATATATTTGCTAATAACTAAGAATATAATAAGGAAGCAGTTTAGTCCTATTTTTGACTTGTTTAATAAAAGTATGTAGTAGTTATTCAGCAGTAATTGATAATGATATGTGTGAAGGTTTTATTTTCAATCTCATTTGCTCCTTGCAAATAATATATTATTAAATGTCAGATAAAACTCCTCTTTCAGTCAGAATAAGTTTAAATTACCGTGGATACTAAAATAGAGGTTCAATTTAAAATAATGCATATTTTAATGGTACAAGCAACTTTTGTCCTATTTTAATTTTTTTCTTTTCTTTTCTTTTCTGGCACAACAACTCAGAAATGCCAGGGCTTCCTCCCATGAGGGACATTATTAGTTACAGCTATTTTTCTACAGCTTGACAGGTGGTAAGCCATTATCCCCATCTAGCTGGAAACTAAGGAGGAAAGAGCCAGATATTTAGTCAGGGAACTTTTGTTTAGATATGAAGTTCTGAACCCATGGCTGAAATTCCTTCCCAGCAGACTTATGATCTTAATTATTTTTATATCCTGAAAAATACATTAACCTCAACTGAAAATGAATCTGTAAACCTGGGGTTTGAGGCAAGTTCGTTACACTGAGATCAATGAGACCAACATAGCATATGATTACTTATGGCAATTTCTAATCTTGATAAAGTGTTTTGTATAAAGAAGTCCTTAGACAAATATAATGAATTGGTGATGATAATTAGTCTTCTTTATGTTATGTTGATGTATTACTCATAATATGGTTATTCCATATTTTTCTGCCATGGAGATTATCTATATCAGTATCTATACTGTCTCTCTTTACTCTGAATGTCTATAGTACCAGGTGGACACAGAATATTTTTTTGCAATATAAATTAGTTTGTTGTTTAAAGCAATAGTTTATCCTTATGCATTTAATCCTTTTGCTGCCATGTGCCAATCTAGTCAGCTTTTTGCGATCAGCTTAAAGCAGCCAGAGGCCTATCTCACTTGTGCAGCCATAAAATGCTCTGCCTTTTAAAGGGAAAATGCACCACCTTGAAAATTTGCTTCTATAAATTCAAGAATAGCAAATAGCATCACAAACTTTCCATATAAGGAGTACACATTGTACAAAATTAATTAATAGTAAGACAAAAATATAATAACTTTAAAATCCCCTCATTATTTCAACTAATATTAAATATTTTCAAAAGATAAATATGGTTTTCATGTTGTAGGTTTAATTATAAACTTTAAAATTAAGATGTACAATAAACTAAAATGTTCATAATGATAGGGTGTTCATTTATGAATAAAATGGTATATAACAACTTATGCAAACTGGCCTGTTGCAACTATATATTTTATAAAATTAAACATATGTGCAACCAAGGAAAGAGATGTGAACTAGTTAAATGTACTCAGCGACACAAGCAGAATTGAATCCTTATCAGTTGAAATATTATATTTTATACTGTGTGATGTCTCAAAACAATTTTAATACATTTGGATTTACTTAAATATGTGTGTATTAATGTTCAACACTAACATTAATACTTTGTATAGTGCTGATAATGTAATACAAATAAGAAAAACACCAGAACTAAACTAATATCTAGGCCTAACACAAAATGAAGAAAACACTTTCTGTTAACTGTACACTCCAATGTCATTTATATTTGCTTTAAAAATTATATTTTTTTTAATTACCACACTTGTGTTTTGCTGCACATTTACCATACAAGCCTTGGTCACATGGAATGCACGCTGTATGCAACATCTTTCTTTATTGTGTGGAGTGACAAATTGTGCATTGTCTTTCTAATTTTTTTGGCAGAATTTTCACATCACACACAGGACTATGAAATGTTTTCATCATCACTATATTCATGATCAGAAACATTATTTCAGAGAACCATGGGGTGTGTCAGGTATAATTTGTTCACTATCATCAGAATTGAAATTATCAGATATTATCTCACTATCACATATCATATCATCAGCACTAACATTGCACTCTTCAAAATACACAATTATCTTATCATTAACTACACCTGCCTTGAAAACATCATGGGAACAACTTGCTATTTTCAACCCTCAAAACGCCATTATGAGAGAAGAACTGGCATGCTACTTTCAAACAAATACCACCCTTGTGAAAGGCAGAAATCCTTATTACAATACCTAATGAATGTGAGAGCTATTACTTTTCAAGGGCCTGTATTCCCTCACAATAGGCTGTCACAAAAATAAATATTTCGTAGGATTTTAAGCAGGCCAACCAGATCAGCACTGGCAATCTTAGACTGGATTTAAAGAAGCCAATCAGATGGCTCTGGTGTTTAAAGGGAGGACAATCTCCCTATTGCATGGTGCCAAGAGGGTTAAAGAATCTCAGGAAATTTTTTGTTTTCATTAGCACATGTAGAGTGAAGCATGGTAGCTTTGATACATCTGGAGCTCATGGAAAGTTCGTGGAAGATTACTTCTCAAGCTGGCATTAAAGGCCTCATCATGACTTGAGCATTGCAACTTTATTTACTGCATTCACTTGTCACTTTACCTTGCTTAGCGGAGAGAACGGAGAAAATCTTCAGTTTGTTTATTAGCACAATTCATTATTCTAGGTTATAACTTTATTGGCA
This sequence comes from Metallyticus violacea, assembly GCA_030762175.1. Lineage (NCBI taxonomy): Eukaryota > Metazoa > Arthropoda > Insecta > Mantodea > Metallyticidae > Metallyticus > Metallyticus violacea. Next base: position 39,571,207 of record CM060839.1, read on the forward strand.
TGCCTCTTGCATGATTCCTCCCCCCTTGATACTGACAACTATATTATCTTTCAGATTAGCCCACATGCTTGAAAAGTCACACCCATGGCACAAACATTTTTAGCCATTCAGGGAAAGAAGATTTGAAAGAGTTTAGTTTGTGAAATAAAGTTAAAAGAACTGCAATTTTAATGTTACATTAATATGGTTCACAAGATCCTTTGGAAATTCTATCTTCAACCAAAATGAAACTCTTTTTGCTATTTCCTTATTTTTATATTATTTATGAACTACATACTGACTTTGCCTTGTGTTAGGTTCATAATCTTAGTGCTTATTGTAACACTAATTGCTAAATGTTCCATTTTAGGACCGAAACAAAAGAAATAGATTTAATATAAAAACATTACCTCTGCAAACACAATATCTCCTTTGGAAATAAATTAATGAATGGTGGCACTGGTAGTGGGCATTCATAACACATAACAGCTGACAAGAAAAAGTGAGAGATGTATAATATTTTTAAATATTCATATGACATATTCACAAAAGTAGAAATTAACAAAAGCATTCCATAAAATCTACTAGACCAGCATTTCATATCTTTCATTTTTTATACGTAAAATTTTAGTATAAAATTTGAATTTGTCATATGTTTGTAAGCAGGGAAATTCTTAAATGTTTTGAAACCATGCATTAATTTTTTATTGGTAATTTGTTCTGAATGGAATATTAAATAGGAATTGTGATATCATTTTATAGATTGTAATTAAATCTTTTCAGTAACTATTTAGGATGAGTTTTGTTATTTTGCAGCAGATTTTGTTGCTATTTCATTGTTGTAAAAGTATGTGAAAATTTATGAATTTCTACCTATATCCATTTCTAAAATTTAGTATATGTGAAGAACAGAAAAGTTAAAGATTAGTTATTTCTCTGGGGCATAGAGATATAGCAGCTAAAAGAATTTGGAAATAGAATAGTTTGTGAAATTCAAGAAGGCCTATAAAATGTATATATATATATATTTTTTTTTTTTTGGTCTGCCTTTTTATCAGACCATGCTCAAACTTTGACTAGAGACATAAAAGAGATAGGCTGTGCTTCATACAAGAAGCAATAGTTGCCAAAATAAGTACCATTTTGTGACCATTAGGGTTGTATACACAATGAAAAGTTTACAAGATAAGCTGCAGAAGCATCTTGTTCATAATATGTGCATAAGTAGTCTTTCATTAATGTCATCAAATTCAGACAATTATGTATAGCATTGTAAGCATGGTGACTTTTTTAATCTTATATTACTTGTGAAACCAGTGTACAGATTTTGGTGTTTTGAAACATAACACTTCTAACACTTTGTTTATACAAATATCAATTCTAAAACCATATTAAAGCAAAAAAAATCCTTCTAAATAATTCTGAGTCGTATAACCAATGAAAATGCTTAGATCAATTAGGCAACAAAATGCAATAGCTATTTGAAGGATATGTAATTTTTAACATTATATCAATGCTTGAAAAACTGAAGCAGTACACAGAAATAAAATGCATTTATCTTTTAATAAATTAAATTTTTTTAGTGCTAGTTAATATTCGGAAAAATGATTACACAAAGTTTGTTGGTGAATAGATGTGCATTTTTGGTGAAATCCCTTTTTGCATTAAGCTTTACTCATAGATCAGTGTTAATTGATAATAGTATTTTCTTGGTATAATAGTATATTATGATATTAGTTTTTAATGTTATACTTTATTGCATGAGTAAAAGTTTAAGAAATGAGCAAAGTAAGTTTCATTATTTTAGCAAATGCAATAATTGTATAACATTATAAATGAATTTAATTTTTTTCTATACCAGAATTATAAAAGAATATGAATAAGATAAACTTGCTAGTAAAGCTGATTTTAATAAATTACTCTAAGTCAATGCATTCTTTTGTTGCACCTATGGCATCGTCGTATTGATGGAGATATTTAGTTTGTATATTGTTATTTTATTAGTAAAGATGGATTTAATACAATAAATTTTGCCAAACTGAAAGGACTGAATTGTCACTAATATAAAAAAAGTTTATTATACCTATTATAAGGAATATAGCAAATTTATTAATTAGATAAATAGTAAAAATATTGAGCATATTTCAGAAACTTTAGTGCTGGCATATATTTTCAAATTCTACTAATTCTTTGGGCTAATATTGACTTACTTGTTTACTTACTTTTACATTCATAAGCAAATCTATGAAAATTTGTTATTAATTCTGTGATTATACATTCTCAATGAAAATGAATGTCTGATACTGTTTCCAATAATACATCTTTTCCTTAATATTATTGTAACATATTATTCGATTAATGACAGCATTTTAGTAATAAAAACAATTTAAGGGTATAATTATTATTGTAGTAATTTTATGCAACTAGAGTCATAATGTAGCATTTATTAACAATTTTGACCAATAATAAAGACTGTTTATAGTTCTGGTATACGAAATAACACATTTTGTATCTATCCTTTTTATGAGGCTTGAAACTTATAATGCTCTAGGAGTTTTGTATATTTTCAGTGACATATGAGCTTTCTTTTAGAGAGTTAAAATGTGAGGACCTGTTGTGTTTGGTTTATATGTAGAACTGTGGAAATCTGAGTTTTATGTGAGCTACTGGCAAATAATTTTTCTATTTTTCCTATTGTTACAATAGCTGCAGTCAGAGCTTCATGAAATGTGGGTAGAGATTTTAATGTTATAACAAAAAAAAAGAAAGCCTCACAAACTTTATTTCACTTTAAGTAAAGCAATTTGATCATATGGCCATGCATTTTTGGTTTGCTTTTAATCTACCTAATTGTGTGAAAAATAATTTTTGTATGAAATTAAATAGAAAACAGTGTTAAAAATGTAAACAAAAATTATATTTTTCCAATACAGTTTCCTCCACTGGGTTCTGGAAGTTCCAAATATTGTTTGAACCATTATCATTACAATAAAGGTAATTATGCAGCATAAATAGTATATATTCATATGTATTCTTTTAATTCCATTATACAAGTTTCTAAAGATATCCTGATTAGGGGTCAGTTCTGGTGTAGTGGTAACCATACTTGCCTTCTAAACCCAACATCGCGGGTTCAAACCCAGTCAGGATCGATGGGTTTTTTTGGGCGTAAAAATCCTAAGTATGGCTTCCTTTGGAAGGGAAGTAAAGCCATGGGTCCCATGTCATAAATTTATGGCATGATAAAGAACCTCAAGCCTGAAAAAAGAGGCCTCTGAGCAAAATTTGTCAGCCGTTTCACGCCCTGAATTGAATGGGATGCTGATGACCGGAGATGTTAAAGAGCATCTGTAAATAAATCAAATCAACAACCTGAATAGGGATGTTAATCTAGTAAACTAGCTATGTACAGTTTATTTCATTAGAGAATGCTCAAGTTATACAGAATACGTTATAATTACAAACAAAATCATCAATTTATACCCTTTTATGTATTCTTCTTCATTCTAGTCTTGACAAATTTATCCATTTTAATGAGACAATTATGAAAGTAAAAGGATAGATCAGAATGCCAGAAAAATAGGAAAAAGGAAAATAAACTTATCATATGATTAATGTTTAATTGATCACATCTATTGGTTACTACCATGGGTGGCCGAGATCATTAAGGCACGAACTCGTGGGCAGGAGGTCTGGGGTTTGAGTCCTGCCAGGACCGTCCTCCCTGACAGGTTTTTCCCAAGTTTTCCTCAGTCCTCATAACCGGCAATGCCAGGGAGGTACCCTAAACTTAGGTCTAGAATGTTTCTTTCCTTTAAAAAAAAAAAATCCTTTCAGAATTTATCATTTCATCTCATGTATCATCAGTTCACTGCCTGTGGTGCCTCAGTAGTAAAAACAGGCGTTAAACACCATTAAAAAAAAATCTATTGGTTATGAGGTTGACTAAAACATTAAAAGCAAAATCCATTTAACACGTTTAATAAAGTTACTGTGAACAATTTAATATAATACTTTTCCAAAAATCTCCATGCAAGACCATGTATTTAAGCTGGCAGGAAAAAATTTTGTTGGCTTTTCGTATTTTCTTCACTTCATTATCAGATAATATTTTATCATATCCCATGTCATGCACTGCGGCAAATGCAGATCCATAGCTGATACCCATGTACAGTTTATTTTGGCAAATCCATTTGTCGATCTTTTCATTTATCCTACCAATATGTGCTTGTTTGCACCAAGTTGATTGACCATTGTCAGCTATAGTTGTTTTGTTCTTCCTGCATTAAATCTTTCTACCTTCTGTTGTTTCATGGTGCTTGGCACAGCAATATTGAGTTAACATTCTACAGTGAGTTTCCACAAGTTTCACTCCTTTTACCCAAAGAAGGAACACTATAAAATGTTCTTCAATGGCACAACCCTGCATACAAGTTTCTGTCCTTGTAACTTCCACACAACTAAAGGCAAAGTTCTGCACTTTGTGCATGTATAGTACCCATCAGCCAATTCATATGTGCTGAATGGGTCACCTTTCTCCATTGTGGTTACCATGCAGTTTAAACAATGTGTTTATTTTTTCATTCACTCTTGTATATTACCTTTTCTTTAATAGTGGAAGCCCCAATAGCATATAGGTATCTAAGTATTGCTACACTTTAAGTATTCTTATCACATAGTACTGTTATTATCAAATTGGTTGAAAAGAGTAGAAAATATATAATTAAATTTTGTGCAAAAATGAGTTTGCCATCTCACCAAGAAATGCATGATACATTTTTATAAACAATTATTTTAATTGGCTGCACTCCTAAAGATTAAGTATTTTATTACATCATACTAGCTTCTGGAGAAAAGCAAAGGAAAAGTCACCATGTTCTATATGTAGAGTAGATTCATAAGTGTAAAATAAATGACAATGCAAACCTGTGTCTTGATGTAGTTAGTTTTCTACTTCTACAGAAGCATTACTAGGATATTGATGCAGAAAGAGTCAGTGAATCCTAGATTGTTCTTGTTCAATTAGAAACAGAATAAAGAGGAATTAAAGGAAATACATTACTTAGTGTGCCTGATGTTAGGGAACATAAAGGCAAGGAAAAGAAATGTGAAAGCTATTTCTGTGCTTGATTATGTTAAATATATTGTTTGTCAATTAAGAAATTTAAAGGAACATTTAATTTTATGGATCATAATATGCACTTGTGTGTTTTTATGAATATATATATACATATATATTTTTGTATAGCAAGAATAGAATTAGATTACTGAAATAAAAGAAAGAAGTAGTGAATTTCAGTTAATGAGAAAATATATAGCTATTACAGAGGTTATTTTATAGCACTTGAATGAAGAATGTTTAATGTAAATTTGTGCACCATTTTCTAAATATCCAAGGTAATGAATGTTTAACAATCCCATATTATAAAAAAGATAAAGAAGATGTGGACTTAAATATTGTCCTGCTATAGTTGTTACTTTTGACACTGTTATTTGATGTTACAAGTAAATACATGTTTCGTATGTAACTTGCTTTCTTTGTGCCCAAAACTGTTTCATTAAAGAGGAAAGAAAGGAAAGAAAAAAAATGGAAACAATAAGGAACCTGAAAATATGAATTCTCTGCACATGCAAAAAGTCTAATTTATAACTTTATGTCAATGCATTACTATAGATGTTGGCCATGTATAAGAAACAGCGCTATTTATGAAAACTGTTATGGAATTTTTGTGCATTTTATGGTATTACTCACGGTATGAATTCTATTTTATAAGCTTTCTGTATTCAAATTGTTTAAATTTCTTCCTGTTTTTGTTTTAAGTTTTAAACACCAGAAATGTTTATGCATGTCTTTGAATCTTATGTTAAGTTACATAAGTTAATGTGGTTCTCCTAGACTGCTGAAAAGTAAATGTTGGATTATTCATATAAGAGAGTCAATTAAATCTGGAGTTTCAGATTTGTAAGTTTATAAGTATAAATGGGTATGTAAAATGTCTATAAAAACATTTTTATTTTCTTATTTAATTATGTAGATAATTGAACTCTTTCTGCACAATTCTTTCAAAATTAATATTTTTAAATCATTTTTATATCTTGCTAGAGATTTATGGGTCTGTCAAAATAGATGAAGTTAATGAACATCAAAAACTGAAAAAGAATGTGAATTTCATGTGGTGCTGCTTTAGCAAAATTTCCCTAATAAGCAGTACACAAATTTTTAAAAATGAAAGAAAAGAATGTTTATAATGTAATCTCAATTATATAATTATAGTGATTTATGTTTCACTCTGGTTCATTAATTTTATTTAATTTATTTGTTACTCTTCCCCCCCCCTCTCTCTCTCTCCATTTCTTACACGCAAATTCTCTCTCCTGCTGTCTGCAAAAAATAAAACAAACTTACGAAAAAGGTGAACAGATATTATGCATTTGTTATATTTACACAGTGCATTATCAATGAGTATTCCTTTAATTTAATTTCTTATTCATATGTTGCTTACGTTGTGATATTCATTGATACTCTTGGTTCCTTCAGGTAAGGTATTTAATTATTTTATTTTGTCTAAAACTTATATTTGTGCACAAGTGTCCAGATTGTTCTGGTTATATACAGTTCTATTATAATTCTTTGAATCTGAAACAAATTTTTCATATTTAAATGAACTGCACAGTCCCATAAATTTATTCCACAATTATTGAAATAATGGTAAATAGTAATGTCCATAATATTAGAGGTGATTCCACTTAAGGGCTTTAGAGAAAGGGTCTTAGACTGCATAATCAGGTAACTACAGGTAGCTAAATAAAATAACATTATGTCTTTTAAAAAAATTATTATTATTATTATTATTATTCCAGTTTATGCTGATTTTATAAAAGGATTTAACCTAATTTTACCTCGGTTCCTTTGTAGTTTATCTAAAATTTGCAGTGTGGCTTCTTTGAAGAAGAGTAGTTCAGTCTCTGAATTGGATTGGTAGGGACAGAGGAGGATATTTTGGTACTTCAGTCTTCCTCAAAGACTTGTCGTTTTTGCCTACGCTCCTAGAATTGCACCTCTGGGAGGAAAGGATGAGGCAAAGGAAATACCGGATGGCTAGGATTCATCTGTGGTAAGGCACAGTTGTAGATGGGGTTGCTAACATTGTTTCCAGATAGAGCACCTTGATAATGTCAGAGCCTCTCTTCCAAGGAGTTGAGCCCTCAGAAGGGTCACCTATCAGATGCCAGGGAGAACCCTTTCCAAAGCACAAGCCATTATCATATTGCACCAGCCCACCTGGTCTAATCCTGTAACAGAAAACCAATGAAATGATATGAAATGGGAGATAAAATTCCTAGAAAGTAAATATCCATTCCAGCATATGCCTAAGCAGCCAGGGTAAATCACAAAAAAATACCCACAGAAAGGATGGCTGGCCCCAAGGGATTTGAACAGTTTGAACCCAGGACTCCTAAATGCTATTCCAAAGTGTTACTGCCTAAGACACCCTGCCTATAGTACATTTTCTGCAAATCATTTAAATTCAGTCTTCTCCAATGAATATCTTCCCTTGAAGGTGTTCTTTCAGCTTTGAATACTTGCTGGAAGCCAAATCTGATGAATAAGGAATGCTCAGAGCATGTTTAAACAGTTTCAGACATTGCAACATACTTATGGCTGGAGCAATGAACACAACATGTTTCAAATTGTTGTAACATGCCTCAGTTTTTTTATTAAATTTGTATAACATTGATCTGTTATCATGTCTATTATCTGCAAATTGAATAACACATTGTGTGTCCCAAAAATAATAGCATAGTCTTGCCTGCCGAAAAAACCGTAGGTGTTTCCTGCAAATTACAAGTACATATTGACATTGTGCAACTAACTTTTTCATCTATATTTCTTATGTCATGATATACACCCTATGATTTGAGAAGTCAAATTTCTAATTATTTATGATGTTTCCAAAATTGCTGAGATATCTTGGTGAATTTGAGATTCTTTTACAGGTATTTATTTAATCACAGTTCTTTGCTTAGCATGGTGCATTTTGCTACTGATAGGAACCACTCTGTTTGTAATATAGTAATGTACAGATTTAAAATTGCACATGCAGCTTAGAACACACAATTCTGCATACCACGAAATGCAGAAGTTAATCAACTAGAAATGTGTCAGAGGTAGGACAATGGGTTTATCCTTGTACATTGCTCATTATTGAGGTGTTAACTATTTTGAATGTTACAGTTCCTTTCATAATTTTAAATGTTTTAAAATTGAAATTAAGGTTCCATTGATTGTTTGTAACTTACTGATAAGTACTCTGCTTAAGCTTCAGAACATGTGATTCTTATGAACAATGAGAACCCTAATGTACTTAAATCCTTAAGGTATACTGCAGTTAACATGCTCAAATATATATTTACTTTTTGCAAATTTTTTACCAACATTAGAGAATTAAGCGTTTATTTCCACTTTTCTTTAAAAAAGTGAAAATATTTGCAAAAATTGGGCCTTTGCATGTTGCTGAAATTTAAAATGTGAAGATAAATTTTGAACCAAAATATCTGCCGAATTGGAACATCTGGCAATTCATTCTCAGATGAGATAAGGTTCAAAATAGTTCTTTTAAAAAATAAAAATTTGAATCTTTGGTACTTAATCTTCATTTCCGGAAGGATTATATCATAATTGTATCATTAACATAATCTTAATAATTTATACTGTATTTTATTATTAGTTCCATTGGTTGAAATAACTTAAATACAGCTCTCTAATTCAACAACACAATTTCTGTTGATGTCAGCAGATACCTAAAATCACTGCATAAGTGTAGAAGGCTGTAAAGTATGTCAATATATAATAAATACTGCATTCCACATCTTGTACGCTGTAAACTCAGGTTAATTTTACTTTGATATAAGAAGGAAATGTGATATTTGGAGAGATGTAGATTCTGTAGTATTTTGAAAAGGTGTTTGTTAATCGTTATGATATATGAAGGTTTTGTAGATGTTTTGGCAAGTTATTAATTAAGCCTTGTTATTTTTTTCTGAAGTAGCTGAATCCTAGCAATGCTTCTGTTTATGTGCCTGTGATGGTATGTGGGGTGTAGCATAGTATTATAATTATGAATAAATATTATTGTTGTTAAAAGAGAATATATTGCATTATTTTATGTGCAAATAATGTGCATATAAACATGATCTTAATGTATGCAAATAAATATATATATACTGGAATGTTCCATTTCTAGAAAAGTGTTTATATTTAAAATTGTATACAGTTCAGTGGCTTATTATTCCTTTTTTTTTTTTTAATTATTATTTTCTATTTTCTAACAAGCATTAAATACTTTAGGCTTTTTCGTATATCTGTTTCATAACTGCTGCAAAATGAAGCCACCTAAGAATGGAAACTCATTGCTTAGGTCAGCATCAAAGCAGGTTAAATGGATGAGGTAATCCCGAATTTAACATCTATTTAAAAACGAGTGCTTATCACAAAGTGTATTTGTTCTGAAGTCCCATGTATCTTTTTACAGTTTTCTGTTTTTGATGCAGATTTTCTCTTGGAAGATATCCATAGGATTTCTGACAACAAATGCAGCAAACATTGTAACAGTTTTCCATGCTTTGTTCTTATAAAAATATTGAGGTGCACTTATTGCATAATTTGTTGTGATGACTATTTACATAATAGAAAGTTTGTCTCCCCTTTTTTATTTTTCGTCATCCATACCATCCCCACTGAATGTGTTGTAATCAGTTATAATTTGGACCTGGACAAAAACTTCAGCAAGGAAAATATCTGCCTTGCTGTAGCAGAGGCTCATGCACAAGAGATAAATTTAAAATATCCAACACTATACTGGACACATGGTTTCCATTCAATAATAAAGGATTTGGAACGTGTCATTCTTCTCTTTGTATAAAAATGTTGGAAGAAATTTCTATTAACTTCAATGGAGAAATTGAATATATTTGTACATCTCAAAAAATATGTTTTCTTGGCAAAATATAAAAATACAGTAATATTGTCAGATTTTTAGGCTGCAATTCAAGCAATAGAAGGATGAAAAAAATTAAAGAAACTCATATCATGGCTTAATTATTAAATTAGTAAATACATAACAATACAGAAGGTATCATGACATTGTGGATTGAATGGCAACAAGAGAGCTGATCTGCTAGCAAAAAACAAGGAAAATCAAACTAAAAAACTACACAACAGTTCTCATATTAATCATTCAAAAGAATTATAAATAAAAATTCTAATAAAAGTTAGTTTAAAAACTGAAATTCCAAGTGGTTACAATTCATACACGATGCTAAAGCAATTCCAGAAACAGCTGTGGCTATCAATAAAACTCATCAATGGCCACAATTTTCCAAGTAGTCACTTATTTAGAATTTGTCTAATGCTATCTTCACAGTTATCAGAAGAACATATGTTTATGGAGCACCTTAAATAATGTCAAACTTTGAAGATGCTCCCAGTTATAGTGACCAAATACTGGGTAGCAAAGTAGAAAATTATTTAATCATCATACACACTCAAAAAAACAAAAATGCATTTTCAAAAGAGACATCAGAAAATTCATCAGTACATTAAATGGCAACAGTATATAGTGAAAATTATTTAGTACCAAGAGATTTGCTTAAAGCTGTCAAAATATGTTGTTCATTTGAGAACTTTCGAAAAATAAGACATTTTTAAAAAATTCTGTTGGAACTTATACAATAAAGCTTGTTAAATGTAAATTATAATTAATCTGTTGTCTACCATTACCATTTTTGGAAAGATAATCATGACATAAAAAGAGAAATAAAATTACTAAAAGAAGCACGCGGACGTACAGAATTGGACACGTGGGAGAAGATTTACATTCATAAACATAGGGATCATCTTATGAATTTCGACATTATAGGAGAATGTAATACCAATTTCCAGTTTATAAAGAAAAAACACCACCAGGACGGAGTCACAGTTCCTCATAGATGTTAGTTTCTCATACCAGTCGTCAAGTGGTTGAAGATGGAAAGGATGTCTCTTCGAAACCGGTCCCACTGTATTTAAAAGTAAGTGAAGCATAAGAGTGTGTTAGGCAACAGATTAATTATAATTTAAAAATATGTTGTATTTATAAAATAATTATAAATTAGAAATATATAGAAGAAGCAGAAATTTTCCTTTCTAAAATCTTCCTTGGCTGTAATTTGAAAAAAATTAATTTGTTTGCTAATATGTACATTTCAGAATTGTCTTTTGCACTATTTCCAAAGGTATTTATTCTATGGAGGAACTTTTTTTTTTCAAGATCTTCTCTCTACAGAGGCCTTCAGTCACAATTACCCCTCCTACTACATTGAAAGTTAGATCTTAAATGAACTAATAAAATATTGGGGCTATGCCTCCACATTGCAATGCAACACTTAGCATTACATATATGTTATATAAAGGTTTAGCACTTGCAAAGAAAGAATCCTTGGGTTGATGAAGCAACTATATACTCTTAAATCTGCACTTACCAAGGTTTATTGGTAGAAGATGTTTTGCAGACCTTTGTCCACCTGTCCACCTCCTCAGCTGCTATGAATGGTGATTCACATTGTATCCTGTATGCTTGCCAATTAACTCTGGCAGGGAATTACAATATTATTTTATCAAGTTATTGGAATTTCAAAATTCATCAAGCAATCTTCAAAATTTTTTGGAAATTTGTGAAAAGCCCAAGGATGGTATGTAAATCTTTTAATTTTCTTTTTCTCCGAGGATTTTCTTAATCTGTTCATCTTTACATTATATTCTGCAATTTCAAGACTTGAAAGAATTAGCAGATAAAAATATACAAAGATTTAAAAAACATAAACAAATTAAAAAGATTACTAATCTTATCTTTAGAGAAAGAGAGAATGAAATTTAAAAGATTTACATACAATCCTTGCACTTTTCACAAACTTCAAAAAAATGTTAAGTCATTTAACATAATCTTTACATACAAAACAAATATAGCATAAGAACCTCTTAACATCAAAGATTTGTTGACAAAATTCCCCCAGAAAAGTAACAGGCATATTAACAAATGAATGACTCTGTAATGAGATGTGCATTGTTAAAACCAAAAGAATTATAGACATTAGAATCTAGGAACATCAGATATGAACAAACTGATAAATCAGCTTTGGCAAACTATTTCTGGGAAGAGAATCATCAAATAGAAAATAAAATAAAATTAATAAAACCAGTTGATAGACCAGACCATTGGAATTAACTTTATGGGAAAATGTACATAAAAAGTTTTAAAACCACTTGATGAATTTTGAAATTCCAATGCATGATAACTAATCAAAGCTTTTATAGTTTCCAGTCAGAGTTCATCAGTAATCATCCAAGATGCAGTTTGAATCATCATTCAAGTGGAATAGCCAGCCTAGGATTTGGACAAGAATTCACAAAACATGCTGCCAATAAACCTTGCTAAGTACAAACTTAATAGTATATAGTTGATTCATTAACCCAGGAATTAATTTCTTCACTGTAAAAGTTCTGTTATCTTTCAATTAAATAAAGAATTATTATTTGAGTAACTATTGTCAGGCATTTCACTGCTCAGATGATATGCACATTGGGACACATTTCAGACTTCTATTCTTTACCTAGGTACCTGCCATTTTCTCATTTCAAAATGTCTGGACTCCTATGACACATGTCAACATGGGTAGCCAAGACATGGATTCATAGGAAAGGTGTGTGGTTTGATTCTCGTTAGGACCATCCTCCCTGACTGAGGTGTTTTCGTGGTTTTCCTCAGTCCTCATTAATGGCAAATGCCGGGAAGTACCCTAACTTGGGCCTGGAATGCTGGATTCATAATATATCAGTGTCCACCGCCTGTAATGCTCAGCAGTAAAAAGGGAGCTAAACATATTTTATTGAGGAATGGGATTTAAATTCTTACTAAGAATACTTAAATTTATTTTTAATTTTTCTGGTGCTGTTACTGCTGCTACAATCTTTTGAAGTTGTATCTCATAAAACAGAAAACTGACTGCTAAACATTAAGTCTTATTTTCTCAAGATAAACGGTTGAATGGACAATCCTAATTTTTTCATCATATAGCAGGGACTCTCATCAGTCTTCCATCTTCCCAGAGATTTTTAACAGTGGAAGGAATAAACTTCCGACATGTATACATCTTTTAAAAATATACTGGGAGAGAAAGAAGAAATTGCACGCTTGAATGTGGTACAGGATTTGCTGCAGAAGAGGATTATGCAGCCATTGATGGACCCATTACGCATATACACCCGACGCTTCCGACCTTGTCATTGAAGCTATGAAATGAGAGTATTTGATAGCGGAAATTTTGAGGAAAGTAAATATTTATACCAGCTTTCGCCTAAATGGCCTGGGGAAACCACGAAAAAAACTTAAAGGAGGATGACTGGGCCAAGAATGTGAGCCCCAAGAGTTTACGCCTGAGCCACGCCTCTCGGTATTTGAGATAGGAGTTGCCCGAAAAAGAAGGCTGTGATACCTTTTTATCAAGTTTGGCGGGCAAAAATAAAGTTCTCGTGGGAGACTGAACTATCTATTGAGACTTTTGAAGAGAATTGGTGCAGTGTTGTACGTGTAATTTGACTCACGCAAAGAGCTTGTGTAGCTTTTGCCATCAGAGGGTTATCTGTGGCTTTTGCTGACGCAACGATTGTAATAGTACTATCTAAACTCACATGAAGTGCTGATGTGCAGAAACAAAAATAAACCAGTCCACGCATTTTCATGAAAAGGACCGAAGACTGAATGTAAACACATGTGTTTAAGAGTTTATCAAGGCACTGCAATCAAGAAAGATTACGCTATTACAGGAGCCAATACGTGTGTACGTGTTAATTTAATCAATAAAATGGGCTTTATAGTGTCGGAAGATAAGCCATGATGACCACTTATACTGGATACAACTGTTAAAGATCGTTGGAAGAATTCGAGAATTTCTTATCACAAGTAAGCTAGGTTAGTTATACATTATGCATTACGACACTATAAAATTACTGAAAACAACAACAATAATAATAATAATTATAATAATAATACGTACTATGCAAATATATGGCAGTGTTTAGTTTCATTTACATTCATAGGACCTGACTTATTTTGTGTATTAATTCTTAAAAGAATTACAAATAAAAACCGAATTTATCCATATCCTCGGTATATGCCAGTCATCTAAAGTGTAATCAAAATTTAAAATATTTATAATACCTATAGAAAATGTCCCGTTTAAGTCATTTTTAATGCAGTGCGATCAGTTTTGTTTTTTCCCGGAATGTTTTGCATATGGACTAGCTGGATTTCGGTGATTAGCAGGAGGGTAAAGCAATAAAACAAACCATATAACTACACAAACTAATTTAAAACCTTATTAGTTACCAAATTATCATTGCGGGGCAAAGCATCACTAGTTGCACTGTACCTGCCTATAGAGAAATTAGCGTGATAAATTAGTTACTTATAGTATCCAATTAATGGCTTTACTGAAAAAGGTTCTCAGTTTGGGCAATTAAACGTTTTCATAATTAAGTAAAAAGTGTATGAACTATTATATAATCAGAGATCTAAACATATATTAACCTAACCATCGCTCAACTTAAGAATGCTGTGCAGGAAAATCTTTTAGACAATGATCACAAACTTCACAGACGCATGGTGATCTTTGAATGTTTTTGTAGCTGGATATTCGACTTGGGCGGCTTGAAGGTGAACATTATTTTTGTCTTTCATTGCACCAATACAATGAAAGACATTTATTTCTGAAGAAGCAGTTATAGCGTCAGATTTCCACACTGAAAATACAGGAAAATTACTTTTATTGTTTTCAGAACATCCCTAAATAGACCAGTTCCATGGTGAAATTCCGTGAAGTCATTTACTGGAGGAATACACGAAATGTTGCTCGTTTCGTGAAGGCAGTAGTGGTTGTTTTCTCGGCTTCTAAAAGGTTGCATAAGTTATGTATAACTTGGCATTACGCTGTCACGGAACGAATGTGAAATATGCATCCTATTATTTTCAAGTAAGAGTCTCAATGTCAAGGCAATTTTAGTAAATTCGCGTTAATTTTTGGGGCTAGCAGAAAAGTGTGAATACAATGAGTACACGAAGGACTTGAAATGAAGCAGAACAGACATGGTATCTATTTTATCATGTACTGCAAGTTTCAATTATGACTCAATGAATAACTACAATATTAGGATTATATTTATCATGAAATTATGTAGCTGTTTCTTTGTAAATTTCTTGTAGATTTGCGGCTAAATCTGAAGAAAATCCTATCAACTGCTGAAATAAAATCTCTTCAGGAATAATGTTATTAATAAAACAAGATGTAATGCCATCAGCAACGACTTTTCCGTTGATGAATTTGACTTCAAATAGTTGCATGGTGAACCATCGTAGATGCAACGAACATAGACAATCAAACATAGTTTGTTTGCTTGATTAGTTCTTTCGTCAACCAAAATGCTGAAAACACAACAGGAATCAACTATGTACTTCGATAGGTTAATGTCGTATGTTTGCCCATGAAATGTATTATATTTGCACAAATGAGGTCTGAATGAAGCGCTTCCAATCATCAGTTTGTTTGCAATTCACACAAACTTTTTGAAAAGCAAGAATGGTTCGTTTTCTTTACAAATGAGATACGCTGTTCAAAAATACGGCGGTTATTTGTAGTATTTCTAGATTTTTTCCTTCCCATTTCCTGAAACCTTCAGAGATAAATTTATTAATTGCCTCTATTTCGTTTCATTCAAAATCGATTCACATAGCACGGTGATTTTGAATTTCTGATCAGTACAAAGACAACATTTCTCCAGAACTGTTTGCAAAAGGCAAGGGCTTTCCGCTCCCCCCCTCCATTTTTCAAATCCCACTTTGTCTATACATCTCCGGATTAGGCTACCGCACTTAATCTCACAATTTCCACTATGTATTTCACTGACATTTGTCCCCGCCACTGCTAGAATTTTTACTTGCTAAGTAGAAGACGTATAGATTCTGATAGGCCTACACCATTTGATTCTGTTACTGTATCCATGTGAATCCACTATCAATAACATCCATTCTTCTTAAAAGACATACTCAACTGACTATCACAGAAAACCAATCACTACGCACTCCTTATCATAGCATACATTTAAACAAGTTTAAAAGAAACACATAACGCAATAATACAGAGCTTTATAGAAAATAAAACAGTGTGCGAATTGTAGGTTTATGTTGCATGTTTAACGCTTGTTAGATACTTTATACTGCTGGAACGCATTGCGCAGGTGATTCATTATGAAGAAAGGTTAAGTGTGTGTTTCCTGCGATTTAGTTGAAATTTAAAAACGTTGTGTTTACTCGCTGGCATTTATGAAATGAAGAGGGGGGAATGTTTCTATGGCAAGAAAGGAATTTTTATTTCACGAAAGGGGTAAATACCCCCCCCCCTTAATTTCAACCCTGACTGATAGAACTGCAAATCTCTGTTAGCATTTACCTTTCAATATAATTTGTGTGGCATTCATTTCAAATATACGAAGACAGTAATGCTTATATACGTTACATGAAACTATCTCGTGCAGAATAATATGGGAGTACCTTATAGTAATAATCGCAATATTATTAAAAGATTAACAAATTTCAATACTCAAGAAAATGTACAAGGGATAAATTATTAGTCATGACAAGTATTTTTTTTTTTCCTCGCGAACAAGGGACAATACAAAAATCTAAGATATACGATTGAAAGTGTGTGGAATGTATTTTCGAATGAAGCCACCAGATGGTGTATGTGAGCGAGCTGCGTGTGCCCCGAAATTCAGTAGGTGAGCGACAGGAATGGAGGTCAAGAAGAGTGAACAATGTGCCTATGTGAAAATAGCATTTCTCCGCAGCAGAATGCACGAAGCACTGGGTGCGCGTTTTGTCCTATCGAGCAGTGGTGAGGTAGACAGAGGCCTTCAAATGGGGCAAAATGTCGTATGCCGACCTGCCGCGCAATGGGCGTACCCAATGATAGGCGCTGAACAATTGCGGAATTAGAAGAGCATAAAGGAATTTCGGCAAAAACAGTACGTCACTACGGCTGGACCTGAATATGCGGAAAATGTGTTCAAAGTGGATGCCAAATTAATTAAGAGAGATACAGAAATGGACTCATTACGAAACACGTATCAATCTGGCTAGATTTCAGGAAGAGAGATGCCATGTTGAATCGCATCATTGCAATGGATTAAACGTGGGCAAGGGCATGTGTACCAGAACCAAAGCGACAGTTCAGTGAATGACTCCAGCCTGGGTTACCACGCAAACACAAGTTTCGCCAAACTCCTTCACCAAAAAGAAGTCATGGTCATTCTGGCGTGTGATAGTCAAGGCGTGCTTGTATGTCATCCAGTGCTCGAGGGTACAACAGTGAATGTCCGGTATTACAGGTCTTTTTTTTTTTTTTTTTTTTTTTGTCACAATTACCGTACGCACCAAACGACCAGAACTTTTGAGCAACGCCATTATTCTCCATGATAACGCGACAGCTCACACGGCTGACAGTGTCAAGTGTCTTTTACAGCGGTGGGGATGGGAAGTTCTTCCACGCCCGCCTTATTCGCCCGATCTCAATTCCTGTTATTATGATCTCATTCCCAAAGTGAAGCAGCCATTGCGTAGGAAACGTTTTGCTAATAAAGTGGACATTTCGGCAGCTTTTCGACGTTTGCTCACGCCACAGTGAACCAGTGTTGTCTGGTTGCCTACGACGGCCGCCTATGTCCAGTTTAGTGGTACCACTCGGCATTAAATTCCATGTATTTTCAATCGTGTATCTTAGATTTTTCGTGAAGTCCCTTGTTCGCGAGGAAAAAAAAAATAGTTACCAAGACTTGTGATTTATCCCTCGAATATAGTTGTATACTATTTTCATAATATATTACTTCTTAGAAGATATTACTAAGTGACTGATCATTATTTGTCACACCAGAATGTAATCTATCAAATAAATGCACAAAACTTATACTATACAAACTTTTGTAAATAAATAATAAAAATGGAAAATAAGAACATTTACTTTTATAACAACAACCAATGAAACTTTTGGAAAATTAATTATTGTTCGAGTAAAATAGGAAAAATATAAATACAAAATTGTATAGTTAGTACAGACCCAGAAGTTAATACACTTGCACCGTACTCAATACATAAGAATTTCTTCTTTACACATTCAGACATATAGTCTTTGATGATCTCGCATTAAGAGTATCTTGATCAGTTATTGTTGTTTAACAGCTGTAATCACGCTGCAGTGGAAAGTATACCGACATGGGTGACCGAGGTTGTTAAGAGAGGAGTAGTGAGCAGGACGCATGGAGTTCGATTCTCATCAGGATCTACCTTCCTGACGGAGTTTTTTTTTTTTTCAGTTTTTTCTCAGTCCTCGTAAATGGCAAATGCCAAGAAAGTACCCTAAAATCAAGCCTGGAACTGCCATAAAAATAATCATTTCCCAATTTTTCATTTCGTCTCAAGTAACATCAGTGTCCACCGCCTATAATGCCTCAGCAGTAAAAACCAGAGTTTAAACGCTACTAAAAAGAGAAAAGTATATAAACAAAAGGGAACCGCTGGCGCATTCACACTCAGCGCTCTGCCTCCTGACGCAATTGCTCTGCAAGCACTGGCCGGCAAGTCGAATCATGCCATTACGCCATTCTTCGGGAGTTGGCGACACTGTTCTAAAGAAAGCATTAAATGCTACGTTTGAACATTCTATAAGGTATTTCAGAGGGCGAGAAATAAAAATCACGAGTACTTCAGTTCGTGGTGAACAATTTGTTCGCTTGATACCATGCAAGATGGATTTGATCATTTTAAGCAGGACGAGAGACTTTGAAAGAATGCGACCTGGAAAAACTCTAAGCAACAGAACAATTCATAGATTGGGGCATTTAGTGCTGGAAAATCTTCATATCACTACTTAAGTGCTAAGTATGGAATTTGACATCAGTGTTGGCAACATTGACATTATAATTCATCAGCTAATTTTAATGCTGCGAAAAATCTGTGCAAAATGAATCCCACATTCTTTAACCAAAGAGCAGAAGAGTGAGAGGAAATACTTTGTTCAGAATGTTCCACCAAATAGCCCTAAACACCAGACAAGGGCAATGAAAGTTGGTATTTCTGTACTACTCCAAATATTATTCAGGGCTGCGTATATTGGCTGAAAACAATCCAAGACAAGATTTTTGTTTTCAGAAGCGAACGTTGCATGTTTTTCTTCACCTAGGGTGTACTGTATTCAAGAAGGAATGACAATAAAATTGAGCCTAAAATGATATTTTGGTGCAACCCTATTCAAGGAACAGAGGTGATGCGTCTAAAGACTGATAATATATATGCAAATGAGAGGAAAGCGAGGCCGAAGGAGTCCACGAGCTCGACGGTTCACCTTACAACCCTGACCTTACACTGCGCGACTTCTGGTTGTTCCAGCTCTGCTGACAATATCTCGGTAGGAGTACTGCAGCACCTTTGATAAGTAGAGATATGGAGAGTATTTTGAAGAACTGTGTGGTTAAGCGCTTCAATACACCTCATTAACTTGCTTTTTGGTAACGTACTAGAAAAACTTTTTCAGTTCCCCTCATAAAGCAACGTTCCTGTAAGCGACATTCCTCGACATCAATGTTTGAGAGAGAAATATAGCGGTTATCGCCGCAAACATGTTCTAGTGCTAAATAAAACGATTTCTCCTGGCTATAATTATTGCATCTAGCCAGTTGCAACAGCTTTTTCCACCTCGAGGTATATCGATCCGGCATAAGTAGAGGAAGCCTTTCATTCAAGCCAGTTCGTTAACCCAGGGCGCTGCGTATAGCTGTGTGAAAAGTGACCATTCTACGTGTACACATCTTCCAGGACAATGAGGTAACTTTAGTAAAACTCGGCACTACAACCATTAAATCGTATATTGAGATCGTTGTTGCACCGTAATAAACTACAAAATGCAGCCAATTTAAGCAGTACTAAATTCAAGACATCTACGGTTTAATCTATTGCAAAACTGCATAACTTTTATCTCGCACTTATATGATATAATAATACACAAAATTATACTATGTATTATATGAAAATGCTTTTTAATTTCTTAATCATGTTTTGTTAAAACAAGAACATTTTCAAATATTTTTGCTTTTCATTTTTTAAATCGTCAGAAATTTTACCTATAGTTTATTTTTCAAATTTCAAGTTTGTTTAAGAGAAAATACATTTATAAAGTATTTTAATGCAATGTTACACTAAAATTATGCTACAAATAAACATATTCAACTGTTTAATTTATGCTATGACATGTGAAGGTTTATATAAGTATATAGTATATAGTGATTTATATAGAACTAACACATTTTTTTATTTATTTTAAAACGAATGATGCTTAGCTACCTCTATAGAAAACGTTGAAAATGTCCTCCCTTCTATATAAGGCATAACTCAACACTCGTTCCATGTTACTGGCCGCTCGTTGGAGGACTGTGTTGCCAATACCATTAATCTTCTGTGTAATATTGTGCTTCAGATCATCCAGTGTCTGGGGGCGTGTGACGTAAATTCTCTTTTCTAAATAATCACTTAGGAAGAAGTCCGGTGTTGTCAAATCAGGAGATCTCGATGGCCACAGGTTCTTGGAGAATATTCGGTCATCAAAGAAATTTTCAATTAGCGCTATGGATTGGTTTGATGCATGACATTTATCGCCATCTTGTTGAAAATATCCATAACTCAGCTCTACATTGTTCAGTTGTTCAACAACCTCCATGAAAAAAATCGGGCGGTACTCTGACGTGCCCACAATCTGGGGAAAAAAAAAAAAAAAAAAAAAAAAACACACACACACACACCTAGTCCCACTATACTCTATGTGGATATTGCCTTCAAATTACGACTTGAATTTGGTAAATAGGTACTTCATGAATAATATGTGGATTTTAGACGGCCCAATGAGTTCTGTGAGTTCGCATAGCCGCAAAAATAGAACTATGCTTCATCTGTGAACCATGTGATGGACAATATGCCAGGATTTTGCACAATAAACCCATGTTGTGTTATGCCTTGTGCAGGAGGAAGGACATTTTCAACATTTTCTATAGAGGCTAATAATTTCCCAAAGATATTTTGAAATAAAGAAAAAAAAATGTGTTAGTTCTATATAAATCACTGTGTATAACAAAGGTTAATAGTGACTTTCTTAGGTTGTAGCGTGCGAATTAAAGTTTGAAAATAATTTTTTCATATTTAATAAGATTTCTTTGTTGTATAACACCATTATATGTATTGGTTTGCATGAAATGCTCTTTTTTACTTATATAATATATCAAAATAAAATATATATTCATTAAGCAGATTTAATATCTCTTCCTTTTTAAAATACATTCTTGTATGAATGTCTGCTTTCTGCACTAACATTATTCATATAAAACATTTTCTAAATACAATATAATGAGCTACCCCACAACATAATTCAAATTTAATTTAATTCAATAAAAATAAATTAATTAAATTTAATTCATGGCATTAGTTGAATAAAATTAACCAAGTATATAATATGCAGGACTAAGTTTAAAAACGATGAGCTAAATGTGAGCTTTCTAGCACAAGTAATTACATATTACATATTTACATGGTTCTTCACATCATTTAGTTTTAAAGTGCAATAAATTAAATACTCTTACTAATGTCCTAGTGGGCATTATACTACAGATCTTTAGTGTAAAATAGATTAACTTCTTCATTATTTCCTGATAGTATATTGTTAAAATATATTTGGTAAAATATTGAAAAGTGAAATACAAATGCTGCGGGAAAAATGTTTGACAACCTCTGTGAAAACGATCTTACACTCATAATAAAGATAACTGTTTCTGTTTTAACCATCAACAATTATTTATCACAGGCGGCTATTCTGAGTACTAGCATTGATTTCCGAGTTATACATTATATTTGTTTATAAATGAATCAGTAATTTGAAAATGTAAACAAGTTCATGCTTCACAGTTTTGGGATATAAAAATGTCAATAAATTCCAAAGTTGACTGCTGAGAAAGCTATATTCCATAAAAAAAAATTGCAGAACTGGCCATTATTCATTGCTTGAGTTATTCAGTGACTTCAAATTTACATTTCTTTGATTTATAGAACATTTCATATCTAGGATCAGTTTTATAATAATAATAATAATAATAATAATAATAATAATAATAATAATAATAATAATAATAACTCTGCGATGTTATGTGGATGTAACAAAATTTCGTCATTATTTTTTAAATTTTGGCCTTATTAAACAAAATATTGCTCTAATATATTTCTCTTGTGTTAAATAATGTTATTATATATTTTTCTACTCAAACGTTTAAAAAATCATTCTCGCCAGCGTCTGATCTTCGTGTTTGACATCAGTAGGCATAAGAATTTCTAAGCACTAAAGTCAGAATAAATTTATGTTGGTATTGGGTTGTAGACATCATGCGTGGGAGAGCTACAAACCACGACCTGCCCTTACCGTGCGATAGCTCATAGTTTGAGTTCCTGCTTTGAGTGTACCTAACTTGATGTTAAGTGCTTAAGTATTCCTATACCTAGACTTTTTTTTAATAGTGCTTAACGCCCGTTTTTACTACTGAGGCACCACAGGCGGTGGACACTGATGATACATGAGATGAAATGATATATTGGAAAAAGATTTTTTTAAGGAAGGAAACGTTCCAGGCCTAAGTTTAGGGTACCTCCCAGGCATTTGTCAGTTATGAGGACTGAGGAAACCTGAAAAAAAAAAAACAATCAGGGAGGACGGTTCTAGTGGAATTCGAACCCCAGACCTCCCGCACGTGAGTCCGCGCCTAAACGACCTCGGCCACCCGTGGCGGTTTATACCTGGACATCAGTAACTGTAGTTGGCCACGTCAGAACTTTCTGTTGCAGAAGTTTACGTGGGATATATTGCATCAATTTTCCAATAACTGCTATCTTCTTATTGTTGATTGGGACATCAGCAGTACATATACTTTCTGGGCAAGCATTTTCTTTTAACAACTGGAAAGAACGCTGATGTCTTCAGAGTCTATTAGTGTAGCATGAAAGCATTTGGGCGTTGCTCGTCTCATAATATTCATGTAATATATTAAACATTCGGTCATAACGTCGAAGGACACGTTTTATCAGAAAGAGCGCGCGTTTTGTCTATTACAATAATTGCTGAACACATACAAGGTCATCAAGTTGTGGAAGCTGAGGAATGTAGTCTTACAAAAAGGTAGTCACATCATCTGGTCCTCATTTGGCATGACCTTCATGAATATAAAAGTGTGTGTGTGTATTATGTCACGTTTGCAAAACAAACAAAATCATATTTTCCGCAGGTAAAACATTTCCTGCACAGGCGAAGCTGGAAGTTGGGTTTTTGCATGCGTATTTCTTATCTCTTATCACATTAGATGCTCTTCTTTTATCAATCACCAGTTCTGCAATACATCACTATAAGTGTGGTCCATTCAGCTGCTCGGGAATATTTTTCTCTGGCCCGCGAAGGGAATTAGTTCGGGAGTTCCTTAAAAACTTAAAAAATGAATTTGTAAGCAAGTCCAACGCGTACTACGTTGAAGAAGTGAACGAGAATATAAAGGTTGAACTTAAGTTGAATCCTTTTCTTACAACAGATATCACCGAACCTCTGAACAGCTCGACTATAAGCTTCAGAAGGGAAACAACACATTTATCAGCTCAGCCTTATTGATGCTTTCCGAAAAAAAAGTTGGCAATTTTGAAGATGTAAAATAATGTCACCTAAAATGTTTCAATTTATACAGAAAGACCAGCAATGAAAACAATAGCACAGTACATCCTCACTCGGGGAAGAAATCGATGACCAATTTTCCCACTTCGGCAATTTGAAGACTACGTTCTAGTTGTTTATTCATGCCACAACTGCAAATATTGCACACCAGGATTCTGAACTGCAGATCGAATCGTGCGAGCTTCAGGGGACTATCTGCTTGCTCCAAAATCAATTTGGAATGTGAATAGTTTCGGAAATACCTGTATGACGTCTGTTATATTCACAAAATTTTCTTAAAAAGCAAATTTTATGTTTGGAAGTACATAAAATGTTGAAGCTGAAGCAGAGGAAAAAGTTATCTCAGGAAACCTTGAAGTTCATCTTGAGGCATGGAAGCAGAAATTTCTGCTCTCGTAGATGAGCTCAGTATGCAGTCCTTTTGCTGGTCCAATGGTAAAACATCTTAATTTTTAGTTTAAAAACACTAATATTGAAACAGAAAAACACATTTCATTTTATAGATTTTGGTAAATAATAATAATAATAATAATAATAATAATAATAATAATAATAATAATAATAATAATAATAACAACAACAAAAACAATAACATAAGCGGGCCCGCGATACATTCTTGGGAAAAAGTTAACGAAAAACAATTGCTTTAGATAGAATTTAAGTTTGTTTGCGGAGTGTGTTTGATGCGCCCAGGAATGTTCTTATGTATTCATCTACATTATGGACAGGTACTACATTGCCACGGTTTACATTATTTTCCATGCTTGTCACTTAAATTAGGGTGAAAGTTAAGCGGCAAATTCATTTCGCACAGACAGCATACAAGTTGGGAAATTATTGTTTACAAACACGAACTCCGCTGAATCCAACAGCACATGAAGATGAAAGACTTTCTTGTTGACTCCCGCCCTTCTTTTTTCCTCTATTCGTCCCATTTCAAACTCACTTTCTTTATTTTTAGTGGCACTGAGACGCTGTGATAGAATAACAATTTTATCAATACCAGAACTTCTTTTGTCCACTTTAACCGGCAGCTGCAATCAGGGGCTGCTTGCTTAGCGTTCGCAACCTTGCCCTTCCCACCGAAACGAGCTCTTTTTCCCTTTAAGCATGAGCTACCTGGAACGCTTAAAAGTTCAAAATATACAAAAATTAGTGGGTGGGATTGGTCCTCAAAACTAAATTATGTCATGAGGCACGAAAACCCATAGTTCTGACGCAACCAATGTACAAAGTATAACTACTCTCCGCCTGACGCTTGAACATTAAAAAGACATAAAGCTTGGGACTGTAAATAGAATGGGGGATGATTGATTAAGCCCCATTTTGAAGTGCTAGTTTGTGGCGGTAATAAAAAAGAATTGCTTATTAATTATGATGTAGAATGTCACTGCCACGGCTTGAAAGTCTGCGTCGAACACTCCTGCTGCCGCGATCGGAGAGATGAAATTACTTCAAGAATTTTCCTGCAAAGTTTTCAGGGGAGGAAGGAGAGGCGGATTAAGGCTTCACAAATGACAATACTGTTCACACTTCACTGTTTATTTTATCAGTCACTTTCCTTTAGCAACACTTCCATACCTTTAGCAAGGAGCTGTAAACTTTTTAGATATTTCCTGACTCCGTAACTCATGTTCTCTAGTGTTCGCATATGCATATAATCTACTAGGTTTGAAGTGACTGTTGTCCGCTACTTGCACTAAACGTATTATTTACGAGACGTATTTAAACTACAGTTTCCCGCGATCGCTTTGTCTACACAAAATCACGCTTGTTCCATCTTCCACCAAACACATCACACCATTGACATCTTCTAAGCAAAATGAGCTTTACTGTTCCACTTCACAAGTTATATTTCTCAAAATCTAAATTGTACTGTCCTATCTCGCTTCCCGAAGCGATCCGTTCTGTGTCCTTTCCCCAAGCGAAATGTGTCGAAAAAAGCCTTCAAAGACATTTTTAATAGTTCTTTCTACGCGTCTTCCACGAGAAGTCAAATTTTCGAACATTCCAGACGCGTTACCAGATTTCCTTCTTGATTGGCTTAATCTCTTGCCGCTGGAAGATTCTTGAAGAAACATTTTAAAATTCGAGAACTGATTGGCTAGACTTATTTCATTGTTAGTTAGCAAGAGATGTACAGGAGCGAAAATCTATCTTTTTTTAAGAGATGATTATCGGTCCTGGTGGCATAGTGGTTACCATACTTGATTCCTAAACCCAAGATCGCGGGTTCGATCCCTGCCAGAACCGATGGATTTTTTTCGGGCGTAAAAATCCTAAGTATGGCTTCTTTCGGAAGGGAAGTAAAGCCGTCGGTCCCGTGTCGTACATTTACGGCACGATAAAGAACCTGAAGCCTGAAAAAGAGGCATCTGAGCAAAATTTGTCGGCCGTTTCACGCCCTGATTAGAATGGGGTGTTGATCTGAGATGTTAAAGAGCGTCCGTAAATAAAAAACAAAACAAAACAAAAAAGGTGGGGAGGAGGGACGGTTGCCCAAGGTGAAAGCTATCCACCAGTTTTTTTTTTTTTTCAAGGACTTATTTCACGGAGATTAAAAGGAAGGTGCCCTTGCTATTGAATGGCTGGCCTTGCAGAAGTCGCTTCTTTGTATTACAGGAAAGTTGTTATCTTTACAGCAGAAATGTAAGTTTTTTGAACAATCTACATCATTCTATATAAATACATCGTGAAATATATTAATCTAATGAAATATACTATGATAACAGTTAATTAATTATATGGGACTAAATCTAGATGTCCCATTACAAGCTTGCTTTTCGTGTTCATCTTCTGTTGCAAGTTACTATTTCGTCATCTTGAAATCCTTTCCTACTAGCATTGAGTTTTATAAGAGAGTTGTCACATAAAAGCTTATTATCCTAGAATTATACTTACGATAAATACATAATAGTAACATTATTAATCAAACAAATAATATATGTACAATATTTAAAATATACATACGCTACATTAAAATAGGAACAATAAATGCCGCTTCAAACATCAAGGGAGAGGGTAGAGTCAGGTTAATGTTAATAATGTCAGTAAAAATAAATTGATGTCTCTGTACTACCCTTCATAGTGAAATGAGAACAGATCTTTATGCAAGTGACTATTTTTTACTTAATGAAATCAGGTTATTTATGTTTTGCGGCATTAAAAGCTCAAGATTTGTAGTTTTACATGCATATAAATGCGCATATTCACATTAGTGTCAGTTCCTTAGTTTCTTGCTTTAAATATGCATCTTTACTTAGCAACCAAATCATTATGTTATGTTATTCTTTTTATTTTTCTTAATTGCTATGTTAAGTGACTGAATTTCGTCTGGCTGAAAGTAAAATCTCAGGTAAGGCAATAAACACGTCAATTCACTTCAAACCTAACCCATTGTTTTTAGCGAATTCCGAAGGAACTCAGTTGTACCTACGAAATAATTTTTGAACAATTATTTCAGATTCTACCTACTATGCACCGAAAATGACATTGAGAAAGTGTGTAATACGCATGTACATATCGGTCGCAATTTTTATTTTTTCTCAATCAAACTCAACCATCAATCAACAAACGATTGGTCGAGATCGTTAACCAGCAAAATTAAGCAATGGGGGGGGGGAGTTAATCTAAAGCGAAAAATTAAAACAAAAGTAAATTCTCTAGCATCGTGCTATTGAAAGTGGGGTTATGTCTGAAAACTGAGTGGGAGTTAAAGCAAATTTTAAAATTCTTGCGGCCACAATTTAATTTTTTTAAAGTAAACCCCGGCATATGCCATTAAAATAAAATTAGTAAAATATTTTCTGAAAATCAGTGAAATCAGATTATTAAGAACGGGAAGTATACCTGAAACTGAACATTTAAAAATCGCTCTAGGGGCAGCAATATTTGCTTTTTCGCAACGAAACTCGGTATATACCATTTAAATAAAGTAAGAAAAATAGTTTCTGAAAATTAGGGAAATCGGATCATTAAGAGTGGAGATATATTTGAAACCGAATTTTAAAGAATGGGGGTTAAAGTCAAATTTAAAAATCGTTCTAGAAATTGCGTATATGTCATTAAAATAAAAGAGAAAAAATAGTTTTGAAATTCAGTGAAATCAGATCATTAGGAGTAGGGTTTACCTGAAACCCAACATTTAAAAATTACTCTAATGGCATCAATATTTTTTTTCGCATATAAACTCGGTATATACCATTGAAATAAAACAAGGGGAAAAGTTTCTGAAATTTAGGGAAATCGCAGTATTAGGACTTGAATGATGTTTAACGCCCGTTTTTACTACTGAGGCACCATCGGTGTGCACAATGGTGATACATGAAATGAAGTGATAAATTGGGAAAGGATTTTTTAAGGAAGGAAACGTTTCAGGCCTAAGTTTAGGGTATCTCCCAGGCATTTTTATGACGGCTGAGGGAAACCTGGAAAAAAACCTTAGTCAGGGAGGACAGTCCTGGTGGATTTCGAGCTCACAGACCTCCCGCTCACGAGTGGCATCATTAGGAATAGAGTATACTTGAAAACCGAAATTTAAAAAGCGTTCTTGCATTTTTCTCTATATTGTTTTAAAATAAAAGAACAAATTAATTCAGCATATAAACTGTATTTATAACGATGCATATGTTTATATTTAACAAAAGATAGCAAATATGAAATATTATTCTAATATTTGTATGTAAGGGCGCTTTGTAATAACCTTCAGAAAACGTTTACTACAATAACATTATATTACGTTTCAAAGTCAATGAAAATAGATGAAACTGTTGTTTGTATATTGTTGATAATGTGTATGTGCTTAGTGCATTGTAATTGTTTTTAAATAGTAACATGTTTTTGTTTCATTCAAATATATGAACAAATTCTTCTTAAATACACAATGTAACTCGAAACTTTCTATTATTATTCTCTATTTTAGTGAATGTAAAGATGATATCAAGGGCTCAGTTCGTAAACATGGTTACACTTAAAAATGTTTAAAAATACCCACACAGTATAGCTTTGCCTATCAGTGGTCATATATTTTATTTAATTAATAATTAATAATATCATTCACTTTTGTAGTTAATTTCAATAATAATAATAATAATAATAATAATAATAATAATACTTCTAAAAAAGTGATTTCTCTTTTGTGACACTTATGGATTGCAAGAGTTCTACTTTTGTTTCCCTAATATCACACCGTAATGCCATAACTTATTTCATTCCATTAATTAATAAGGCCTAATTTGGATTCTATATTACTTTTTAATGTTATTCAACTTGGTGAGGAATTCGCTTAGTTTACACAGCTCCTGCGTGACGGACTTTTTCTTTGCATATGGTGCGTTAAAGTAATATATTTAATTAAATACGTATCAACTGTGTAGAGTGAATGGACAAAGTTGAAATGTTTACGATATTCGCCACATGCGTAAGTTACAATGCATTGTTTACACCTTTTTCCGCTCTTCTGAAATTGGACAATTGGACACTCTAGCTGTGCTAATTACGGCTTAAATCAAATGCTCCTCATTCACATTATTGTAGCAATGGCAAATATTCT
Source organism: Metallyticus violacea (assembly GCA_030762175.1). Classification (NCBI taxonomy): domain Eukaryota; kingdom Metazoa; phylum Arthropoda; class Insecta; order Mantodea; family Metallyticidae; genus Metallyticus; species Metallyticus violacea. The sequence continues at coordinate 39,600,623 of CM060839.1, forward strand.
GGCAAGAAACGAAACTGAATTTGATTATGCAGCTGACCTTATGCATACATGGAAGAAAAATGTGCTTCAATGACATCTGTGAATTTGTAAACATATTGTCCTGCCTTCAAATTTATACTGAAAGACAAAGGGTAACCTTTTTTGAATCGGTCCTGGTGGTCTTGTGGTAACAAGATTGCGAGTTAGATTTCGACCAGGGTCGATGGACTTTTCCCAAAATTGTAATTATGGCTTCCTCCAGGAGGAAAGCAAAGCAATGGATTTACAATATGTAAGAAGAACCTCAAGTCTGAAATAAGAAGCCTCTGAGCAAAATTATCGCTGTTTCGCCTCCTCAATTGATTGGAACGCCGGTGGCCTGAGATGTTAAGAGAGCGTCTGTAAATACAGAAACCCTTTTTGGTGGGAAATGTGAAAAACAATTGTAATTTATTGTGAGGAAAACTACGAAGTAAGTGGCTAATATTAAACAGCGTGATCATTGTTTTTTCCTAATTGCCTAAGCCAGATCAAGCTCTCATTTAAATTGCGGGCTCAATCCCGGTTAGGGTCGATGGCTTTTTTTCGGGCGTAAAAATCCTAAGTACGACTTCCTTCGGAAGGAAAGTAAAGTCGTGGGTCTCGTGTTGTACATTTACGGTACGTAAAGGTGCGGACTCGTGAGTGGGAGGTCTGGGGTTGGAATTCCGCCAGGACCGTCTTTCCTGACTGAGGTTTTTTCCAGGTTTTCCTCAGTCCTGATAAATGGCAAATGCCGGGGACGTATCCTAAACTTAGGACTGCAACGTTTCCTTCCTTAAACAAATCCTTTCCCAATATATCACTTCATTTCATGTGTCATCAGTGTTCACCGCCTGTGGTACCTCAGTAGAAAAAACGGGCGTTAAACACCATTCAAAAAAAAAAAAAAAAAGGTACGTAAAAGAATCTGGAGCCTAAAAGAAGACTCCGGGCAAAATTTATCGGCCTTTTTACTCCCTGAATTGAATGGGACGCTGAAGATCTGAGATGTTAAAGAGTGTCCATAAATAAACCAAACCATCAAGCTCTTATTTAAAATGCATTTCGAAAAGTTATTTTTGTAATTTGCTTGGGAAAAAATATCTGTAAGCTGTGTTAGAAGTGAAATTGTGATTTTTCTTACGGTGAAAACATTTTTTATATGAACATTTTCTAATTGCCTTTTTCAGGTACGAAATGTAACTAATTGTATATTATATATTAGCTATATAGTTTAAAACAAAACCCACTACAAATGTTTTTACTGGAAAATTTTGTGTTGTTAAAATCGGAATTATATGTGTGAAATTTTATGACTTAATTTTATAATTAAATGGTTGCATAAATAAAATGAAAGTACTTTTAAAATTAATAAATATATTTGTAAGGCCTATTTTTAGTTTTGTACTATATATTTCTTATTTTTAGAGCTTATTTTATGTACCTAAACCATTGTTTTAATGCCTCACAATCCACTGTCCGGTAATAAGTTAGGAACAAATGATAATGATGCAAGTTTTGATTGTGCTACCTGTTGATTCACAGAAAATATTACTACGCAGTATTTACTGGCAGTGTGCCCGTTACAACGTTTATATTCGTAATAACAGGTAGTGACAATGCAAAATTGTTCACTGCAATACCTCATAGGTAGTTCAGAATCTTTGAGAGGATGATACCAGATGCACAGTGACTGGAAAGTTGTGTGCTATAAGAAGAACAAAAGCACTTCACTGAGGTAAACAACCGTTTTTAATGTAGTGCTCAGAGCTTCTGCCATGTGATCGCAACTTCTCTGTCATTGAACAAATGAAATATAAACAGTGTTTGCGAGATAGTATGTAAAACGCCAGGACTATAACTTCCCAATCCGCAGGGTGAGAACATTCAATCGGTATATACATAGCAGCTATGGACCATGCATAGAGCTGTGGTTTTAAGGTCCAAAACACAAAAGAAATTTTTTGAAAATGTCTTTTCTTCCATATTTACAGTATTTGTGTCTATATTATATATTTAATGCATATCTGATGTATATTTAAATCTATTTCGTGACTGCAACATCATGTATCTATTGTACACTTTATTTCTTTAATATTTACTATCTTAAGTAATGAAAAACACCTGACTTGATTGAGCAAAAGAAGTTGTATTTTAGAATTTGGCTTGCAAGGAATATAAACGTTCAGGCATAAAATCCCTGATCTCAGAAAAAAAGTTTTGGAAAAGCAGACCGCCTCTTATCAATTTCATTGGCAAAAAAGAAGGATTAATGATATCGCAGATCGTAAGTGCTAAATTTTTACTTAGGCTTACCTGCAGAGTAATGAATGCTTATGTCATTAATCACTGTCATATTTTAACCAATATTTCTTTTCTAAAGCATGCATTCATTCATCCATCTTGCGAACAACAAGGTCGTTTGCGCATTTCATTTTTAAAAGTTCGACAATCATGCCGAAGTTCTCTCACACCCATTGTGAATATTACATCATCCATCCAGGTTCTTGTTTGTTTGTTTGTTTTTTTTTTCAAGTCCCGATATATCAATTATTTCACGATAATCAGTCCATGTAGATGTTAATGAATATTATTTTCAATACTTGGTAAAGCGATGTTAAGCAATATCTTGTTTAATAGCACTACCTGTACCAACTTACCTTATTTCAAACACTCTTAGGGTCAGTTGCTAACGGGATTTTAACTGTAAATTAAAAGTAACTAGTGGTTATTCATAATTTCTGTTGTATAAAAATAACCTCAGCTATGTAACACCGAGTTTGCAATAACCGTCAAACCTATAGCAACATTGCGAAATAATAGGGAAATACGTGTTTAGAACAAGTTGATGTTCAAGTGTTCAACCTAAGAAAATCAATATTTATTCATTTTCCCGCCTCCTATACATGTTTCATCATCTTCTTTTTGTTCTTCTTAATAACTCTTTAAATATGGATAAGTCAAAACGAATGCGCGCAAATTTTAGCAAATGTGAGAGGAAATTAATTATTGATCTGTATAAGGGAATAATTGAAAATAATAATAATAATAATAATAATAATAATAATAATAATAATAATAAAGCAGATTCGATCTCAAATAGGATAAAGAACGTTCATGGGGGGGGGGGGAAATTGCCAAAGAGTATAATTCTATTCTGAAGACTTCTGCATCATAACCCCCAAGTGATAAAATGGGTATGTGTGTGCAGTCTATAGCACCTAAAACTGCAGGAAAGTTGCAAATGCTACAAAAGCCTAGAGCATCAATTCTCTTACATCGCCCTCTTGGGCTAGCATTTTAATGAACTTTATGGAAGATTCTACTGGTCGTTCTTTTCTTTAATATACATCCAATAACTATTTGGAAGCTCCCTGTCGCATAGAACTTTTAAGTTAGTGGTGTCATGAACATGGAATTCAAAACATGGTTTCGCTTAGTTTGTGATTGTAATCGGAGACGTAATATCTGTTTCAGTTCTTCAATATTTTTGCTAAGCGAAATCGCATTTTGAATTATTTGTAATTCAGTTCTAGAAACGGATTTTTTCTCTCATGAAATACACGAGAAGCACGGTGAACCTTCGGATGAGATGTTGAAAATCACAAAGTTGTACAATATACCGCTTATAAGGTTAACCTAACATAACCTACAATTGAATGCAACCATGTTGTTATTACAAAGGGTAATAGAGATGAATTAAAAGGTTCAAACCCACATTCGAAAGGAGACTTTTTTCTCGGAAATGAAAAGTGAATCAATGAATAATTTTATTTTAATAAAGTTGAAATAAACGTAATTCGGCATTTTATTTATAAATGATGTTGTTGTGCTTTGGGAAATGTTTTATTTAACAATTACTAAACTCTTAGTTAGTGCTTTGTCTTGTGAAATTTCGTGAGCTAGATTTAATTTGAGGTTAAGGCAAAACAATCTTACATTAATTTTTACATAACCAAAATTTCCATGCTAAGTATAATGATGGTTAATTTATGGGTTAAACTCAAGTTAACTCTTTATAAAACTGGCTCTTAAACTTTTAAGATTCCAGTTTAAAAAATTAGCGAAAATTGTTTATTTGTTGGGGAGCATTAGAATATGAAAGAAAAATTCTATCGTTCGGTTTAAAACATTAGAATCGCCCACCGTACTAACTCATAAGACATGATGAAATATCTACGACGCTATCTGAAAGGCGAGATTTGGCAAACATGCATTTGGTTTTATTTGCAGTAGAAAAGCTGCTACACTTCTGTAAACAGTTTTTAAACACTTCAATAAAGAAAACATAACTTCACAACTAAATTAAGAACTTAACAGAAAAAGCACTGCTACATAATTTTTGTTGAGAAAAATTGTAATGGAGAACTAAAAAAATAAGTTATATACGTTTTCTGTTAGAGAAACGCACCATCATAGGAAATAATGCTGATTCATGATTGCGCGAATCTCAACAGTTTCTTTCAGTTTTAATTTAAGAGTAAAGGAAAGCAAGCCAATCAGAGATGGTAGATGTGAGGACTACAAAAAGCTTGTTTACATAAGTAAAAGAATGAGAAACGCTTTGCGCATGTTATTAAGGTGCACGGGCCAAGAACTGTGAGGAGTGGGGGAAGTTGAGCACTTGAACGGTCATGCCATTGCTTTTGTCACACACGTAATTGTGTGCATTGCTCTGGCCAGAGAGGAACTGCTACGCGCAACGGCGGAAGGAATCGGAAGCCTGTGAGTTGCTTGATGTTCAGTTGTTTTGCATGCCGATAACGGTACTATCAATGGTTCATAAGTTAATTTATTTTAGTGCAAATTACTAGACTTTAAAAACATTTGGCTATTATGATCAAACTTTATTAAGAAAATGTTATCTTAAGTATTTTCTGCTGAAATTATGAGGGTGATGATAACATTAACGCAATTAAAACTAGCAATAAGTGATGCTTGCCAGAAAGATTTTTTTTTGTTAGCGTTAAGACACGTAAATAATGTAGATAGTGCTTAAAATGTCTTATAGGATTAATTATTGTTATTGGCTTTGTGTTATTTTATGCGATCTTAAAATATCCTGATAATCGTGGGTTTTTTTTGTTTTTGTTTTTTTTGAGTAGTGTTTAACGCCCGTTTTTACTACTCAGGCATCACAGGCGGTGGACATTGATGTTACATGAGATGAAATGATAAATTGGGAAGGATATTTTTTAAGCAAGGAAGCGTTCCAGGCCTATGTTTAGGGTATCTCCCCGGCATTTGCCAGTTATGGGGACTGAGGAAAACCTGGAAAAACCCCAGTCAGAGAGGACGGTCCTGGTGGGATTCGAACCCCAGGCCTTCCGCTCACGAGTCCGTGCCTTAACGACTTCGGCCACCCATGGCGGTATATATAACCGTGGTGAAACCTACAAAAATGACCGATTCAAAGCTCGATTTTTATCTTTAACTTTCGTAATCATAAATGCACAATTGCAAATTGCTTATTTGCCGTAAAAAAGACAGATTATTATTGAATTTAACTATTTGTGCAATATCAGTGAAACATTTAATGTACATTAAACAAGTATAGAACCGAATTTATACATGATCTATGTTTTTATTAACACCAATGGATTCTGATTAGGTTAGAGTATACCACAAAATAGATAATTTCGCATATTAAAACGTGTTTCCAGGTTATCAAATAAATTGTGCATTTATGAATTTAAAATTTAAATTTTTATAAGAAAGTTTTAAGCAACTGGCAAGCTTTATAAGAAAGCTTACTTTTAAGTGAATGTATCTAAAACACGTTTAACGCGTACAATTCGTTTTTCACTTTTGAAAATGAAAATTAAGAATAAAATATTTAGAAATAAACCTAATCTAAACACTAAGCAGATTGACAGATTACAGTGCATTCATAATTCCTGCGTTCGTTTCGTAAATTTGATCATGTCGCATCTCTACGCAATCAACTGTCATGGCTACTTCTAAAAATACTTTAGATTTTCCGTTCTCTTACACTCCTTTTCAAAATCATCCGCACCCCCATCCCTCTGTGTATCGCCTCCCGCTTCCTGTCCCTACCTCGAACCTGGAATATGACTTTACTATCTCTGCCACCGAACACTTTTACTCAACCTGATTCAGCGTGCTAGTTCCCAAAATGTGAAACTCCCTTCCTTCTGAAATCAGAGATTGTAGGATGATAAAGCAATTCAAACGTAGATTAAATTGTCATCTCAACTCTAGGAATCACAACAGTTAGTCTCAAGCTTCATTTTCTTCTTCTTCCTCCTCCGTCTCTTCCTCCTTTCTTCCCCCTTATACTCAAGAAAAATTACTGAAGAAGAATGGAATTCTAACACTATATTTATCAACTTTCTAACTATATTAAACATATGTAATATTTACATATAGTGTATACCTTTAATTTGGCTTTTTCTTCTGTATTTTATGTATATTGTATTCTGTATTTTTGCTCCCTCCCCCCCCCCCCGCCAGGTGGAGTGTGGAAGAGAAGGCTCCACAGCCTTAACTCTTGTCATGGTAAATAAATAAATGTGCAATTTAAAAAAATACTCTTTGAACTTCAGTCGAATACATGTTGCATCTCAAAATGTTCGTTGCGGCTTCCATACAATCCTTCGAATATGTACAGTTAACCTTGTTCAAATTTCCATCTACTTGAGATATGAATTCTTCAGGATTTGCAGCGAGTGTGCTGATGTTTGCATTAGAGATATTATAAAATAAGTATATGGAATTAAATAAGAAACAATATGAAAACATAAGCAAGTTAACTTTTGTTTGCGGTAGACTTCATTATTTGTATATTGAATATAGAGCAGGCGGCACCTTACGTACAAAATAAACCTCAAGTTATCCGGTTTCTACCCTATTATCTATACTATTAATGTAAAAGTTATGGTGACTTGCAGCACTTTACGGAATATAATATTAAAGCATTCTTGTACTATTGCTAGGTATTGTTCAATACTCGTCGCTAGAATCCGAATTTTTATGTACTATTATCCTGAAACATAACGTGTACTAAATATGTAGTATCATAATTTCACAGGCACTCAAATTCTGTTTCAAAATAATTTATTTAAAGTTAAGACAAAACTGATATAAATTAACATTTAAATGTGATACATGTAATGTGTTTTTGACGCAATCGTAAATTCAAGGCATAAAACAGAATGTGTCACAAGATATTTCTCCATAGTTTCAGCAGTTAGGCTCCATCAACGGTCGGAAAGTATGCTCTTATATTGTGAAAACGGCCTCTCGGCTCCACACGACGTCACTAGTGATATTTGATATCTAAGGTATTAGGGCTTTCTAATCGCACTCATGAAAGAAAAATTCAAATTTAAAATTACAAACCGTTCATTAACTTTCACTTATAAAATATTTACTACATAGTTGGCGTCCTTGTGAAGCTTTTTAAAGTACATATCGAAATGTGCAGTGTAACCAGAAACTGTAGTTTTATCTATTTAGCTACATTATCGTCTACATTACTTATTTTTTGCAGAAAATTCGAGAGTAATAACATAAAATACTGAAGATTCTTATTTTATTACTAGAACATTTCTGGAATAATGCAACAATTGAATTTTAAAACAGTGAAATTTACAATAATAATTACAACGATAATATTTTGTTTATTTATGTATAATTCGAAGAAAAGTCATTAATAACAGAAATATATTAAAGACAGGGAAGATCAGATTGTACCCAAGTATATGGTGAATGTTTCAACTCTCTAAATTTCAGAATATCAGTTTATCCGCTGTACTCGCAACTGTATGGGGGCGGTATTGCCGTGAATTCTTGTTTGGAAAGAAGTCCCCGGTGTTTTCGTCTCATCGCTGGCTTCAACTGGTTCACCATGTAGGGAAAATTTAGTACCTGTTGTGAGCTATCAAAATATTTTGTGATTTGTGACTTTTCAGCAGTAATCTAAAAAATGTCGCTGTTTAAATAATATTTTCCAATATCCAGAGTGTTATTTCTGCGAGCATTACGGTCGAAAAACTTTTATTATTTTCATACGAAACAAAGTTTTAGGTGTGTAACGTGAGGAGTGTAATGGCATAAATACCTACTGTCATTTTTGCACTATCTTTATATTGTATTGTTATCGTTTTGATGTGTGCGTTTAATTTTCAGAATAATTTATGGCCAGGAACATTATGTTAGATATTTTAAAACCCCATTTAAAACGTTCTATTTGACTTTAAGTGTGAAAATATGTTTAGAATATTATGATCCTCAACATTTAAAGAAAGGTGTAAACAGGGCGAGACCGAACAATCGGAACAAACTTCAGGAAGGAAACCTGAATATAACCAATAAATTTTGGAAATGGACAGAAACATTGTAATTGGAGTAACTGGATAGGATCATAGTAGCAGCTGAAGAACACTCATAGAGATATTGGGTAAAAAAACACTTTTTTGGTTCACAGATTATGCCCATATATAACTCTTGTATTTAAATTAATTTAAACTGCAATTTAAATATAATCACCTTACTGTTACACAACACATTCATTTTTTTTTCCCTTGGTCATTTCCCGGAACTTGCATATTTTTAACGTTAGGTGCATTTTTCTCAAAAAAACTATGTAAGATTTAAGCATGACTTTCTTGTGTGCGGGCAAAATACATTGCTCGTTAATGTGTGTGTGTGTGTACACACACACACACCTGGTGAAATTTTTTAACTTATTCATGCATGAAAGTTCGGGAAAAAAATTATGGCTTGAACTTTGCATAAAAATAAAACTATATGCAAATATTTTTTAAAAATTGTACTTTTGGTTTATATTACATATTATTTCACCAGAAATGTTAAATAATATGTTTGTAAATTGTTTTAAAAATTGAGAAAGCTGAGATTAATTAGTTTGTAAGAAAAGTGCACCTAAAGCAGCAAAAAATTTAAAAAAAATTCCCCGATTTATTAAAACAATTATAAAGTAATAACAATTAAGGTTAGCAAAAATGTAAAACAGTTTGATTCAGAAATAATTTCTTTATAAGTATTTTCATTTGAAAAGATAGTATTATTATTAAAAAACTCAGCTTATTTTGTTGAGGTTCAGCATGAAAATGGTCATCAAGTCTCTATCAAGTGTGCTGAAAGGCGTCATGTATGTTGACGCGGTTGATAATGTGCAAACACTTGAACAACGGTCAACGAAGCCTTCGTAACTGCTCAGGTACAAGAGGGAACACTGGAACGGGTGCGGCAATTCATGATGTACACATTCAGGTGCATGGCGGGCACTCCGTACCTCTCCAGTGACGTTGCTATACTTTAAATATGCATTTTGATGTTTCGTAACATTGATATTTTTACTTATTTTGAACTATACTACTGCTCTAATTACAGCATTTCTCTGCACTTTGCAGGGTTTCTGTATATTTCCGGACATATGTTAATATACAAATTTTTATTCATTTCTATGTCAAAAATCGTCTGCTGATGTTTATCTCCATTGTTCGACCAAAGTTGTTTTTTGGCTACAGCATTTTATTGTTGTAAAAGTTTTAAATTGATTTGTACAAGTTTATTTTTAAACACGTTTATAAAAACATACAAAGGGTCAAAAAAGTTAATGAATGAGCTCCTATAAGAATTTCAGGAAAGACATATTTAAATATCTTTAAAATCCAGTATCCAGCTCATAGTATTCTACTAGGAATAAGCATTTCTTAATTACCCCGAAGGACTGTCAAAAAGTAAACAGTGATTTAATATATCTGTGGATGTGTTTAATAGTCTGGCAAGAGAAGCTCTTTCCATAAGTATAAATAGATTTAAATAATTATTAAAAAACTGGCTTCTAGTCAACTCATTCTATGACATTAATGAGTTTTATTACAACTGATAAGTACTATAGCATTTTAACTAGTTTTCTTGATTTTTTCCTTGCTCATTTATTTTCACTTAAATTTGGTAGCCACAGGTAACTTGTTTCACTGACAAAAATGAATTTTTTCTGCGTTTTCCTTCAATTTTGTTTTGACTCCTATATATTCAGTGCAGCAGTTTGTATCTTCTTTCCTTTTTAAAACAATCGCAAATTTTGGAGGTTGAAGATACACACGAACGAATTTCCGAAATTGAAAACTGAGAATGCTGTCCTTTTCAAATTTATACCAAAGATTTACGCTGATACGAGTAGATAGTTATTCATTTATCACTACTATTATCTTTATGGTTCAAGATTATGATTTTTTTAATTACGCCAATAAAAAGTCTCTCATGAAACATGTATATGTGAAAATATATATTTTAATTTAAAAAATATAGACAGATTAAAATTCAGGGGCCAATTAAAAAGTACACATATTCTGAGCTTGCTCGCAAAATATGAGATGAAAAAATAGATAATATGTATAGTTTTTCATCTTATATTTTGTTAACATGCTCAATTTTTTAATTTGCCACGGATTTTTAATCCGTATGTGATTATTAGATCTGTAAAAGTGTTTGAATTATGTTATATCTTTTTTCACATAAAACTGCAAACTTAGTATTAAACCGTATAAAACTACTTAAGGATGACTCACAATAAAACCCGGGGCAATATTGTTCATCAACATGTGTAAGCTTGTGCACTAATTTCATTATTCTACCCCCCCCCCCAAAAAGTTTATGCAAGGAATGTTTTGTAGGAAGGAAAACTTTGAAAGCATAAAGAACAAGACAAACAAAAATTTACATGCATAACTCACATTAAAAGCCTCCCGGTTCAAGCTGGGCTTTCAGATTCATCTGCTGCTATTTTACCCATTTTCTTCTTCTGCTACTTCGTTTACTATGAAAAACTCCACTTTCTGCTCTGGATTGCATGACTTTGTTCACGTTACAATGAGACCACCACGAGTGACCGAGGTCATTAAGACGCGGCCTCGTGAATGATCTTGAGCTCGATTGCCAACAGGGCCGTTTTTTTTTTTTTTTTTGAATGATTTATTTATGAACGCTCTTTAACAGCTCAGGTCATCAGCGTCCCATTCAACTCAGGACGTGAAACGGCCGACAAATTTTGCTCAGAGGCCTCTCTTTCAGGCTTGAGGTTCTTTTTCGTGCCGTAAATGTACGACACGGGACCCACGGCTTTACTTACCTTCCGAAGGAAGCCATACTTAGGATTTTTACGCCCCGAAAAAATCCATCAGTCCTGGCCGGGTTCGAATCCGCGATCTTGGGTTTAGGAGGCAAGTATGGTAACCACTACACTACCAGGACGGACAACAGGACCGTACTCCCTGAATGAGGTTTTTTCCAGGTTTTCCTCAGTTCTCATAAATTACAAATGCCGGGAAGGTACCTTAACCTTAGGTCTGGAACGTTTCCTTCCTAAAAAAATTTGTTGCCCAATTTATCATTTCATCTCATGATCATCAGTGTCACCGCCTCAACAGTTAAAACGGGCGTTAAACACTATTAAAAATGTTACAGTGACGTTTTTCTTTTAGAGTTCACAACTAAAACCCATGAAAGACCCGGTATTATCTCTTATATTAGTCAACCGACAGTCTTTTATCTCACTTTAATTAATCGATATTTTTCTCAGTACAGAGTTCGCGTTCGGTCAGCACATTTTGCGTGTTCATGTATCCTAAGTATTGTTTTGAATATGAAGAGTCATCATTCCGTACCATGTCTTTACGAATAGTCTTAAGTAATAGCTTGAGTTGTTGTTGAAGTTATAATTCAAGGTCTGTTGTTAAGAACTGTACTCTTAACTTTACTGCATGATCATTTAAAATTTAACCATTGCACATGTTACTCCGAAAATGTTGCGATGTGAAGATTACAACGAAAGCAGCAACTATAATGAAGGCAAATAAAACTTCCCCTCTAGATTTTGTTACTTCCAGTACCAGTTTTTAAACAGAGTAATTTATATAGAACTAATACATTTCTTTGTTTGTTTCAAAAAGAATTATGCTAACGACAACTTATTATACCTGAAATACAGAGTATCTTTGGGAAATTATTAACCTCTATAGAAAATGTTTAAAATGTCCTCCTTCGTGCAAAAAGCATAACATACACGGCGTTCATTGTGCAAAATCCTGGCATTTTGTTCATCACCATTTTTGCGGCTATGCGAAATCAAGCGCTCATTCTATTGGGTCGTCCAAAATCCACAAGTAAATTCATTTATGCACCAAGTTAAATTTTGGGTTTGGTGCGCAATATCCACACAGATAATAGTGGGACCAATATTTTTTCCCCAGACTGTGGACACTGTAGAGTATCGCTGGATTTTCATGAAGTTTGTTGAGCAACTGGACGATGTAGAGCTGGGTCATGAATGTTTTCAACAAGATGGCGCTACATGCCATGCATCAAATTAGCATGGCGCTAATTGAAATTTTCTGTAACGACTGGATATCTCCAAGAATGTGTGGCCACCGAAATCTCCTGATTTGACAATATCTCACTTCTTCTTATGAATTTACTTAAAAGACAGAATTTACACATGTCCCCAGACATTGGACGATCTCAAGCACAACATTTAACAGGAGATTAATGGTACTGACAACACGGTCCTCTAACAAGCGGCAAGTAACATGGAATGCCGTGTGGGGTTATGCCTTATACAGGAGGGAGGACATTTCCAACATTTTCTATAGGGGTTCATAATCTCCCAAATATACTCCTCATTTGAGATACGATAAGTTGTGGTTAGCATCATTCATTTTGAAATAAATAAATAAACAAATAAATGAGTTTGTCCTATATAAATCTCTCTGTATAAAGACAGCAGAATATGTTATTGTTGACAATTAAATCAGTGGAGAAAAGTTGCAACAGCTCATGGCATGTAGTGTTTTGGTCTTTCTCTCCTGCAGGAATTTGTTACAAACAAAAGAGAAACGTTGCTATGTGACAGATAAGAATCTTGTTTCCTCGTGAACTCAGTACTTGTGATTGAAATATATTATATAGAAGTAATTGCATTTCGGAATAGCTGAATGATTGTAAAATATTTTGATTTTCATCATTTGTGCGCACGGTACTGCCGATTATGCATGTTGCTTGGAATATTGTTCCTCCATGAATGTTGGAGAGATGATACAGTTATTTCAGTGGAAGTTAAATGTGCATTTAATCAAAAAGAGTTCCCATTTCGTTCAGTTACGTTTACCGCAGGATGGTATGATGCGGGGAAAATAATAGACATGTAACAACACAACAACTGAGCATTTTTTTTTTTTTTTTTTTTTTTTTTAATTTTCACTACTCTCCCATTCTGAAGCATCATTTTAAAAGGTACTAGGTTCTATTGTTCTCGAAGACCCTTTAAGATCTCCGAGGAATCTCAGAAATCTGCGTATAGCGTATTTTCATCTCCGAGTTGCCATCTTTTAAGATTTTTATGAAGTTTTCCTATAATCTACTTATTTTTTCCTCTTCTGCCTTATATGGAAGCGCAATTAGAATAAATCCCGTCGTAAAACAAATTAGTCATAATCTGCGTCAGAAAGATGCTGAACATAACTGAATTTGCAGCTGATTCTCTCTTAGTGATAAAACAGTCACTGGGACATCTCGATAATATACACTGTTACTTCTTTCACTGATGCTTATCTGGTTATCTACTTTGCAACGGAATGTTACGCTATGATAAGCTTCCTAATTGATAATTATTGTGTGTATGAGCTTTGAATTCGGCGCTCTTCCGTTTGGGAACCGTTATCGAAAAGCTGCATTACGATGCACTCCGATACTAATGAGCAACATTTTAAAATGTATGCGCTGTGCCATCTTAAACTGATTCCTTTGAAAATAAACAGTTACAGATAAATAAACAATTCAGTTCGGATTATTTTCGTTCTTAGATCACAATAATGATGTTGGCCATGTTCAAATTAAAGGACTTTTACATTATATATGTGTATATTTAGCAGTTATTTATACACTCAGATTCAGTAAGTTCCGATATTGTACATACGTAATAAAACATAAATTAACAAAAATATAAAAATAATAGTACGTATATAAATAATATAATGACCAGACAAAGGAAGCTGGTGTATTATTGACAGGTGTTAATGCTTAAATTAAAAAAGTTAAAATCTTCCGGACTGTTTTGCCATGATTCATGGTTTAATATGCTACCATAGCTTTCACCAGCTACTGCGGTTGGCATCATCAGTGGGCGATATTAAACTATAGACCGCAACAAAAGAGCCCGAAGATTTTAACTGTTTTATTATAACACTGGTTGTGAAAGTCTAAGAAGATCAGATATTAATACATTTATTACAACAAATCTATGTAAGAAAGAATTATTCTATTGAATAATAACATTTATCCAAGAGAAATATTTTTAGTTTTCGATTAAAGTAGTCTTGCGTTCTATTTCTTTTATGCAACTGAGCAATTTATTTTGTTCTGCAGCAGTTAATTTACTTTTATATACTTATTAACTACTTGTATTGATATGGGAGATAGCTTTAATTCTACTGTAATGAGTATGAACGTTACTTCGTAACAAATGACTTTCCTGTCTATATTTTTAAATACATGATAATTTCAAATACTGGGGCATTCGAAAAGTAGTGGCAACAATACTGCAAATCAGTACTGCTAACGGTGGCCATTGGAATCATGCATTATGCTTCAGGGCAGCAAATGTTTCATATATCTGTATAATTGAAAGTCTTGAAGTAAACATATTTTGTAAATACAGTGACTCTTTCTTTCTTTCTTTCTTTCTTTCTTTCTTTCTTTCTTTCTTTCTTTCTTTCTTTCTTTCTTTCTTTCTTTCTTTTATTAAGTATTACTCCCTTAATAATGTTCAGTATTTCATAAAAATCCAAGTTTCAAGAGGGAAAAATGCAACTATGTGCTTTCGGGTATTACAAGAAGCTTGTGGGACAGAGGCCCTACCATACCGAACTATTGCAAGAGTGAAGGAACGGAGAACTGTGAACACAAGAAAACGTGCTGGTAGGCCTGTCTTTGCAACAGATTTTCATGTTGAGCCTGTAAGGACTTTATTAGAAGAGTGCCCTGGGCGTGTGTGGAAATTTCTATGGAACTTTGTATTGTTGCATAGTCTGTTCTTTTTATTAACTTTTACTTAAAAAAATGCGAAACTGTTGTGCCCGCTGGATCTCAAACAGAAATAAGGCTGCGAATGGAAATAGGAAGACTGCTTCTGAAACAATATGAACATGGAAATGAAGCATTTCTTCATGAGCCCTTGCGATTATGTCTTGTGTCGAAGATCAAAAAACCTCTACGAGGCATTCACTTTCAATCAAGCTTTAGATCGATCAGCGAGAGAGATATCCAGAAATAATACTGCAATTAGGGGACGCTCTCTTCCAAGGATATGACAACGTACTGTTGACATAGCAGTGGAGCATATTATTTGAAGTATGTTATATCAAAAATAAGTTTAATAAATTTAGTGTGAAACAGTCACTAAGTTGTCATTACTTTTCGAATGCCTTATACATATAAAGATATATTGTTAAACTTTTTTGTGTTCTGTAAACTTCCCAATAAAAATTAGTTTGAGTTTACCAACATATCTAACTGTTCATTTTTGCAATATGGATATTCTGTTTGCTTCCCTCCCCACAGCGACTTTAGACAATTATACTATAGAAAATGTGATGATATGCAAGTCCATAATAGGTAATTGTTGTTGAGTTAGGCTGGCTTTAAAAACGATAAACAAGTGCCACAAAATTCATTCACTCCTGACCTTCACACAGTACAAGTGGTTGCTAAACATGTCTTGTGGTTCACAAAGAGGTCAGGCAGCTGCCGCGCTAAGTTAGCGTTGCACGGGGCGTGACACAGACATCATGCCTCACTCGTCGGACATAACAAAAGGACGTGTTGTGGAAATGCGGTCGTTCTATTCCCGATATCAACATTGCAGTCGATAAATCAGAAGATAGTGTCCGATTTTGGATTGCCTGACTCCAAGAGAAAGGAGAGGAAGAAGAAGAAACCATGTCCACAAGGTGGGAGCGCTTAGGATTGAGGACGCCATATTTGCAATTATCTTTTCGCATCTCTTCGGAAGAGATTAAATAAGTTTTAGATCATAATTAAAAAATATGTTTCATTTCCTACCGCATGAAAATGTGTGAAACATTTTTATGTAAATGTTACATTGACCGTAATTCCTAATACTCATAGAATAATTTCTTTTTCTTATTAGATGTTAGCAGACACCTTGTAATATTCTATCATAAGTTTTATCAATCCTAGTTTCCCAGCTAAAATAAAATTATTTTGTTTACAGTTATTTTTCTATTTCGTGTTATTTTGGACGACAATGCTTCTTGATATTCTACAATCCTTTTAATGTATTTGACATAAACGCTGCTCGTATACTTTCGTATGTACTATTTATACATTTACTTTTTAAGGGAAAAATGAAGAGCTTGCTCATTCCTTATATACATATAAAGTTCATTGTATTGCCCTTCAAACCTCTCTGAGTTTGTTCTTATCGATCGCTTTCTACCTCGTCGGTTCTGGTGGTGTAGTGGTAACCGTACTTGCCTTCTAAACCCAAGATCGCGGGTTCGAACCCGGCCAGGATCGATGGATTTTTTCGGGTGTAAAAATCCTAAGTATGGCTTCCTTCGGAAGGGAAGTAAAGCCGTGGGTCCCGTGTCGTACATTTACGGCACGATTAAGAACTTCAAACAAGAAGGGTTCTGAGCAAAATTTGTCGGCCGTTTCACGCCCTGAATTGAAAGGGACGCTGATGACCTGAGATGTTAAAGAGCGTCCGTAAATAAACAAATCAAAAACAACAACAACTACAACAACAACAAGCTTTCTGCCTCTCTTATTCCTCCCCCATTTGCAAGGGAAACAGACTACTGCCAGCTGACTCAAAGTAGCATTTACATATTTTCTAACCTCTTCTTTTCTCCGTAACTGTACGCGATTCTTTTGTTGCATCATCTTCACATAGTGTAATTTCTATTGACACTAAAAAGAATAACACGAGAATACACAGAATTATAGTGGACATATAAAAATGGGCCTCCTTTAAATACCACTACTTCAGCGGTTGCAAAATAATTATACTTAGAGAGTTTATGCTTTATATATCTGAAACGTGTTATACGCTTCTTGGCTTATCTTCACCAAAAACGTGTTGTCCTCCTTAAGATATCGCATTTGCTTATGTTGACCGCCTTTCACCACTTAGATTCATTAGGAAGAGCCTTGTGCAGTTCAGCACATTAAGTGGTCTGATCAGCATGCAGAAGACAGTTGAATAAACGGTTCATTGAAAATAGTCATTTGCATACATCCGGCCAGAACATGCAGACTACACTTAAGAATAAATAACCGTTCTTGAGTAAATTTAGGTAGTTGTAGTAAAGGTTTTGACACAAGGTGGCATGTTCGTAAGGTGCAGTTAGATAAAACTTAGCCTTGGAACGTTTCCATTTTCGTAAGTGGCATTAATATTTCGCTTCTTCTCTAATTGGAACTGAAGTGCTTTGTAGGAACTGCCCCATTAGAATTTAATGGTAGTCTTGGGCATTTGCTGGGAGCTAAATTCGTAATATTTAATGAAAGTTATCTCCTAAGATTTTTGCCTTTTTCGTTATAATGGCATTTGAACGAAGCTGGAAATCTTGGAGTTTGTTCTTCGACATTGTATTAAACTTTTTTTTCCCCCCCACACTCTGCTCATCTTTCAATTCTACTTAGTGACTAGATATCCACAAATAATCTTAACAGCTTTAACTATGAATAACAAAATAAAGGAACAAGGTATCATAGGTTTTGAAGAGAAATGTTCAATATAACGTTCAACTATATTGAATACGTAATGAAAGGGTGTGGTTACCATTCCAGAAAATGACTACAGGATAAGGCACAGTTTATATCCTAGAGACAAAATAAGATACACGAATTTCACGACTAATAATGGAAAACCATCAACACGACCGACAGTTTGTGATTGGCACGAGAGTTTATGGAAATCTAAAGAGCACCCCAAGTGAAAAAATGTTGAACCTGTTTTGAAGCTTTTGTTTATAGCTCTAAAAGTGCAGTTGCTGCAGCTATTCGGTCAAAGTGCAAGCATAAATATAGTTTCTGTTGACGTGCTACATGATGACTAGGTTTGATGACTAGGTTGTAACTGTAGAATTCGGGCGTTTGAAAAACCTCACCGTTTCAACAGATGAACCACGACAGGACAAAGAAAAACACTGGGTGCTATCTTATGCCCAATCGAATTCGATGAAGAGTGTCCCTGCCAATTCTTATACATTGGTGCACCATCTCACTGAGCTGTAGCTGAACGCGAGTCTTATGAACCTTTTCCTAGTCGATGATTTTGGACGAATGCCCCAATCAGTTACTTAGCCACCTCGATCACCCGACATAACGTCTATGTACTTTTTATGGAGTTATGCAAAATATATTGCATAAAGAACCAACGTTTCCAATATTGAAGTTATATGACAATAGATTTCTGCAACCATAGCGACAGTTAGGAAGAAATAACACACTGAACATGACAGGAAATCAATTTCCATCTTGATGACCTACAAACCTAGTGGGCACACATACAGATATACAATCGAGTAACGCCTAGGACCTGCATTCGGGAGATTCTGGGTTCAATTTCCTTGGGCCGGATATTCTGACCTAGGGTATTTTTGTGGTTTCTTCTGATGTCTTAGGCGAATGCTTAGATGCATATTTTCTTTCCACGAATGTCCCGCCCGCTCTTTCATATAATTTCATTCCTTTGGTTCTGCATAGGTTCGCATATGCCAGGGCGAGGTAGACTGGTGCGATGTGATGCTGGCTTGCGCTTTGGGAAAGGTTTCTGCACTGGCGTCTGGTATGGAAGTGGACCTCCTGAGGGCCTCGACCTCCTATTGGGGGGAGGGAGACCTCCACCGGCTCGGGGTATTCTATCTGAAAACATGATAGGGATCCCATCTAAGATCGTACAATCATCGACCGTGAATCGTGGCCCACGGTATCTCATCCCTTCATCCTGGAGCTACCTCAATTGGGGGTGTAGGCATAAACGGCCAGCCGTGAGCAAGGCTGAAGTACCAAAATATCCTCCTCCACCCCAAAAAAATCCAATCCAGTGTTTGAAAGACATTTTTAGAGTTGTTCTTTCATTTGAAGATTTGAAGCATTGTGTTACATGCTTCCTTATTTTGTTAGTTAAAGCTGAAATTGTAAATATAATTGGTGGGCACGCTGTAATTTGCATGTAAAAATAAATGACTTCCGAGAGGGACTGTGGCAACGAAATCTCATCAAAATTCAAAAATTGTCTTTTTAAAATAGTTTAAATATTTTGTGCGATAGCACTGGAAATTTAAAAGTCCTCGTAATAAATGATCTTAATGATTAAACAATGAATTGAATATGGTTTAAACGAGTCACGAAAACTGAATATTACTGGAAAAGTAAGGTGGAAAAAATGTATTAAGAGTTAAGAAAACAATTTTGTGACTAAAACTAGAAATGGATATATGTGTTTTGTTCCAGGTGGAGCAGAGGAAGAGGCATTATGTGGTTTTGTAGTGGAAAATGTAACAGCAAGGCAAGATTGGATGGGAAAACTGCGATTGTTACCGGTAGCAATACCGGCATCGGAAAACATACCGTATTGGACTTCGTACGCAGAGGTAAGCTTTTAAACAAAGCGATTCTCTCGTTAGAGGCTCCAAATTGTCCATTGTGATATTTGATATTTATACTCATGCACTTTTAACGATGTAAAACAGAACCTACTCATAATTTATGCTGAAAATGGACTTCCCTCTTGTTCATCTACGAGACATTCCGATTTTCTGTACATGCACTGTATGACCATATAAAGTTCGTTGCAAAGTGATAAGATTAACAGACGAAACTAGTCATTTAAAGATACAAACTGAAATAAACATATTTTAACTCAGGTACATCAAATTACATCAGGTTTATCATATGTGTCACTTACTAACAAATGCATTCCTTTTAGAGACTGTCGAATACAAAAAACAGTCCGTTGCAAAATTATAAGATCTCTTGTCATTAATGTCCTATAAATGAACCCTTTTTTCAGAGCAACCTGAATCATACGATCTCCGTCATACACTCTCCAAGTTCTGTAACACACATAGTTCAAGTTCATTCCCTGCAGGTATAATGGATATCTTTAATTCCTGCACACTGACACATTGCTTCCCAATGTGATAAACTCTCCATAAGTTCTCTATAGGGTTTAGGTCGGAGAATTGGCGGATCATTCCATGACACTAACAGTTTTGTGACGAAACAGCTCTCTTATGCATCTGGCAGTATGGATAGTGTATTGTCCTTCTGAAATCTCCAATGCTATGATCCAGTCCTCTGTGCAACAGGTTAAAGGTGCTTTTCAAGCAGTGTGCGACAGTGTACGACTTCATACGACTTGCAGGAAACGCAATATGTGGTTTCCCTCTATACCCACATCTACCTCTGTCCACGAGAAATGTTCCTCCTTGCTGTTTTTTTTTTTTTTTTTTTTCTGAGGTCATGTCAATAGTACGCCCAACCATCAGGACCGTCCAAATGAATTTATTTTCATCTCTAAATATCATATGCTTCCATTCCTCCTTTCAGGTAATGTGTTTCTTAGCCAGTCGATCGTCTCTGTTTATGGTGAACCATCAGACGGGGTTGCTTCTTCGTTTTCTTCTTCAATATGTTTGCTTGTCTGACTAGCCTGGACTTATGAATGTGGACAGTCGAATCACGAGCAAATTGTTGCAACCATGATCCACCAGCGCTGAGCTTTCTGATCACTGGCCTCTTTTGGCGAGGCGTGAGTTTTTGAGGTCTTCCAGAAGACTTTTACATTCCATAATTATTTCCTAGCTTCTGGATGTTATTTTTCATGCATGGTGACCTGCCCAGCCTTCTTGCTATTTCCTGAGACGAAAATCCTTCTTCTTTGTAGGCTTTAACCTGGCTTCGTTCAAAGCTGGACACTCCTGTCTTCCGACACATAATTACTTAATGGTGCACTCTTCACAAACACAAGGCTACTCATTCTGCAGCTGCAGAAAAGTATTTGCATGTGAAGGGCGTGAAGTATTCAGCCCGGTCTGATCATTTTGCAACAGGGCTCTTTTCTGTCTTCCGACCTGTGTGCAATGAATGAATGCGTTTGTAACTAACTCTACGAAAAAGGTCATATAATTTGATGTACTTAAGTTCGCACATATTTTTCCTCTATACCTGACGAATTTCTTCACTTGGTCTTATGATTTTGCAAAACACCTTACTGTATTCTGAGATGTTACATATCCGCTCAAATGAAATATGCTTCATCTTTTAACTAAAGTAGGCCTAAACTTCCAGAATTCCTGAGTAAGAATATCAAAACCACAGCTCATTACGCTTTTCGTGGTCCGTTACATTCATTTCTTGAATACATGTCACACGCTAAGCGCGTATATAAGTCCCCCCCCCCTTGATATGTGAAATGGGGAATCTGGAAAATTTTGCTACCTCCCGAATGTTGAGTGGGAAGGCTTCCTGTTATCAATTGCTGGATGGAAATACTCACCATATTCAGTTCTAAATGCAGTTGCAAACTTAAAATGAACGTTTTTTTTAGTATTTACGAACGAGAAACACGCGGTGGGAGTATACATTGTTAAATCACATGACATTCGAGTCACAACTGCCGAGTTGCGGTGACGCGGAACATAGATAAACTAAGATCACTGTATGTAGCGGGGAGTGCTTTTATGCTGTTTTGCAAGTCATTATGTAAACATGACAATTATTTTAGACAACTTGGGGCTTCTAGCGAGAAAACTTCGTCTTATCTTGTAAATGTTAAACAATAATCCAAGTGATTACCTTGATCTGAAGTAGAACTTGGGTTTTAATCATTGTCATTATACATTGTCATGCTTTTCAGCTACTTTTGCCCTGAAATAGATAGTGGTCTTGAATGACTCAAGCATCTGGAACGGGAAACGTAAGAACACGAAAGTTACGGTCGGGCAATGAACCAACAAAAACAGTTGTTCTTGCAGTTTTCACCGGAACGAAAATTGTCTTATTGTGGGTCATCTTTAGGTTAGAAATACAGAGATAACTCTCAAACAATCTCATCCTAAAGTGCTTCTTACTTAAAATATTTTAGGTTTGCTAACGGCTCTTTTGATGAGCTACTTTACTAAAAATTGTGCTGTAGATTTATAAATTGAAAATAATATAAATTAATACGCAATAAGTTATAAAACAGTCTTTGTTAACATTAAATAATGAATGCTTAATCGCATTTGCTTACATTCCTGCGTATGTAACTGACCTTTTATTTCCAGATATACACCCTTCAGAGCCATATTCAACAAAAATATGGTCTAATACTTAGAAGGTATCAGTACAAGTCCTTGTAAAATATTTACTTGTAACTTTCTGTTCTACGAAACAAGTACAATTCTTGTAAAGTATTAGTAAATGGTTACAAGTGACGTCACACAATATATAATATTCTTATTCATACACTTTCATTTTTGTTACAATATTTATGATTAATAGACATGAACTATATAATATTGTTAATGCATTTCTTTTATTTAATTTATGTATAACTAATCAAAGTATGTATAGAAAATAGGTTTATCTATAAGAAAACAATTATTGCAGTAGTTGAATAAAAGTGCCTCTTTATTTGGAAACTTTAAATTGAAAACAATTTTGACTTCCTTGGTGGTCTAATGGTAGTGTTTGCGAATGCTTATTCGGAGGTCCTGGATTCGGTTTCCGATCAGATACAACTGTCTAGGTAAAGTTTTTTTTTTCTTCGGAGTTTTTCCTTACCCTGAGAACAGATAAGTTTAAGGCGCCAAGGACTCCGGGCTCATTTGCGCCATCTTTATTAATTTTATTTCATTTCATTCATCCCTACACACTTACACCTATAGTATTCAGTACACGATCTGCAGATGTCGCGAGAAGACCCAATGCTGTCAAAGTGATGTAAATAATACATACAAAAAATAAATAATTAACCCATTTAAATGTATAGATGTACCAGAAGGATCTCTAATATTTATAATGAGAATTCCGGTCAAACAGCTGTCTGTGTAAAGTTTTATTCAGAGTTTTCCCTTGCCCTGAGAAAGTGTCAGATGCTTTAAGGCACCGAGGACTCCGAGCTCCTCTGCGTCATCATTAAAGCATTTCATTTCATTCATCCCTACAGACTTACACCTATAGTATTCAGCCTACAGTCTACAGACGTCACTAGAAGACTAATGCATTAAGGCGACGATAAATAACACATTAAAAATATTTAGTTGAGTACCTCTTTGTTTTATGAGGCGTTCACGTGTTCTTTTCGTTGATAAAAGCAAAATGTCGTGTTTCTGAGGTTCCATTTTTCCACATTCTTAAAGTACAGGACATTTCAGTTCTTCTTCGATATTATTTACCCCTTTCCGACTCTTCGTTTAAGAATAGGCCATAGTTTAAGTTGCATGATTGTGAAGGGCCCAAAGAAATTTTGGGACATTCCAGACGAGCCATGTCATGTTATGGAGAGCTATCGCTATTCTGCTGGAACGTGTAATAAGGCTGTGTTCCCATTTTATGCGCTGATTGTTTAACATTAGTTTTAGGGATATTGTTGGGACCGCTTTATACATTATCCTGTCAATAAAGTGGATACTGCCTACTCTATTAGAGGGCATGCAACCCCATGTTTCACTGTAGGAAGTGAATTGGCTGAACCCTTGATAGTGTAAGGTGATTCCATCAGATTTATTTTCGTTTCGTCTGACCATATCACGTTGTCTCAAGTTCTTTTAAGTGCTCTTTAGCAAACATTAGCCTCCCGTTACGATTCACAGTTGTTGTTGGATTCATTCTGAATGTATTTATAACAAAAACTCTTTCCTTTCGAATGCCTTTCTTTCCTTCATTTGGCGTATAAAATGGTTAGTTGTGTCCTCATGATTAAATGTGTTTACAATATACTGCACAGTATCATGTGACTTGCCCACAATTTCACCATTTTCCTTCGGCTTTAGCCTTTCAGAACAGAATTCACATAACTGCTTTCAAATGAGAACTTTACTCCTTGTTTTTGCATTCTGCATCCAACTGACCTTCAAAATGACCAGAAATAGATTGAAACCTTTCAGTATACACAGTTACCTCTATGTGCCCTACTTATGTGGAAGTCCGTGTTTACAACACAGTGCTGATCACATAGCAGTGTATGAAGAGAAACGTTGTATCTGAGCAGAATGATGCCTTTGATTAATTTTGCAGTACGATATTGTTTTTCGAGGACTTACGGAAACATAGTCAGGTGCAAAGGTTTTCTTATGAGATTAATTTTTTTTAAAAACATGTGAAAAATGAATCCTAGCCCAAGTGTGTACAAGTGTAAAGATCCTGATACAAAATTTGATAGTTTTTCAGATAGTACTTATATTTAAGTACTATTATGAAATAAATTTTCCAATTAAATGCATAAATCCCGTAAATATTAAAAATAATTCGATAACAAAAGGAATAAAAGTATCCTGTGCCAAGAAAAAAAATATTACATGATATTTCAAAGTCCCAGGCAAATTCACCAGAGCTTATAAAAGCTATCCTGAATAAAGGCGAGCAAAGAAACTCTCAAATGGCAGATATATCCAGTGAGCTTTTAACAAAATAAAAGCAACATGGAATGTTATTAAGGATCTTTTCACCAGACGACCTACCTTTGAAAATATAAAACTGAAAGAAAATTCATTAACTATAATCCTTCCAATCTCAGTTACAGAAACATTTAATAACTATATCACTGCCATTGCAAAAAATATGAATAATACAAAAAACAAACCTGGAAGAGAATGTAAGACAGACAGAGTGAAATCATCTATGTATGTACAGCCCACAGATCATATGGCTATTATAAGGAAATCTAAGCCAAAGCAGGCATAGATGATATCCCAGATTTTGTAATAAAAAAACTTGCTTATTTCACAGCTTAACCTGTCTCTGACATATATAATGGTTCCTTTGAGAATTCAATTTTTCTAAAATCTCTTAAAATAGCTAAAGAAATACCATTGCACAAGATAGGTAACAGAGAACAGGCCTCCAACCATAGACCAATTTCACTATTATCAGGTTTTTCAAAAATAACTGAATAAGTTTTTATAAAAGTCATTTTACATTCATTGAACAAAATAAAATATTATCAGACACACAACTTGGTTTCAAGTAAAATAATCTACCGGAACTACAAGACTTCATTTGTAGCATTCAATAGAAAAGGAAATGCCACAGGTATCATTTTTTATCTCTAGCAAGCTTTCAACATTTCAAACTATGAAATTCTTTATGCTAAACTGGATAAAATCGGCTTAAGGATATGTGCTCTCAAGTGAGTAATATATTTACATAGGAGACAACAACTGGTAGAGGCCACATATATGGATAGAGGGATAATGAATTACCATCAATCAAACAAACAAAAAATAAAAGTAGGAGTGCCACAAGGCTCAATACTAGCTCCAGTGCTTTTTACAATGAATGATTTGAAAAGAAATCTTTATCTACCCAAACTATCAATCAATATGCTGTTGATACAAGTATTACTGTGGAATGTATAGGATGTGAGAACCTTCAACCACTTAATAGACAAAGTCTTATCAAAATAGGTGATTGGTTTGCATATAACCACTGAAAGTTAACACAGAAAAAACACTCGCAGTGCATATACATCTCAAGCAAAACAGGCAGTAATTTTTAATAACAACTATATTGAAACTGCAAGAAGTATTAAATTAACTAGAATTATAATAGACAATGACCTAAGATGGGATAAGCACATTGAAAGTGTTATTAAACACTTAGTATAATCAGTTATATGTTCAGGAATTTAGCAAACAATATAAATTTTGCCACATTTAGAAGTGTTTATTTTGCTTATGTTTACATCCAACTATAGTATGGTATCTTGCTTTGGGGTAACTCTCGCCCTTTCAAGAAAGTATTTGTAATGTAAAAAAAAAAAAAAAAAATAATAATAATAATAATAATAATAATAATAATAATAATAATAACTGGTGCAAATGAGAAGTCCTCCTGCAAACCAATTTTCTCAAAATGAGTGGCTTGCCACTTCCCTGCATGTACACATATGAGGTAACATTATTTATAAGAAACAAGCCTGCAGCAAAAGAATCACATATAACAAACGAAGTAATACATCAACATCATACAAGATGAAAAAGTAGTTCTTATATAGTGAGAACCAACACCAAAATAAATCAAAATAGTGCAACTCAAATTATATAACAAATTATCACTCCAAATTTAAACAATTGAAAAGTTAACCTTATTTAAAAAGGGCAGTAAGCCTTTCTATTCATTAAATGAGTTTTTAAATAATAGTGATAGTATTTATACTCTATGAGATAAATTTCCTTTTATTATTAAGAGTTAACAACGTTCGTAAAGTTGTTGAAGTTAATTTATTTATTTTTCTTTTAATAAATACTTTGTTATAGAATGTTTGAGCAGGTTTTAAAGATTAATTTTGCACTATGCTGTAGCATGTGTTAACTTTGTACACATTACTAGCCTTATATAATTTAAAATTTTATGTAAATTCAAATATTTTCTGACATGTCTTGCATCATCTAGCACATCTGTGCATTGTATTATATGCATACATATTGAATTTTCAATTCATTATTTTACTTGCATTGCTTTTAAATTATTCATGTAATGAGATAATTGACTGGTGAAGATTATGGTCACCTATGTATAAGAAATAAGGTCATGGTATAGAATGTATATACATTTCAGTTTTATTATTTTAGTGTAATATTTCATTAACGTTATAAAACGAAATTGTTTCTTCTGCTTCATTTCTGACATGTTATGTGGTCTAAAATTTATAGTTTAAATGAATGACATCATGATAAGATAAAATATAATGGGGCTATATACAATGGCTTCTGTATATCATTACGTCTTTTATTTCCTAAGAGAAGTTTTCGTAAGACGATAATATTTCAAGTCGATAACGGCCTGGGCTCTGCAGGGTACAAAAACTCTCTCATTATATACATTTCCAATAATAAAGAGGTGTGTTCTAATAAGATTGTGTATTCGTTTTTCTATTATTCAGAAAATGAATATAACAACAGTTAAATACTTTCAACGGTCTAGTCATGAACTTGTGGTCAGCATTCCTGGGGGGTCCTGGTTTCAATTCCCGTATGTGCTATGGGGATTTTTCCTTGACCAAGGCCATGGTCATGGTTATGTTAGGTCAGGTCCCCCAGGATCATCATCACGTAGCTGCGCCACTGCTCTTGTTATGCTGTCGATAGAGAAGAGAGCATGCTTTGAAAGATGTAGATGTTCGACACCAGAGTTATGGATAAATTCTGCAGTAGGATGAAACACTTCATATTTCGTCTTTAGATAGTCTATTTATCCCCCTTAATTGTAGTTATTAAAATTAGAATTAGCCCATGAAATCCCTGAAAGGCAAGGATGTTTTGCCTTGGCAATCCTGAGTAGCTAATTCAGGAAAGATCCTCATACTTGTCCCTGTTCTTCCTTCAGGTGATTTTTCCAACCCACTCTGTCGTCCTACTTTCCTGTGGCTAGTTCTTGAGACTCAGAATGTTATTGTCCACTCATTGTAACACACTCACTTTTCCTGAGAGCCACCACTGTTCCCATACATGCTCCTTTGTAATTGTTATTCTGTTACGTCATCTTATATTAATGCACGGCATTATGTCGTTCTTTAATCTTTTAAGTTAAACGTGCTGTTCGTACTCTCTTTGAACTCTCTCGCCTCTTGCAGGCTGATACCTGCTTATAAGTAGAGATGTGCATTTTATATTTAGGGAAAAAAAAAATGCGCAATTGTTATCTATGTTCCCTTAAGCACAAAAAATTATATATTATTCTTACAATGTGTATGGTACACACTAATATTGAAACTTTTATGTTCCTATACACGTTTTAATAGCATTAATGAAACAATACTGACTTCTTATTACATTTTAACAAGAAAGAAAAAGAATAAGGCAATGCTATATTAATGCACGTGGAACTGGATACTTAGAAGGGAGGTAAATCAATTATAACTTAAAGAGTAATATGTTTAGATAACAAGGAAATTTTGGTATATGGTTATGGAGAGCTAAGACCCTGATTGAATGCTTATCCATATTCTCTTATATGATCAACAAACAACCTGCATGTTGCTGCTGATAAACCAGGGACTGGGGACCGATTCAATCAAGGTGAAAATGTATTCTTTTTGTTTGATTATTTACAATCTAGATAAAAATGTTAATATAAAATCAATTATTGTATTCTTTTTTTTTTTTTTATGTTAATGTATTACTTCTTAAATGCTTTTTTCCCCCCTTCACGTCGACTACACTCTCTGCTTCTTAACTTTAATTACACTCATCTTACATGTATTTGATGTTGTGCACATGTTAAATGTACTTTATTATCCTTTGCTAATATTAATTCCTTTATTTTCTGCAATATGTGCCATAACATAAGCCGCCATTGTTTGCGTGTATGTCTTCCTTTTACGAACTATATACATTTTCATACATAAGTTTAACAAGTCGTTTTCTTATTTTGTTCATTTGTAATCCAATCAGCTGAGAATGTCAAGATATAATTACTGTAATATAATTTGTTCTTTATTTTTCTAAAAGTTAATTTGCTCACAATGGTTAATCTTAATTTAGAGTACCGTCTTCGAACGACCTGATTTGTTTCTTAGGGAAACAATAAACTACAAATGCCTATGTGTTTATTCCAGGAGCTCGTGTTATAATGGCTTGTAGAGACCTGAAAAAGGCAGAGGAAGCAGCCAAGGAGATACGAATCCAGGTACTAGGCTTGGAAGGAGCTGGGAAGGTGGATATCGCACATTTAGATCTGGGATCTCTCTCTTCCGTCCGACAATGTGCCCGCACTTTGCTGGAACAAAATCCCGCCATACACATTCTCGTTAACAATGCAGGTAAACATTAGCATTATTTTCAGCATTGACATGCATATGCCAATAGTAAGATCTTCGTGAGAATGGGCTGAAGTGTATGAAGTGGTGTTGGCTCACTTGTTAATTTGTTAAGCTTATGCTGTCAAGTGCATTTAATCCAGTGATTTGCCCCTTATGCTCTACTTTTTCTGAGGTCGTTAGCCCTGAAACTTCACGAATTTCCACTGGTTTCAAACGAGGTCGGAGGTCTCTTGCAGAGGCTGGTGCTAAGATAACCTTCATAGGCGTAAGGTCAAATCCCGGCAAAGCGCGGTGGAGTTGCCACAAGTAAATCATTTTGGTCCAAAGTTCGAAAATGGTCAAGATTAGTTGGTATTTGTCCGTCATGTTGAAGGAGTTACTTGACTCTAACAAGACCTGAAAGTCTCTCAACTCTTCTACCTCTTGGAGAGAGGGCGGTGACTTCGCGAACGCAGACGGGAATCCCTAACGTGTTTCCAGATAGAGCATCTCAACTCCCCAGAAGGTCCGCTTCCATTCAAAACGCTGGGGTAGACATTTTTCCAAAGTGCAAGTCACCATCATACCGCACCAGCCCACCTTGCTCTGGCACTTTCGATACTATAACAGAATCATCGGAATGGAATTATGTGAAATGGGAGAGCGGAAAATTTGTGGGAAGTAAATATTCATCCCGGCATTCGCCTAAGTAACCAGAGAGAACCCCGAAAAAAGCGTTATAGCCGCCTGAGCCATCAGATTCGTTATAAGAGAATGAAATGTGATTATTATTATTATTATTGTTTTTTTTTTTTTTTTTTTTTTTTTTTTTTTTTTTTTTTTTTTTTTGAGAAATTGTTCGCTCTTTTATATGAGGTATGTCAAATGAAAACAACCGGAGTCCAATTGTGGACAAGAAAAGAACATACCTGTCAGCATTCCTCATTGGCGACTCACCTCTCCCACTCCGTCATAGGACGTAGTTTTCCCACTTGAAGCGTGCCAGAATATTACGATGCATGGCTTGCAACACGATGACCCCGCGGGACAGGAAGCCGGCCATTTGTTCTTGACCCACCGACATCGTGTAGCTGTCGGCATTAACGGTGAGACCGACTGGAAGGGGGGAGGGGACTCGGTAAGGACTGGGCCTCAGCATGATTTTGACCGGGTACGGAACTTCTTAGGCGGAGGCGACTGGCTGTGCTGGCCCGACGGGTTTTCGGGTCATGATGAACACATCACGATTCGTTACCCGTTACATCTTCCTCCTGATGTTTTTGTGCTAACTCGAGCATGAGACAACACGGTACCTACTGTGCACACATCTTGTGCTGTTGATGGAGTATTGTGTGATTGATATTCTCATCCTTGTTGACTTTCTCATTCAGCATCTTAATGTTGCTTGGATCGTATTCCAAGTATGTTCGTACAGAACGGAATCTTGCAGAGCATATTCTTACTGCTGACTTACTCAGGCTGTTCTCCCCACACACTGGCTGCAGAGTGCCTTCCGCCGTCAAGAACAGATATGCTTCCGTCTTGCACACTTGGAGCGTTCACCAATTGTTGCGCACGACCCATCAGGGCTACTAACCTACGATCTGACTTGTGCAGACACTGCTCTTTTGCTGCTACAGTCTTCCGATCATTTTCGTTTGGCTGATTGACGCGTATAAATAATACGCAACACTCTTAAAGGGCATCGTATTCGCTCCCCCCCCCATTTATATTTGAAAAGGGATATATTGCACTGATCATTATGCAACACTTTATTTGTTACTCTGGCTGTAATATAATTTGTATACTCAATAGATTTTACAGCAGCGTAAATATAGTAGACAGTGAAAACGCGTTAAAATGTGCATTTATTGTCAAAGAGTTTTACGTGTATGTTAATAATAAATGCATTTCTGCAAGGAAATATGCTGTATGGGAGGGAAAAAGTTTGTTAATAATTTTAACTGTATTTCTGTTATGAAGGTATTTTATTATTAAAATCACCGTAAAATATTGCGAGAGAAAATGTACACAAACGAATGTAGACAAATATTATCAAAAGTATTTGATCAAAAATGCACAAAAGCAATTTGTACTGCACCTTGCCATATTGTAAATGCGAACATTTTCAAACGTTTAATTAAGTAGATGTGCATTTTATGTTTTAACCCAGAGAAGTTATTTTATTTAATAATATTTTTACTGTTTAAATAGAAGCAGGTAAACTTTATCATAAAACAAATTCTAAAATGTCAAATGTACCTAATACAACTTTATTTCTAGGAAATTGCATCTTGTTCATAATTAAAGCACACTCAGAAAACATACTAATTCATTCAAACAGCAAGGGGAAAAAATGTTGTAATTTAAAATATTTTCAATGACGACACAGCTTTCATAATTATCGAGAAAAAAAAACACTCTCTTTTCATTAAAATATTCACAAAATGTAACAGGGACACTGGATCAGAATTTTGGCTAAAAATAGTAAACATTTTAGATTAATGCATATGAGACATAGGGATCAAAAATAAATAAATTTTCATTTTGGGCAATTTTTAAATTTGTTCAATGTTAGGCCCGCGTTGTTTAAAATGGTTACTATGCACAACAGCGTCTCCTTCTTAGTATAACAGATCTAAACTCATAATCTCATCAAAGTTTACATTTTTGTCATTCTTCTTGCACATTGTGTTATACACAGGTCCATTTGCATTGTATTGCTATCTAGTGGCGAGCTACACAATTATTTTCAATGCAATTACTACATAAATTAACATTGTGTAATTTAATTGCAATGTATTATTACAGATAAAAATGCAGTTACGTATTTTATCTGTATTTACTGTAAGTTACTGCATTCTTTCTTGATGTTCTTACGCATATATTTATAATGACGACACTGGTAACCGTAGAATGTGTTAAATGCATGTTTACAGAAAATTTAATTTTTGTCAAATATAGATTATTCACTTGTGCGTCCATTTTTGTCCAATTTCAGTTAGTATGCTCAGTAGAGGTGTGTTAACTGGTCTAGTTTTATTTTTGATTTATACTTCTCAGTTTCTGCAAAATACGACGCGGACGACGACGACGACGATGATAATGATAAGAACATTAATATCCACACAAGTAATGCAATGATCACAAAACAAATAACACTAATAATTCTAATAAAAGAAATGTGCATAAATTAAAGTTAATAATTGCTTCAATATTACTGGTGCAAGCAAGCATAAGAAAATTGGCATCGTTTTGTAAAATAATTTTTATTTTTGAAAGTAATTATCATAAAAATTAAAATTTGCACTATACATACTTTTCACATAATCATATTTTGTACCAAGTTCTAACACAATAACTTAAAAACTATAGAAATTCGAAACTTCAGCCCTAGTGTCCCTTAATTGTTCTGAAAATAAGTCGCGTATAAACTCACTCAAGCAGATGAATATCTCTTAATGATTTACGATAATCCCCATTTATATAAAAATACATATCACATTTAAAGAACCCAACTGTGTTTCTGTAAATAATATTGAACCAAAATTATAAGAACATTATGATAAAAAAACAAACAAATAAATTTGTACAATTGTTTTACGTCGTTCCTATAGAGGCACGAAAAATTTGGTTGACTATTTCACTTAGATGACATCATCATAAAATCGACCAATAAAATTAAACTAAATGTTGAATTTTAACCAATCCAGCTCGATATCCAGTGAAATTGTAAAGTTTTGCCAAATCCTTTACTGTGCAAAGTACATTTGTCAATGGTCAGTGTAGCCAAATCTATAACCCCATTATAATTCCATAGTCCCAAACTCGTATTAGGCTCTTCTCTATTATCATCGACAATCGAAATTTGTTTATTGTTAGAAGGCAGTGAAATTATCGTAAAGTTTTACCATGCCACGTGCATTTATCTTCTGGTCAATGTAGGCAACTGCACACCCCCACTATAATCCCATAGTCCTAAACCCGTATTTGGCCCTTCTCTCTTGGCGTTACTGACAATCGACATTTGCATGTTGTTAGATGACTTGAAAAAGTTTTAAGCCAAGTTTAGGGGAGTTATGTTAAAATTCTTCTTTTATTCGCGCAATAGCCCTAATAAATATCACTCGAGGGTCTGAGCTTACCAGATAAATTCATTCGCTGCGTTCGTGAGTTTATCCGCAATCTCAGACCCTCTTGTGATATTACTTGCGATAAATTATTTTTCATAGTGCGTTAAACAAGTGACATTCAATTGTTTAAATGTTTCCTTGACTCTTGAGTATGGATAGAAATTCATTCTGGACGAATGGTAGCTTTTAGATGGCCCATGTACTTCACCTTTGTTCAAAAAGCATTTATATGTGCATTACATTAGTATGTGTGTGAAAATTGCATAACTTGCATCACAGTAAACTTCTCCTCACCCTTTGCTTGAGACTGTTTTTATTTATGCATCTCACCAGTACAGGAAGTCAATTACTGCCCAGTATACAAAGACACCTGCACTGGTGACCTTACCGTTTGCTAATTCATGATGTGTTGTCACCAGCTGCCCACGTAGCGAGACTTAAAGGTATGCGCGAGATATCTACCACAGGCTGGAATAAAATTCAACTTTTAGTAGGCTGTTAGAAATCACCTGACTTCATTGCTATTCAGAAAAATGGCAAGTTAAATTTTTATTTTTGTGCTGAATATATCACAAGTTTGTTAATGCTTCATTTTAATGAATCTAAAGTGAATGAAAAACTGGCTTCTTAAACTATGGGTTTGTATGTGATACGATGTTGTTGATACACTTCACTAACATCGTTTTCATTTGGCACTTGTAAGATTTTAAAAACATCCACTGCGAGACGAATTATTACAGCACTTGACTTGAAGAATATTCCCCAATTCTGGTTAGCAAGTGCGCCAATCCACTTTTTCCTGCTTATTTTTCAATAAATAATATATAAATTAATGTGTGTAAATTTTATACAATTTGTATAATTCAGTTCTACGAATGATGTAGCTTAGTATAAATACATACATGGCACATGAGTTTATGTTGCAGCCGAGCAGCTATCCTCGTTACAATGTGCAGAATGTTGTCAGTAATTCAATGGTGTGATTTAAGAAGGTGCGATGAAGTTATTGTAGCAGGAGCGAAAAACAATGTTCACTGTTTGAATGTGTAAATATTTATGTAGAGTCTCATTGCGGGTGTACCGTCCGCGATCAGGTGGACAGCCCGATTCTGAGAGATTTGGACACTTTTACTGGTGAATCCATATTGCGCAGTCCTAGGTCATATAGATCTTATCAGTTTTTTTAATGGTGCTTAACGCCCTTTTTTACTACTGAGGCACCACAGGCCTTCTACCTTTTCTTATCTCTCGTCTCATTTTTTTTTTTTGTTTCGTCTAAAAACAAACTTTTTTTGGTAGTCTCAGGAATCCAGATATAGACCGAATCTGGCCCCCATATAAATTAATGTTCCAATCAGATGAGATAGCAGAACGACTGGAGCATATGTGGCACACAAATCTTTGACAGACAATCTCAAAGACTTTTATCAGTAACCTTAATACATTGAAAACACATTATACTACGTTGGATTATATTGATTGACAATAAAACATTGTGCAGTTCTTCTATGATTTCTGACATTTCATAGCAAACTAACTAGAAACCGTACAGTAAATCTGTTGTCAATCAATATTTGGTAATTTGCTAACCTAACTATAGCAGCTGAGAGAGACAACACTGTAAAGATGTAAATTGATGGTATATTGATGGAGACATTTTAACTGTCATATTGTTTACTGCAGATGGTACCGATTATTTCTTCCTTTCTGCTTTTAGTGTTTTACAGATGAAAACTGTTGATAGAAAATATAATTTTTTCAGAACCTCTGAGGGATAGAGACTGAAGACTGCTTTCAGTTCTGGTAGCCACATTTGTCTCATAGACCCAAGAGCGCGGGTACAATCCCGGCCAGAATCGATGTATTTTTTTCGGGTGTAAAATCTTAGGAATGGATTCCTTCAGAAAGGAAATAAAACCATGGGTCCCATGTCTTAGGTTTACGACATGTAAAAAATCTCAAACCTGAAAGAAGAGGCCCCTGAGCAAAATTTATCGGCCGTTTCACTCCCTGAATTGAGTGGGATGCTGATGACCTCAGATGTTAAACAGCGAATTAAATAAACCAAATCAAAAATGAAGCAGGGCTTAACGCCCGGCTTTTGTTCACTGTTTTGACTGCTGATGTGTGATGGTACATTCAAGTCTCATCTATTGATAAGTCGAGTACAAAATCAGTTCTGGTGCTGCTAAAACGCTCCAAATACCGTTGTAAAACGCGTTTTTGATCTGCTGCTAGCATAAATCTTTTACATATAAATAGTATGTAAAGTGTAACCTATTGGTTCCTTTGAAATGTCTATAGCCTCAGAAATGTCACACACTTTAATTGGCCATTATCATGAATTTGGTCAATGAATTCTGCTGCTGTTTACACATTTTTAGGCGTATTTCACGTGTTAACTTCAAGGCTGGTAAGGCCATGTTGAAATACAGCATTCCATTTTTTAATCGCTGATAATGGAGTAGTCTCCATAACGTTTCATATGTTTAGTATGAGTTTTCTATGACGTTATAATATGCTTAAAAAAACAGCAACAACAGCAATTTTATCGCTGCACTACTCAGTGTTACCTATTTATGGAATACCAACAACACCTCTGGTTTAGAAAGCTGCAATAATAAACGTTTCAAACAGTGACTTGATATTTCAAATAAATGCTTAAAATGTTTGTACCAACTTAAAAAACGACAATTTTTCCAATGGCCACTTATTGTCGAGAACTTTTTAAACCACTCTAGTAGTAGTTTTGTTAACTGTTGGTGTAGTGCAAGCAGATGATTTCGTTATTTTACGGCATTTTCATTTGCGTTGTAGGTACTTACATGGATAGTATGAATATAAACATATTAAATTAAAAAAAAAACTCTGCTGGACAGCGTGGCAATCTCACTTTTCTTAATTACATAAATTTAAAAGAAAAACTTTATAGCTGTATCCTTGTATTCTGTAATTACAAAATTTAAGTTTATAAAAATTGTTTGAAAATTATAAGGAATTTATAGTATTTTGGAGAGCTGATTCGAAGTTATGTTCTATTCTTCTCTCTCACATACTATATTTTACAATACTTAATGCCATGTGAGCATAACTTTGTTCATTTAAATTTTATGAAATGTAATAAAATATTTTGTCCAAAATTTAGATATTTTTTTCATTTAAGGGGATTTGGAAAGCAAATATTTGATTTTTGACATTTTTTCAAAAAAATTAATTACATAAATTTCCGAATTTTCTGAATAATGTGACATGTCGCTTGGAAGTAATTTTTTTGGGGGGGTATTATAAAATATACCTTCCTATATTAAAAATCTTCTGATTTTGACACCATCTATTTCTAAATTATATAACTTTCGAACCAATTGAGCCAGACTGTTCTGGTTTTTACCTCAAGCAATTTCGCTTTTGACTATGCATTAGATTCCGAATAGAGCTATGCGTGAGTTCTTAACAACTCTTTTTTCTTTGATAGCAATTTTCTCAAAACTGCATTTTCCTGCATGTATGTACCTATGGGGGAGGGGGGAACTAGTGAATCAATTGCCTTAAACTTTTCAGTGGTGTTTTTGGTCATAGCAATGAAACTACTAAAGCTCAATTAGTAAAAATATCTTAACATAGGAATTATTGGAGTTTTTGTATAAAATGTTAAACAAATATGGGCTTTGTGAAATAAAGTATAATTCTTGTTCCAGTGCTTAATTTCTCTTAACTCTGCCTCTGTGCATAGATAAAATATGTCAAAAATAATCTGTCTAAAAGTCAGTATTGTAGCTCTAATGGTTCTGCCAAGGTAGGTGCATAAACTTAGCTAATTAATTAACTTATCACAAAAAATTATATTTAAGATCGTCCATAAATAAACCAAACCAACCATTATGTATTTTACTGTCTTTTTATACCAACCTAAATAATAAAACGATAACTACACCGCAGCATAACCGTCAACGTGGTTTTAAAGTTGGAAACGAATATCGCTTCCTGTAAACATGCTTGATTTTCTTTATCTAGTAACAGTAGAAATAGTTAAATTGCCTTAAGAGACTGTGAACAGCATACAGAACAAATAGGACTTCCTCTATGTTCCGCTTATTCCTATAAATATTCAAATTAAAAATAAATGCACACATGGATAATTATATATAGTGTTTAATGAATGTAATGTACAAAGGTTCGCTCCCTTATTCACTAAGAGCATGGGAGTTTAACGTTTCCCTCATCTAGAAATTCCTTATTTATAGCACTATACGAACTTTTTTAATTAAAAGGAGCATTTTTGCAAATTTGCAACTATTTCCACTTTTTTGGAATGAAAATTGTTTGTTGAATTTGAATCCTTACCCTCGTGATGAAAATTACCAATTTTTTTAGTCATTTTATGCTTTAAATTGTACTAATTATTAAAATTTTAGTTGTTTTCTTTAATGGGCTAGTGAGAAAGCAAGCGTGTTTAACGTATGAGCGTAAAACAAAACTAATACGTTTTTTGAGCAGTTTAAATAATTTTACTTCTTGTACTTCTATATCCGCATTTGGTTAGGTTCGGTATTTGTAAATGTGGTTTTATATATCTGAAATGTATCATAAATCAGTAGCCTATAAGTGTAAAAATGTGATTTTAAATATTATGAACAAAAAATATGTGTTGCCTTTTGAATTCAAGGTACCGTCTTATCGTTCATTCAGAACTTTACTTGATGAGAAGTCGTTCAAAATTGAATTGGGGGCTTCAGTTTTTTAAAGGTATGCAGTATTTTTCAGAGAAACACAATCTTTTTGCCTTGTTTTCTGTTTTTGCATTCTACACACAACAACGCACTTATCACTATTATTTTCACAGGGTTAATTCTCTGTTAAGTTAATATTACATTAGTAAATCGCAAAGAGTCTGTAACACGATAACCATAAGAAATATGCTGTTTCAGGTAATAATACACTATCAGAAGGTTTTCGTCTATAATAATGGAGTTGACAAGCCTAAAATAATTAAATTGTATTAAAAATAAGACCTTTATAAACTTGAATGTTCCCTTATAGCTATTTTGTGTGTGTCTGTGTGTGTTTGTTTTAAATTAAATCAAAATGTAACAGTACGAATGCTCAAAAGGGTTTGAAATCACACTGAAGTATCATTATCCCTATTTCCTGCCTTATGATTGAGTATATATTGCAGCATTTAGTCAAAACCCAACATTAAATAGCACCATTATCCGAAATATGGTGAATTAAAACTACTTTGGTTCTTTAACTTTGAAAGAAATCAACCAAGCAAGAAGAGAAATCTGTTCTTCTTGATTTTTGAATAAATTTAATTTCTGAAGTATTTGATTCATAAATTTTTCATTCACATTTTGATTAGGCGCCAACAAAATTTTATGACAGCTTAGTATGGATCATAAGTGCTAACTGCAATAATTTAATGCTTTTTCTTTTTATAGTAAATGCATTTCCTATAAATCTACAGTCAGTCTTACGAAAGCTCAGAAATATTGTTAACAAACGTCATGTCCTTCCGCGCACAATGGAATGGGGTTTACCAAAACAAACAAGTACCCTAGTATATGTACTATTGTAACTCTTTCAACAGACCAATTATCTCTTGAATAGTGTTGACACCTGCAGTAAGCAACATGACAGTGAAAATATCTGTCCGTCAATATACCATTCATTTACTGCTTTACAGTGTTGTCTCTCTCATTTGCTATTGTTAGACTATAGAGATAATCATGAGTTTTGTTAATAGTCAGCTGTTACTGAATAGTAGGCTAGTGAAGTTTCCAGTGCTTTTTTAATTAACTGAACGTGAATATAATGAACACTATACAAAGTATACATTCCAAGTTTTTTTTCGAGGAAACCATTAAAAAAACGAGTAGACCAACTCCCAAGTATCAATTTCAGTCGAACTGAATGCAAAACATAGGAAGGGCATAATGCTTGATCCTGTAGCTTCCAGAATAAAGGCGTCGATAATTTGCAGTCATGAAAACCAGAAGAATGAATTTTTTGTTTCGTTTAAATTCCCTCTCCTTTTGTTGCACATATTTAGTTATTCATGTATGAGCATTAATCCTAGTTACTAAAATTCTAGAAGCTTGCGATATATATATAATACTGGCCCAAATCATAATCGAACCGTCTCCAAATCTGTCATGTTCAATAATAATGGTTGGAGCAAGAAGTTCGCCCAGGACGTCTCCCTACACGTGTAGGACATCACAACCCATCAAACGAAATCTTGACTCGTCCGTGAAGAGAACATCCTTCCATTGGTGGAGCCGTCTTTTGAGATGATTCTGAGCAACTCTCAGCCGGTCTTCCTCGTGCTGACATGTCAAATGAGGGGCTTGAAAGGAGATTCTAATGTCAACCCTGCATTTCTCAGTTTGTTTCTTACAGTCTGATCAGAAAGCATCACTCCAGTTGTTGTTTGTACATCATTTTGTAGATCTCTGGCTGTAGATTAGCATCTGCACAAAGTTGATAGTACAAGATATCTATCATGCACCTCTTTTATCTTCTTCTTACGCCGTTGTCCAGGTCGGCTCTTATAATCATCTGTATCGCCCCCAAACCCTATGGATGACAGAATGGCTGACATGAAGAATGCTGGAGATAAAGCGAATGGAATCCATGCAACTGCTTGGGTGACTGATGTTTCATTCAGATGTCTCGTTGCTCTGTATTAACCTCAGAAAAAAAAAAAAAAAAAAAAAAAAAAAAAAAACATTACAGGTTGTTGTTAAAACCTGTTTTCAAAATAATATATCAAAGAGCGCTCACTTTGGCTTCAACAGTCCTTGAAACTTCACTAATTTATCCAGAGAAAACTAACAAATCCTAAAAGATCTTTATTCTAGTTATAAACAATACTTCAAAACATAACATCTGACTGCCAAAATTACATTGTATCAATATTTGTTTTGGGGCTTTGTTTTAAACATGTGTTTCTCTACTTTTTTGTTCAGTGTAGTTAAGTTCATTTACAAAGCACAAAAAGGAGAATGAAAAATTTTTCTCTTGAAGGAGAAGGAACACCCATAGTACAATCCACATCGTATCTTGAAATTATACTGGATAACAATCTCAGTTGCAGACAGCACATAAATACCTTAATAATAAGATTAAGACATAAAATTATTCAACTAAATATTTTATTGAAGGACCATCACCTATACCGGATTATTTCAAGATTGCGCAATATGCATTTCGGCTTCTGATTCACAACTGAAAGGACTTTGGTGACTTCCAATTCCCTCTAATTTGCAGCTGTTCTATGAGGAGACGCAGTCTTGAAGTTCCTGTATTTGTAGGTCGCCCCCTTAACTCTTCAAATAAAGGATCGCAAATATAAGTGTCGTAAAATTCTCCATTAATTGTCATTCCTTCTGACATAATGTCAACCACTAATGCTCTGTCATAGTTAAAGAAAACGGTAACATTCACTTCCGAGAACGAAAATATTGTCGAAGGACAACTGTCTCATTTACCCACACGCAATTTGAGCTTTATTTGGGGTAGTATAGTAATAAAACTAACTTTCATCACCAGTGCATGTATCTGTCAAACTTTTAGGATTATTTGGTGGAAACATGCTCTGCAATTTCCTTGCACATTCTTTTCTCCTCTTTATCTCTTCATTGATTAGGGAATATGGAACACGTTTTGCACAGATTTTTCGCAGCTTTAAATGTTAGTGGAGTGTACTCTCACTGCTGCCAACACTGATACTCACTTTCATACTTAGCATTTCAACATTTCGATTTTCTTTCACCAGTTCCTCACTCTTTGAATTGTTCTCTCTTCCACGGCTTCCTGAGGTCGACCAGAGCGAGGGTTGTCTTTCAAAGTCTCTCACCCTTCTTCAAATGATCGAATACATCTTGCAATTGTATCAAACGAACACACATGATCAGCATGAACATCTACCAATCCTCGTGGATTTTTTTTTTTCTTTTTTCTCAGCTTATAGCATGTGAAAATGTGGAATCTAAAGCTTTCTTTAGAAATATTAATGATTTTTCAACAGCTATTGAC
Source organism: Metallyticus violacea (assembly GCA_030762175.1). NCBI lineage: Eukaryota > Metazoa > Arthropoda > Insecta > Mantodea > Metallyticidae > Metallyticus > Metallyticus violacea. Next base: position 39,641,816 of record CM060839.1, read on the forward strand.
ACAGGGCTGAACTCAACAGACTTTACGACAGGGAATATACAATTTCAAGCTTGCTGCACTTATGCATATTTTGATAGCTTAAGGGTTGTTGTTGGCAGCTACTTTACTGACATTTTTGTAGACACTAATGTGCAACAATGGATAGCTGGTTGCAAAACTTTCTGAATACCCCTTGTAACTGGCATACACGTTAAAAACATTTATATATGCACAAATTAAAGACTTGTATAATAAAAGTGTGATTGAACTTCTTTAAGGTAACTGTGAAAGTTTATTCCCCCCCCCCCATAGTTTTAAGTTAAGCTAAACATTACAAACAACCATGGAAAATGAAATTGAAACTTATTTCTCTTTCTTGATTTTAAATTCATGTTTATTGTTTCTTTACTTCAGAACATGAATCATCATTTTAACCTATGGCCTTTGGTTTTCATCCTCAATCTTTTGTTGTATATAGCAACAATGGATCTATATAACTCTAAAAGGGATAGATGTGAAATAGCTAGGCTATAATTCACACTGTATGAGTATATAACCAAAAGGTACAATAATATATTGCTGGGAAGTTAATAGTTTTAGGTGAAAATTTTTCTGAAAATGTAGCATTCTCTTATTGGATAATTTTTGAGTTTGGGGTCTCTTTTTCCCCCCCTCTCTCTCCCAATAGATTTTTTATTTGTTTATTTAAGGACGCTCTTTAACATCTCAGGTCATCAGCGTCCCATTATATTTAGGGCGTGAAACGGCCGACAAATTTGCTCAGAGGCCCCTTATTTCAGACTTGAGGTTCTTTTTCGTGCCGTAAATGTATGACACGGGGACCCACGGCTTTACTTCCCTTCCGAAGGAAGCCATACTTACGATTTTTACCCCCGAAAAAAAATCCATCGATCCTGGCCGGGTTCGAACCCGCGACCTTGGGTTTAGAAGGCAAGTATGATTACCACTACATCACCAGGACCGACTCCCAATAGATAAAGAATCTAATAAAGAGTTATTATTCCTTTGCTGCTCAGTAGAGTGGATATCGTGTAAATTAAACCTTAATTAATGATTATCTATAAAATTTATAGCAATGAGGTAAGATCTTGAGGACGTTGCCAATCAACTTTATCTCCTAATTACTCATATATTTAACCACAAAAAATTATAGAATTTTAATTAATTTATTTACTTTTCTATCATAGGGGCTGCTTGTGGGGTATACAACTGTATTTGTACTACTGCTATTGATGAATGTAGATCACAAACTTCTAAAATATCAATAAATAGAATTAACATACATGAGTTAGTGACTAAACAAACACAAGAAACAGGAGGAGAAATTAATACAAATATCATATGAATGCACCTATTAAAAATATTTTTCTGGTTTTCATGACGGCAAATTTGTCGATAACCCTTTGATTAAAATCTAAAATCAAATAACTTTTTTCTTATGAAATATTTGATGGATTTGTCTGAAATTGCATAACTTATTTTCATTACATGCCATTAATGTTATGGTAAAAAGTTAAGTGAAATTGGTCAAGAAATGCAGAAATTTTGGTTTATCTGGCCAGTACCCTTAACTCATAAACACTGCAATTAGTCAAATCACAGACTATTCACAATAAAATCTCTTTATGATAGTAACATCAGTGTTTCTATTACACTTGATAAAATTTCACCTGAATATGGATCGCCACACATAAAGAGAAGTGGTGTTTTTTCATCTTTCTTCTTAAAACAATTTTTATTAAAGTTAAAGAACTTGCAAGCTTCATTCCTATCCAAGAATAGTTCTGGAAAGATAAGTATATTATTAATGCAATAATTAGGAAATGATACATATCAAGAGCACTCTGTTAAAGTTCTAAGCTTAAGAATTTTTAGTATGTTTTAATTAGGTGTGTTCTGTTACTTATGAAATATGCTGTAATCTATAAATAAGTTATTTGGTATGAAAATTCTTGCCAATACTTTTGCTGAAAGTTGAGGGTTGTAGGCACAAATTTTATAGGAACAGATGATTTGGCTTTTTGATTATTTTTTATCTTTTCCAGGTGTGATCTTTTGGATACTGACATTCAAGAACACAAATTTAGATCACGTTTCCAATTTCTGTATTATTAAAATATGAAAACAATTTAAATTGGAAGTACCTTTAACAAATCACCAAATCTAGTTCAGCCACAAAGAGCAATACATGTCACCTGGAAATATGTTGAAAATACTATAGGATAGTGTGTTAGTACTAAGTCAACTAATTATGAAGTATATGTGCGGTATGTGTGTTAATTGACTGAGCATATATGCTTGGGAAATGGGAACTAATATTCCATTGATGTATGTTGCAGGTGTGATGGCATGCCCCAAAGGAGTGACTGAAGATGGCTTTGAAACTCATTTTGGTGTAAATCATCTTGGCCACTTTTTACTAACTTGCCTACTGTTACCACGCATCATCAAGTCAGCTCCAGCAAGGATTGTCACAGTGTCCTCTCATGCATCCTTCAGTAAGTTTTTGAATTTAACCTCCGTTATGTCTTACCTATAGTACTGATCTAAGAACTTCTTTATACAGCTGTAATAAAAGTAATTATTTTAAAACCAAGCACTTAAACTAGAAACTGCATTTTGTAACACTTAGTGCTATAGCATTTTTATACCACCCCATTGTTACCAAATTTGGTTAGTGAGGTGATGATTATTAATGTATTTAAGGGGATAAAAATTGTATATTAATATTTTATAGTGCATTACATATTCTTTTGGCTGTTTTGAAATCATGGTTAGTTAGTGATATTACACAATTTCTTTCTAAGATGTATTTGCACAAATAACTATGTTTGCAACCCTGGAATCATGTTAGACTGGAAGAAAATTAATAACAGCTGATTCCTCATTGCAGCATGTTACAGCTTCTTTCAACTCAAGAAAATTACATTTTTAAATAGCTGTTTAGTATAATATATAAAGAAAACGTGAAGAAGTTTGAAAATCAGTTGCCTTATTCATTAGATTTTGTTTCAGAGCTAATATTAGGAATGAGAGAGTTGCAAGATTGCAGGAATAAAACCATTGAACTCAAATAAAGTTCATTTTTATGTAAGAGGATATTATGAAACTTATTTGAAGCCAAAAATTGGAAAATTTGTACAGTTATGAAATGAAAAATGCCTTAATTTTATTCCCATGCTCAGTATATACAGAGATAGCATATGTTTATCTGCCATTGTCAAGGCATAGCTTTTATTTATGTGTCAAATGGATTATGCTTCAGACCCTATAACTGATACTATGAAATGAAAGAAAATGGAAGAGTGGAAAATTCATGGAATATAAATATCCATTCCAGCATTCACCTAAGTGACTTGGGCAAATCTAAAAAAAAAAAAAAAACATAGTCAAGTTTGTCGGCCCAAGGGAATTGAACCTGAGACCTCCAAAGTGCAAATCTAAAGGGTTACTGGTACAGCCACGCACTCACAATCAGTATAGGCAAATAAGTATTGAGAATAACATTAACATTTTCAGGAAATTAATAACAATGTTTAAATTGTTCTTACCTTTCACTTTTAAAACTTAAGACCTATAATTAATATTCATGATTGTGCAAAGCAAATCCTCTGCCTAATGCATCTGCTTTTCAGCCCACAGCTTGATTTAACTTGGTAGAATAACATTTTGTTATTTTTTTCTCTTTTCCATATTTCTAACACTTATTTAAAGAGACTGTGAATTTATTTCATTTATAAGTAAAATCTTTTTTTTTCTACAGTATCTATAGACCTTGTTGTTTAACTATAGAACTAAATATGAGTTAATTTTTATGTTTCAGTTGGAAGTATAAATTTTGATGATCTAAACTGGGAAAAGTCATCTTACAACCCAACAATGGCTTATGCACAAAGCAAGCTTGCAAACATCTTATTCACAAAAGAGCTGGGTAAAAGATTACAAGGTAAGTAGAGAGGTGCAAAATTGCTGCAGAAGAAATATTTCAATACATAGTCAATCATCATTTAAAAAAAAAGCTTGAAAAGTAATGGATTCTATGATAAAGGGTAGTGAAGCAGAAGAAATATTTCAATAGATTAATTAAGGCAATGTTCACAAACTCATATAGAATGAAAAGAGCTGAACTGTGAATGAATGAATGGTGTTTAATGCCCATTTTTGCTACAGAGGCTCTACAGGCAATGGACACTGATAATAAATGAGATGAAATGATATATTGGGAAAGGATTTATTTTTAAGGAAGGAATCGTTTCAGGCCTAAGTTTAGGGTACCTCTCCAGCATTTGCCATTTATGAGGACTGAGGAAAACCTGGAAAAAACCTCAGTCAGGGAGGATGGTCCTGGCGGTATTCAAATTCAGACCTGCACCTTAATGACCTGGGCCACCGGTGGCGGTTAGCTGAACTGTGGAGTATTGCTTCAATTAAGTTCAGTCTCAATATAACAGTGAAATTTCCTTCCTTTATCTGTTGTGCATGATAAAGACATAGCATGGATTATAGTTCTACCTTCAGAAGGCTGTGATATAGCAGGAAGAAACATGGGCGCAAAACTCCAAGTCCTAGCAAACATTTTAAAAAAATGTCATTTATGATGAAAGTATGGCCTATTTTCAGCCCATCAAGTAATCCATTAGAGCGGCATAAGGAGGCTCAATAGGTATTGCACCAAAAGATACAACATGAATATAATTATCTTCTCAACCTTTTTCTGGTAGTAATACTTATGGGATAATTTGGTAGTATTACTGGATAACTTATCCATGTGAAACCATACCTGTAAATATTGTGACCATAAAAGGAGGAATCTCTTCATCAAAAAGTCAATCCATGGCATTCTCCTGGAAATAACAGCATTGATCTTCACATTATTTCCATCTCTGATGACCAGAGTTCAGAAGTTTAGACAAAATGGCTTTACTATTTGGGTGGATATATTGAAGAGTCAGATAGAAATGAACATGTTTCCGTATCATAGTCCAGAAGTTTAGACAAAATGCCTTTTCTTTTTGGGTGGATATATTGAAGAGTTGGATAGAAATGAACATGTTTCCATATCTTAAAATCTTAGGTAGATTAAAGGTAAAACTACTTAAAATCATGTCAACATATTAATACACTCTTGATGTTCCAGTCGTTCATAGTTGATACTGTGAGCAAGGTCTCAAGAAACATGCCCCAGTTTTATTAAAAAAAAATGAAATGTCAAGAATGTTTTAATGTGTTGACATGATTTTAATTAGTTTTACTTTTAATCTACTGAAGATTTTAAGATCATTTCACGGTGTTGATGCCTACATTCATCATTAATGTTTCCATATATTTGGAGTCGGTAGGGCCAGTTTTTATTTTGCTTGTTTATGGATCATTATGGAATTTTCTGGATTATTTATGCATTTTAAAAAGCACATAATATATTATTATATTAAAGTAAAAGAAAGTTATAAAAATTAAATGGCATGTTCACCTCTAAAAAATATCCATTAAAAATCTTGTTATACATTTATTTCTTTTCATGCAGTCAAAAATTTCTCCTCAATCCATTCACTTAAACTTTTTAAATAACATAACCTTCATTACTGAAAGGCATGCATGGCTACCTCAGGCATACGAATACCAGGAAATAGAGAGGATTAGGGAAGTACTATAGTTTTGGATAGTCCTGGCAATTGACCTTATATCAATCTACTTGAGACAATTCTAGGAAATTTGTGGTGGATATAACTTCTCAGCTACAGAAATGTAACAAACAATTGCAAGAAAAAAAGATAAGAGCAGTACAGCTGTGCAATAAACTGTCTCTACAATATGTTCAGTATGGAAGTAAGAGAGATGCTATTATTCCCCTATAAATGCATAAACAGAAAATGAACTCTACCAGAAACCAATGTGCATCTTTTGCTTACTCGCCAGGTATTTAAAACTACTTTAATTTGTCTTGATCAATATTTCCATCATGTCATGAAAGGTGAATGTTCTGATGTAGTTGGTATGAGTCCTTCTGAAATGCTTGTTTTAAATATGCTCTAATCTCTTCAGTGGAAGTAGAACATTGTTTTTCTAATGAAAACTGTTCTCTCTGACAAGCAGCTGTCTATCACGTTTGATACTTTGAAAAACCCTTTTGTTCTTACTTATAACAAAGAAAAATAAGCTTAAGTACTTTAATTATGTGATAAAGAAACCAGTAAGTATCTGAAATACTTATTTTCATTAATAATGAACAATATTACTCTTTATTTTCTCTTTTAATAAATGCCTATTTTAATTATATTAATGCATATTTTCAGTATTTTAAGTGCCTTTTTACAGTCTATTTTAACCAAAATAAATGCCTGAACTTCTGAGCTTTACTGATGACTAAGTTTTTATGAGCAGAGAAACCTGGAATAACCATGAATCCCGAGGACAATTTTGTAATTTTAATTGTCTCTTTTGGCCTTTGAACAGTAATTAATGGCATGAGGTCTGTTAATGTCATCCAGATTTATCAAGGCTTAGTTCAGAGCAATGACCCATTACCATCTATAGCCCACTAGGTGGCACTTACACAATTTTCTGGTATTGGTGAGCTGTTATTTTATTAAGTTATCCTTTCAGCAATGTCCACATGCTTATGTTATAGCACCAGATTGTTATTGACTGTTATATGCTCTATATTAATTATAATATCTATATTAAAAGTTATAGCAATACATAAATTGTAATCATAGTGAGTCACACTTAAAATTGACCTGGACCAGCTAGGTGAATACCAACTTAAATTTTACTTTAAAATTTCGATAAATAAATAATTTTAAAACTTGAAAATGTTTAGGATTGCCCAGAGAGAGTCTTTATTTCATTCAAATTTGTGTGTAAAAACCTTTTATATTCTGTGCAAGTTTTGTATTTGTATTTCTGATAATTATTTAAATTATTTATTTATTTAATAGTATTTGATAAACAAAACCTATCTGCAGTGTAGAAAAAAAAAGTAGAAAATTGTAACATCATAGAATAGTCCATACATTCAGTAAATTAACATCAAAACAATTTCAATTATAATACTTCAAATTGCAATAAACAATAGGTGATATTTATTTCAAAGTGTGAATATAGGATACATAATTATCACAAATTTTGAAGCACTTAAATAAAATATCAGCTGTTCTTAAGACTTGCTTTACTAATTCAGTATTGATTAAAAGCATTTTAAATTATTCTTAAGATTTGTACACACTGGGTGAGTATAATACACGAGTGATTGAAAATAATCATAACAGTTTATCATTTAACTATGAAACAATAAACAAATCCAGAATGAGAATCATGAAATAGAGAAGGACATAACATTACTAAAAACAATTCAACATCCGAAAGAACTTAATATATGGGAAAAAATTTACATAAAAAAATATGAATACAAACTTATGAATTTTGATATACCGGAAGCAGACAACAAATTGTTTAAGTTCATTAATAGACCACCAGAGCAAGTATAGTAACATACATACTTTGCTGAAATTGGCTCCTCAGTCGTCGTTTTGGTTGACAAAACAAAACATGTACCAAAATTACTTTTATAAGTGTGTTTGTGAAACTTAAAGAGAGTTTTAATGTGACGACATGATTTTTAGTGTTTTACTTTAAATCAAAATAAGAAATCCAAATATACTGTATTAGTGGATCCCGGATATTATGCTAATCCAGAAGGCACTGCCTCCACTCCTGCCTAAACCTTAAATCAAGCAATATCTCCTCCTTTTGGAATTCAGAAGCAGGATGTCTCCCATCTGAATTCAAAACAAAATATATAAATATTCCATTACATAATCTAAATAAATTACATAAAATCCCTATATAAGAACTCTGCATTGAGTGAGTAAGTAAGTTGCTTAATCTATACAATTCCATTTCATCTTAATGCCCAATTATTGATGCTTTGTAATTATTAACAATAACTCCATTTGTTATTGGTATCTATACTATATCAGCAACTCTATATCTTTTTTCCTTTTAATCTTCCTAAATATCTTGTCGTATGCTCCTCTTTTCTTCTATTTAATATGTTTTTGATTATACCTGGGAGTAAAATATCCTAACACCTTCCCCATATTTCTTTTCTGCACTACATAACATCCATACATCTTAATATATAATGTGCCTCACCATCTTCATCTCTAAAATGAAACATATATTTATGCTGCCATCTTGCCTTAAAACTCTAAATTTTATCATATCCATTCTTGCCCATGTCAATTCGTTTCTTCCTGATTTGTCACACTTATATGCCTGTTTTTCTCTTTTCCATTATGTTTTTTTTAATTCACATTATAGCTTTAGGAAAGTTTTCTCCCTCAAAGTACTAAATATATTTTGTCTTTCAATAATTTTACTTCTTTCCAAAATTCCTTAACATTATATTCCCTCAGACTGCACATATCTCCCATTCCAATTCTTTTTCAATTTTTCCTAACTGTCCATATTACCCTCCATTTTAATAAACAAATAAATATACTGGATGATCAAATTTATTGAAACTTTACTGTGAATCATTTACATTGAATGTCATCACTACTGCAGAATGAATTTCTGTCAGTATAATCAATTTATCTAGTTCTGAGATCTTGCTATGAAAGAGGGAATGAACCTCAAAGAGGGAAAGAGAAAGCCTATAGCCATGTCATAGTTAAAAGTCAATTTGTTTACAAAAGTTAGTCATTTATCCCTTTAATCACTTGCTAGATTGTACAGTATAGTACTCTCAAAACCAATACCCTTTAAGGTAAAGTATACTGACTAGCAATTAAGTCATTCATTCAAACTGTATCATGGATAAAAGTGATCACTCGGTGCAAGTAGTCTATTATAAGCATTAGAAAATACAAATTGCATAAAACATTCAAATTAACATTTGTGTAACAAAATTTATTTACATGCACAAATATAATAAACATGCAAAATTATTAACTTTATTAAAGTTCCAAATGCACAATAACTATCCAAAAAGTATACTAAATTAATGAAATTCATTGATGAGCTAAAATGTATGAATATTTATGCAAAATCTAAAAGTAGTTTTGAAGGCATGTATCCACTAATCAAATAAATATAAGGACTTTCCTTATTTGCTGTTCATAAACATCCTTTAAAAAACAGCAATATCCATGAACACAGCACCAGAAAAAAAGTATGACTATTATAGGCCATAAACTAACTTGAAAATGATTGACAAAAATCTAAATAGTCAAGGACTTGTTATATAACAAATTAAGAAATCATATTAAATAATTTATTGGACTACTTTTGAATAAATGGGGGAAGAGTTTATTTTACAGATGTATACTATTGAAATAAAAACAAATTTGAGCAAGGCAAATATCACTTAAATTTATTTCTACAGTTGTGTTAATATAAGTGTACATTAGTGTTAAAAGTGTTTAATTGCTTGTGGATCTGTGCAAGTGTTTCATATGGGGGAGTAGGAATGTTCAGTGATGTGCAGCTTATGCTAAATTGCAATGAATGTAATGCATTTGCTAGAGTTTTTGAAGAATGTAATATTGTAAAATAATAAGAAGTGGAAGTACAAAAAATAGGTTATTTTAAGGACATTTGCATTTAAGATGATCTAAAGGTATATTGTGTGGAGCATAACAGGAGAGATCTTTTGTCTAAAGTGTCCATTTCAATTTCCCAATCAAGTTTATTCATTTTGTGTTGCAATCTGTTGATACACTTTAATTTATAATGGCGTTCAAAGGCATTTATTACACAGGCTGTGGAAGCTTATGCATCCTAGATATATATTCTGCACCATTAACTCTTCAGAGTCTTTGGATATACTTTCCTGACTCAGGGAATCAGAGCAATAGGAGGAAATCTCAGGTTTAATTTTAATGCTGACATATTGGTTATAACTTTGATAAAGAATGATAATATTAAATTTTCTTATAGGATGAAACTCTAGCTTGGCAGTTATGCTTGTAACAAACTATTGAAAGCAATTATGATTATTCATACTTCATACGTCATTTCATGGGGATAGTCAATTAAATACTTCTATTCTTCTTAACTTGAAATTTAATTTGAAACTTGCAGAATGACAGTACTTTCAGTTCCCATGTTCATTTTAGCTTTGAAGGCTTAACCAAACATTCAACTAAATGATAAATGTTTTTGGAGGAAAAGTGCTTTATCTGTTAACTATTTACTAGCAAGTGAAAAGGATGTGTTTGTAAGAGATGCAAAACATGCATAAGACCTCTTGAATATGGTATTGTGTTACCAAAGCATGTGTGTCATATTGTTTAGTTTATATGACAAATAAATCATTAAGAAATAAAGTACTTTGTTTCTTTACAGCAGATTTAATATTCAGTAATTCTTTTTTTCATCTTAATATGCATACTGTTAGAGATATCCCCATTAAAATTAAAAGTATTAAGTAAATACATCCAGAAATATGAAATATTTTTTGATCAGCTGGGGTGTTCTCAACCCTAATATTCTGTCATATATACTTTATGCTGACAGTTATTTGTCATTTCAACTTTGTAATTTATTTATTATTTTATGCCACATTATGTAATACTTAAGTTTTTTTATATGCCCAATGCTCAAATTTTTAAATTTTAAGTCTTTTCATTTTTCTTAATACAGGTACAAATGTAACAACTTATTCACTGCACCCTGGAGTTGTAGCCACAGAATTATCACGTAACTTTGATGGAGCATATTTCCGTGGTTCCACTTGGCTTTTTGATCGCCTGGTTAAGTATTTTATCAAATCAGCAGAGCAAGGAGCACAGACATCTATTTACTGTTCTGTGGAAGAAAGCCTTGTAAATGAAACTGGTCTCTATTACAGGTGAGCATTAATATATAAAAACATTAGCTGAGTTTAATAAGCTGATCTGAGACCTCATGTCTTATGCTTTTACTAAGAGAGCTGTACTTAAATTGCAATTAGAATTAAAAGACGAAATAATAATGATATTCTATAAAAGTAGTAAGGCATATATGCCTTTATTTCAGTATTGGTTACTAAAAGCTATAGTTTTTATTATTAATATTATTGTTATTATTATTTATCTCTTTTTAAACCGAGTGGCATATCATATTCCTCCATTTCCAATAATGACATCACAACATGGGAAGTCATGCTATTAAGATATGAACTTGTGAACAGGAGGTCTGGGTTTTGATTCCCATGGGGACTGTCCTCTCTAATTGAGGTTTTTCCAAGCTTTCCTCAGTCCTCATAATTGCAAATGTGTGGAAGAAACCCTAAACTTAAGCCCTGAATACTACCTTCCCAAAAAGTCCTTTGCCAATTTATTGTTTCATCTTGTTCATCAGCAGTTTCCACTGCCTGTGATGCCCTAGTATTCAAAAGGTGTTAAACACTGTTAAAGTTAAACACTTGACACTAAATTATTAGCCAGCATGACAGGACTTAACAGTTAGATAGAAACAATTTTTAATCGTAAATAGTACAAAAGCCTCTTTTGTAATGATGCAATGCATAAATTATTTGGCTGTCATTCAAAATATTTATAAAAGTTTAAATATTTTAAAAAAAAATGTATCTATGGAAAAGGAACATATTCTCCAGTATACTAAACTCAACAAAGAGAAGAAACAGTGCAAAAATTTAAATGCCCTATATTGGGAAGCAAAATATTTTACTAACATATATCTTCATATATTCTATATAAAGTTGATATATATATTTTAAGCAATAAGATTTGGAATATTTTCTATACAGCAATAAGAATCAGAATTTTCCTCCATAAATTGAAATTCAAAATATTAGCTGTTGTTTTCTAAAATCAAACAAGTGATGATAAAAGTTTTTGTCCTCTTTACAATTCAAAATATAGTGCAAAATATTTATTTTGCATAAACATGTAATAGAGAAGCCTTCAATAAAAATATTTGCAGGTGTTGAAGATGAACATACCATAACTATTTTATCTGAAAATATTTTGATAGTTTACTAGAGTTGATGTATGCAGTTATTAGTTTTAAGCTATACTGAAGAATGTTATATTAACATTGATTATTTCATTTTTAAATTTTAATTAATATATTTTTAGCCTATTTTTCACTAGCACCAATCATAGCAAGTGTTGAAATGTGCAGTTTTATTATAGGCATGGCATTGCTGCACCATCAAATGCTGCAGCATTCAAAGATTCCCAGCATGTCAGATATTATGATGCCTACTATAAAATGATTTTCTGCTTAGATATCCTAGCAGTAAACATGATCACTAAGATAATCCCTGGAAACATAAAGAGAGAGAAGGAAAGGAAGCAAAGCAAAGCCATGGGTCCTGTGCCATAGGTGTACGGACCTAAAAGAACCTCAAGCCTGAAAGAAGAGGCATCTATGCAAAATTTATTTGTCATTTCATGCCCTGAATTTCATGAATTGAATGGGATGCTGATGACCTGAGATGTTAAAGAGCATCCGTAAATAAACCAAATCAAAAAGAGAAGGAATTTCCTAAGGAAGACCTAAGGATATATGAGAATAAGTCAAGTAAATGAGTAGGCTACCATTAGACTTCCTCTTAAGATCTGCTTGGTGGAAAATAATCATGAAGGAGACATAGGACACAATGAAAGAAGTGTGCACCGGCATCTTCCACCACATGCACTAGCAAAGGTGATATGGCTATTACAGTTATCACTTTTGAACGAAAGACTGAGGTGTGCTAGACAGATCAAGGTATTGCCTACCAGCAGAATATTTCTGGGTATGATATAGTGACTGATCACTCTATCACTCCTAAAAGTTGGTAATATAATATGTGTAATTCATTTTCTCATTTAAAATCTCAAAAAATATAGAAACTTATAAATAATACTAATTAATGTGCACGTTTTGATGACATTTTCACTCCATAGTTAATCTGGATGCTACCACGGATGATTTTCTGAACAGGTCTTGAGATTAACTTTTGTGAAGCATGTTTTCCTCTCTTTCTTCCCTTATGTTATCTCTGTACTATTGGCTGACATTAACCAAATTATTTTGCAATTTTACTGAATGAAAAAGTCTGGTCTTTCAAAGATTCTTTTTGCTTAAATGTCTATTGTTTCATGTTTCATTGTACCACAATGTTATGTCCCCTATTACAAATCAATTTATTGTTTAACTCTTTTAAGCATGACAACATTTTAAAATATCATATGATGTTAGAAGATTATAAAGAGATATGCAAGGCAATTGTAATGGTAGCTGTCAGTGAGTCAGAAAATATTACTAATTTGTTATTTTTGCACTACATATTTATGAAGGCATTTCAAAATATTTTTCCACTGCATGTATGTTTGCAGTAGGATGACTTTGCATTATTTCAGCTGAAAATGTTGTGTACAAAATTCTGGGGACAATTTGTCCCTTTCCAATAAAACAGAAATTTGAAATAGAAGAAGAAAAGAAAATGGCTCAGGTTGGATCTTGAGGAAAGAATGATCACACATAGAAAAGAAAGTTTCTATGGAAAATTCCTAAAAGATATTGGTAATGCCTTTTATGAAGTTTGCAGCATGAGAAGCACTATACTTCATTTTATGAAGATGTCTAGCAAAGGAGTAGTCTCACAGGGATAAGCTTGCCCACATTTTGGACTACTGTGGTAGATCAAAATGTAGGATAAATATTGTACTTATGAAGCTGTTGACAATGGAATGGTAATATATCCTAAACTTAGCTATTCATTTTTTACACTGAACTCCACTTACTTACATAAAAATAAGATGCATTTCGGGAGAATCTCTCCCATCTTCAGTTGCTCACTGAACCGCCATTACTTGAAATGATGGCTAGACACCCGGATGTTCCTGTGGTGGCCTCTGTTGGTTGAAGTAGGAAATTGCTGAGTTCATCCATAGGAGGAAATTCTAAGTTCATTAGGTTTTCTCTATTTTTTAATATGAAAAATTTTTCCCAAGTGGATAACTCCAGTGGGTTGTAAAGATGTTTCAGCAGTTTAATTTTTATTTTTATTTTTGTGTAAGTGGAGTTTAGTGTAAAAAAGGAATACCTAAGTTTAGGATATAAAATGTAGGATACTTTGGAAGCTTGAAAATATATTTAATAAAATGAACTATTTTTAAGAGATAATCTACAGTATGCAGAAAATTTTAAATTTTATCTCAAAATTAAATTTCTGTTATTCTGTATTTTCTTTTTATAAAAAATAATATATAGACCTGTGGCTCCTGCTCCTGTTACTTTCTTTATATGTGATTAGAGAACCATTTATAAATTTCTATTAATTTTTCTTGACTGGGATACGCTTTATTCTTAAAACATATATTTCATTATATGTGAATTTTTCTCCTGGCTTTTTCGCTTCTTCTGTTCAATATGTTGCATTCTATGGATGAAAAATATAAAGGGTAGGTTTTAAATTTAAAATTATGTTTTAAATGGAGGGAGGAAATTTAATGTTTGTATGTATACCATTGGTCTTTTTGGACTGCAATATTTTTGTTGCAGATGTGTTCTCTCTTATTTACATATTATCTGCCCTGGCCACTCTTAGATGTAACCAAGCTGAGTTACAATATATGTTTTACAATAAATTTCTTTAATAAAATATAAATTTATAGTAGTTATTCTTATTTTAATTTTTAGAACAAAACAAAAATAACAACCTAAAATAGAGTACCCCCTGGCTAACACCTACTACCCTATGATAATCTGTATCTTTGATTCATCAGTAGTTTCCGACTGGAAATGTAGAAGATAGACGTTTAGCCATCAATTCAGATATCTATATCATAACACCAGAGGATTCTCTTTCCATATTCTTTCCTAATTTATTTATTTATTTTCCTCACTATTTTTCTATTTTAAGTTTCCTCTCTGTTTAATGTTAGTTCTTACTGAATATGTTAATTACATATGCTTCTAATCAATTGATCATATCCATTTATTCTTTACTTTGTATAAATCTCCTAAGGCCTTCATTTGTGACTTGTCGTGAAAATTTTTTCTACATGCTATTTCTTTATTCATTTTGAACTATTTCTGTTTCAGTGAACTTAGTCTCTATTTTTCTGTGCCCATACATTCAAATAATATAAACTTAACATTCTTTTCATTTCCATAAATTGGACAACACCCGTGCTCTAAATTTTTTCTAAATTACTTTGATCATCAAACCCTTAATTTCTAGCCCTCTTTCCCTTTTATAACAATTCACATACCATTTTCTATT
Organism: Metallyticus violacea; assembly: GCA_030762175.1. Taxonomy (NCBI): domain Eukaryota; kingdom Metazoa; phylum Arthropoda; class Insecta; order Mantodea; family Metallyticidae; genus Metallyticus; species Metallyticus violacea. The sequence goes on from CM060839.1 coordinate 39,657,042, forward strand.
AGGGTCCATCTTAATTTCCATTCAGTATTTAAGTGAACCAAATATTTCTGTCCAGTAGGGATGTTTAAGAAAGAGTCAATTGTTGTTATCCTTTATTATAATATTTAATTCTCTTGTATAGTTATAGATTACTATTTTGAGATATTCTAATTAATGATGTTATTTTTCCACCATGGTGTTATTTATTATTGTTTTGACTGTTAAAGAGATTCATTTTAGATATAAGAAGTATACCAAGTAATTTTGTCATACAATATCATGCCTTATTTTTTATAAAATTATTGTGCTAATGTAATTAATATTTTCAGTGATTGTAGCAGATATAAACCTATAGCAAAAGGAAGAGATGCAATTGCAGCAGCACGGCTGTGGGAAGTGAGTGCTCGTTTAGTTGGGCTGGGAGACTGGGATCCTTTTACATCTCCTGATGATCCCAGAATGTTACCAAAATAATTTGTTGCAAAGGACAACAAGAACTAAGATACTTCTGTGTTACAATATAAAATGTAAGGAACAGAAAGAGTTTTTGAGTGTACTGCATTAATGCAAAAATTAAGTTTTCAATACAGTGGGTATTCTTTTATTTAAATTACCATATTTCATGCAACATTATATTTTCAATAGTCCCTCTAGAAGTGTACACCTGGAGTATTTGATCACATCTTTAGAGAGAGAGACAATGACAAAATTAAACAACATATTCATTACCCTTGACAACTAATTATTGACAATCAGTATAATATATTAAAAGTTTTGTCTCAAACAGCCATTTTTTCTATGAAGTTCTTGATGTGTGTGTGTGTGTATGTGTGTGTGTGTGTGTTTGTGTCTGCATGCATGCGTAGGTGTGAACTTAAGAAGAAACTAAGAGTAAATAAATTTATTGCAGTGTTGCAAAGTAAACTACCTTTTCTATTGCCTTTGACATTATGGTAGTATAAGGAGGGAACAAATCATTCCAACATTGATGTATTCTATGTAATAAACATAAAATAATTAAGTCACACAGTTTATTTCTTCTTTTACATGTCCTGCATTGATATCACTGCTATATTTTAGGATGACAGTTAAGTAGTTCTGATATTCGTATATTTCTACAGTTAACATTTTATAAAAGATGTTCATTAAATACAGTGTAATCGTCAGGCTTACAAGATTATATTATAAATAGGTTCTCTATTTTAAAATGGAAAAAAATATATCAGTAACTTGCCATCTTGTTATATATTATACAGAGTGCAACACATTTTACAGTATGTAGAATTAGTTAAAACTGACAAAAAAGTTCTCCTATTGAGATAAGGTCCATATTGTTATCAACCACTGTTGAGTAGTCATTGTATGAGGTGCTCTATTTGATTACCTCATATGGTTACAAATCCTACAGCTCTAAATTTCAGAGAATAAAGTACTCAAGTAAATATAGCTGACTGCTCTCAGATTTGATGACATGCAGTATACACATGCTTCTGCAATGTTTGTACATTGTTGATGGATGTGGGTTACATTCCATACCCAAATACCCAAAGGATTAAGGTTCAGGTGATCAGGAAGACCATTCTCTTCAAGCATGCCCAATCCATCGCCCACTAAAGTCCTGGGTTAGGTGTTGTTGCACAATGTGATGGTGTTTCATCACATATGAACCCAAATTTGCCTTGTCCTTACCAATAGCTTCAACAAACTTGTAAATGGCTTGACTTAGGCATCAGCATTAGTGCACTGCAAGGGCAAACACAACTAATAAGAAAAATGCAACGAGTGGAAATGAAAAACAACTCATGCCACGCACAAGTAAGACCTATTATCTTAAATAAATTGTATTACAGACCTATTATCTTAGACCCATGTTTACCAGATCTGTAAAGTTGCAATGAAGAATGGGTCATATTTCAACTGATATTTGTTACTGAATATACGTTCTTAGGACTTCATTGTTAGTTTTGACCATCTCTACCTGTTATGAAAGTATGTGAAACTTATTAACAATCCTGTACATTTCTGATTCTGATGCCTCTAGATCAGCAGTTTTACAACTTTTCTTGGTCATGGACCTCCCCCTTTAAAGATCTCTCACTCTCACTAACTACTAAGGCTTAACTCAAAGTTTAAAATCCTAAATTTGCATTCTATATATTTTTCAAAGTTGTTCAACATTGGTTTACAAAATTTAAAGATATAAATAACAACAAACAAATGCACATTTTTTTCAATATGTGCTTTTTTATTGTAGTGTATATCCTTTCAGAATAATAATAATAATAATAATAATAATAATAATAATACATTCAAAAACCTGTAAATCTAATAAAGCACTAATATTAATTTAATAACTAATAATAAAGAACCATTAAAATATATGCCTGCTATATACATGGCATATGTATCCTACAGGAACATCAATACATAGGCCGGTACTTGCATTACAAGCTCTTCCCTACTTTTCTTGACCTTGAAACCTTGAGGATTGCCTAAGAACACATGACTCACTCCACATGAGTTGGTGATGCATGCATATTGGATATAGTGCAGCTGTTCTATTAGTGTGACATGTCTGGCATTTGGCTATAAGAACTAATTATATATCTTTATAAAGGTTCTTTAAAAATAGATCTGCTGATTTGCTCTAATACAATCTGCCTCATAGAGAAGCGGCGAGCCCCAGCCTACACAATTTGCTGCCGAAACTATGGCAGTGTATATGATATTCTGCCTGACCCATGTTTCCGGCTTACCTATCTGAAAACTCCCTCTGGAACAAAATGGTAGCCTTCAATTTGATTCTAATTTACTCTACCTCAATAAATACACATTGCAAATTTGTATTATCTTTAGTTTTTTTTGCAATGCATTTTTATATCTATAATTAAAAAATGAATACTGTTAAGAGAGCTTCATGAGGACTGCAGTTTGAGAAACCACTACTTCACATGATATTTTTGACAGTGCTGTCAGCACGTGAATGACTGTTCTGAATAGGCATTATTTTCTCTCTACTAACTATACACAGAATATAGAAATTTAAAAATTAAGACTTAAGTATCAACAAAGGTCTCTAGACTAAAGGACAAACAGGATTAACAATGTCAAAGCAAAAACACAAGGCTTTGAGAAAGTCTTTGGAGGGAAATGATGAAATACTAAATTAGAACAAACAAATCAATAAATAAAAATAATAAACATGTAGAATGCATATTAAATTAATGATGACTGGACCTTTACTGTTATTCCTAGATGTTGTGCAGTTTCATATCACATACCTCCAGCTCAGAGAATGTACTGCCTTAAGTAGTTATAGAATCAATTGAGAAGTGACTCTCATTTATTTGGACAAGGCACCTTCAAAGACAAAATAATTAATTGTCATCCAATTCCATAACTACCTAAATTCATTTTACTTACTTTTAGAAAAATAGAAAAAATTGTGTTGAGTTGTAGTTATATTTTGAAACATATAATTGGTCTGGAAGTAGCAGAATATGTTTAGTTTTCATTTCATGCTAGATTTTGAAATGTTTTGGGTGCAATTTTTATGTGACAGGTGAAAATATATTGGACTTAGGAAAGTATGATACAGCATCTTGGATTTAAGTAGGTTTGGAACATTGGAAGAATTATTACATTTGTAATTTTCTGTGAACATCAAATAGTTTTATTTTACAAATCTGAAACCATTACAAGATATCATAAAATGTACAAACTCTAAGTTCCCATTCTGAATATGTGTTCACAAATTTTCAATCTATGGTAAATAGCGTACATCAGACTAAACCACAGTATTGTATTCTATGAGATTGTCATTCTCTTCATCAGAAGCTTCAACTACATCTTCATCACATAGTAGCAAATCGTTGAAGTAGATTAGCCCCCTCTCTGTTGCGCCACTCAGAGAAAAAGTGTTTTAACAAGCATTGTTTCACATTGCTCACATTTTTTTGTATTCATAAGTGCACTCAATTCTTTAACTGTCTGATTTGTAGAGTTAGTTTCTTCACTTTTTTGACTATTGACTTTGGATTCTTCCAGATTAGTATAAAAAGTTACTAACGAAATTTTAAATAGGCATGGTATAGATTTTATGTTACAGAAATGTTCCTTTGAAATAATGTGTGACACTAAAGTTGCTTGACATATGAGAAAACTAACTCTATTTTTAAAATCATAAACATAGACATTATATATATTGAATAGAATTTCTAATAACTACCTTTTTGTTGAATGAATCACAATACAACTTTATCAATACGCTTCTATCCTTTGCGAAAAATGATGACTTTTCGTTTACGGACATTTTTTCCTACGAAATTTGCGTGCTAAAATCAGGAAAATGAACGCTCTTCAAGGACATAGTGACTGATTTTTCCCGTTAAAGTGAAACGTGCTAAGTTTATTATTTTTAAAACTTCATCATTGCAGGTATGTATCTTAAAATGTATTGCAGTGTTTCAAATGTATTGATTTTGAAATGACATATTTGTCAATGTACTTTATACCTAACTTTAGACCAAAGAAACAAACTTTTGCGGATAAGTCGAGGAAGTTCGTGCATTAATTAATTCGTGCGAATTATCGGTATCCGCCACTATAGATTGGAGAACCAACGCGTGTATAAAAACGTATAATTCAACCACTTGAGCAGAAATATAGCAACCAAATTCCGGTGTATAGTTCCACGAAACAGCTGTGTTTGTCGTCAATTTGGACCAGTGAAGCTCACAATCCGGCACAGCTGCTATTTTCCGTATGTCAACATTAGGTAATGTTACTATTGTGAGACGTACAGAATTCTCAGCTGGCTCGTATGCTAAAAACTCACATTAACAGAATTAGTGGAATAAATGCGTACTAAAAAGTTGTTTACAATTAGAACGACCCTTTCTGACCTCGAAGAAGCTTGTATGTGCGTTTCCATAGTGGCAGAAAGACAGAATAGGAAAAGTGGTTAAATTTCCACTGAATTACCTTGGTCTAAGGCAATACTGCTATCAATAAACTAGACGGTAAAAAAAGCAACACGGGCGCCAAGCTTAGCAAAAATACTAATTGACCGAATTGTCCGTTGACCGTGATGTCGGCAGCTGTCTTGTCATCATTAATAATTGTTATTTTGAATCATCGGTCACATCGTCGTTCCAATTTACCACATACATGTTATGGAATGTTATTGCACGTATGCAGTAACTGTTTTATTTGTACGGGTGAAATTATTTACCTGATATGTTTTCTCAGTTAATCTTTTCTCTATTTATAGGATGCCATTTAACTTACTAATAATTACTTTATAGTAAATTATAAACGAGTTTCATACTCTATTCTTTGTATACAGGGTTATAAGGAGATTGATAAAATTAATATTAATGTCTGTTTTCTAATGAATCATTTTAGTCAATACTTTCTTTTGTTATGTAGTTATGATATCATTGTATCGATGAAGTTTATTTAGTTCGTTTTGTCTTTTGTTATTGTGGTTAGCGAAAATGAATTTACGACAAGAAATATTAGCTCAAACTAAAAAGGCGAATTATTATTAATTCTGAGGAAGTCCTATGATAATTATAAACAGGTTAGTATTATCTAATTCTGTTTATTCATTCGGTATCTAATATTAATTATTTATTTGCTTATCAATTCTACAATGAAGATGCATAATTAATTCTGTTTTCAGTAATACAGAAATTGTTTTCTTGTTATTATCGTAACAACAATGACAGCATTTTAGAACTAAAAAACAATTTAACAATATTATTGTTACTGTGGTAATATTACGCAGTAATTATCTGCTCGCTGTTGCTTCTATCCAATCGTAAATTTAGGCATGTGGTGCAGCTCATTTCTTATTGACTCTAGGAAGACAGATTACTAGTTACGCATAGTAATCCCTTAAGGAAAGTACAGTTTAAACATTAATAAAGGCTAGTTTTCACTGATAAAACCATATTAGTGAATCTGTAATGATATTGAGAGATACCAATCGTTGTGAATGCCTTATAAGGCATTTTAATTGTTAGTAATTTACGCATATGTTGCCTTCTGTACAATGCAATCAGTTCCAATGTAAAAAGGCGCCATGGAGGAAGAATCCATTGGTTCTGCTAGTATTGTAAAACACCGTCAAGGAATTTAGTTGAGAAGTGGAGACAAGGTTATACTACAAAACTTTATTAATGAAGTTTGTGAATAGTAACCAGAGCTAACAATTAAATACGCTGCATCAGCTGTTAGGACTAATAGTTCTACTTAACCCATCGGAGTCATGCACCGCGGAATTCGCAATAGAACCCAAATTTGAAGAACGGTAAACGCAGTATAGTGTCATAATGTAACATTTAATAGTGATTTTGACCTCAAATAAATGTTATAATTCTGATATACAAAAAAGCAATTTTGAGTATCACATTAAACAATACAGAAATACATCACTTCACCTGCGAACGCTATACGAATAATAACTACTCATTATTTCACTGATGATAGTGACCGCAACTTTCAGCGAAAACTTTTGTTTTGAAGCAATAGCACAACTCGGGAACTTAAATTTTGATAATAAAGCAAGACACGCTATAATAACAGAACAGAATTAAAAGATATACCAAACTAATAAAATATGCAAAAATTATTTAATACAAAGCAAATATGATGCAGTATCATAAATTTCACAAAATATACTATCAACCTGTCATTTTACATTATTTATATCGTATACATTTCAACAGCCTTTGAGCGATTGTTAAAAGTATGAGTTTTCATATACAGTCAAAGGAGTTGCACACTATAACTCTGAAACTTTTAACTTTCCTTGGTGTTCCAAATTTTTGTTTATTCTGTATGCTTTCTCTTTCATTAATTTATTTTTATGATTATTTTGGATATTATTGATTGTATTTTGTTTCTTGTTTTGATTAACTTAAATAAATTACAACTACATACATAATTCTGTAGCTTTGAATTTGTTTACTGTTCTACATGTAGTTCTTTTATTGTAGTGATCAATTTCAGGAAATGTTTCCTGAAATTAACTACAACGTTTCGGATTTTTTTTTATTTCTTTTCTTATCCTTTTATAAATGAAATTTCTTAATTCTTTATTAAACCTCCCAGCTACGACTCAAAAAAGCACACCATATACACAGAACAGAAAACTAAACACTACTGACTCCTATTATAATCGACCTCTATGGGCCCCGCAGCCATCTAATTCCAGGACCACTCTGCCTCGGAAAGCGAAGCTCAAACAAATATATGACACGTTATATTTCTTCAATTTATAGTTACAATTGCGTTTTGAACAATTTATTCTAGTTACTCTATCAACATGTTGTAAATGTGGACGAACATGTGTTCCCCCCACTTTTTTATTTTTCTGGAATTTAACAGAGAATTTGTCTTCTAAAACCTAGCAGTTGAGTAAACATTTAACTTAAATCTTAAAAGTGCCGCATATGACCTTCTTTAAAGCACATGAAATGCTTAAAGCAAGCCTATACCGACATTTCAAAATACAATAGAGAATCGCTTATCCGAATTCTTTTGGATCAGCTCTAGTTTGGATATTCCATTGAGCGGATAAACGATTTTTTTTTTTTTTGTTGATTTATTTATGGACTCTCTTTAACATCTCAGGTCATCAGCGTCCCATTCAACTCAGGGCGTGAAACGGCCGGCAAATTTTGCTCATAGGCCTCTCTTTCAGGCTTGAGGTTCTTTATCGTGCCGTAAAGTACGACACGGGACCCACAGCTTTACTTTCCTTCCGAAGGAAGTCATACTTAGGATTTTTACGCCCGGAAAAATCCATCGGTCCTGGGCGGATAAACGAACCTAGAAATAGCAGAGTGCTTAAATTTTGGTTTCGTTTGATAGAGATAGTGGATTTACTACAGAAGGTTCACTCTGTCCTTCTTCTACATGTTTAAATGCTGTTTTGATAATCGATTGGTGGAAATGAGAGCTTGATGCACTATCCTAGCTATGTATGTGAGAGGGGACGGGGAGAGAGATGTTTAAGCTATGTAATCATATTGACCAGCCTGCTGAAGTCATATGATTGACAGCAACAAGGAACTTGCCCTGGGAAATTCCGAAAAAAGATATTAATGCGTAGGTTTAAACGAAGTCTTGCAGTCTGTTAAGTGTGTTCAAATATTTGACGTTTCGGATGACTGACGTTAAATTGTGTTTCAATTCTGAATTGAATATTCTCAAGTATTGCATGCAAATTTAAAACGTGTATACGTTGTGCTTAGAAAATTTCAGTAAATTACCATTATTTTTCGAGATATATATTTTTATAATTTTATTATAACTGTTTATTTAAGTTTGCACTCTGCGTTGAAGTGTATGCTATTTAACAGTGGAATTTTTACTATGGATATCATGTACTAATGTAAATAGGGACAGCCGCTCAAACCCAAGTTGTATTTTGATCGCAAAGCACAGCGGCGAAGGGTTGCAGTGCGTTATTGACCGATGGCTTTTATTTTAACTCCACTCTGGATTGCTATTCGCTACTTAGAAATGAACTCTGTGTTCGCCACGTGTAAATTATCCAATAGAACTCTTTTGAAATTACTTTAAAATTATTTTTGAATAGCTCATACTAATATAGTTCTATTAACTCAAGACACTCAAACTGGAAATGCATTTTGTAATACTTAGTGCTAAACAAATGCTATAACACTCCAGTGTTACCAACTTTGATTTAATACGAAATGTTTAATAGAGAACTAAATAGATTATTATCTATTTAAACGAATACAAATTACAAATTTATTTATTTATTTTTACTTTCCTCGCGGCGTTTTCGAATTTACGCCATAGTGAAATTTGTGATGCTACATAATACTATCAAACTCATTTCTAAGATTTATTTGCACAAATATCCTTGTTGGCAACACTTTAAACATGTCGGGCTGAAAAAAATTAATAACAGCGTATCTCAACATAGCTCATACCCATATTCATACCTACTAGAGTGAGAAAACTTTATTTTTAAACAAACATTTAATATAATATAAAAAGGAAATACAAATATTCATCTGTAATTTTACTAATTATCATATTTTTTTAATGGTGACTCCGTAACCTTAAGCTCTATTGTTCTAAATGAAGGATGCTAGATGGTAATCAGGTTGAATGAGTTCAGGGGACTTTGTGGCCTAATTTTCCAGGTTTTCATTTAAAGAACTGAGTTAATCACTGAGATATTACTAACATTATCCAGAAAATCTGGTTACTCCTTTCCATGTTCCTCCTTGTGAGAAATGCGTGAACTATTTCATTAAAATATAATACCGTGTATATATATATATATATATATAATACAATCCATAAATACTGTATTTGAATTGATCTTTGTTGAGTTAATTTAAGTCTAGGATATAGATTACGTCAGGAATTACATTACATGAGAAAATGTTTACATTTTTGTATAAATTTACACCCATGGAAAGTTACTTTAAGATAAGTAAGAAGTTATTTTTCAGGTGAATGAATTCATCTCTGTATAAGCGTGAGTAGAAAGAGAAATTTTAAATTATAACTTGAGTTTATTATAATGCAATTCTTTCATAGTTAATGGGAGTGATGTTAAACAATACAATACCGCTATAGTAAACACGTGCTAAATTACTGCTTGGTCTATGTAAGTCTCCATGAAAGTTGTTTTTCTGCATCGATGTCTGCATTTTTATGAATATTTCAGAATTTTCTGCTGAAAATACCAGTCAGTTAAAATATTTTCGCACACTAGTGATAGAATTTCTAATCCTTTGAAAAATGATTTACAGTAAGTTGTGTCAAGATAACAAACGTTTTGGAATAATTGCAATAAATTTAATTTATGAATACTAATTTATTTTTATAGCTATAATGTACGATGCACGCATTAAAATATTTTATTTTGTTTTAATCGTTATTTCCCTGCTATAGCATTATTTATGGGATTCAAAGCTTTATTTCTTTAAATGTTCTTTCCTTGAGAAAAAGCTAAGCTTAGAGCTGTTGATGTAACTTTTGTGTGTGCTTGATGAAAATGTGAGTGTTTTAGATGAAAAAGTCCATCATAAGGAAATATTTATGAACTAAAAATATTTTTGGGTAAACTTATTAAAAACAACACTTATATGTACTCAGAATAAAGTAAGTAAACTGCGGCTCAAGGAGATCATACTCAACAAATTTTGTCGTATTAAAGTTGACGCAAAATGTAAATGTTTTAAAGGCACCAAATGAAACAGAAATGTTTTTTTTAACTTAAACAGGGGAATGATAATCAAGTCAGTCTGGATTGTGTTGCTAGTGTACTTGGGCCTATGTGTGTCTTTATGATAGCAGATAAAGGATCTCCTCCGTTGATAGGAAGTTCACTGAAATGAGGTGGTCTAAAAGTCAGTTTCAATATAGTCTTTTTAATTTAAAATATGTTACATTAAAAATTGGGAACATAGCTCTATTTATTCTGAAAATTTTCCAGGTTTTTGCTACATTTTGTTTGTTGTTAGTCAATTTCATTTTTATGGTTAGCAAAATTTGGTTTGTAAATAAAAATAAAAGATATTTTTGCGATTGTTCAGTTTCTAAATCCTAGAATTTCAGCGTGGCAGTGAAAATAAAATATATTTAAGCATTTTTATGTGTTATTTATTGTCGCATTTACTGCTTTGGTCTTCTCGCGACCTCTGTAGATAGGACGTGAATTCTGTAGATGTAAGTCTGTAGTTATGAATGAAATGAAATGGATTAATGATGACATAAGTGAGCTGGGTATCTTTGGCGTCTTATAGCTATCTGGCATTCACATTCTCAGGGCAAGGAAAAACTCCAAGGAAAAAACAACAGCTTGACCTAATCGGGATTCGAACCCAGGTCTCTCTGTTAGTAGTTGCAAACGCTGTTGTAGTACGTGTGTTTATTTATTTTAATAATGGCTTGCGGATACATAAATTAAATATTTAACTAGCGCACGGGTCTAGCCAGACCTTTCGTGTTATTTACACATATGAAATGCTGAGGGAAAAAAAATAAAATCTCAGAATTACATATATACAAACACCATAAATTAACCCTCCAACTCACCCCGTCATGTCGGACAAAATAAATGATTCCATTAAAAGAATTTTAAATGTATAATTACCGGGTACTGAACAAGAGAAATACTTCATATATATATATAAGTAAAAACCAGCAGAAGTACATTTAAAAAATATAAGTACATGTTATGTCATCTCTAGTCAGAGATTTTCTATTGCCCACCTTATCTTCCTAATAAACTTACATAGCCCTTGCTAATTATTTCTATCCAATACCAAATTTGGACATGCCGCCCTATTCCTTCTTGACTTCACAAAGTTTTCGGAGAGAATCTACGGCTCTGCAGCTTCACACTCTGCAAGAATCTGTACCCAATTTTCCTTCTTACCACACACGGGACACATTCTTTCGCCTGCCTCGTCCGTCATTTTCTGCGCTTTCCTTCCCGCGAGAAGCAGCCAGGCCATTGCCGTTTATACGTATATGCTTCCATCCTTACGCTCCTTTTAGTTCTGATTGTAATTCCAGCAACAATATGTTAGAACCCTTAGCTTCTACTACCCGTCTACCAATATCACTTAATCTCCTTGTAACTTTCCTCCAAACATTTCTTCTATTTCTAACTTCCATTTCCTACAGCCATTCCATTCCTATTCCTTCGAAACCCTTTTTGTAGTAGATGCCCAGTTTCCAGGTTTTTCAATAGTTCGTGACAACAAACGAATTTTAACTTTGTGTCTGTCCCCCTTATTACATAATCTAACCAATGGCTATGATTTAAAAAAATATTGTATCACAAATACTGGCGAACTCTTTTCTCACCCCACACTTTGTTGCGCTTCTATCAACTCTCAGAATTCTTTTCAGAAACTTTGTCGTAGATTTTCTGTTCGCTCACACCCCCAAATTTGTTGTCGCTTTTATTTTTGCATTGTGCACTTGTAAAGTGCTGACAGGCATTTCGGAGCCCCTCGTTATCGAAGTGAACAGCTTCCCTGCTGTTTTTTTTAAACAGTGTTTAACGCCCGTTTTATCTACTGAGGCAGCACAGACGGCGGACACTGATGATACATGAGGTGAAATGAAAATTGCGAAAGGAGTTTTTTTATGGAAGGAAGCTTTCCAGACCTAAGTTTAGGGTACCTCCCCTACATTTGCCATTTATGAGGACTGAGAAAAACCTGGTCCTGGAGGGATTCGAACCCCAGACATCCCGCTCACGACTCCGCGCCTTAACCCCCTCGGCCACCTGGTGGTTTTCCCAGCTGTCTCCATGCTTTTTCTTTTGAGTAGTCCATGTGCCGTTTATTGTTAATACCTAAATATATGACGCTTTTAACATTTTGGATGCTTCCTCCTTCCCGATAACACCAAGACTTTATCTTACTGAAAACCGAACCTTTTTTAAAAAGAAACCGTCTTTGTTTTCTTCACATTGACCGTGAGACCCCAGGTAGTGCAATAAATCCCAAGATTGTCAATGCATTTCTTCATCCCTTGAGCACAATACATCATCTGCATACAAGAGTGTTGGCATTTTCTCATCTCAATTGGCGCATCATAGTCAACTTCACACAAATCCATTGAAACGCCATCTATGAACAAGTTAAATAAAAGAGGGGAACTACTGCATCCTTGTTTAACTCCTCCACTAGACACGGAGGCGGTCAAGCATTTTTTATTGATGCAAAAGAAAAAATTCAGAAAAATAAAGATATGGTGGCATCATTGTTAAACCATTGCCAAAATCTGCACTGACAGTAAGCGACAAAAGATCCATCATTTAATTTATTTAAACAATGATAACAGTTTATCTCTCCTCACATTTATTATTTGACAAACTTTTCAAATTCAAAACTCTAAAGTTTTTACTTTCTGTAATAATGAATACTGTGGAAGAATTGTTGAATAAATATTTACAAACCTTTCCTAGCTGGTTTAAAGTCAGTGCCTTGACGAGAAAGGGGGAGAATGGATCTGGGTAATTATGTTTTTGTTTCCCACCATGAAAAAGCACAGCACAGTGAACGTCCTGCCATAAAGTTCAACGCACTGAACGGAAATCCGCTTACCTTAACGAGCATCGATCTGCAAACGTAAGAGTAGTGACTTTAAAATTAGTGTGCTGCTTATGTGCGTGTGTGTGATCATTTTAATCCTATGTACTCTTGCTTTGTATTTAAATTGCTTATAAGTTTAACCTTTCTAACTAAGTTATTTGATTTCATTTTGTTTTGCTTTATTTGCCATTGTAATACAATGTCTTTTTTGATAAATTCAGATTATAATGTGGAGATGTTTTCGTGAAGTTACAAACTTTCATGGATGATGGAAGATAAAAGCATAAGGAACAACGTCCGGAAGCGTCTCAGCTCAAAGTTATAAGACAAACCTCTTTTGGGATACCTATATCTTGGTTTGTAAATTTAATAATGAACATTACAAAATAATAATAGTAATAATAAAACTTACAGATCTTTGTACATTAATTAATAATTAATAATAAAATTTGAAATAGGCTCCATTGCATCTGGTTTAAAATGCATGGAGTCGTCCTAACGATATCACAGAAAGCTAGAATTTCTGTATTTCATCTAATTTTTCTTCCGTAAGAACATGGCAGTTCAGAACCCGCTTCTTGTTCATGAGAGATCCTGTCTTTCGTAATTTTTTAAAAAGTTGGCGAACAGACTCTTTATCTGGAATATAATTGTCACTCCATTGATTCATTTTTGGACAAGGGATCATAATTTCATCTTCTGTACCAAGAGTTTGTAGAAATTCTCTCTCGTTGCCACGGCAGAGCTCCAAAAAGCCTGACAACAGATGACTCGTTGCTGCTTTTGGACTGAGGAAAGAAGTCTAGGCACCCATCTTGCACTAACTTTATTCATGTTTAAATGTTCATGAATAATTTGAAAGTCTGTTGTTTTAGAAAGGCCCCAACCTTGCTGCTATTTCTATAACTTTGAGCCGCCGGTCTTCCATAATTTCTCCTTCCACAAGAACAATGTTTTCAGGAGTGAGCACCTCCAAGGACTGACCTGCACGCTCTTCGTCTTCAATGCTTTCTCGACCCATTCGAAAAAGTTTGGCCCAATCTTTTACAGTAGAATATGAGGAGGATGCTTCCCCATATACACCGTCCAACCGCTGTTTAATTTCATTTGGAGTAAGTCCTTTTGTGAAGAACTTAATAACAGCTGGATATTCCATTTTGAACGTGTCACAATCTTCTACACATAGCCTTCTTTACACAGCTGTATCTGAACAACAGAATAGAGCAGAGTGGAAGTTGTAGCTGCAATTATTTACTTAACAGATACGATATGACACCTGATAATGGTTTTGTAAAGGTGATAATCCGTGTCTGCAAGGCTAGAAACTTACTGACCTACCCTTGTATAACTGCGAAAGAAAATTTTTTCTGTGCTGTTAGAGAATATAAGACACGACAAAGCCGGGCGAAGTTCAACTACTGCCTTCAGGAATCTAAGCCCGGACCATTCAACTATATTCGTATGTCTTTATTTGTGATTGAACAGAAATTAGAGGCAATTCAAACATAAACTAGCAAATAAAAAACTACTAATGTCGTTAAGCTTTCCAAAGAGAAAGGATTAATGATTTAACATGTCTGACTGTAATAAAACTTTCCCCTTACGAATTAGTTTATGACCACGTTGTAACCAAGGAGGGAAAGTGTGAGATCTTTATGAGCTAATTTGTCCCGCACGACTGCTTTATTAGGCTTTTATTTGAGGTGCACCACACGCAGGTCTGGTTCATCATGGCTATGAAGTCTTTGGGGGTAACTGGCGAAAGACTTCATTTGTATCTAGAGAAAAGCAAACAAACGATTTCGGGCATCACATTCGACGTGATAATCGATATGTTCTAATTACAGATGGATTCACGATATTCCGGATACCTTGATATTCTGGATACTCAAGAGGTATCGATATAGAAAGATTTCATAAGTTAGATACTCTTTCGATACTATGTTAACAAAATAAATTAATATTGTCACAAGTAGATATTTTAAGATAATCGCAACAAACATGTGTCTTATTCATAATCATATAAATGGCAGGGTAGCAGCTACCAAGAAATTGGGCGCCTTTCTAAGTCAACCTCCGATACCGTAATAAAAGCGCGCCGCGTATATTTCTGCAGGTATATAGCTTGTTTTCACTCTTCGTGGATATGGAAAACCGCGCTCTACCTACAAGTAACCCGAATTCTAAGTCTGAGCAATAATAAAAATGACTTTTGGTAAACGTACCATGTGATCTGTTAAACAATCTAATCACAAGTAGTAGTAGTACCGCCACGGGTGGCCGAGGTCGTTAAGGCACGGACTCGGGAGGCCTGGGGTTCGAAACCCACCAGGACCGTTCTCCCTAACTGAGGTTTTTTCCAGATTTTCCTTAGTCTTCATAGCTGGCAAATGCCGGGGAGGTACCCTAAACTTAGGCCTGGAACGTTTCCTTCCTTTAAAAAAAATATCCTTTCCCAATTTATCATTTCATCTCATGTATCATCAGTGTCACCGCTTGTGGTGCCTCAGTAGTAAAAACGGGCGTTAAAAACCATTCAAAAAAAATCACAAGTAGCATATTGTAACAATATCGTACTTCAGCGTCTTTAGCATAAAAGCTGATTTTAAATTACTTTCTAGCTGTTATTTTCAAGTCGGCTGTTATCTTGAACTGATAGAAGACCGCGCGTTTCCTGATCTACTTTTTCGGATAAAATTAGTAAAGTTTGCAACTATTTTCATTTGGATTCTGTGAGTGGTAACTGATCATTCGCCATAATACTAGAAGCCTGAAGAAATTTGTAACCTCAGGTCATAAAATTGTTTTTATTGAACATTTCAACTCGGTGAATAAGAAATTAAGATCTACTTGTTTATATTAATGTTTTCAAAATACTAAAACAAGAAGCTTGTGTTTTATTTTATAAAAGCATAAAAGTATCCAGTAGGGAGACAAGAAACGTATAGCTGTCCAGAATTGGTATCGACCCATCTCTGTCACTAATCGATACCTCTGCTGGCAATGCTTCAGTTGAATAATAGCTGAAAGATCAAGATCTGGCTCAGTGTAAAACAAAGACCGATTGTATTTACTAGACCCCCCAATGTAGGTGTCGATATTAGATAAAACAGGGGAAAATGTGTTTCGTGCTGTTAATTACTTACCTGTCTTTGTTAATTTGTTGTTTTTTTTTTTTGCAGTTACCTGATTTATCACAGTAGTTAATAGCTGAAAGTAATTAATAGTAGTGTATTAGCTCTTTAGTTTTATATTACGTCAATATTAATTTAGTAAAATCACACTATTAACTTGTATAATGGAATGTATTTAGTACAACATGGGTTGCTCTTGTGTGTCTTAATTATGGTAGTGCACCGCATAATACCATATTTATATTTCCTAAATGACAGTAATTAAAGGAGGAGTGAATAAACAGCATACACCATGCAAATTTTGAGTTAATGATGAAACTGAAGTGTGTATTAAACGTTTCGTATCAAAATTTGTAGTTGGGGAGGGCATTTTCCATATGCAATTTTCCCTAATCTACCAGCATATGGGTCTGTGTGGGTTAGCAATGAAAGAAAAAGTCCGGAAGAACGTCTGAAGAGGGTTTTGGAGCGAGATGAATAAAGGTTTAATGAATGGTGTGAGCAGGATGTTATGTTTTGACTCCTTTGCAAGTGAGGTTAAGACAGGACAGGTACACCGATTTATAGCTATTAACAAGGAAAACTATGTTCTTTTCATTAAAATAGACTATGATAAAATATGATGCCGTCCCATTTATGTCGGTTAGTTTTAAGATGCACAGTAATTTGGAAGTTAGTGTATTACAAAGTTTATGTCTACCTGTGGAGAAGTTTATAATACATATAATTTTATATTTAATTTTCATATGATAAATATTATTTTTAAACAATTTCAGATTTTTAAAAAGCATCGAAATATTTTCTAATGATAAATAATGTCATCTTGAGACTTAAATGTCGTATTTGCTATTGGCAGTAATAGGAAGACTTCATGTGTGTGTGTGTGTGTGTGTGTGTTGGGGTCTGGCAAATGTAGTCAAGTCTTGGTAAAACCATGGTAGGGACACGGAAAATAATTTATTTTCAATTGGCACCCCAAGTTAGTTAAAATGGTATTGAAGTTGTAGACGTGATTATTAAGAATAAATAATTATATTTTCGCAATATGAGTGAGGGGTCAGATTTTTCACTTAATACCTCAAAAATAATCATTTTATTCTACATGGCCAGGGGGTGTAGGAGTGCCAGCATGCCGTCCCAGTATATTTTCTGCAATTTGAGTGCCCTGCTTTATTTATACTTTTTAAAATTATAATAGTAGCAATAAAATGCCAAGAAAATATAGATATACCATTGCATTTAGCTAGCATCGAACACTTTTTAATATCGTAAATTATTCTCAAAATATTAGTCAAAATCAATAAGAAAACGAACAATGTTTCGTCTATGATGTTCATAAAACTCAACAGACCCCCAATTTCTATATGGAACTCGTACCATACGTTAAGTCAGGCTATTACATCAGCATTCAGTAGATGTCCAGCGACCACTCCAGTTGGTACGAGTCGAACAAGAGGAGGAGAGGGAGACAGAAACTATTTTGATTGGATTTGTGTATATAATACTTATTTAATCAGATATTTTATTAATTTGAAGTAATAAGTGTGAATTATATAATTTATAAAAATAGCAGTAATATTGCTACTACTTCTATCAACAACAACAACAACAACAACAATAATAATAATAATAATAATAATAATAATAATAATAATGCGAAACGCCCTGGTATTATTTTTTACGTCTAAAACCCTATTCAAACCATCTCTAACTACAATAAACTGCATATCAGCTGCTGTGCAAACACTGCCTTGATTAATAATTGAAATAGCATTAAATATGCCACTTATATTTAGGTTGCTGCTATGTACTTTATACGAGACAGAATCAAGGCGTAACGTTATAACGACTCTAACAATTATAAAACGAGGAGTACTAAGGATATGTTTTGTCTTGTCCTTTTAGGTAGTTGCGCGAGCAGGTGTCTGTTATTGTTGATGTATTACGTCATCAAATCAGATCCAAGATGGCCGCTCCTTTGAAACCATGTGCAAGAGAGGAGCAATGTTCGTTTCTGGGATAGTGAAGATGGCAAATCATCAGATAATCATCGGGAATTTGTTTTATATAAGGTAGAATCTCCAAAATTTTCTGTTATAATTTTCAACCTTAATCCGTTGCCTCTAAACAATATGGATATTAAGCTTTTAGAAATGTCAGATTTTAAGCGAACATCTTGTATACATTTTATTATGTACACATTTAAAATTTGCCTTTTTTCTACATTCACATTTCAATTTATAGGCTTTGCATCATTCGGGATTAATTTTTATAAATGACCAAAATGCGTAACATCTCTTTATGCATGCAAGTTAAACAGTTGGCTGAAATAAAGTTGCGTAATATTTTCGTTCTAATTTACATTTATTCAACTTTCTTGTTTTTATAAACCTATAAATTTAATAAATTAGTTGTAAAATTAAATTCAGTGGGTATATTCCAAACTATTATGCTAATAATATAATATATTATATTGCCCTCTAAACATATTTTTTCCAGGTTTTAAATAAGTATTCAATAGTGATACATTGTTTGTTTCTTCTCGAGACTTTTCTGTAAGTCTGTTGAATTTCAACCAAGGGCTCCTCATTGATGTAGGCTGCAGGATTACAAACCTCCCCTCCCCAAGCAAATTATTTAAGCTCATTTTATTATATTTTCCAGACTATAATTACAAGATTTGCTATTTATTGGCAGTGGTAGACGTAGTAGGCTGTGTATATCTAATAGGATTTGCATTCGTAGACCCCGTGTTCAAATCTCTGCCTTGATTTTTTTCGTGGTTGCCCCTGGTCGCTTAAACGACTGATGGAATGGAAATTTTCTTTCTACGAATTTTCTGCTATCACATTTCATTCCATTGCGTTACAGAGTAAAAAGTACCAGACGAAATTGACTAGTGCGGTGTGACGGTGGCTTGCGCTTTGAAAATATTTCTGCCCCGGTCTCTGGTATGGAAACGGTACTTCTGAAGAAGGCGTAGGACCTTCGTCGGCTATCGCGAAACAATCAATGTTAGGGACCCCGTCTACGTCTGTCTGTGCCTCACCACTCGGTGTCCCCCTTACCTCATCCCTTCCTCCCAGAGATGTCCCCACTGGGAACTTAGACACAAACGGCAAACCCATGAGCAAGCTGAAGTACCAACATATCCTTTCCCGTCCTTAATAACCCATTCTAATCTAATCTTAGTGATTTTGGTTCTCCTTTGACGTCTACTGCCATTTACATGCCTTTCTCCTCTGTATTAGCTCGCTAGAATCATCAACGGGCTGCAATTGGTAGCTTCTTGCCTTGCAGTGAGTTGTTGCTAGAAAACTATTAACGGAAATAGATTACTGAATTAATTTTAATCATAAAACCGAATAATAAGCTCTGTGATAATGAACAATTATTGCTGTATAAATCAACTATTATCAAAATTGCAAATTAGCAACAAGGTGAAAGTGTACTTATTAGTAGTAACTAAATAATTGCTAAATTAATGCTACTCTTGCAGTTTAAAAAAAGGGATTTAACACTTAACAGAGCTTTAAAAAGGGCTCATTTACAGTTAAAGTAATGCAACAGAATATACTCAATTACCTATATGATTTATACCTCTCGTAGTTTTCCAACGATAGTTTTGAATCGAAATAAGTGCGACTTTATACTCTTAACCAAATACAATTACATCTCAAATGTTTACAACCGAGCGTGCGTGCCCCTGCAGGTGTTTCCAACACGCTGCTAGCGCAGTGTTTTCGGTCACGCTTTATAACCACGTTCTGCGGTCGACATCGTTACACACACATACACACATGCAGGCATGTCCAAGGCCGGGGCCAACCTCCTCTGCTGCCTCTAGCGAAGCACCGAGCGGGATTGTTAGTTGGCGAGTCGATTTCATTGCGTTGAATGTATCGAGCAACAGCGACATCGCTCAAGATCACATGTCACAAAACTGCGAAAAGAAGCTGAAAGAAGGTTCGCGGCTTCCGTGAAGATATAAAAACTTAGTAGCGAAGAGGGAACCAGGAGATTCTATGGTCAAGATAAGGTAAGATGTTCAGTTAAAATTAAAGGAACAATGCGGGTAACCTCTTCCGTTTAGATACGCAGTCTTCAATGTTCAGTGTTACCAGACGGAAGTACCTATAAGATATAAGAGAACTCTACTTCCGGATTTGGTACCCTACCCAACTTTTCTTTCAGAATTGTTATTATACTGTTAGATTAATTCTTCCTGCATACTTTAGTCTTTGCTTAACCTGAAGATTTTTTTCCCGAAATTCTTTACTTAGTCTCTCTTTAAGTATTTATACCAGATTTTCCATCAGTTTAGGTAACGGTTTATGATCAGGGAAAGTAAACACTACCAGACTACAACTTCCTTTGGTTGTTCATACTTATGTTAACTAACTACATGCAATAATAGCATCTAATTCAGTGTTCTATTTTAAGAATAGCCTACCATCTAAGTTTCCTGCTTCTAAAATTTATCTGGTGCAGGTGCTCCTGTTCATAGAAAGGGTAGAAATAAATTTATATCTACTTTTACAAAATGTATTAGAAGTTTTCTTAAATAGGTCCTTTGATATCTTCTTCTTTTTTATCGTTAAAAACATTACTTTTGGATGACTCAAAACACGTTTAGAATTAAATATAAATAAATTATCTTCAATAATAATTATAGGTAGTCAGAATAACTAACTTTTTAAAACGCATTCAATTCAAATATAGAGGAGAAAGTTTAAAGTCAATGCTGAATATATTTTAGGTTTCATCCCATTCTCAGTTACTTTACTTTGAAATTTCAAATGGCATCCCTACTTTATGATGCTCTAAGTTTAAAGGGAATTAAATTGTTATCACATCTTTTGTTTTCTGGATTTTTATTATTGTTTCAATTTAAACGGAATAAAGAATCATAATAGAATGAAAACACAGTATATTTGGGATCATGTTACAATTATTAATATTATAGTAATACAGTTTATTTCAGAACTCCAGACTATTCGTTTATATTCTGTTCTTTCTTGTATTTTGAACAATAAAATGACCAAAACACACATAGTGTCCAAATTAAAAAAAAATTAGGTAGATAATACAACTTTCTATATCTTGTACCATGATTTGATTATTTTCAACTACTTTTTAAGTAGCGCCGTCCAAAAAATGAGTGTTTTGTTATTAAAAATAATTATAGTTTTAAACATAATCTCATTTTGATATATGTAAGTAGTTAAGTCTTGCTTACAAAGAATATCAATGCATGCTGTAAGCAACTCCGTTACCAGATGATATAATTAATTAACTTTTGAAAATATCTCAGAATAAAGTATGTAAAAAGTACAGAAAGCGATACAAAGAAAGAACTTAATTTGAGATTATTTTGTTACAGTTTGCAAAGTAGTAAATTCTGTAATGGTTTAAAATTAATTATTCATAATGTCTACATTAATTATGAAAGAAAAATTATTGTTTAGTTATGTCATTGATTTTGCAATGTTGTAAATATAACAATTAAAATAGTACTTATTTTGTACAATTTTACCAAAAATACAAATTGCGATATCACGGAATACTATTTCAATTTATAAATATAATAAATATTATAATAGAACATGTATTCGGTAGTAATAAACAAAAAATTCAATATTAGAGTGTTGCTTTAACAGCGATATTTAGTTATTAAAGCATTAGTTTATAATAAAAACATGCAAAGAAATATTCTTTTTCGTTTAATTAAAAAATGTGGCATTACAAATATAAATTAAATTTATTTTTAATAAGTACTAGTTTTGCATAACTACGAACATAATCAAATACATTTCCTTACATAAATACACGCTGATACTATTAAATATATTACTTTGCACAGTAGAGTGCAAATTTAAGGTTTGCTAACCTCTCGAAGTTGAGACGATTTCTGATAGGTAGGTAAATACCTGACCGACTTGGAAATAACCGCTCCATTTATGCAGTGCTATCATTTTCTCAAGTTTTATTTTGTAACATTCGATAAACCAGAATAATGAAGTTAATAATAGTATCATAAACTATAGAACATGTTTTCTAGGTAATTATTTTTAGGGATCAAAGAGGCAACCTAATATTTCGCGGGATCGATTCTATAGCAAAACTCGGGGAGGGGTACGTTTATGATTTAGTCACAAATGTGCTAATCTTGAAGAAATGTTTCGGTTTGTTAAAGCATACGGCGGATCAAAAATGTGATTTTGAATTACAAATATGTTAAAACTTTCTTATTATGCACAGAAGAATAGCGGAAGGCTATTACATAAATTATATGATGTACTAGTTCCGTAGTCTGTTTGCTTATGTGTAGACGCACAGCATTACTTTATATAACATAAAATATTTGTTGTTTGTGAAAAACGGCTATTGAAAGCCATATGTGTAATAGGATTACATCACACAAACCGCTGTTCACTTGTTATTGCCACTATAAATCAGCTTTAATCGGATAAGTATGTAATTTATTCATGCAATCATTCGTCACAAGTATGACAGGTTATACCACACAGATGTATACATTTACCCACATTTGCTTAAGGACGCGATATGAATTTGAGTTATTACTTTGACATCCCATATAGGCCTCTGTAATATTAGACAGTTGAAGTGAAATTATTTTCGCTCTAGAGAGTTTGAAGTTCACTGGAGCTGAGCTCGTCCAGCCAACTGCTTTGACCGGTTTCGAACTCGGAACTGCTACGTTAGAAATTACAAAAGCTGCTGTAAACTACACCTACAGAGCTTCAATGCTCTTTAACCTTATTGTAGAAGTTATGAAAACTGGTTTTAATGCTTTTAGTTTCTTTTAAAGGAAGTATGAAAGGCCTATCCTTGTAATGTTAAATGTACCAACTTCAGTTCCCATTTTCTCTCAGACTATTAAATCTAACGAAATGAAACTTTTACAGAATACATATGCACATAATTGAAATATGCTGATTTATTTTCATTGTTAAACCGTGACTCTGAAGCAAATTATAAATTATTTTTAATTGTTTCCTTTTTTCTATTTTTTTTTTCATTATATTTATTTAGTTTGTCACATTTTGTTCTAATCTCTACCATAAGAGATTTACATCATCACAATAATATCACGAATTAAATGGTAAACGTTTCAAAGCTAGAGCTTTTACTGACCCTAAAAAAAATGGGAAACGTTTGCAAAAAAAATGTTGCAGCCAAAAAAAATGTTATTACAGAAAAACTAACTTTTTGAGGGAAACACAGCTAAAACCGTGCAACATTGTAAAACAACAAAGGATAATTTCATGAAAATAAACGCTGCCAATCTGAAATACAAATTTTTCCATCATTCAAGACAAACCAGCTTTTTACTGAAAATAGCTCCTGAAATATAGACTTTAAACTGAACAAGTGCTCGCGAAATAAATTAAAAAAAAATCTTCTGCGGTGAAATAATTAAAAAGTTATTACAAATATTAATAATTAAGGAACATTACTGAATACGATATAAAATAAACAGAAAATTCCTAATCCAAAAAACAAAAATACGACTTTTGACCCCGCTTCCTTTTAATATTTCCCTTAAGATTAAAAAACGTGCGTTACAGGTTTTAATTCATGCTTTCAGAGTTACACTAAGTTTACAAAACGTTTATAGCGCTTAGAAATAGTATATTGATAATTTATGGCGAATATGATCTACGAGTTCACAAAAATTTCACAAGAAACTAAAGGAACTAAAGACAATTTTGAATAAGTACATAACCAAATTTTCGGGTCTATAGAAAAACAAAAATTATAGTATTTTTTTATATTAAAATAGCCAAACAAATGGCAAAGTAGATAAATCTGCCATGTACACAAATGGGTGCTTCTTAAACAAAAATAAATATATAAAAACACAATAAAATAAATGGTAGGCGTATATCTTTTAAGAATAACTAAATAAATTTAACTAAAAGCTTCAAATTCAACATTTTACTGTGTTATAAAAGCGTATACTTTTCAGTGTATTGATACTAAGACAAGAAATTAAGAAAGGTATATGTGGTAAACCAGTAAACCACATTTGTTATCTAATAGTCAGTAGAAACATTAAATTCAGTCTGTAATATCTGCAGTAGAATAAAATCTTTGCAGCAGTTATGAATTTGGTACCTATCGTCTGTCAAAACTTTGAAATAATTTTGCATGTATAGCTAAGGCTTATCACCCTTTTGCGCATTTTAGCCTCATTACTTATATTAATATATTTTTCTACGTTGTTGTAAAATTAATAAATATCTAAAATGTACATTTTTTACGACAAAGAAAAAAAAGGGGGGACTAAAATCAAAGAATCCGGGTACCTAAAATTATCACAGCATTAATAACTCTGTTGCTTATATTAAATACTGAAACAGTAGAAATATGAATGTAAAACAGGCACGTAAAAATTATAAAATATGAATACAAAATATTCTTATCAATGTATCCAATATTAAAAACAAAGGTATAAGAACTAATAACCTTGTAGAATTATGTAGTAGAGAATATTTTACTATTACGCAATTCAGTAAAAATACAGCAATTAAGTTCTCTAAATTTTAGCAAAAGCTTAAAATTGAAAAGCTCTAAAGCAATGATTTAGACCGTATCTCATTCATAAAATGGAAAAATGAGAGATAAAAAGTCGCCTGTAATACCAAACCAAAAAGTACATAATAACTTATCAAAGTTACAATAGGTTTACATCAAACTCTTTAATTTCTCCACCCCATTGATGCAGTAATAACTGTTGCTAGACTTCACGTGGATCTAAAACGCTCTGAGATAATTGGCGAAGAAAATGAAGGATTAACTTTCAACTGGAGTGCTATGACAACGATATAAATCAAAGGACACACTAACTGTATATTAAAATTAAGCTACTTATACAAAGGCAAAAAGTATCTACTCCAAAGACCCTAGCAACATAAACGTAAAGAAACAGTAATATTGAGAGTGCATAACACAGTTCATGAATTGTATTTTAACGTTCATTTTCTTAGCTCTCTAATAAATGCAAAAGATATATCGTATGAGAGAGAGAGAATTATATATTCGCATTATGAAGTTCAGACTAGTTACACACACAGGCGCGCGCAGAGTGCCAAAATGTATACACACTTTTGCAGTAGATATCTATTTAATATATTTCAAAGCTGGACCCAAAAACAACAGTAATGTGTAGTATGATGTTCTGTAAACAGGTGTGACTCACATACTTTATGATAGCCTTGCTATGTGACAGGTAAATCAACAATGAACAAATGAAGCTAAGATTATCGTATGATGTTCTGTAAACAGATGTGACTCACATTACGTTATGCTAGTGTTGCTACAACAAAATGGAGCCAAGATTATATCGTTTGAACAGCGGAAAGTAATTTTG
Source organism: Metallyticus violacea (assembly GCA_030762175.1). Taxonomy (NCBI): domain Eukaryota; kingdom Metazoa; phylum Arthropoda; class Insecta; order Mantodea; family Metallyticidae; genus Metallyticus; species Metallyticus violacea. The sequence continues at coordinate 39,682,661 of CM060839.1, forward strand.
AAGTGGTACTGAAAAACCGAGAATGTTCTTGAAGTTCAAAGGCACGTCGTACAGAACAGAAACGCCAACGCGAGTAGCAATTGCACGCATTCGAGACAATTTTGAGACTCATGGTACAGTATGCGATGTTCACAAGGGCAGATCTGGGAGACCTCGCGCAACAAGCCCCGCGTCCTCGGCTATGGTTTTGAAACTTTTGAGCACTCACCGCAGAAATCTAAAAAGCAATGTGTACGTGAAAATGGAATTAGCAGAACCTGCGTACGTCGTATTATTAAAACAGCAAAGTTGAAAGTTTTCATCCCAAGACTTTTGCATGCATTAAATGAAGATGACCCTGATCGGAGAATGCAGTGCTGTGAGTGGTTTCGGAACATGGTGCAAGAGGATGAGGCCTTCGTAGGGAAAATTGTTCGGTCCGATGAGGCACAAATTAAGTTGAACGAAACTGTTAACCGGCATAACTGTGTCTACTGGTGTGCAAACAATCTGCACGTTATTTTGGAAAAGACTCTTAATTTACCTGGAATTAATGTTTGGTGTCGGTTGTCATCTAGGAGTCTAATTGGACCCATCTTTTTTGAAGGAATAGTAACTGGCCCAGTGTACCTGAACATGATACACACATTCGTGTTACTTGCCATTCCTACAATCTATGGAAATGAGGAATTTTACTTCAAAAAGGATGGTGCACCACTACATTACTACCGAGATATACGTGCGTGCCTTGATGACAATCTTCCAAGACACTGGATAGGACGAAAAGGTCCGATTGAATCTCCACCGCGTTCTCCGGATCGAACTCCGTTGGACTTCTACCTATGGGGAACTCTTAAGGATATTGTATATCGTAGAAAACCAGCTACACTGGCAGCACTTCGGGAAGAAATTGAAACGGCATGTGCTGCAATCACAAACGTTGCTCAATCAATAGTTCAACGTACTCAGAAGTGTATCGACGCCGATGGTGGGCATTTTGAGCAACTGTTGTAACTGTAAGAGTGTAAGATGATTAGTGCTCATCATTTTCTGTTTGTGTGAATTCAGTTTTATATTAACACAGTTTTTTCTTTGCTTGAAGTGTGTATACATTTTGGCACCCCCTGTATGTACCCCTTCCTTTGTGGTAACCAATTTGTCTTTTACACCCAAGATCGCGGATTCCATTTTGGCCGGGGTTGATGGATTTTTTTGGGCGTAAAAATCCTATGTATGACTTCCTTCGGAAGAGAAGAAAAATCATGAGCCCCGTGTCGTAAAAGAGCCTCAAGCCTAAAAGAAGATGCCTCTGAGCAAAATTTATAGGCCGTTTCCAGCCCTGTATTGAAAGGTACCCTGATGACCTGAGATATTAAAGAGCAGTCGCAAATAAACCAAATAAATAAAAATATAGAGGCTAACTTTTAGGCATTTAGTCATTTACAAGAAGTAATATAGTAATTATAAGTCTGTAGAAATCAGGGTACTTTTCTGTTACAGTGCCAAAGAGATACAGGTATACTACATCAATTCTCCACTGCTTGTGGCATAATTTTCATGAATTAGTGGAGGTTTTAATAAAACATATTAAGGAACGTGCACTTTCATAATCTCAATATTTATAACTAAAACTACCACTCGCTCGCCTCTAAGGCTACCTTACTTATTCGTTATTGAAAGCTATTCATCTGACTTAAACGTAACAAAGGAATTAAACGTTAATATGACCCAATATAAAAGTAAAAAGCCTTGAAATATGCAATTACATAACACAACATCGCAATATCTGATATTTCGTTCGGCACCATAACAGAAAAGAGCAAAATTCAGATATCGTCTCCAAATATCACCAAACCGGTATCAACTAAAAGCATACGCTTTCATATTGAATTAAGGAAGAAATTCATTAAAACTTGCACGTGGGAAATTGGGGTAAAACAAGTCTGGTCGCTTTCAACAAATGCTTATTGCTAAATCATAAGATTGTAAAACATGAAGGAATGAGTAATTTAATTACTCGGGATTATTACTATGATCGAGACTGGGACATTAATGGAAAACAAGTAGATGTCATCAGTTTTCTGAAAAAAAAAGTTAAACCATGTCATTAGATAACTTTATTAACCTATAATATTTAATATAAAACTAAAGTACTAACCGAAGTTGATCTTAGAGAAATTTCAAGAGAAAACAGTTGAAGCTCAAATACGCGATTTTAAAGAGCAGTTGCCGGAAAAGAACGGCTAGAGTGCCGGAGCTACAAACAAAGCCATTATATCAGCCTCAAGAAGAAATGGGAAGCAACTAAATAGCAGACTCAAATAGCAAAAAGTATTAAAATATGTGTTTGTTGTAACCAGAAAGGTCTATCTAACCTTTAAGATAATAATGTTATCTTTTAAAATGTCCTAATAAATGTTAACTTAAAAAATAAACTGGAATGAATTAAGTTGTAAAGAAATTACTTAGCTCTTTTCGTAATTGTATGTAATACTGCTCATTTTAGAATCCATATACGCTGACCGGTTCATACCAGTTTAAATCAAGAAGAGAGCATCTAAATAGGCTGCATTCATGCGACCGTCGGTCCAGTTTTCATTCGCTTCTAATATTCTACAGCAATGCGTGTGTCACCGGTCATTGATTTCTAGCCCCGAATCGCGAAAGTTTTACGGAACCCTGACCTACAGACGTGAGCATAGCGTAAGATGTATATTTCATAAGATGCCTCGTGTATCTTGCGCGAGAATTTAATAGCGCAGAATTTGAAAAAGACAGAGCTAAGAAAAACAATCGAAAAGCTTTAGTTAAACAATGTTGAGGTCTACAAGCTGAAAAAGAATACTTTCGGTTTGCCAGCTTAAGATTAACCAATACCATACAATTGCAACGAGGAAAACATCGGGAATGCAAGATGGCGAGTAGTTGATGGCCTTGTGCAGTGTTTCCTGTTTTCCTATAATTACAATGTGATCGCTGAATATCGTAACGTTATCTGATATGGATTATAGAGAAATTATTTAGAAATATATATACCAGATATCCGCCCTTAAAATAAAAAGTGATCACAAGGATCCGGAAATAAGCATAGTTACATTAATATTGCATAAAAGTAAAGAAGTATTTGCGTATTAAAAGCATATAAAGGAAAGAAAAGAAGCAATAGAACTATATAATAAGCATATTAATAATAAAATAGATTTTTAGCATTAAATAAAACTCTCATAAAATATTGCTAAAAGTGAATGATCTGTAATGAATCTTTGATAATTCCCGCGATTTTTAATTGAAAAGTTCCTAAAGAAACTATAAGTAAATTTTGTCAAAGATAAGCCACTCTCACAATGGACCCATTGAAGACGGAGATGTTTGACTTATTATTAAGGAAAGGGATACAAGGATCATAAGTAACTTTTTTCTTTCCATCTACCCGTTGAGCTTGGCTGTTGTTCCTTTCCATGTGAACTGTTGCATCAATAATTATAGTGTTTGCTGTTATCTGTTCATATCTATTCTCCCAGTAGAGTCTCGATGAACTCCATCAGCCCTTATGATGAATAGTGGCAACAACTTCCCGAATTCTCTAATGCCTGTTTTTACTTTTTAATCCTATTCGATAAAGCCTAACACATGCCCAAGGGTTTCTATCTCTTTGCAGCCTGGTTGGCGACAATGGGTTGTGCTATAAGCCTCATCCGGAGCAGAGAATAAATCAATGAGCTTGCAATATATTTTATTGCATTGACAAATTCTGAAGAACATAGATTATTTTACTACTAAGCCATAAGTTTGTTTTAGTGCATCTCCCCTTTTCCTTGTGCAGCGGGATTCAAAACACTACTTTGCATTATCTCTTGTAGATATCTTCCACTAGTATGGTGTTCCAGGAATCTTCAGGCTTCTCAAAGAGCCTCTTTCTTCTTCCAGATATCTGACAGCAGGAAGATATTAATAGGTATATTTTTGCTTAAACTATATAATTATTCTATTCGATGCCGTATGAAGTTTTCATTAACTATTAATTTTTCTCTAGAATATTATTCTCGGATGCATCATTGTCATTTTGCTTAAAAAAATAATACAATTTGTTTAACGAGTACACCAATATATCATGGTTTCTATAAAGAATAGAAGAGGAAAAAATGATAAACTCAAAGAGAATTTCGATCAAGCTAATAAATATTAGTACTGTGGCAGAAAAAAGTTATTACACTTGTTTCTTTCTCTCTCAGCTTCCGCAAAACTTGTCTTTCGCTATCTAACCAAAATTTATTCTAAATTTTAAGGGACCTGTAACTTAAATATTTCCTAGAAACAGTAAGTATACACATTACGACAGTTATGCATTTTCAAGGACTATTATACACTTCCTTTTTCATGCTACACCAGAATGTAAGAAGATATTAAATTTCAAGCAGTCACCAAATATTCATTGTTTTAGTATTATCGTCAGATTTTTATTACTTCTCTTTGTCAACAGAATTGAGGAGCATCAAATATACTCCAGGTATTGCACTAAACAAATTACGAACGGAGACAAGGGTAAGTAAACGATCAAATGATTGGGGGGGGGGAGAGAACTCTAATCTCATCATTACATTCTTTACCTCTTGCTTTTTTTACATTTACCTACTTTTAGAGTTCTTTTCATAATGATAAAGAATAGATACCAGGAATCGTTAGGTATTTTTGTTTCGTGTTAAAATATGATGTTCTATTTAACTCCGTTATTTCATTGTTTCTTTGGAAAATTTGGAAATTCGTATGTGTAATTATTTGTAAATGTTGACGTTTTAAAATAAAGTAATCTAGTATATGAATAATAACTAAACATCTGGTTTTTAGCCAAATGTCTATTTAGTTTATTTAGGAAAATGAGCAAATAAATTGCAAATGTTTGCAATTTATTAAAATAATGATCATAATAATCATTTTATGGTACCTAAAATGACCTAGAATGGAGGTCAGTGCCTATTTCTGCCTTTCTGTGCATAAAACTGTCTAAACAAGTAATTTATAAGAATTAATATAATTTACTTAGAAATTACCAATTTTTAAATTTCTCTCACGTACGAAACGTGCGAAGTCTACAGGCGAATTCTTGTCAACAATGAAAAGCTAACCATTCATGTGGCTGGCCGCGCCAACAATTGACATGCTTCTGATTAACGTTTTAACTACCTCCCGTGTTGAATGCTTCATTGGTAAAGCGGAAAACACAGTTACATTTTTATTTCTGGTGTTCTTCCCTGTATGTATGGTTTGGTGCTCATATCCTGTATTGCATAGCAGTGTGAAGAGAAACAATGCCAAAATATAAGTATTCGAAAGCTTCTTTAACTCATTCCTGGCTTGTGGAACGAATGATTTTATTTTCGGCCGGAAAGTAATTATGTAACAAATAAGTAAAAATTAGGCATTTTTCTTATTATTGTAAGCAAGCTGGTAACTAATTTTTAAGAAATGTAAAGTCATAGACCTTTTCTTCTTTGAAGTTATAAACATTTAATAATAATATATTTATTATTATTATTATTATTATTATTATTATTATTATTATTATTATTATTTAAGAGGTTGGGCTATATAGTTATTAGAATCTCAATTTGAAGAAAATTAAATCAATTAGAACTATTCATTCCGAATCATACTTACAAAAGTCATCCATTCTTTTAGATTTCACACGAGAGAAAATCTCAATTAAGCAGCATGTAAATGGCGCAGCACACATGAAGAGTTAAAGAAAAGAATTTGCCGAAAGAAACTCTACTCTAACTGATGATTTCAATTCAGATCTTTGCAGGGCATTGATAACAACTAATATTCCATAGAACACGCTGCAAAATCAAGTATTCCGTAAAACTTTTGGAAAAGTACTGCCAAAAACCCATTCCATCTGAGTCCATACTGAGGAAGTCAAATTTGGATAATGAGTACCATAACACTTGCTGCAATTAGAGAGGACATAGCACCGAGACAACGGATGCTCTCAACAGGTATACTCGAGGGCACGCCTTCCTTCCACATCTTGAAGCAACCTGAAAGCTTCATATTGTCAATGGCCAATCCATTGCCTTCATTGTAAGCAAAATACCGTGGTGTTGAAGAGAGTAGGGCTCTTCTTCTCTGCACAGATGCTGCTTATTGTATGATCTCAGACTCTCTTCTGAAAACAGTCTACCCTGATCACCTGCTTAACCCTTGCCTTTCACTGGATTTCAAAAAGCATAGGAATGAATTTCCGCAAGTCAATACCTGATCTCCGATATGAAACTTTTCTGGAAAGCTCCATCCCACACTGCATTCTTCAAGGGAAAGCTTACAGAAACTCCTCTTCCTCGTCAACCTATATGCTGGGAAACCTGGTGCAGCTCTAAATTATGTGGAACGTTAGGGTGACGTTGCTGATATGGTAAAAGAGCTTCCTACTATAAGTACAGCTTGTGTTATGTCCGCAAAGGAACTGCTGAAAAATTCAACTTATAACGAGATCTGGTTTACAGAAAGCAACTTTTTCATTCTTGCCCTTAACAATAGCAAAGCTGAAACCCAACGAAAACCCTTTCTCAGGTCAGATTTCAGTGGTGTTTGAAGCTGAAGTGAAAATTAATACTGCTAAGGGAGATTTTGGGGACAAAGTAGGGTACAAGTGGGAGACTGTAATGGGGGGGGGGTCCCAAATATGCTGTAATTGTACGTGTGATAAATGTTTTGGGAGGAAGGTGGAGAAATTCCAGAGGAACATAACAAATTATGTTTGCATTGCCTATAATATTTAAGCATCTAAAGGTAGGCGTTTAAAATTTCAAAGTGAAGGCGATTTCGGATGAGGGGATGAAACATACAATGTACGTGTAATTAACATAGTTTTGAACATCGCTCTCAATATCGAAATTGTCTTTTTTTTCTCTCTCTCTTTTTTGGTTTAGGTTAAATCCATTTAAAATAGACAATTATGAAGATTGAGAAATTTAAATGAAATTCTTGTGTAAGCTTCTCAAAGACAGTGGGAAGAAAAGCTGAACAGCTGAGCAGTCGAACAGTTTCTATAATGTTTTAACTATCAATTGCAATATATAAAAGAAAAAAGAAAAAATATTTTAAAATATAAACGACCACCTCCATGGTCTAGGGTAGCGTTTGTGCTTGCTAATCCGGAGGTCCTGGGTTCGAATCCCGAACAGGGACAACTTTCCTTTCAAAGATATGTAGGTTGTGTTCTGTAAAACGAACAGTGCAGTGATGGGCGAGTTTCATGCAATTGCATCGATGCGTATTTACACTAACATTTCTCATTTCTCGTCGTTAACTTGGAATATTAAAACAATCACAAGTATTTTACCAAGAACGTGCCTCTGTTTAGTAACACCTTGTGTCTTGTGTACATAAAGACCTCTAGCAGGAGACAATTGGCAGCGTAGCATGAATGCATATCAGCACTGTGGAGCAAACACAGTCGTTAAGAAAAGATTAAAAGAGATAGGATTGTTTACTTTAGGCTAATAACAGGCATTAAATGCATAATACTAATTTAGAGGTGTGACCAAAATTCATCATGTGCTGTATGTTTGGAAGCGAATGGACACGTACATTTTGTTTAAACAGAGGTAGAATAAAAATGCCCAGAATTAAAAGAATGCTACATTTTTTAGCATTCGACGCTGGGTTATAAACAAGTAGACGATCTTAATCATAAATTTATTTATTCATAAAATTAGTTTTGAAAGTATTTATGAGTGCTTTAAATGTACACTAATATAAGACTTTCTTTACTTTAGACTTTTTTTTAAAATTTTTTTTTTTTTTGAGCAAGTATACCTTGCCACAAGTAAATGTGGACAAGCGGTTAAAGGGAAATAAACTTGCTAAGGAACCAAGATGAAGGGCGCAAAACTACTTAGGTCTTAGCACCCGAACACACTAAAAATGAGCCAATAATAAGGAATAATTCAATAAAACAACTACATTGAAATATTGCGCAGAAAACAAACAAGAGCAGAAAGTTCTCCGTTAAAAGCAAAATACCTATTAACAAATAACTAGGGAGTAAATGTAAAACAATTATAAAGTAATTATAAATTATCTAAAAAAAAAAAAAACACCACTCATAGCAGAAAACAAAATTGACTTAAAATGCACTAAAATGAAAAAGTCATGCCTTGCTCCAGTAACCACAAAGACGTATAAAATGCAGCAGTGCCATCCTCAAGAGATGAAGGGAGACACAGGGATGCTCTGAAAGCCGCTAGATGGTGACATTCAATTAAAATGTGACGCACTCTATGTGGGCACGCTGGAGCAGACACATCCTTAAAAACGCGACGGTGACTAAAATGCAATAGCCAATCCGCAAACGAGCTAAAAATACTTCTTCTTGACAAACAACACGAGAAGAGGTAGACCCAGCAAAACGGGCAGATTTACTTTCCCGAAGTTTGTCCCTTGGAGCCAGTGCTCTACGTAAAAAACATTAAAATCCGAGTAAATACGTTGCTGGATTATGACAGGAGCTAAGATATGATTTCGCTGCGATATCTGCGGCTTCGTTAGCCTGAATACCTACATGTCCAGGAACTCACAGTAATGTTACGCTGACTCTCTCGTCCATTAGCTTAAACACTGCATCCTGGATCTTCTGTACAAGAGGATGGGTGTTGTACTTATTTCGTAAACTCAAAAGGGCATTCATAGAATCAGAACAAATTACCGACTCCCCCCAGCCGCTGTTTTGACAGAAATTCTACAAAGAGCGTAGAGTTCCGCCAAATAAAATAGGTGTCGCAGAATTAAGACCAAAAGAAAAATTAGAACCATTAAAAATGAAGGCACACCCAACACCTGTGCCTGCTTTCGAGCCGTGAGTAGAGATAAAATTACAACCCTCAAGTGAAAAGAGTGTCGCGCTAAGATGCTGACGAATAACAGAAGCCGCGGTCGTAGGTTTCGGACAAGATATCAGCACAAGATGAACGGGGGCCTCTGCTAATAGCCAAGGAGGATAAAGTGCTTCTCCAGCTGCGAAAAAAGTAGGCAATTTGACCTCCAAAGTCCTCAAAACTTCCCGAAACCGATATCCAGGTGACTTTTGGAGCAAGAGATCTAGCAGCGTAAAAGGTATTAAAAACGCCTCATTCGTAGGATGCCGAGTTTGAGCACCAATATCGGCAGCCGTACCCATCAAGTAAAATGTCTCTTCTAAAAGACAGAGGAGGTAACCGACTTCGTGCACAGGCTGGAAATGCTCCTATCACGACACGGATTCCCCGGTGATGAAGTACACAAAACAGCCTAATCAAGTTTGACCAGATTGAACGGTAGAGGCGCATCCAGGATGCAAAATCATTAAAAAATGGTAGGGGGGAGAAAATTCCAAACAAGAAGTAAGATAATTTTACTGATTTGGCAACAATGCAGTAATAATCTGAAACTTCATTGTTGATTACGTGCAAAGTTGCCACAACACTGAAGATTTTATTATTTCCATGTGTATTATTGCTGCTATTTTCATAGAATGCCACAGAATAATCAGTAGCATATGTATTGTACATTTTCCATGTTTTATAATGAAAGGAAACCCTCCCCCCGGGAAATTTTGGTGGCGAGGAATTTTTTAGGTAAAATCGTTCCGTGGGTGGAAAATCTCCCCCATTCCCCCGCGATTTCGCACCCAGGGCGCAGCAACACCGTCCGGAGAGCACCCCAGATTGTGCTAGTTAATACACTTAAAAGACACAGAGAACGTTCACGCCGTCCTTTCAGTTGTGCTATATGCGATGACCAGCACAGTTTCCAATCAAAAAAGCAAGCCAAGGTACTTCATTTTGTCTGCTAAAGATGAAGATATGGACCAAGATGAAGAGAAGGCGAGAAATACTCAGCGCCAGAAATTCATACATACAGAAGGAACCAAGTGCATATGCTGTGGTTAGTTGTACGCTGGTTTATTTTAAGTACAACGTTTGGCAAATTCAAGTTCTAAACATAATATTTAACTTGTTAATGGAATTTAACAATTACGTTTGTATAACAATTTAAATGAATATTTCTAATCTTCAACTTCAAGATAAATAATTACAAATGAATAAAATATTAGTTCTTACAAACTATGCACTTGAATAAATACTCTTAATTTTGTAGATTAATGAAGCATGGGTTTAATTTTACATAAATGCAACTGATATAAACAACTCAAAGTTATCATTGGCTTAATAACAAGTACTTAATATACAAAATTATCTTATAAAGCTTCCCTATGTAACCAAATCATAATGGAAGAATTAGTTAAGAAAATAATTCCAATGTAAAAATATATCAGGCTGAAAGCCTACACACAATTAAAATGAATATTTTACTGCAAGACAGTGAAAAGATAAATGTAAAGAAAATTATATATACAAAATATGAATTATTACCCAAGTAACTGCTCTGGTGCCTCGTAGACCCAAGTATGCGAGTTCAATCCAGGTCAGGATCGATGGATTTTTTTCGGGCGTAAAAATCCTAAGTATTTTTTTTTTTTTTGAGTAGTGTTTAACGCCCGTTTTTACTACTGAGACACCACATACGGTGGACACTGATGATTCATGAGATGAAATGATAAATTGGGAAAGGATATATTTATATTTTTTTTTAAGGAAGGAAACGTTCCAGGTCTAAGTTTAGGTACCTCCCCGGCATTTGCCAGTTATGAGGACTGGGGAAAACGTGGAAAAAAAAAAAAAAAAAAAAAAAAAACAGTCAGGGAGGACGGTCCTGGTGGATTCGAACCCCAGACCTCCCTCCCACGAGTCCGCGCCTTAACGGCCACCCGAGGCGGTAAAATCCTAAGTATGGCTTCCTTCGGAAGAGAAGTAAAGCCGTGGGTTCTGTGTCGTAAATTTGCGGCACGTAAAAAAAATGAAGTCTAAAAGAAGAGGCCTCTGAGCAAAATTTATCGACTGTTTCACGCCCTGAATTGAATGGGACGCTCATGACCTGAGATGTTAAAGAGCGTCCGTAAATAAACTGTAAATTGAATGTGCTCTATTCACAGAAAACGAGTCAGGCAGGCTTGAAATGTCATAAATTTCAAAGAAGAAACAAACTTTCCCAGGTAATCTTACTCAGTTTATTAGAAAATATATAGGTATTTTATTATTGCTTATAACTAATAATACATAAATGTAAGAAAACAATATACATCATTACTACATACATTGGTAGGAAAGAGGAGGTTCTCTATATTAAATTATTGTTTTAACTTTTAAGTTGAAATGTACTAATTTTATTTTAAATATCACTATTATTAAACATGTTTTATTATGTTAAACTGAGTATGAATATTATGAATTCTGTGAGATAATATATTGATCCCTTATACTCATAATATGCGATTCTAATACATAACGTACTTGGAATATGTCAAGAAAGAATATACATTTTTATTTGCGTTTGAGGAGTAATCCTTTCCCTTTTATCTGCAGTATTTAATGAACTCTTGTTATATTCTTGAACTTCTCTGTATACCTCAGAAATAAATATTCTTATCATCGTGCGATTTCAGTAGATTTAACAGTTTCAACATGTTGCTTCTTGTCTCTTCTGGCACTAAATACATTGCCGCATACATTTACAGTCATCTCCTTTTTCTTGTGATAGTAATTTCAACCTTTTTTCGCCGCAGTTATCCTGCTACATGACTAACGTTTCTTCGTTTTAGATTTCATCACATGTTTCATTTCTAAGGACTCCATTTTATGAGGAAAAATAAAACAACTGAACATCATGTAAACAAAATCTCACAGATTCACACTGCACTTCATTTATCAGTTAGTCTTCTGTTAGCAGGGAGGGTGCATCTGAGGAATTTTTATTAAGAGACAATGTTAGAAAAATATTTTGTTAGCAAATGCTCAACTTTTCGACATTAATTTTGCTGTATGAAGGCAGATTTAAACACATAACTTAATTACAAGAAATATTATTTGTAGACATTAAATAGAACCTTTTTGTTTTCTAATAAGAATTTCTTTATTTGAGAAATAACATATGTTCAGGAACTTTTGAATCTCCCCTCATACATATAATACAAGACACTTTTCTTAAACATGACCAGACGTTTATTCTAATGGCAATCATAACAAAAAATTATATTATACGGTTTTCTGCATTTCTGAAAACTTGTGGTATTGGACATGTATGGTCTATAATCGACTCAATTACAACTTTTCGTATTTCATATAGACAAGTTATTGTTGTAAATATCGGTAAATGTTTACAAGAGTATTTTTAAAATGCTATATTAGATATATCATGAAACAAAAAGGGGAAAACGCTAAACTGATGATTTTTCCACTTTGTTAATAAAGTCTCAGGTAACTTTGACTAATGAGGATCTAAATAGAATTTTGCAGAATTGCAGAAGAGATGACTGAGCTTATATATAAAGTGGAAAGAACGGATCTTGTAAGAGAGATTTGATTTTTGTCGATTTGATTTATTTACGGACGCTCTTTAACATCTCAGGTCAGCAGCGTACAATTCAATTCCGGGCGTGAAACGGCCGATAAATTTTGCTCAGAGGCCTCTTCTTTCGAGCTTGAGGTTCTTTTACATGCCGTAAATCTACGACACAAGACCCATAGCTTCACTTCCTTTCCGAAGGAAGCCATGCTTAGGATTTTTACGCCCGAAAAAAAAATCCATTGATCCTGGCAGGGTTTGAACCCGCGATCTTGGCTTTACGAGTCAAGTGTGCGACCGACTTGTAAGATAGAAGTAGACATTTCAGTGTTGGAGTTAAGATTCAACTAAGGCAATATAAGTAGGTCTGTTTAGAGTTTCAGGGGTATTTTAATTTATTATGATAATTAGATTTTGTGTGCAAATTTGCTGTTTTTATATATGTAGTTTATATTCTATTTTTAGAAATTCCGTAGCTATTTATTGCTACTTTTATGAATTGATATATTGCGTAAATTGTAATATTCATTGTTTTTATAGGCAGTTATACATACATTGCTAACTGTATATTCCGTTACCTTTGTGCCTTGATTTCTAAAATAGGTTTAGGATGTAAGAATAACACGAAATGAAATAAAACGTAACAACTGCATTGGCACATTTTATTGCAAAATCAAACAAGCTCAGAATACAAATGTTTATTACTATTATTATTATTATTATTATTATTATTATTATTATTATTATTAGCTAGAGAAGATTAATTTTCTGCAAGACATTTTAACCTAACATGAAAAGACTAAATGGTCACTAATAACAAGAAAATCTTATGATACCTATCAGATGAAATACTATAGATTCATTAATTACATGAACAGTAGAAATATTAAGGATATTTCAGATTTTGATTTTTGATTTGATCTGGTTTATTTACGGACGCTGTTTAACATCTCAGGTCATCAGTGTCCTTTTCTATTCAGGGCGTGAAACGGCCGACAAATTTTGCTCAGAGGCCTCTTCATTAAGACTTGAGGTTCTTTTTCGTGCCATAAATGTACGACACGGGACCCACGGCTTTACTTCCCTTCCCATACTTAGGATTTTTACGCCCGAAAAAATCCATCGACCAGGAACATTTCAGAAATGTTAGTGTTGGCCATGTATATCAGAACAAATTACTATTATCAAATTATACTAAATCATTTGGTAACAAATATTCGCTTATTAATTCCGTTACATAAACTGTTTCCTTAATATTATGGTAACATAATATTCAGTTGATGATAGCATTTTAGTAATGAAAAAAAATGTAATTACATAATTGATAATATGGTAATTTTATGCAGCTAGTGTTATAATTAAATATATTATTAGTTTTTGATCAAAAACAAATATTTTTTATAATTCTGTAATAATATTTTAGTTTTGTTTTAAGTGTTTAGAATTTTAAACAACCAATTGTTCTCTTTATTTATTATTAGTTTATCTATTTAAAATATATACATTCCGTTCTATAATAATAATAATAATAATAATAATAATAATAATAATAATAATAATAATAATAATAATAATAATAATAATAATAATAATAATAATGGTTGTAAATTGCTCTGCTGGCAGCCTTGTGTAGAAGTAAGTATATTTAGAACTGGAGGATAGTTCTGGTAAGTTACTTGAAAGGTGAGTATAGAAAGTGAACAGAGTGTAACTGGGTAATGTGATAACTTTTGCAGAATGAGCCGGCAGTAAGATAACATCATGGAGCGGAGCGGGGGTGGCGGGCTCTGGGTGCAGAAGTGCTGTTCACGCCGCCACCGCCCTGCCTGCGTCACAGTCACGGTCCTTGGCTTCGTCATCGCTGCCATCCTGTTGGCCTTCTTCGCCTTTGGTCAGGAACAGCAGCCGCATTCCACCCTTCTACTTGTCAATGTGGTTAGTGACATCTTCATGTGCGCAAATTAGATAGCCTTTGTTTTCAGTTCTCATTTTGTCATGTTTATACTTTTCTCTATACAAATTGCTGTAAGTACAAGACCTTACAAAGAAGAAAAACGATTATCAAGACGAATCTGGATGCAAAAGCACATAGCAAAATATAATTTACAATAATTCATTAATTACAGAAGTAAATAAAGCAATTTAAATCATATAAGGAGTTCATTTAGAAGTCCAAATATTCCGAATATTCTCATTATGACGTTGCTAGAGAAATACGAACAGAATATCAGAGTTATCCTGCTGGGATAAAGTCAGTGTGACAGTTACTTCCTCTACTCAAACCTAAAACTGTTCCTTTCCTGTTTCTGTTCGTGCGTAAAGATATGGGAGGTTATATAGATAAGCTATCCCCACAATACATAATAGGATCGCGACTGGATGACAGCGAGTGCATAAGGATAACTAACTTCTTTTGCCCACAGTGAAAGAAGCCATTATCAACAAATGGCCGAGAAATGCTTTTAAAGAAATCTATTCGTACAGCAAATCCATATGTGACTGACATGTACAATGCATTATTACAGTAAAACGTCTTCCTGATATGTGTGAAAAGTTTAAATTATGAATTTTGGCCTCACCTTCCGATAGAAAAGCACCAGTGATTGAGATGACCATGAAAGACTCGACCAACAAGCAGAAATTATATTGGATATTTAGTATTACATATTTTGTTACCGACTGTCATTTGTCTACTCCTTTTACTGATCAAATATATTTCTCCTAAATTTCTCTGAAAGTTTATTCTGAAAATAGTTTTAAAAATCTGCACCGTGGAGAAAAGGGCTTAGCGTATTATTATTATTATTATTATTATTATTATTATTATTATTATTATTATTATTATTATTATTATTATTATTAAAGTTAGAATCCACAAAATATTCCGTGCTGTTTACCTGGCGTCTCTGAAATTTATATTGTTACTCATATAAGGGACCAGAACATGTGATATATAATTCTGTAATTCATACTGTCATAATGTATAAAAGTAAAACACATTAAGGAATATTTATGTTAGTGGATTATGTTTATAAATGTAGCACATTTTCTCAAATTACATTTAGTAATGTTAACATGATATTTAAATAATAATATTAAATTATTAGTAATATTAACATAATCGTTTATTTACAATTGCATTAATGCATTTTACATATTGCTTTCATGTCACAAACTTTAAATAACATAAAAGATCACAAATATTACATATCAAACTTGAAATATTAAACTATTTAATAAATATACAATGTTTTGATTACGTCATTAAATTCAAATGGTGAATATAAGGAAAACACAGTTTGTTACTAATACATACAGCAGTGTTCTAAAAGTTCTCGGCCTGACTCAGAGATGTCATGAAAATGACCGAATTACTATGATGGTTATCATCCTTTAGATGACTCGCTGTATAGTTTCAGACGCGTAAGTGTAGTCACTTGTTCGTGACGATTCGTGTAAACAAACTATATAGTGTAAACATTTCCTGCAAAATGGATAAAAACTGAAATACGAGCTGTGATAAAGTACTTCGTTTTAGGGTTTAACTCCAACAGAAATAAAAAAGAGATTAGATTCCACATTCTTCCCCTTCGTTTTCAGATGCTGAATTTAAGCGTAGTCTTACATCCATTTAAGATGATGTGCGCTCAGGGCGTCCCAAAACTGCTACAACCAACGAGATTGTGACAAAAATTCACAGTGCCATACACAATGATTGCGAATTCAAGGTACGCGAATTGGCTGATATTGCAAAGACTTTGATAAGCAGTTCCACTACATTTTACACCAAATTTTGGATATGAGAAAGCTTTTCACTCGATGGGTGCCGCATTTGTTAACAGTGGACCAAAAAAAATTCAAATGAACTTTTCGCAAGAGTAGACTTGTTTAAACTCAATTTAAATGAGTTTCTCCGACGTTTCATAACAGTAGATGAATCATGGATTCATCACAACACGCCAGAGACGAAGGAACAGTACAACAGTGGGTGACAGTAAGTGAAAGCTCACCAAAGAAAGCAAAAACGGTTCTATCTACAGGAAAAGTCTTGGTTTTCTGAGATTCTCAAGGTGTTATGCTCATAGGACAGAATCATTACCGGAGAGTATTTTATAGCTTCACTATTGGACCAACTAAAGGATGCTATTCAGGTTATACGTCCACACCTTTCGAAAAAGAAAGTTCCCTTTCATCACAATAATGCGCCTTCACACACGTCCGGGTTTGTAGCTGCAAAACTACATGAGCTTTGCTTCCAAGTGCTTCCGCATCCGCGATATTCGCCGGATTTGGCTCGCAGCGATTACTTTTTGTTTCCAATCCTGAAGAAATGGCTAAGTGGACGAAGATTCACATCAAATAATGAGAATGAATCTGTTATGACATTAAATAGGATATTAAAATGTTGGCAAGTCATTGAACTACATGTATAGATTTAAACTTTTTTTTTTGTTTTTTTTTTTAATGGTGTTTAACGCCCGTTTTTACTACTGAGACACCACAGGCGGTGAACACTTGTGATACATGAAATGAAATGATATATTGGGAAAGGATTTTTTTTTAGGGAAGGAAACGTTCCAGGCCTAATTTTCGGGTACCTCCCCGGCATTTGCCAGTTATGAAGACTAAGGAAAACCTGGAAAGCCTCAGTCAGGATGGACGGTCCTGGCGGGATTCGAACCCCAGACCTCCCGCTCACGAGTCCGCGCCTTAACGACCTAGGCCACCCGTGGCGGCTATTTAAAAGGTGAATATGCCGAAGGGAGGGGGAGGAAATACTTAAATCTTGTGTTTTCTTGGTCAGGATGGTCATACTAATGAAGGAAGAAAATCTTCAATGCTTCATATTACTCTAAAAGTCGATTTGTAGAGATGAATACCAAACTCCAGAGATAAAACAAATAACTCACATTCACAGGCCTAAGTCATTCTTCATAGATCATTTATTATACAGAAACATTAAATGCAGCAGGTTTCGTTAATATCCAGATTGTTCTTGTTTTCATCATGAAATTTGTGGATCAGTCTAACTGATTGATCACATGTAAGATGTGCATACCAATGACATACTTTTGATAATAAACTCTTGGAACAACTAGAATAGCCAAAAAAAAGTTCAAATCTTTTTAAAGATTTCAGGGGGGATAGGTGAGGGGTTCTGAAATATATCTTTATATCTTGTATGTGAATTTTTTCACCCTCCAGCTAAAAGTCTCTGAAAGAAATACTACCTGGGATACCTCCTGAACACAAATGTGCTCGGTTGTATTGCTTTTCAGCATTTTGACAGTAGTTCCAGATTTTACTGCTGTTCACACCATCCTCTTCACTTGTAACGTGCACTTAGAATGTCAGTCATAATGCCATTGTGGAAAATACATTGATTTTAGGGGGGAAAAAAGTTCTAATACTTTTTTGTTGGTCCTGTTATGCTAATGTTAAATCTGGCAGGAAGTTTTATTCTGTCATATACTGTTCTATGTATGTATAAAACTTTATCTATATTATGCATAACTAGCTGATAATATGCAATAATGTAAAATACTTTAGAAAATAAATTTAGAAAAGTTTAAATATAATACTACTACATGCTGTTTATCAAGGGAAAGCAAAAGCAAAGGTGAATGAGGCTATGCTCTTAATGGAAATATTTTCATTTAAAAGAAGAAGAGGAAAAAAAAAAAAGGAACTAAATGGGTAGATACATCTAAGCAATCCACATATGATATTAATAACTACGAAAAAATACATAACATATTCTTGATGTTTATTAAAACTACACTAAAGAAATGTAGATCTATGGAAATAAATTTAAAAATTTATACATATTCTGGACAGGTTGAATGGCTTCATTGGCCATTTAAAGGTTTTAATTTCAGAACTTTTTTGCATAGAAATGTCATTTTAAGTGCATTCATTTAATATTTTATTATATAACATACAATATCTCATTTGCATAAATGAAGATAATTTTATATATTCAAAATTACAATCAACAGCTGATATTTCTATATTACTTTCATTATGTTAAAATATATAGGAAGTTTTCAGCTCTTTAATTTCATTGCAGATATTCCGACATGGAGACCGAACACCAACAGAGACTTATCCAACGGATCCATATCAAGATGATGCTACATGGCCTGAAGGTTGGGGTGCCCTTACTAATGTAAGTTGTTTAACCTTCATAAAACAAATTTCTAAACAAATTATATTTATCAGTTTTCAGACTGGAACAAATTATAATTTTGTTTAAGTAGTTTTAGTAATATCACATTATAAATGTTGTACTTACGAAGCTGTTGACAATGGAGTGGTAATATATCCTAAACCCTTTGGGCTTCGAGTAAAGTTTAGTGTAAAAAATGAATACCTAGTTTAGAATATTGCATTAGTGTAAGTACTTGTTATTCTTAAAGAAAGTTCTAATTCTTAAAGAAAGTAGAAATAAAGAAATAGATGGAAGTTAATAATAACAAAAACAATAATAAATGGAAATGATTTGTTGAATAATGGAAGAATCTAAAGATTAATGGAAGAAAATATGTACCAGAAGGCCAAATTAATGGTAAAAATTTGGCATGAAGAAGAAGAAAATGTAAAGTAGAATGCCATAGAGAATGTTATTTAATAATTAACAAATTTGATGGATAATAAAATATGATTAGAGGCCAGAGATGTACAAATATTCCCAAAATGGTATCTTTCATCATATTTCTGTACTCCATCTATCATGTATTCGATATTTTTGGGGGTTATCCTCTGCTTAGAAGAGATCTCTGGTGTCTTTCCAACAGCGTTAATATATATTTACAGAATTAAAATAATTAAGTTTGAATAGGGCAGGGCAATGTTCATCTACCATTTTGACATCCACATAATACTGTTGACAAGGATTAAGGAATGACAAGTTGCTAGGTACATACAATTATGAAGCAATTCCATTTAGTAACAACAGGGCACTGGTTAACTGCACATTGTGCTTTTCCTACAGAAACTTTTTTAAAAGTGGTGCTTCTGCATTAGTGATGCAGTGAAAATTTAGACAGCATTGAAAGGCTGGGCATTTTCCAGACTGACATACTATAAACAACTGTGCGCACAAGCATCTACGTCAGATAGACATAGAAACAAACCAAGGACTGTATGGGTGCCAGTAACCATTAATTGTGAAAGGATTGATTTTCAGTGAATTGCCAAGTGATCAGCATGCAGACATGCATAAACACTTCAGCTTTCAAGAAGGTAGCTGGGTCAGATTCTGCACAAGGATATACATTTCTTTCCACACAAGCCTCAAGAGTACATAAACTTTTAATTGACTTTAACACAGCAGCCAGATTTCATTGGCCAAGGATAATGTCTGATGAAGCAAATTTTTCAGTTGTGTGGTAATGTTACAAAAGAGCATGAGATATTGGAATGATATGAATCTTGAAGAATGCCAACATAAATCTCTCCATAGTCAAAAGGTAACAGTTTAGTGCAGATTTTTAGCATTTAGGATTACTGGTCCCTACTTTATTGAAGATGAAAATGACAATACAGATATTGTAATGTCAAATTACCATAGCTACAAAATCTTGATATTGACCTAGCATCAGTTTACTTTCTACAAGATGGAACAGTCGTGCATACTGAACTTGATTTTATGGGCACCCTAAAGACAGTCTTTAGAGGGAGGTTTAATTTCATGGAATGGAGACTTTCTTGGCTGTCTCAATCTTCAGGTCTGTCAGTTTATGTTTTACTTTTTTCCAGGGGATATTGGGAGAAAAAATATTTGCCACATGACCAGATGGACATATTAAAGTAAAGAATTAGGAATGAAATTCATGCCATATCAGTAACTATGAGCATATCCATCATAGAAAATACTGTTTCACTACTACATGAGTGCACTGATCAAGATGGAGGACATTTGATAGAGGAATTTTCAGAAAATTATTGGTTTATTGATATTGTGATAAATGGCAAATAATGCAGCTCTCATGTACCAATATTGTGAATAAATTTCATGTACATTGAAAAGCAGAGTACAAATTTCATAATTGTAGATTAACATTGCTTCACCTTATATATAGCCTATAAGGATATTTTGAGCATTCATGCCTTATTACATTGAGCAGTGCATAAATATGCACAGATATGGACACTGGAAAAGTAAACAGAGGGGTTGAGACAATTTTATAAAGAACAAGGCAAACCAAGAAATGTAAGAGAGCCAGAGGAAAATAGACAGGCAAGCAGGCAGGTGAAAATGTTCAGTATGGTTCATACATAAATTAGAGCAAATGCTTGTCAGACTTAGCAAAATTATTTTAATATTTTTTCTTAGCATCAACATAATAAATTTTATGTAATATTTTGCATGTGCATTTTTCTCCTGCTGATTTTATGAGGATTTTAATACATTAAAATTAATATGACAAATTATGAAATTTGAGTGATTTCATAATAATAATCTGTCATATTATACTATATTTCACTGTGAAAATCCCCAATACAAAAACCTAATTAAAATTAATATTTGAAGATTATTAAAACAGAAATTAAGTACAATTTTAAAACCTTTCTGAAAATAAAATTATGGCTCAGTTATTAACAAAAGTGGCATGAGGTAGAAGAAACATATTTCTTTAGGCTTTCAAAATTTAATAGCTATTCTTATTCCTTTTCTTCTTTAGCATTACAGTCCTTGAAGATTAGAGTTTCATTTAAGACACTTTTTTTTTTTTCAATAAAGCTAAAAGTAAATCATATGCACAAACTAAATACTGTTTTGCTTTACTAAAAATGCAGCCCACTTAGGTGTTTTAACTACTGTGGTATCATAGGCAGTGGAAATTGATGATACAAGAAACAAAATGATAAATTGGTAAAAGGAAGCATTCCAGGCCTAACTCTCTAGCATTTGCCAATGACAAAGTTTGAAATAACCTAGACAGGAAAAATGGTTTTTGCAGGATTAAAATAGTAGACTTCCCTTTTTCACAAAGGAGGGGCAGCAAACTTGGCTATCCATATTGGTACTCAGTGATAGTATTTCTTATTAATTTCTCCAGACCAATATTAAACAATAAATTTGATTATGGATAACTTTTCTAATTTCACTATGTGTGATAAACTTATTAGATAGTTCATTCTGCACTTTAAACTTGATTAATGTATAAGAGAGTATCAGTTTTGTGAGTCTTAATCAGCAGCTTACTTGGGATTCCAGAATCTGTGATTGCATTAAACATCTATGCTATCAAAGTTTCATAGTGATAGCTTTCACCATTTCTAAGAAAAATGTTTGATAATATAGGCAATACAATATGTCCATAAATAATTTGAAAACTTTTAATTTATAATTATTTTATAATGTAGAATTTCTATTATCTATTTAAATTTATTCTATCAAACACCACAAGTCCATAGATTGTTTTAATCTTCTCTACAGATAATTTACTTTGATACACATTGATCAAAATTCTGATGTCTATATCATGCAGAATAGCATTAATGTGGAAAAAAATTATTATATTTACAGCAGCAATATGGTTGCTTTTCCAGGTGGGAAAACAACAGTTGTTTCAAGTGGGCAAGTACTTAAGAACCCGTTATAATGGTTTCCTGGATGAGCTGTATTCACCACATGCTATATTAATGAAGAGCAGCGCCCATGATCGCTGCCTCATGAGTGCCCAGATGGTATTAGCAGGACTCTATCCTCCAAAAGGTCACCAAATATGGAACCAAGATTTGGAATGGCAGCCAGTGCCTGTGCACAGTATTCCACTACAGATGGACAATGTAAGAAAAACCTTTGGTACTGTTTTCCATTTAAATTTAGCATTAGATTCAAACAAATTAAATAATTATAGACCAATAATTTTACTTTCAAATATAACAAAAACTTTGAAAAAATAGACTCCTAGATTTTTCAGGGAGAACATAATTATTAACAATAATCAATATGAAAAGGTTTTTCTACAACTACAACATCACAATTTATACAACTAACAATGCCAAACTTAGAAACAAATAAAAATACTTGTGCACTATTTTTTGATCTCTCTAAGGCATTGGAATGTGCAAATCATAAATTATTGATTCACATAAATTATTCATTTTACATTCCTTGGTGTGTAAGTGTAGTATTCAAATCAGTTACTTCCATCAGCACAGACTAAGCAGAGTTGTCCCAGAGTTGTCATTTTCCTATAACAAAACTTTGCTTTGCATACCTTTGAAGACAGTCACTAAAATATAAAATAAAAAACTCAATAATTGAATATGTTAATGGATATCATTGTATGATTAGTTGAACTACACACTCTTAAAGCTTCACTTACTTTTTATAAAAGTATGGAACCGGTTTCGAGAACATTTGTTCCCATCTTCAGGTTGAAGGTTGAACCTTAGCATGGCTGAAGATGGGAACAAATGTTCTCGAAACCGGTTCCATACTTTTATAAAAAGTAAGTGAAGCTTTAAGAGTGTGTAGTTCAACTAATCATACAATGATATCCATTAATATGATTGGCTTCACTGTGTTTAAGTTCCAATTTTACATTTAAGTAATTGAATATGTATTTAGAATTAAATTCAAAATAAAATTCCTGTCAGAACTAATACAGTGAGCATAAGAGTATTAAATCAACTTACTGTCCATTTAAGAATAAAACTATTTAGAAGTTATTGACCATGAAGGCACTGATATACTTCATATTGTATGTTGATACAAACTTTAATTACAATTCAGGGCATCTTTCAGGAACCATCATTCGTATCCTTATCTAATGACTCTGGTGAGTTCAATAGAATATCCAGACTATAATTTAAAATGCATAGAAAAAAAAGAACATTTTAGAAACATCTTACTGAAAAATTGGATAAAATGGTTGCAACAACACATTTTTGGAAACAACTACAAAAATAAGCAAAAAGGCATATTTTTAAAAAAACATGCTTGTAAGGGTATGTCCATAAGTTTCCCGGCTTAACCATTTCATATGTGTGATAAAGACAAAAACTATATTTCACTTTTCAATATAATTACTCTTAATTGCAATACACTTCTCACATCTTTGAATTAACATTTCAACCCCCCCCAAAAAATAATCTGCAAAATTGGCATATATAGCACCCATCACTTCGTTGTACTTAAATTTCCTTCCTCGAAGGTACTTCTTAAGCTTTGAGAAGAGGAAATAGGCACTGGTAGCTAGATTTGGGCTGTAGGGTGGATGGTCGATCTCCTTGAAGCCACATTTCTTCACAGCTTCCTTTGCAACAAGAACTGTGTACATAGGCGCATTGTCATAAAAAAGGTGCACATCACCACTTAGCTTTCCTTGCCTTTGCTCTTTGATGGAAGCATGTAGTCTGTGCAGTAGGCCAGCATAGTACTCTCCACTTATTGTGGTATTCCTCTCCTTGAAGTCAATGAAGAGTATTCCTTCACAGTCCCAAAAGATTGTGGCCATGATCTTCTTGGTTGACTGAGTGACCTCTTCAACTTTAGAGGTTTATGCCATTCCATTGATTCTCTTTTGGACAAGGGATCATAGTATAGGACCATAGTTTCATCTCCTGTAACAATGGTTTGCATAACTTCTCTCTCATTGCCACGGCAGAGCTCCAAAAATTCCTGACAACAGATGACTCGTTGCTGCTTTTGGACTGAGGAAAGAAGTCTAGGATCCATCTTGAACTAACTTTATTCATGTTTAAATATTCATGAATCATTCAAAGGATAGTTGTTTTAGAAAGGCCCAACCTTTCTGATATTTTTGTAACTTTGAGCAGCCGGTCTTCCATAATTTCTCCTTCCACGAAAGCAATGCTTTCAGAAGTGAGCACCTCCAAGGGCCGATCTACACACTCTTCATCTTTGCCATTTGAAAAAGTTTGACCCATTCTTTTATGGTAGAATATGAAGGGGATGTTTTCCCATATACACCATCCAATAACTGTTTCATTTCATTGGAATAAGTACTTCTTTTGTGAAGAACTTAATAGCTAGATACTCCATTTTGAACATGTCACAATCTCCTCCACATAGCCTTTTTTATGCAACTATACTTGAACAACTGAACACAGCAGAGCAGAAGTTACAACTATAATTATTTTCTTAACAGATAAGGTATGACACCAGATGAGGCTTTTGTGAAGGCAATAATCCTTATCAGTGAGGCTGGAAATTTATGGACCTACCCTTGTATTCCAGTAAAATTATCTACATCGGAAAGAATTTTCATTTCCATATTTTTCTGAGGACAAATGTTCAAATAAGTATGCACAGTCTTTACTTGCTATTGAATCATTAAACTACACACTTCACAAAACACTATTTTTATCTTTTTAAATACAGGAAACTTTGTTTGAACTTTTCATTAACTGATACCTTCATTATGACTTTTATCTCCCTTGGATTTACTTAATAACAAGAAAATAATAAAGTTAGTCCTCATGCTTGCTCACTTTGCTTTTGTTTTGCCAACAGTCACTAACTAATGTCCAATTTACAGCTGTTTTCTTCTACATAACAGTTCAAGCTAGGCAGATCACGTTCTAATATGCTTTGAGTTGGACATAAAAGAATGGATAATCAAATTGAGGATTAAGTTAAATCTCTTACTGCAATGCAATAAAAACTGTGCATACATGATTTTCATGTATAATTTTTGTTTGTTTGTTTTTTCAATGTGTTTAGACTACATACCCCATATACTAACATACTCACATACTAAATTATGTGAAAAGAATACAAAAGTGTGCAACTTTGAAAAAAAGAGAGCACATAAGCATGTACCCTAAAAAACAGTACATATCTCAAGGGTAAATCTGGCGGTCCTAAACTTATATTATTTTCATATTTTTCAATTTATATACACCAAAGAAAAAATTTCTACATTGCATCATTGGCAATTTTAAAATAATTTGTTCAAAAGTTAATTCTTGTATGAACCTGCTTTATGCCATTAGAAAATAAAAAAAAACACCTTGGCTAAATTTTCCCATTATTATATGTCCATCTATCAGTGTCAATATGGTTGTGTCAGTCCTAGTGGGCAAGTGGTAACCATACTTGCCTCATAGACTCAAAATCGTGGGTTCAATCCAGGCCAGGGTTGATGGATTTTTTGGGCTTAATAATTGTAAGTAGACTTTCTGCAGAAGGGAAGTAAAGCTGTGGGTCCAGTGTGGTAGATTTAAATAACATAATATAACATAACATAACATAAAAGAACCTCAAGCTTGAAAGAAGAGGCCTCTGAGAAAAATTTATTGGCTCTTTCATGCCCTCAATTAAATAGGAAGTTTATGACCTTAGATGTTAAAGAGCATCTGTAAATAAACCAAACCAATAACAACATTGTGATAATTATAAAAATAACAACAATTTTTTAAAATTTAGATTTTTCCCATAATACAGTGGATTAAATACAAGAAATTTACTTCTTCATCTACTTCTTTTCTTCTTTCATCAATCTCTTGCTTGTCATGCTCCTCTCTACTTCGTCCATTCCATTCATTAGGCTTCACTTTTTTTTATTTCTGCTCAGCACTCTATCTCATTATCATTTTGCTATTCTACAGATTTTCCCAGCTCACCTTCATATGTCTGTGCATCTCATGGGACTGAAAAATTTGTACCTATTGTTGCTTGTGTGTCTTGAAATGTAACAACTAAATCGGAAATGTTAACATTTTCATGTGCATTAGCATATAATATTTAATTACTCATTAATCATAAATAGCAATATGTATTTTATTTTATGTCATTTTTAATTATAAGTATTTATATTATTGGTGTAATATAAAAACATGTAACAATTAAATGTATCAACAGCCAGAGCCTATAATCTGGATATATGTGATGCTTTAAATGATAAGGTAATATTAACTAGAAGATTATATTGTTGATATCCATTTATAATTATACCAATTTGTTTTAAAGAAATATCATGTCATTGTGAAGACAGTGGCAATTTTAACTTTAAAATTTAGAAAAAAATATTTATACATTTTCCTTTATCTGTGAGGTATGTAAAAAAAAAATATCAAAATTTTCAAAACACTGCCACAAAAAATATTATAGCAAAAAGCAGTTAGTATCACTGATTAGCTCTAATCTTGAAGAGATGCAATTTACAGCTCAGTGCTATCTTATTACAGTTGAGTTCATAAATTCTTTATTGAGACTCATAAGATGATGTAAAGCTTATGGAGATAAATTTTTAAACTTTATTCAATGCTATGAGTGGTATATGTGGATTAAAAGTGGTTGGGGGTCCATAGTTGATGATACGCATCTCAGTTGTCCGATGTCATCTGATGATGACCATGAGGCCAAAAATAATGAAATCATTCATGAAAATCAACAAATGACTGTTCAAGAAGTTGCTGAAGAGTGTAACATTTCTGTGAAATTGTGTCAAGAAGTCCTGACAGAAAAACTTGGTATGCATTGTATTTCAAAGTTTGTCCTTTAACTGTAGACACAAGAAGAGAAAGGCAACAATGTAGCAATCTGCAATAAGTTGTTGAATTCAGTTAACTTTTAAGAATAGAATAATCATTGGTGGTGAAACATGGGTTTACGGCTATGATGTTGAGATAAAAGCTTCAATAACCAAAATGAGTCACACATTTTTCACCAAACTTCTAGTTTTAAGTCTGACTCTGGCTGTGAAAGCTTCCGACTACTCATTTTTCACCAAGTCCCAAATATAGCTTGTTTGCAGACAGAACTTTGGGCAATGCACATAAGACCATTTCCAGAAGCTTAAATGCCATTGAAAGAGATGTATCAATAGGGAGGAAGATTATTTTGAGGGAGACAAAGCTAACTAAGTAAATTTCAGGTAAACCCAAATTTTAAAAATTAAAAAGTATGGTTAATTTTTGAACATATTTTGTGTACTAAAGAATATGTAATCACTGAATGGGTGCAAAAATGAATGTAAATTATCCCTGCAACTGCATAAATAAATGTGAGATAAAACATGGCTTATCAGCCCATTAGCAATTTTTTCAGTAATAAGTAGGGGAAAAAAAACATTAATGAAAAACAAAAATATGTAGTATACAGGATATGAATTTTACTTACAGCTGATTGTGGTGAGAAAACCATGTGCAAGATATGATCAAGAACTAAAGTTAGCATACAAATCACCAAAAATCATGCAGTTGGATCAAGAAAATGTTAAGTTGTACCACTATCTAACAGAGCATTCTGGGAAGAACATCACAAGTATAACGGATGTTGAATTTCTTTACAACACACTTGAAATTGAGGTAAGCTAACCAAATTAAGCATAAACTATAATTTATATTTAATTATTTCCTTAATACATTTGTGGTTATTTCCTTAAGTGTTGATAGATATGAGGGTTATTTGAAAAGTTCTCAGAATGAAGTACAAGATTAACTCTTTTGTTCTTATTTTTCAATATGGTCTCCCTAGACACTAATGCATTTCATCCAACAGTGTTCTAAAGCCTTTATCCCATCATGCAAATCAGATTCCTCCAGACCTTCAAAATACTCCTTAATTGAGGCTTAAAGTTCATCAGATAAACCTTTCTTTCCACTAAAGAATTTTCCCAGTTTTGGGAAGAGATGCAAGACTGATGAAACCAAATTTGCGGATTGAAGTTGATTGGTAGCAAATCATAGCCTGCTAATTAGTTTTCACCATTGCAATGAACATATATGGGGGTGAGCTTTGTCTTGATGTAAGATCACTTTTATCTTTGATAAACTGAATTTTATTCGCATATATTTGCCTTTAGTTGCTTTGAAAGCTTAGCAATAACATTCCAGTAATATTGTAATATAGGCTCCATTAGGAAGATAGTCTATAACATCCTAAAAAAACTGATGCCATGTCTTTTCCTGCGGACTTCACATGTTTGACCTTCTTTGGCAGTGGAGAGTCATGATATTTCCACTGTTTTGTCTTTGGTATGTAGTATTGCACCCTTGTTTCATCACCGGTCATAAATCTATGGATAAAATTACTTGGATCTCTCTAAAAGCTATCAAACTTTAAGTAGTTTTTTGTGTTGGGGATTTTCACAGTGAAATATATAGTATAATATGACAAATTATTATTATGAAATCACTCAAATTTCACTAATTTTGTTCCACTTATTTGGACATGTTTCAAAGGCATTTTGCTTCCATCTTCAGCCTCATCCCACTGGCTGCTTCCCAGTGTGGTATTAAGATATCGCTCTTAAAGTAAATGAAAAATGGAAAAAGGATGCAATAAAACTACTCAATCTACAAGACAGCAATGTTAAATTCACAATGGAATTAGAAAACAACAAGATTCTTCCCTTCTTGGATATAAAAATTATAAAAAAAATGACAATATACTGGAAAATATAAAAATTATACAATACAAAAATTATACAAATATATACAAAAATTATACAATTATACAATATACAATATACTGGAATATTCAAAAAAGATACCCACACAGATAATTATATAAAAAATAACAGCCACAATCTAATTAACATAAACTAGCCATAATCAACAGCCCCACATTCAGATTAACAAACCTGCAAATAAGCAGGACAGTATACAAATTGGAGTACCAAAAAAATCATAGATATAGTACAATAAATTGGTTACACAATAGATCTTCTCAACAAGAAAATACAGAACGTCAGAAAGAAAAAAACAAATAAAGGACATCACCACATTAAAAGGCTACAAAGGAGAACATATATATAAAAAATTCACATTCCAACCATGGGCGCGCCAAAAATTCCAGAAGATTTTTAAAGAGGCAAACATCATTCTGGCCCCAGTAAACAAATTTAGTTTAAAAAACCAATTAAACACCAACACAAAAGACAAAATTCCATCAATTTTGTTCCACAAATAAAAGGCAATATGACACTAAAAAGCCACAAAGGAGATGATATGCACAAGAAATTCACATTTCATCCAAGAGCACACCAAAATTTCTGGAAGATATTTAAAGATATGAACATTATTCTGGCTCCAGTAAACAAATATAGTTTATAAACCAATACAAAATACTAAATTCTGCTAGAAAAACAATAAGACATTTACAAAATCAGTTATAAAGACTGCAATATAAGATACACAGGCAAAATAAAAAGAAAAATGGAATATCTGAATACCATGCTGAAAAGCTCACAATGGAACCATGCTGATGATGAAGGCCACAGCCTTCAAAACATGTCCAAATAAGTACATTAAGATTAGTAAATTCTTTATTAGCTAGTGAGTCAATCTAATACTCTTATGCTTCACTGTATTAGTTTCCACACGAAATTAATTTTAAATTTAAGATTAGTAAAGTTTGAATGATTTCTTCATAAAAATTACATGTTTTACTGTGAAAATTCACACTATTTACAACTACAAGAATTATTTTGTTAGTTTATAATGCTTATATTAAAGAGTAAATCTGGAAAACTAAGATACTAATACTAAAAATATTGACAGAGCCATGAATTTTATGAATTCTATAAGGGTGGTTTATAATGTATAAAAAAAAGTGTAGCCATAAACAAGTTTATTATCATCATTTTATGGAAATGAATATACTAGTTTTATCTTATATCTGGACAGGTAATACTTTGTGTTGTCCCTTTGGACATTTATGCACTTGTTCTTGAAACCATTTGATACTCTTTCATCTTGGAAAAAGATGAAAGTCTGATGTTGATAGGTCTGAGCTACAAGTGAATGTCAAAGGTTTCCTAATAAAATTCTTCATGCAGGAAATTCTTTCTCTGTTAGTATATGCAGCTAAATATTTTAATGAAGAAGAGCAATTCCCTGTCAGAGCATTCCTCTGCAGTGATTTTGAGTAGCATTAGCCCATATGGTTGTGTTTCTTGGTAGGAATTTAATGAGACAATCCACTTCTGTGGTCCCAGAAAACAGATTACATAAATTTCTGAGATGAAAAAGTATTTTTTGAATTTGCATGGCTTTGTTGGCAAGTGAGCATAATGCCATCACATAAATTGTCATTTCATTTCAGCAGTTTTGTGTCGATTTATTTTTGTAACAACTTGGTCAATGATGACTATTCATTAGATGACCATGAAGGTGGTCCTTGAGTGAAAACAAAGATAAAATGAAACTCTGAATGCTATTATAAACACTGTTATAACATTTTATTGAAACTTTAAAATGTAATCTATATTTGTCCCAATATAGCATAGAATATTTTCAGATGACTTCACTCTCTTATTTCTTGCCAGACTTAAGAAAACAATTTGGTACCTTAATCAGGATTCCCATGGACTTTCTCTGCCTGAGTGGACAAAGACAGTGTATCCTGATAAGATGAGGCCTCTAGCAGCCACCAGCCTTGCCATTTTTACACATTCAAATATGCAGAAGAGACTTAAGGCTGGTAAGTGCATAGTGTATATAATTATATTACATTCAAATGTTTGATCAGGATAAGGTTTACCAGCATCATATTATAGAACTGTGCAGATATGTGTTTATTTAGAAACAGATAGAATATATTAGAATAAACAACATAAAAAATAACAGACAGTAATTGATCTAAAGGTATACTCCTGTCCACAGTTTACTATGTTATAATTTGAAATGTTTTTCCTATAGGTCCTCTTGTACATGAAATTGCACAGCACATGGAAGAAAAGCGCAGGGATTCACTGAAGCCTAACAGAAAATTGTTCATGTATTCAGCACATGACACCACTATTGTGAATGTATGGCGTAGTCTTGGCTTCAATGATCTTCTGAAACCAGATTATGGTGCAGCTCTTGTTATAGAACTGCATAAGACACGAACTGGGACCAATCATGAAGTTCAGGTGAGTAATATGGTTGAAGAAAGAAAGAGAAAAACAGAGGTTCTTTCATTCAGTTTCATTCATTTATTTGATCGAAGATAAGGTTGCATGATTACATAGAATAACAAATTGTGCAATTTAAATAAAAATATTATAAACAAATATACCATATAAATGATTTCATATAATCAGTATATAATATTTAATTTTAGATCAAATAATATAATTTTTCAGCTCTGTTGATAGTGTATATTTACTGCTTTAGGTAACACAGAACCCTGGAATAATTCCTCTTGCTGCAACAAAAGACCATTCACCTTAGTATTCCTCAAGGAATATTTTTGGAGTAAGAGTGGAATGATATGTTTGTAAATGCTTTGTTTATTAACCTCCAAGAATTTGAATGTGAAAGTTTCAAAGCTAACAGTTGGATAAATTATTTTGGCTTCCTTTGATTTTTTGTTTATAATACATGTTCTTACTTTGCACTAATTCTTTGTTCCTAACTCAGAGGCTGTATAATGTTTTAACATGTTTGTTTGCTATTAATGAAAATCATTATGACTGTCATAATGATAGTAAAAATAATATTAATAATAAACTTTATTACTCTTAGACCTGTTATTGCACAATTTGAGTGTTGTTCTATAAATTTACAAAGAAAATTAGAATGGAATAGAAAAAATGAATCAAGTATAAGAAATAT
The DNA here is from genome assembly GCA_030762175.1 of Metallyticus violacea. Taxonomy (NCBI): domain Eukaryota; kingdom Metazoa; phylum Arthropoda; class Insecta; order Mantodea; family Metallyticidae; genus Metallyticus; species Metallyticus violacea. The sequence continues at coordinate 39,714,608 of CM060839.1, forward strand.
GATACAGATGTCAATTAATAGAATAATAATTGTTATTTAACTAAAAATAATTATAATAAAAGTAGTATGTTGATGAGATGAAGAAAATTGAGAAAACATTGTACTAATATTATAACACAAGTATATAAAAACACAAATTGACATTAAATATATAAATATTTTAATAAAAATATAAATATAAATTATAGATATTATAAATATAGATTAATTTTGGATTTCAGATGATGGTTGATTGTTTAGTAACAGTTTGGCAGGTAGCATTAAAATGTTTGTTAAATATATAATAAAAAGTTCCCATTTTTCCCTAAGTTATTACTCTCCTTCAGACTATTGCAAGTTTCTTGGAGAAGCTCCAAGCTGGTGATTTATAATACTAGTAAGTATTGAGCAAAATCTTCTGGTATTTGGGGCATTTATTTTACTAGTGATTTTGACAAGTCTATAAACTGGTCACAGTGATCTGGTAGATGAGTTTAAAGTATGTTGGCATTCATATTAGGAATTTCCCAGTTAGTTATAATATGGTCTTTGATAGAAGATATGATTCTTGTTGATTCTAGAATGGTGTCTTAAATTGTTGGAATCATTATAATATACTGGGTGGGTCCTCTCATCCTGCAAATTGGTTTTGGGATTAAAGCCAATATTTTTATGTAATAGTTACTGTGGTTAGGTTTTCTATATATTCCAAAGGCCAAGCTGATATTGTCTCTTACAATCTTCAAATTCAAAGGATTTATTCTTTTCAATTTTTAAACTGTATTGATCTCTCTGTAAATTTAATAATTTTAAGTTATTGTTAACCAGATGTTTAGGTGTTATGGTGAATATGTCACCCATGTATCTGTGCCCAGTCTTAAAAATTAGAGGAAAAGTATCTGTTAGGTGAATTTAAAATCACTCATAAACAAATCTGCTAAGAAAGATGAAAAAGTTTACCCATAACCAATCCAGAATTTTGTTGGTAAAATTTACCATAAAAACTAAAATAAGGCTGGTTTATGCATGTATTTTATTGAACAAGTTAAGAATGTACATATTTCACTGGAAGACCTACTTGTATTTTTTGATGTATCTGCATTACTTCCGGCATTTCTACTGGAGGAATATATAAATTGTAAAAACACTTACTTATCTATATGTACACCTGCTGAAGTAATGGATAATTTTATCATTAAATAAATTGTATTTAAGAAGCTGTAGGCAATGGAGTGGTAATGTATGCTACTCTAATGTATTCAATATGTTCACACTAACTCCACTTACTTGCATAACACTAGGATATGTTTCAGAAGCAATTGCTCCCAGCATCATCTGTTTTTTTTTTAATAGTGTTTAATGCCCGTTTTTAACTACTGAAGCATAACAGGCAGCATCAGCTGTTGAGCAACTGAGCGATTGCTTGTGTTATGTAAGTAAGTGGAGTTAGTGTGAACATGTTGAATACATTAGTGTAGGATATGATTTTATTAGTTTAACAGAACTATATATCAACCAACATTATTTTAATTTTAATGGTAAATTTTACTAACAAAGTTCTGGATTAGTTATGGGTAAACCTCTTTCACCTTTCTTGGTAGATGTGATTTTGAAATTCACCTAACTGATACTTTTCCTCTAATTTTTAAGACTTTGCACAGATACATAGACAACATATTTGACTGGTCTTCCACTTAGTCTTCTGCTGATGATGAGAGTGAATGTTCCCAAAACTTGTCCAATTAAAAAAAACCAAGTAAGTGAAATATAAGTGTGAACAAACAACCCTATATGAATTATTTCACTACTTCACTATTAATAGTTTTAAGAGTATAAGTTCATACCTCTTGATTTGTTTAATCTAATATAAATGGGTAAAACCAAATGTAAAATATTATGATATATTCTATAAAATTTGCAATTGTTCATTTATTGCACCATACGTTTGTTTTTTCCAGCTACTTTACTTGAACAACACTTACACAAGGGACTTGCGTATTCTCAATATGCCTGGATGTGGGCATCCATGTTACTTAGACACATTTCTACGTCTTGTGCAGCCAGTTACACCAGATGACTGGGAACAGGAGTGCCAAACTACCCTTGCTTAATTTATGTCATTATGTCTTTTGGATAGGAGGCAACAATAAATGCAGCATTTTATATTACTTCTTTGGCTCCCAGAAAAAATGTATTAGTTGACCAGGGACATGTAAGCCTGCAATTTTACATATTTTTATTATTTCACTATATTTTTATGCATCTTCCAGCAAGATCTGCAGAAAATATTACTAAACTATTAATTTTGTTTTTATAAGCAGTGAGAAAAGCAGATTAGATACCTGTTAATTGCATATTAAGGATTAAAACAAAATGAAAACAGAGAAGATTAGTTGAAGTGAATGGATCGAATGAGATTTAGAGAAGTAATGTTTAATTTTTTAAGTCTGAATTATTTCCTATTATTATGTAGTTTATATTTTAGTATTGATAAAAATATTTAATGCACTTTTATGTACATACATTTTAAAATAAACAATTTAAAGTAAATAAACATGTCTTACTATTTCATGCTTTGAAATGTAAGCTTTCCAATTACTTTGTTTAACAATTAGTCATGCAATAATAGTTAACATCCTGAGAAATGCTTTATTGCTTATCATTATGTTTGGAAGAAACAGTAATATAATTATGTTAAAAAAAACTGTCACTGTTCTCTTTCTATATTTTAAAGGAACTTAGATAAAGAGTATATTTAATATTTAATAGATAAAATATCAGCATGCTGGTTCTAGAGCTATGAAAACAGTAAAAAATTGAAAGGCTTGTATCTTCTGAAATAATCCACATTTATTAAAATTAAAAGTGCATTTACCATCAATAAAATTACTTAGTTCCTAAATGAACATATATTGTTTTTATCTGTTTCTTTTCTCTTTATATATATCAAATTTATGAACTTCAAAACAAAAAAGTATTAAAATTTTCTGCTAGTTGTTTACAGAAATATTAAAATTCAAAATGCCATAGCCATAAAAAATGTACAAATTTAACATAATATAGTGATTGAATATAGAAATGTCAGCAGTTCTTTAAACTATATCTAAATTTCAAAAGCATAAGCTATGGGCATTTACAACAATTATTTGTAGCCATAATGTCCATTTTTATTTCCTAGAGGCTATCTGATTCTTAAAAAGATATGGATATTGTTCAGTGTGGTTATTCCTTTATTTTTAAAGTGCCTATTATAATGGTAAATTTATCACCTTCTAAAACACTTTCCAATCACAAGCTCAATGATTTACAATAGCAATTCTTCTCTTCTCAAGACTTATTTATTAAAATATTTGTTTTTAATCTGTACAAGGTAATATGACTAAAGATTCAATCCCCAAACTCTTCTTACTATCTAAACATTTATCTATTAACTATCCTTTACTATCCTATCCTATCCTATCCTATCCTATCCTATCCTATACTATATTCCTGCTCTCTTACTGAAGATTTTCTTAAAGGCTATAATCAGGAAGTTAACAAACCAAGACTTGCAAAGCCACTAAAATTGTTAAATTAAAACCCTATAAAATAACTGCAACCACACAATAATGAGTAGAGTTAATTTCTACAATTGGGTGTTGAATAGTGTTAATGTTTGCTCATTTGACCTGTGTTTAATTTTTGTTTATGGACAAAGCATAGTTTTATTTACATGGTCATGTATCAGCATAAAACAATAGATACTGAAGTGCAAAAAAATCCAATCTTGTACACAAGTGCCATTGCAATACCAAAAAATTGGTGTTTGGTGCTCTGTAAATGCTTATAGAATATAGGGCATATAAGAAAAGAAATTGTTACAATTTAGAAGAAGAATTAATGAATGTTAATGCAAATTTAATTAAAATGTATAAGAGATGTGTGGCAACATAAGGACATCGTTTCCAACATCTTCTATGTCGAAGTATGTGGTTATTATAGTTATAATTTGAATGAGAAATTTATGTGTTTGAGTTTAAGGGCTATGAATATCTAATTTCAACAGCATACAGCATGTTTTCTGGTGCCAAGTAAATGTCCATTATATTTATTTATTTATTTATTTATTTATTTATTTATTTATTTATTTATTTATTCATCCTTTTGATCATTAAGCTGGCCACACATCCAAACAAGGGCTCTGTATAGTAACACAGATTAAGTGATATAGTAAATAGAATATATTCATTTCAATTTTAATTTATTGCAATGGTGTAATACACAATTGAATCATGTCAGTATGAAGCTACAGTATAGGATAATTTTATACAGTTATAACAGATTAATCAATAAATCTGTACAATAATTAATAAGGTATACATTATGCTATGCTTATAGGATAACAAATACAAATACAGATTGCATTAATCAAATGTAAAAAAACATAAGAACAATATGGATAACCTCTAGATTACAATGAGTATATACTTATAAAATATATGTAGTAAAATTAAAATCAAAATTATAATAAATATCCATCAATAATATAGCATTCTTTCTCTATTAAATCATTTTCCAAATTTAAATTTTTGAATTTAATATGGTTGTTAGAGGATTTGATTTCTTTAGGAAGAGCATTGTAGAGCTTTATCGCCATAAAGCTAGGCATCTTAAGGTAGGGTCTATGGCTTGGGATGGAGAGGTCATTTTTATTCCTTGTGTTGTATTTGTATACATCAATGTTTGTTTGCATAGTAAATTATATTTTATTAAGTAAAGATAGTTTTGTAGAAGTATAAACATGGCAGAGTTAGAATCTTCAATTGTCTAGAAGTATTCCTACAGGAATCATTGTATGTAAGATAACCTGGATACCTAACAGGTCGTTTTTGCAAGGTAAAGATTTTATTTAAGTTTGTTCTGGAAGTACTGCCCTATAGTTCGATGGCATAAGTGATGTGTGCCTGAATAAGAGAAAAATAGATTATTCTAGCTGTATTATCAGGTACAACTTTTCTTAAATATCTAAGTACAAATAAGTTTTTACTAATTATCAGCCCTAATTTTTCTACATGACTGTCATAGGTAAAAGTTTTATCTATGATGAGTCCAAAGAGTTTTGTGGACTTTACATTTACTGCTACATTTTAATTGATAGCAACCTGCTCTATCCAAATTCAAATTTTATTATTTCACACCTGGCTGGGTTGACACTCAGATTCAGAGATTCAGTCAGATTCAGAGTATTCTACCACTGAATTTACTATGATATTGATGCTTGAACTCAATGTGGATAAGTCATTATTATTGACTGCAATTATAGTGTCACAGCAAACTGGATGATGATTTCCAGGTATTGTTTCATTATATTGTGAATGTACAAAATGAATAATAATGGTGCCAATATAGAACCCTGGGGTATGCCATATGTTAGATTTTGTACCTTGGATCTGCATTCCTCGTCATTTGATTTTATAACAAAAAATTGCTTTCTATCCATAAAAAAGGATTCTATTAAATTTGTGTCCTAAGCCCCTAATGCCTAACATATATAATTTATCCATTAGAATATCTGAATCTATGCAGTCAAAAGCTTTTGTGAGATCTAACATAATACCTGCAATGTAATTGCCAGTCAACATTTGCAATTATTGTTTCAATAAAATTTGATAGGGCACTTATAGTGGATCTATTTTTGACAAAGCCATTCTGCTGCTTTGGGATTAGATCAGGTAGTTGATTAATTGGTTATACAATAATCATTCAAGAATTTTTTAAATTGATGACATAATGTATATGGGTCTATAATTATTTATATTGTTCTTATTGCCTTTTTATAGACTGGTGATTGGTACAACTTTAGCAATTTTTAGTTTGTCCGGAAACATACTCAATTCAAGACAGGAATTTGCTATATTTATAATTGGGTTGACTAATTCACCACAGCCCTTTTTAATCATTGACATGGGTATGCCATCTAAGTCTAGACTGTTTTTAGATTTTACTGATTTAATTATATTGCAGATTTCATTAATGTCAGTAGGATAGAAAAATATACTACCATTGGTTCTCAAATTATTTGACAGCCTCTTATTTTTACTTGTATTTGGAGTAGGGTGCTGTGAGTTTATGTTACCACCAATGAATGCAAAGTGATTAGGTATCTGATATACTTCTGATGATAACATTTTCAAATTTGGTTGTAACTGAGGTTGGAGATTGTTGATCACCTGTCAACTAGCTTTGCTTTTATTATGGGCAGATAAGTTTTTATTGCTAATACTATTTTGCTTAGCTTCTAAAACAATTCAATCATGGGTAACTTTTAATTTTTTTTAGATCTATGGCTCTAAAATTTGGGTTGTGGCTGTTCTTGCCAGTTTGAGGAAGGTAAGCAAGTATTTTATTTCAGGAGTGATCCAGTGAAGATGGTTAGTTTTTATGTCAGTTTTCCTATGAGCAGATTGAGGACATGCATATTAATTAGTTTAGAATTTCATAAAATCCATCAAGTTTTAGATTTGGATCCTCTTCCTCATATACATTACTCCAGTTTTCTGTTGTTAGAGCATTTTAAGGACTTTCAGATTAACCTTACTAAAGGAGTGACATTTTTTCGTGTTTCTATTTTGAGCAGCTTGGGACTTACTATCACCATATAGAGTATGCTTTGTGCTGTATGATTAGACAAACATGACTGTATGACCTCTACCTTGTATGACCTGTTAACTATATTTGTAATAATATTATCAAGCTGTTCTTGAACTATCTCTTAAATAGTACAACTGGCTTATAGTAAATAAGTTGTATAAAGCACATGGATATGAGCCTAAAACTCTGAAACTGTTAGCTTACCTAATGCCAATAATCATAATTTGCATAATTAACTCCCCAACCCAAACAGAAAATGGACTGGCCTGTGTACTGCCCATCTTCCTTGAGCTGCCATCTCAAGCTAAGCAGTCTGTAGTTTTTTTTTTTTTTGTTATTTTTTGAGTAGTGTTTAATGCCTGTTTTTACTACTGAGGCACCACAGGTGGTGGACACTGATGATACATGATATGAAATGATAAATTGGGAAAGGATATTATTTTAAGGAAGGAAGCATTCCAGGCCTAAGTTTAGGGTACCTCCCTGGCATTTACCAGTTATAAGGATTGAGGAATACCTGGAAAAAACCCCAGTCAAGGAGGGTTCTGGTAGGATTCGAACCCTAGATCTCCCGCTCATGAGTCTGCACCTTAATGATCTCGGCCACTCATGGTAGTACAGTTTGTAGTAAAGTAGAACAAATGTCATTTGCATCAGATATGTAGGACAAAATTCCTTGAAGGAGCATTTAATTCATTTCATTTATCTGAATTGAAAGCAGAAGTAATTAAGTCAATTTTAGATTATCTTCTTAAGTAGACTTTGATACATTTAAGTGTATTGGACAATCACATGATGGTGTAACAGACCCTATCAGAGAATAAAAATGATGTGCTAAATATATTTTGATGTAGGTCAATAACCCACATGTTAATATGCATTGTTATGTATATCATTTAAACTTAATTTTGGTGGATGTTACGAAGTACAATTAGGATTATATGACACTTTTGGTTTACTGATAGTTTTTTATGCTTTTCAATTGGTTTCTACCATATGATGCCAAAAATTTGTTGAAACTCGGGTAGACTTTTGCCAGAAGAATATGCTTTAGAGATTCCTCTCCAAATTGACACATGGTGAATGTGTAAATATAAGGGAGTAATATATTTTCAGAAACATTTTGCTTCAGTTAAAGCAACTTGAATATTTTTCACAGTCAGCTAACAAGGAAAGGGTAGCAGAAGCAAAAGGTTAGTTGAAACAGTTTTATGAAGTGAAGGTAGTCTTTGTGTTATAACTGTTTTCAGATATCTTCAATCTTGCCAATTAAAATACAATATTCTTACAACAAAAACATGTGTACTTTGGGAATGCACATAGATTAACAATCTTATTTACATGAAAAATGAAATTATATATAGGTGGTTACATGTGACTCATTGGACATGAAAATTGATTACAGTCTAGAATTTAAAACTATTTCAAAAAACATTTCAGACTATATTCATATGCCAATCTCAAAGGAGAGAAAAGACATAAATTCCACATAATTACAGACATATAAAAGAAATCTTTTAAAAATATTAGACAATATGGTAAGAGAGTTACTGCATAGATTTACTGAAAATTATTTTATATGTAATGCAAAAGATGCCTGTAACCAAAAGAAATAGATCTCTTCTTAAATTCAGAACATATTCTCTCATTTTGTGTAAAATTTAAGTTAATCTTTACAGACAGTAAGGTGCTACAGCTGAAATTATTTTAACCAAAAATGTGTTTAAAGGTAAATATATAAATAATTTTGCATTACTTTTTTCTGAGCTTCAGAAAATGAAAGTTGAATTTCCACAGTAGTTCTAATTTTTTTAAATTTATTTTGACTCTTGTACCATCTACTTCTATTGAGTAGATTTTCTCTGTCATGAAGCAAGTAAAATCCTATTTAAGAGCAACAATGGCAGCAAAAATGTTTTCCAATCTTGCACTTCTTTCAATTGAAAGAGGGTTAATTAGAATATTACTTCAGGATTCATCTGATATAGTCAGTTTGCTCAGAGTAGGAATAGAAGAATACATTTATGAAAAACAGTGAAGCTTTTTGTTTTCTCTTTACCGAAAACATTTAATCATTCTTTATTGTTTAACATTTGTTTTTTTATTTATAGTGAATCTGTAAATGTTAACAGTGAATTAGTTCTATGATAATAAACAAATTTGCTTAAAATATCCTTATTAACTCCTACAATATCTATATTCCAGAAGGGTTGGAAATTGAGAATATTTTCTTAGTGATTTGACAATCTTTATATTGTCATTTTATGCAGTGTTTCTTTCAGATATATACTGTTGGGGAGGGTTTTCCTGCTTGGAATTTTATAACTCCCACCCCCAGGAAGAAATATGACAGATAATAAAATAGACCTTTGATGTTGCAAACAATAAAAGTTGGTTATAATAATGCGATGTAACTAGTGAAAAAGTGCTGCATCCAGTGTGCAGGATGAACATTGAGCATTTTCTCTGACCATTTTCTAGCTATTTTAATATATATTTCTTCACTAATATATGAATTTTTGAATACATATTTTATTCCATTGCTGAAACACTGAAAATTATAATAAAGAATGCAAGATTATGAATAATTAGAACAAATATGTAACAATACATTGTTGTATTAAATGTGCCACTTGTGTGCTGCATGCAATGTAAAACCAGCATGTCCAGCCAAGAATTTAAAAATTCTTTGCACCTGGCATGTCAGTTTTGTACCCGCTGTAAAACCAGCATGTCTACCCAAGAATTTAAAAATTCTTTGCATCTGGCATGTCAGTTTTGCTCCCACTTATAAAAGTCTCTGGAAGAAAAACTGATTTTATGTCATGTAAGCACTAATCAGGAAAGATGAGCATGGGTATTTTAGCACTTAAGGTTACACTTGTGTTTGAACCTTGACTCCCTATGTTCTTTTTTGTTCGGTTTTAGTTCTTTGATGTTCTAGGGATTAAAGGTTAGTTACTCTGTAAACAATATTATTGCTCTTGTTACCTTGTACTGCATGTATAATTGTATGCAGGGTATTAACATTAGATCATTGTGGTGGTCTGAGCTCTGTACTGTTTGATTCATTTTATTTAAGGACACTCTTTAACATCCCAGGTCATCATTGTCCCATTCAATTTCGGACATGAAATGGTTCACAAATTTTGCTCAGAGGCCTCTTCTTTCAGGCTTGAGGTTCTTTTTTGTGCCATAAATGTACAACATGGACCCACAGCTCTGCACTGTGATAACTAGCCTTTGATTCGCAGTTCATAGTTCTAAATGCATTAAAAGTACTATATAATAATAAGTATATACAGGTGTGTGTGTGCACGTGTGTGCGAGAGAGAGAGAGACTGACTGAACACATTTCCATAAAAATGGTAGTGCTAATGCTGCTTACTTAATCACAGTCACTTGTCTTTTGAATGTATATTCAAATTTTCTGTTTCAATTCACTCCCTCCTCAATTTTAAGCATCTAAAACCAACATTGTATGTATGCACAAAATAATATATTTTACTTTTATTTATATGTTGCAAAAAATACATATAGATTTCTATATTAGTAGTGATGGAACCTTTGCTACTATGAATGTGAAGTTGCCTTAGTATCAATCATACATTGCTGCCCCCCTGAACACTGTTTAGCATTCCAATGTAAACAATTGTTGATTTCTGTATTGCAGCCACAAACACTATTTCCCACCTTTTGACATCATGTTCACTAAATTGCAAGTTTATTTCATTATCTTGTTAGCAAAGGAATTATTTCATCTCTACTTATTAGTATTGGTGCTGTAATGCAGGGTCTATTATAAGGGTGCATTTTCATAAAGTTTACTGTGGATTTTAGCTTTGAAGTTAAAGATTCATCTATCTGTAAAAATAATAGGATGGTGCTCCTGGAGCTTGTGTTGTAGGGGGTGCCATTGTTGTGGTAGTAACTGCCTCTGTTGTCGTAGGTGCCATTGTTGTTGAAGTAGATGCCATTGTTGTAGTAGTTGCCATTGTTGCAGTAGTTGCCATTGTTGTTGTAGGTACCTCTGTTGCCATACAAGGTGCTTCTGTTGTCATAGGTGCCATTGTGGTAGTAACTGCCTCTGTTGTAGTAGGTGTCATTGTTGTAGTAGGTGCCTCTGTTGTAATTATTGCATCTGTTACTGCACATGCCATGGTTGGCTCAGGTGCCTCTGTAATGGTATATGATGGTGTTTGCACCTGTATCATTGGTTGAACTCTTGTATATGGTACATTATATTTATCTGAAAATAACCATACATTTTTACTGTAAGTTTGCTGATTAACAAAAACAATTCATGCTTTCATTTTATATGTTTTTGCTCATATATGCAATTGTAAAAATAATTGCTCATTTAAGTTTTTGTATCTTATATACTTTTTATTTTAATAGCACTGAATGAATATAATTTGAACTTTACTGATAACTTACAATATTATACATCTCAAATGATCCTTAGTTCTTACTTTCCACAAAAAATGCTAGCTAAAGCAATGCAACTATTTGAGTCAGAGTGAATGTATTTTCCTTGAATTCAAGTGTCTCTATCAGATTATTGTGTTATTCATTATTTTAAACTATATAGAAATTATTTTCATTGGGCATAGGACAATTACGACCACCTCCTTGGTCTAGTGGTTAGTGTTGCTGACTGCTGCCTGGGAGGCCTGGGTTCGATTCCTGGCACCTACTTAGGAATATTTCTAAGATAGGGAGGTCTGGAACGGGTTCATCCAGCCTTATAAGAACAATTGGGAAGCTATCTGATTGAGAGGTGGTAATCTCCGACCTAGTAAGCTAAGTTATAGCGATCAGCTGGTTGCGGTGTGTTGATCACATGCCCCCCTATGATACTGCACTCTACCAATGAAATCATGTGATAGAGGTAGAAGATGCAGTGATTGTTGCAGTAAAGCTCAGGCCCACATGGGGTTGTAAAAAGGCTTCACAGATAGGACAGTTACAGATTATTCTTCACACCAAGATATCTGGCAAACTTTTTTATAAAGTGAAACAAAGACATTTATTTCTAATATAATATGCATAAATATAAAATATAATATCATAACAAAATACACTTTATTTGAATGTTATACTTAGACTCAATATTACTATTAACATACCTGAAAAGAATCCACCAGGTGCATAATTTCCCTGAAAAAAGTATTAATTGCAAACATTAATAAGGGGAACTTAAGGATTTTGTATATGTGTGTGTTTTTTTTTTATTTCATTTTTTTATTGATCCTTATACAATGCACATATGTGCTAGATGATACAGGACAAGTCAGAAAATCTTTGAATTTACATAAAATTTTAAATTATACGAAGTCACTAGATAAGTGTTCAGACACAGAGTATTGGCCACCCCTAGGGAAAGCATTGTTGCTGGGTCAAAATTGTTCAGTCATTGGTATTGCCATGGTAACAGGTAGAGCTCGGTTGTATTATTAATTTCCAGCATTTTATGTTTTAATCTGGAAAGTGTGAACGTTCTTGTAAGTGCAAGAAGATTCAGAAAGAAAATTTTGTGCTATGATTTAGTAAATTTCAAATGTGACCTAAATGAAATGCAGTCACTTGAGCATTTGAGGAGGGCATTCTCCTTCTCCTTCTGGGACTTTTTTTCCTTCATGTGCTACTGTGTTCCATTGGTTTGGAGATTAAACAGGGGGCAGCAATCTCTTGAAGATGAATGGACCAACAACAGTAGTGACTGAGAAGAACATTACCTCTGTGGAAACAATGATCAGAGAAGATACAAGACTAATCTACAAGGATATTGAGTTGGCATTAGGGATTAGTTTGCCATGTGTTTCAACCATCCTTCATGAGCACCTTCATGTAAAAAAAGTCTTCAAAATCGGTGCTCCATAATTTGTCTGAAGCAGAGAAGCTCTACAGGGTGGAATGGTACGAAGAAATGGTGCAAAAAGTTAACCGTGGAAAGTCTTGCTGCATTTCAGATATTATTATGTATGATAAAAATGAATTGACCAACAGAAGTTCCAACAGAAGTTTTAAAAAATTTCTTATTTTTCAAAAGTTCTTAAATGAATGGATCTCTCAGTTTAATCCAGAAACAAAATGTCAGTCCTCCATTTGAGTTTTCCCTGATGACCAACCACCTATTAAAGTGAAGAAGCCAAGGAGTGTGGAAAAGAGAAGAGTTGCCTCTTTTTTCTCCACAAGTGGTCATATTGCAACCATTGTGCTCAAAAATCGGCAAACTTCTGCATACTATTTTGTACTAACAGTTTGCCTCAGAAAGTGTTTCATAAAATCCAATCCAAAGACAGGACTAAGGGGCATTTTGTTGCACAATGACAATGCATCAGCTCACACCGCAAATGTAACAATAAACTTTCTGCAAAGAACTGAGGCAAAACTAACAATTCACAATTTGTTCATCCCATAGTCCCAAACTGGCACCATGAGATTTCTTCCTGTTCCATACTAAGAAGGACAGACTTCAAGCTTACCAATTTTCTGCCCCAAAGAAGCAGTTATAGCATATGAGGAGGAGTTACTGCAGTGTCGGAAAATGATTGATGTGGATACTTCCAGAAGTGGTTCCAGAGGATGGAATGCTACATACAGTGCCAGGGGGAATACCTTGAGAAACTGGGATAAACAAAACATTTCTATGAATATTCATTATTTATAGTCTCAATACTTGTCTAGTTACCCTTGTATTACTAGCCTTCTAGTAATGATATACAAACTTATCACATGCTAACAAATCTTCCTGCTCATACATTCTAAAACAAAGTAATTTATCAAAAGAAAAATAAATAAATTACATTTAACAACTTTATGGATTTTGTTAACTGTTATAATAAAATTAATTTTAGTGCATACAGTATAAATACTATCATTATTATTTAAAAACTCATTTAATGAGTAAAAACAATAAATCAAATAAATATGCCATTATGGCCCTTTGAATTAAGTAAACTTTTCAAAGCTTTAGTTTGGAATGATAACTTTTTGTATATTTTGATAGTTATTTGAGTTGTACTATTTTGATAATTTTTGGTGTTTGTTCATATTATACGAAGATCTGTTTTTCTTCTTGTATTGTTATGATGTATTACTTCATTTGTTATATATTATTCTTTGCTACAAGTTTGTTTCTTATAAATAATGTTACCTCATACATTTACATGCCTGAGAATATACAGTTTAAGAAAACTGGTTTGCAAGAAGGCTTCTGATGTGCATCAACTTATTATTCTGATGATTGTTTCCTTCCTTACAAATACTTTCTTGGATGGGAGAGGGCTACCTCAAAGCAGATGCCATACTATAGTTGGGTACAAACATTAGAAAAATAAACACTTATAAGTGTTAATTGATGTCATAAGCTTATAAGTGTATCAAAATTTCAATGCACTTATCTCACCTTTGGTCACTTTCATTACAATTCCAATGAATTTAATACTATTTGTAGTTTCAAAGTAGTTATATTTAAAAATTACTGCCAGTTTTGTTATCTCTCTGTTTTCTTATATTGAAAATGTGTTAACACTGCAAGTGTTAACTGTGTTAACTTTCAGTTGGTTATATGAATGAGTATATAACTAAATATGAGGTATATATTACATCTGGTTGCCAGCATATAACATATTTATATTTAATTTTATTCCAGGTTTAATTAAAATTTCAATACTCATGTATGTCATTGACATAATCCTCAAACAATTTAGGTGACAAACTTTACTCCTGTCTTACATCTTGATATGTGTATTTATTTATTACAATTCATTCTTTCTCAAAATTATGAAATCTAAGTGTGTTCACAAATTAAATTCATTATTTGTTTTAGAATAGAAAGAAATCTACTATCTCTCTTAATTTTTGGTAATAATTCTAGCAAAGAGCTTATAACTTATTAGTGTGCTTATTCCTCTAAAATTGAAACATAACTTCTTTTTTAAAAAGATTATTCCATGAACAGTTTTCCTGTGTCTTGAAATATTACATTTTATTCTAACATTTATTTCAGAATGAGTGTAATCTCATTGTAAAACTAAGCTTGCATGATTAAAAATCATTATTTAAACTATCTTTAATTTTAAATCTTTAAAGTGTTGTTTTGTGACTTTCAATTTAAGTAATTTTGGAGTGACTTGTCAAATTTAATGATTATGTTTCAGTAATTTTGTATTACACCACAACTTCTTAAAATATACAATTCATTTTTGAATCTCAACACCTACCCAAGGTATACCAAGGGATGCCTTATAGACCCAAGATTGTGGGTTTGAACCTGGCCTTAGTCGGTGAATTTTTAGGACAAGTCCTAAGTATGACTTCCTTTAGAAGGAAAGTAAAGCCATTGATCACATTAACGTAAAAGATCCTCAAGTTTGAAAAAAATAGGCCTGTGAGCAAAATTTATTGGCCATTTCACGCCCTGAATTAAATGGAAGGCTAATGACCGAAGATGTTAAAGAGCATAAACAAATCTATCTATTCAAGGAATATTTATTTCTGTCTCTATATATTGAATTACTTTGCAGGTTATACCTATATCTTTCTTACTCAACTTATAAAATTGTTGAAGCTTGCTGTTCAGTTGCCTCATTTTTTAAAATACTGTACCCTCATTCTGCTATGCATTCATTGTTTGTATTCACTAGCGGAAACCAAATGACCTCAGTGAAAACGCACCTTCCGGTAAGATTGGGGCGTAAAGTTACACCCCTAAACCGAAGATCGCGGGTTCGATTCCGGCCAGAAGCGATGAATTTTTCGGGCGTAAAAATGTAAGTATGACTTCCTTCGGAAGGGATGTAAAGCCATGGGTCCTGTGTCGTAAATTTACGGAACGATAAAGAATCTCAAGCCTGAAAAAAGAGGCCTCTAAGCAAAATTTGTCGGCCGTTTGACGCCTGATTTGAATGGGACGCTGATGACCTGAGATATTAAAGAGCGTCCGCAAATAAACCAATTCAAAAAAAAAAGTTAAAGCTACACTGACACAGGCAATTGAGCTTGCTCAAGTGATGTTTATCACGCCAACTGTTTCAATTGCATTTCTGTAGGAAGTGCATATTGGACTTTCTACTGCGTGTTTAATATTGTGAAGTATGTTGAGAGTAAGATATACTCCAGAATAAAGAGTATTTATTTATGAATGTTATGCGCAAAAGAAGCCGTATAGGTAGCGTAGGAGAGAATTTCCAGGATAATATTTCTATTGAAAAGTGCAATTTTAGATTGGTGAACAAAGTTAGAATCCTAGTTGTTGTTGTTGATGATGTTGTTTCCTCCATTAGCCAGAAAGATGTATCTATAGAGTACAACATTAATTACTGTTTGCTACTAATAAATAAAAAATAAACAAAACTGCATACCATGAGTTCCCATCACGGCATGATTTCCCTCGGCAGATGGCGAGATCGTTAGTCAATAACTTCGCATAGGCAAAATCAGTTTTCGATTGAGTAACGGAATAAGGACTCCGTATATTGTGGTTGTAATATAACACCTCTTAATGATATATACATTTTAATCGGAGTATATGGATTCCAAGTAATATATGGTAGAGTTGATAGGTCTTTTAAAAAATAATGCCATAAAAGACACCCAGTTAGGATTTTATAATGTAACAGCTTTACTATACTTTATTTATGGGGGTGAAACATAAACAGTGAACTGACTAAACGTAAAAAGTATATAAAAGTCCGCCATGCAGGAGAAGCGTAAACTAATCGAATTCCTCACCAAGTTGTATAACTTTTAATAGAAATCAATATAAAATCCAAATAATTAATTAATAATATGAAATAAGTTATGCCATTACTGTATGGTATTAGGGAAACAAAATTAGAATTCTTGCAATCTATAAGTATTACAAAAGAAAAACCATATTTTTAGAATTAACATTATTATTGAGATTAAACTACAAAAATTAATTGTATACTATTAATTAAATGAAATATGTTACTACTGATAGACAAATCTATGCTGTGCGCTTATTTTTAAACTTTTTAAATGCAACCATGTTTATGAACTTGTTCCCTGATATCCTTACATTCACCAAACTAGAGAAAAGTCCAATTTCACTGATTTTCAGAAAATATTTTTCTTCTTTTATTTCAACACATATCGAGTTTCATTTGAAAAAAATTAAATGCTGCCGTTAGAGTGATTTTTAAATTTGGCCTTAATCCCCAAGAGTTTTTCAGGTATATCCCGACTCCCAGTAGTTTGATTCTTTTCAAAAACTATTTTTCTTGTTTGATTTAAATGGTATATGCCGAGTTTTGTTGTAAAAAACTATCATTGGTACTGCTAGAGTGATTTTTAAATGTTTGGTTTCAGGTAACCCAGTGATTTTCAGAAACTATTT
Source organism: Metallyticus violacea (assembly GCA_030762175.1). Taxonomy (NCBI): domain Eukaryota; kingdom Metazoa; phylum Arthropoda; class Insecta; order Mantodea; family Metallyticidae; genus Metallyticus; species Metallyticus violacea. Next base: position 39,731,583 of record CM060839.1, read on the forward strand.
TTTTATTATTCTATTTAAATGACATATATGGAGTTTCGTTGCGAAAATGCATTTATTTATGCCACTAGAAGATTTTAAATTTTGGGGTGATACCCTCCCCCTGCTAATAATCCGACTTTACTGGTTTCTCAGGATCTATTCCTTTTCCCTCCTTATTTTATTTAAATGGTGTATACGGAGTTTCTTGCTAAACAAATATTACTGCCGCTAGAGCGATTTTTAAATGTTGGGTACCCTTCCTCCTGGTAATAGTCCTATTTCACTGATTTTCAGTAACTATTTTTCTTGTTTTATTTCAATGGCATATATCGAGTTTCCTTTCAAAAAATTACAATTGCGGTTGTTAGAGCGATTATTAAATTTGGGCTTAATCCCCAAAAGTTTTTCACGTATAACCCCACTCCCAATAATTTGACAATTTTCAAAAGTTATTTGTATTATTTGATTTAAATGGTATATGTTGTGAAAAAAAATTTTTTTCCCTACTTTATTTCAATGGCATATACCGATTTTTCTTTAAAAGCGTTTAAAATATCAGCTGCTAGAGAGATTTTTAAATTTTACTGTAACCTCCAAAAGTTCTTCAGGTAGACCCCCATTCCCAGTGGCCCGATTGCCATGATTTTCGAAAAATATTTCTATCAATTTATTCTAAAGATAAAGCAAAAATTATAGCTGCATAAGAGATTTTTCATTTAAAAAAAATTCGCTTTAGCTTCAATATTCCAATTTAGTAGGTTAACGAACTCAACGAATCGTTTGTTAATTGATGGCTGTGTGCCGAGTTTTGTTGAGAAAATATATATACTACCGCTATAGCGTTAACAGACACGGACCACATATATGTTAATAATTAATGCAAATATGATCTTATGCATGAATGCAATTTGTATTAAGGGTATTGTATTCATTTCCATGTTTTGTTATTATGTGACTGCCAGGTAACACCTGTGCTAAATCTTTAATAGGAGAAGGTCATTATGTATTTTTATCAAAGTACAGGTTACAATAATGGACTGCTCGTTAAGCTATGGAATTTGCCCTATGGAAAGGGGCCATGGAATTTTAAAAAGTTCGACGAGGGAGGAAGACATTTTTGTCCTGGCCATGAACTTGTTTACTATTGCAAGGTTTTAGGCAAGCAACTTGCCAACCCGAGACACGGAATGTTCCTTTTAATTAGCACAGAGAAAAGTATTATTCTAATAGGTAACAGAGCTTAAAAACAACAAGGAAAGAATTCTCTTTTGTAAACCGACTTTTCAAGAAATGAACAAATGCCAACCGTAGCAGACAGCATATGTTTTATGGCCTATTAACAGCAACGTCTAGACACGTCAACAGATTTCTGACATGACTTTAGAAACGAATAGATGTCTCTTATTTATGGCCGAGATGTGATCTATCACGGATTCATTATAGTTAAATCTAAGTAAAGTGCAGGGATGCCAGATCTGAAAAGTTTCCGATAATTTCAGGAATATCCGCTCCTGGAATTATCATAGTACGGGAACAGTCATATTAGATAGTTGTTGAACTTAATCAAAAGAAACATTCCAAAATGGAACGAATCTGAACGAGATGTATAATAATACATATCAAGGGAAGACAAAAAAGGCAGCGCCGAGATCAGTAATATTTGAGAACTTATATATTTCGCTTAGGAGGGGCATAACAATACAATAAACTGTACATCTAGTATAAGGTAGAGAGTAAGATGAGTAGTTATCAGTCGTGGTTAGCAATTGTGAGTGGTCAGTCACCTTATACGTCATGGTTGGAATCGGATTTGCAAGTTGGAATAAATGGGCGTGAGGATAGTGAATCAAAGTGCACGAAATCTGTAGAAAATAATTAGTCAGTAAGATCGCTTAAAAAGGTTAATTAATATAAACATTTTTCATCATAATCTACTTTGAGAACTGTAGGCTTGGTCCAGTGAGTTTTCATTTTTTCATCGCATCAAAATAAATATTGTTCGTCTTCTTTGGTACATTTTCACCAGTCATTGAAGGGAGGCATCGGTGAAATTAGGGCCAAAAAATGGAAGAAAAAAATTGAAAAGCTGTTGTTTTCTTTTTCTTCTTTTTAATGTAATAATTGAACCTTCTAGTTTCATAATTTGTACCTCATGTTGCTTTCTGGATATTTACTACCGCTTAAATGGCCATGCAAAAGAGGGTGTGACAAGTTTTGGATCTTTAAACGGCCATACTGCATGTTTTGTGAAGCCACTAACACTGTTACTTTTGATTTCAAAATATCAATGTTGGCAGTCAGATGAAGGTAAATTCCTTCTCTTTTAATTATAGTGTATCAGTTGGTTTCAAAAAAAAAAAAAAAAAAGGAAGTGACGGTGTTGTGTACATATTACGTACGGTGTTTATGTTGTGGTTTGTTGTTTTTGAGTCAAATTATTTAATAGTTTTGTGGTATATTTTGAGCTTAGGTAACTGAATATTTACATTTAAACTAGGTATTATAATTTCTTTATATTATAATATGGGACGTGAGTTAGATTAATGCTGCATTGTAATGGTATTAGTAGTAGAAGTAGGTTTATTGTAGGTTAGTTTTTAAATATTAGCTTTAATAGTTTCAGTTATTTTAAAAACTATTTTATAGCTGTAATAGCTGCAAAAATGAATAGGATGAATGGTGTATTTCCCGAAAGGCTAAAATACTCGGTCGTTAAGCCATTCTTCACAAAGGGAGAAAAGGGAAATGTCTCCAATTATAGACCCATAGCTATTTCACCTATAACTTCTAAGGTATGAAAGTAATGTACTTATAATTTCCATAGAAAATGCTATCTTTAAACTCATTAATGAAATTTTAACTGCATTCGACGAAAGAATATATGTAGGAGGAATGTTTTGTGACCAATAAAAGGCCTCTTAGGCAATTAGAAAATTTTATTCTTTCATGTTAATATGTATTATTCCTCATGAACTGTTATATGAGAAATAAAAAAAAAAAAAGCTACAAAACGAAAATATTCATGACAAGAACAGTAGACAAAAAGCAAATATAGACAGACAAGTTTCAACATTTTCCTGCCATGAAAAAGGAGTTTAGTACCAAAGTGTTTTAGTAGAAAATGCCCTTTCCCCTAGTCTAAAACCTTAATAAACAAGGTAAATCCCTCAAATCTGCTCTTACAAACATCTGTGTAAAAAGACTTATTATTCTGTAAAGGAATATATGAATGACAATGCAGATACTGATTAAAAATATGATTTTAAATATGTACATAACAAAATTTGTGTGACTATTTGAATTATTTATCTGTTTCTGCTTCCCTAGTTTTTGTCATTTTAACTAAATTATTCTAAGAGTTACTTTATTTTTCATTTTTATTGTAAACATATAAATGTAGAAGATTGTATATCATTGTATTCATTGGTAAAAGGATTAATTCTATGTTCGTAAGTCTTTATCACTGTGTCGCCAGCTCACAAAATGCTATAGGAAGTAAAGTAAACTAAACTAGGATACTGGATAATCAAATGAAAATAAAAGGTCATAAAAAATCTAAAAAAGCTTTGCATGCAATCAAGGAAGAGTATGATAAATGTGTTGAAAAAAACCAATGAAACTCAGACAAGTTATGAATCCCAGCCCTTTATTTCAACTAAATCTGCATCTGATATGAATTATATTTAGAAATAAGATTGTTGCTAGAAATATTGAAGAAAATGACAGATCAATAAATTATTTTACACTTATGCATAGCAGTGTGCAGATGAAATTTACAAAGCTGTAAACTGTGTAAAGTGAGTAAGCAAAACTGTATGAGCCGACATATTAAAACTTTTGGATTAGCCAGCAAAATAATTGTGACATTAAACTTGTGAACACATATGCTATCAGTTTTATACCATCCCTCGCTTGGAAGGAGATGGAAACTCATGCCCTCCTCCATGAATCATAGGTTCATGGAAGCATTTTGTTCTACAGATAAGGAAAATGCTGGCTTGCAATGATTTTCCATGAAGATCAGGTTGCCAAGAATGAGTGCAAGCTCTTACAATGCACATTTAATCAAGCTTACTGAATGTACATCATTGGTAAAGAAAAATATATCGTATGAGACACGTGTAGCTGTGAGACAGGCATATTTGGACTTTGAACTGACTGAGAACAACACATTAGATATTGCAGTATCTTATGATGGAACCTGAATGAAATCTAATATCAAATATAGAAGCAGGTATTGTGATAGATATATTGACTAATCTTGTAATAGATTATAAAATACTTTGTAAATACTATGGGGTATAAATTAAAAAACTAAAAACATTATCTAAAAATGAATATGGAATCTGATATAAAAACCATTTGGATGTTGGCTTGTGTGAACAGAACTGCACGGGTTTATCAAATGCCGTAGAGATTAAGGTTGTAGAAATCATATAAGATAATTTTTCTAACCTGTACATCCAGTAGATTAGGTACAGGGTTAAGAAATATAGTGAAAGACTGGAAAGTGAAGGAAGAACTGCACTGAAAGAAGAAACAATTATTATCAAAGTGCAATTTAGAAAAATATCTCACACAAATCACATAAGAAGACCGCACATGCAGCTCTGTCCATTTCACCTCTACAGATAAAATCCTAAATATTTTAAATGTTCAGATGGAGAATGATCTCCAATGGTATTATATAACCAAGCAGTGAAAACTGAAAATTAGATGTGGTAACCACAATATTGCCTCTTTATATAAAACTGACTTCTGATGTGCTAGAGCAAAAACCCAGAATGCTAATGAAAGCTTGCATATGCGGTAAATGGCCAAAAGAAATTTTTATAAGAAAAAAAAATTGAAGTGGCAGCTGTTATGGGATACAAAGGTAATCCTTTACCCGGGGGGGGGGGGGATGGAATAAAACTAAGTGATTTAGGGAGAAAAATCAGTAGAGAGGGGCATGTATCAAGTGCAGTGCAATAGCCAAGCAAGCAGGAAAGGATTCAAGACAGCCCTCGAGTGACACCAACTGAAAAAGCAACCATTGAAGCTAAAAACTTAAACCTGAGAGTACATCATATGAGCTGGGCAGTATTAGAATGTCAAGATTAACAGATTTATGTTTCCAAAAATGTTAAAACTTTAAATTTGGTTTTCTCACATTTAAATATTTGTACATTTTGATTACATAAATTGCTCTGTGTGATGAAGTTTTAAACCAAACTACCTGAAAATTTTACCACACTATGAAATAAGTCAACAAATATAATGTAATATAATTTTACAGTGTCCTTAATAATTCTTTTATAATTTAAACTTAAAATTTATCCAAGATAATGCAAAAATTCCATTTAAAGGAAAAAACAAATCATTACTGATAAAACTATTCCATTAATAGAAAAAAAGACTACACTTTTTCTAATACAAAGCATATTAAGTGCAATATGACAGTTTCAGCTTTATATGCTAAATTGTTCATCACAAGGAGCATTTTGTGTGGAGTGGAAAATTGCAAACTAAAGCTCCGAAAATATTTTTTATTTCCAAAAATGTTTGCAAATAGGTCTATAAAATTTTCTGTGTACATTTGTTTGCATAAACTTTTCCTAAATTTTCAAAGCAATAGCTTATAAGTTAGCAAATTTTCAATTTTTACAGATGCCTCCTCTTAACCGTTTGACTTCTATTTAAACTCAAATACATAACATTGAATGTAAGCTAAGTCCACAATTATGAATCAACGAACAGTTCTGCAGCCTCTCCAAACACTGGATTGAAATGTGCATAGATAACAATTGCAATGCCCAATCTCAAATAAAATGCATAGAACTCATTTTTATGGCAGATGTGACAATGCAATACACTAGATTTGACTTTCAAATTATGAGAAAATGTACAGTTGTGTATTTTATTTGCAAGGTGTTATTTTTAAACCACTCTACAATCTACAATCCAGTGTAAGTCTCTTGCACTCAAACAAAAATTATAATCAAAATTAAAAATTGAAAGAATATCTCACTTCACTTAAGTACTCTTGTGATTTGTCATTTATTAAAGATTATGGCATTGAAATAAAAATTAATAAAATCCCATGGATACCGGAATATTAAAATTAGTATTATGTTAAGAAATCTAACAATTTAAAAAAAAGTCTTGACATACTTGTTTTACTCTATAGCTGTAAAACCTGAGTCTTAACCCAAAATGATTATCAAAATATAACAGTCTCGAGGTTACTTATTTGTGAACAATGAAGGGATATGCAAGAAGTGATAAAACAGAGTTAGAAGCTAGCTTACTTTTTGAAGATACAATAAATTTATGATTACAATATTCTAAAATATATTTATTTTGTATTCCACTTTAATTATATATAAAGTATTTTGACATATAAATACTGCAAACATTATAAAGTTGTAAACTAAATATATGAATAAATATAAAAATCTATATGAACATTAGATTTATTACTTTAGAAAATAACAATGTAGGTGTAGGCATTTAATATTTACAGAGAAAAATTAAATGCAATATGCTTTAATTACTTTAAGCAAAATAAAACTTGGAATGTTTTAATGAACAAGAAGTGTATAAGATACACTGTAAATGTGTAACACAAAAAATGTTTTTTTTTGATAATTTAAGGCAATTTATATTCATACTTACAACTCTGTGGAAAAGATATTTGAATGTAGGTGTTGTTTCTGAAAGAAGAAGAAGGAAAAAAATAAGATAAATTAATGCACTAATACAGCAAAGTTCTTGCAAGGTACTCCTAGAGGTTCACGAAGCATTAGAGTACCGTAACAGCATTTATTTGTGAATATTTAGATTTAAAAAAATGTATTACAAGAAAATGAAAGTTAGTATATATTTGCAATGTATATTTATTGAAATAAAGTAAATTAGAGTAAAATTGAACATGAGTATTTGTTCCTGAGACCCAAAACATGGACCAAACAGAATGCACCTATGTACTACCATAGTTTCCTGGCAATACCTATCAAGCAGCATAGGCTGGGGCAAACATGCTTTTTCTCGGACTGTCAAAGAAAGCCTTTCCTAACAACTTGTATGAAAAATCATTTGCTGCATTCATTTATCTAAAAATTAAAAAAAAAAAGTGTACATACTGGTTGGTATGCTTTTATATATATTTGAATGTATTATTATTATTATTATTATTATTATTATTATTATTATATTACTGCTGTGTAAGAAAAGGAACAATTTTTAAAAAGAAAGATATATGATGCAAATTACAATTTAAAACTTTGAGTTAAATCTTAGGGTTCGTGTCAGTGAGAGCTTTTTAAAAGGAGTTTGTGAACAAGGAAAATTTGAGAATAGCTTTACATGAATTGTTATTAATATATATCCCACTGAGAGCAAGTGATTTGCTTTCACATTCCATCACACATCCAATACATAGATTCATTTTAACATGGCAATAAATATTGAAAATTTGTGTTTAATTACAGGAGCAACAGAAAAGGTATGTAATAAAGATGTAGTTAAAGCTTTTATTTACTACTGTTATGAAAGCACACGTTTAGTTGATCATGTCCAGGGAATAAAAGCTAATCATTATATCAGTTGTCTTCAAAGCCTGTTTTATATTTTATGCATGTTTTTCTTTTTATAGAAATGTAATGATTAGCTTTTATTTTCCCTGAAAACTATGAATAAATACTGAACTGCAATTCTGAATATTTATAGGAGGTATATCATTTAACAAACTTCAATTTTTTCTAATATTAAAGCGAGTTCTGAAATAGAGACTACAGCAACAATGTTTATTGATTTCTCTTGTTATCAGGAAACTATTTCTCAATCATATAAATGTAAAGAATGAAGTAGGATTTGGCTGAGTCGAATAAAGTGCAATTTATAATAAATTTATTTCCTGAATTTTGAAAATAAATTTTGTGAAATATGCCAAACATATAGAAAATATTACAGATAACATGTTAAATTAGTTTTAGTAATTCCTGGGTCCCTCCGGTTGTGTTCTAACTTGACCCTCTCATTGGTAAAATTCTTCTCCTGTAGCTAATTGTGTAAATAACTACTGTCCCAGCCCTTAAAGAGTGAAAGGAAAGCCCTCACTTAGGGATCGAGCTGGTAAACATATATTTAATGAATGAGCCACGTTTTTGTAAGGTTAACTTCATGAAGGATACTTGATTTTATTTTCAGACGGAGGAAATATAAGACATTTTCTTCGTTTTAAAACTTAGCACAGATAACCATATTTTACGATTTATTGTCAAAACGTCATAATAAAATATCGGGTCATTCAATTATTTGATGACCGACGCGACTGCTGGGATTGCACTAGTCCACAAGTCACCTTTCAGCATAAGAATCGAACTGGTCTATGTTACTCAAGCAGATGCTCATTTTCCTCACATTTCTGCCGTTACTCATGAAATTACCCACTCTTTGTTCTCTTGGAGAAATTAAATATATTAACTATGTAATTTATGAAGCGCTTTAAGACTTGGGATTCAGTCATCTGGGGGTTCCTTTGCAAAAGCCTCCGCACAACAGAAGCGGACTGGCCTACATATGAATACATAAACAATGATGCATTTTTTAATGTTACAGTTTAACGTCCCTCATAACAGCGAAGGTCTAAATAGACGACGAATGAATGTTTGATTAAATGAGTGCTGTAAACGAGTCTACAACGCTTAAAGTTACCCGACATTCATCTTTCCAGGGTAAGGAAATACTGCGGAAATACACCTTACTCAGGCAACTCACTTTACGAGATTCGAACCCGGAACCTCTGGATTTGCAGGCAGATGCTCGTTGTGGAATAGAAAAATTAGGCTGAGCGTTTGGCATTAAGCACTCTAGGATTAGACAGGTGCTTTTCTTTTACTAAGTGGCTTAAGGCTCAAGGCCAAGGTAGAAGGTTGATTAACCCCGTCCTGCCTGATTCGTGTAGTCCTATCGGCCTTGAGTGATAACATATCGGCCGATATAGTCTCCCGCCCATACACCGGTCATCAGATAATATGGGCTGTTTCTTTGAACTAAACCAACCAATTGCTTTCGTTCGTTGTTTACATTAGGATTTAAATAAAACATACACATGAAATGAAAATAATATGCCTTTTTAGAATAAAATGGGGCTAATTTATCGATTGCATTTAGAGAATAATTTTTAAAAATGTGTCAGAAAATTACAAGAAAACAAAATGCACCTGTACAGTACTTAAAGAATGGTAAAGTAAAGCTTGCATTTGCTAAAGGAGAATTCATAAAAATGTCTGGATTTAGAACTGAAGTCCAGTGATAATCCTCTTTCCAGGATCCTTTGTCGGTAACTACTAGAGCTGTTTATTGGCGCATTGGATGAACGAAATTGATAAAACTTGACGATTTAATCATTTCAGCATTAAAAACATTTTAATTATGTCAGTTGTTCAAGAAAGCGAGTACAAAACAAAAAGTATAATGCCCGAGTTAAAAAGCGAGCACATTTTGGGTGATCCAATTTATTCAGAGTTTACAGCGATACTTTTGAATGGATGACATAATTGTTATCCACTTATGTCACATCTTGCCTTGAAGGGATAGTGAAAGGTTACCACGCTGATGACCTGAGCTGTTAAAGAGCGTCCATAAATAAATAAATCAAAGGGTACCTACCGGCTTCGAGAGTAGATACTGTGCAACCTAGCGATTGATTAAAGAGCTAACATAATTGTCCACAAACTGATTTAATTACGATGATAGTACATCTCACGTACTTGTAGAATGTAGGCTTTCACGCCGGTGTCAGTTATATGAACTGAGTCAAGGCCGTGGTTCAATGGAATTCTTCTCCGTCATCTTCCCAGACGTTTCGTCCACAACTGCGGTGGACATCATCTTGGTGTACACGACGTGATCTAGTCAGTAACTGCGTCGTCACCGAAGTCGTGGATGAAACGTCTGAGAAGATGAAGGAGAAGAATCCCATTGGACCACGGCCTTACAGTTCAGAAGGCTCAGTTCTTACAATATCACATACTCTTAAATTACATTGTTAATTGCCAGCAAAATGGAAATCACTATGAACACCGTGTTTTCACGGTTGAAAGTTATTTCAGGTTAATGCACGGAGTAGCTCATTAAGGTGTTGGTCACTGTGTAAACGCACTTGTCTATCCTATCCGCAATTTCTACAGGCTCCTAGACAAAACATTGCAAGAAAAGTTAGCATATTAATTGGATTTATTGTAATCATTGTTACTAAGTTATTTCTTTATTTATTCCCTTTTCTTCTGTTGAGTAGGCTTGCTGCCCTCTTTATGCGTTTGGCTCAAATAAGAGAGATAGAAGACGGAATAAGGCGCTATAAACCTACAGATGTTAACGTGGGCAGATAGTACGACTTGGCAATAGGCTTTCTCTTTCCCTCTTCGAGGCTCACTCCCGCCTTCTGTAGCAAATTCTCAGAACTAGATCAACCGGTGGCTTATTATAGTCATGATAGAAATTTGCCCCGCAATAGTGACTTCATTCATTTCAAATGACTAGCAGTTAAATTCGTATATATTGGGTCATTCTATATAATAAGATTCTAAAGGGATTTGTTGTATACATTGAGCGTAGTATGTTAAGAGCCTAACTCTAAACTAATTCATTTTTCATGGAATGTATGCTCTCTGCTGCCCAGAGTACTGGCAATAAATTCCTATATCTAGAGATATTGACAATAAAACAAAGTTGACGACTAATTTAAATTAAAACTGTTAAACATATCTTGCAATATATTTCTTCTAGAAGTATTTCTCTAAATACCTGACAATGTGTATTTAATTCCTTTATTTACAAAATCCCCTAATGCCAATTATCAATACTGCTCATTTTTGAGCAGCATGAACGCGGCAAACAAGACGGTCTTAAAGCTACCTAAAATTTGTTTTGAGCCTGAGCCTTTTCATATGTATCCAGTTAAATATTTTACTATCGGTGAGTGCGTCTTCAAAGATTTTTACGTACTTACCTGTTGCAACAGCAACGATACAAATCAAGTAGAAACAGAAGTGTTTAGTTACCATGTTGTAAGGTAACAAATGAAAATGTTAGGTACTAAAAGAAGCATTTATACATGATCACTAATCTCTCAAAATAAAAATCTTATCATTTGCTACTTCTTGTTCTTCTTTGTAATTGTCTATTTCCGTATTCTTCTGACCCTGTAAAAATCCTTCAAAAGTTTATCTTCCCGGAATCGAATAAGGCTAATTTTAAGTGAGCGGTTATCTTTGCATGAACAAACATTTGGGGCTTTGAAATTTAAGAAAGTAACATGATAGCATTTTCTACTAGTGATAACTGTGATAATATGAAGGCAGTACAATCATCGAATCTAGTAACATAAATTTCTAGGTCTTATTATTTATAACAACATGAACTGAAAGGACAATTTTGATTTCTAATCAAACTCTAGTTAGGCATGTTTTGTAATCAGATCATTAATTCATAAAAATATCCTAAAAGCAGTATATTATGCTTCCATTCCTTAATGACTTAGGCAATAATGTTCTGGAGAATTCAGTAAATGCTAAAATATATTTATGCAAAAAAAGAATTAGAAGAATCATGGCAGGAGCAAAACGATAAACTCGTTGTAAACCACTATTCAAAACATTTGGAAGTTTACCATTAGCTTGCAGGTACATTCTAGTTTTACTTTTATTTGTAGTAGACAACTCATAAGTGTTCATAAAACTCAAATATACATAGCAAAAAAAATCAAGACATTGGCAGGACATACACATAACAAGTAACAAAGCCTGCCCTGGACCCTGTTCCACAAAGCTTTCTACTAAGCTTGTTCTTCATAACTCCATACTTAACAAATATACAAGTGATTTTTCCACAGAAATATCAGTATTAGTCGGGCACGGGTAATTTGTATAAGTTTCTGCACAAGTGTACGAATAATGGTAACTTCAAATACTAGCACAAATTTGATTATCTTTTTAATGATTTTGGAAGCCAGCTGAACTAAATGTACTAAATATTAGCGAAAGTGATGATAATGAATAAGAACATGTATAAAGAAAGATTAAATAAGTATTTATGTAAAATCATAGATTTATGGTGCAATTAAATGAGACATGACTGATATTGGTCCTGTTTCAAGTGCATATTTGAGATCAGCATCTTAGTTAGTGTATTTTTAAGGTTTTTGCTACATGCCACGAAAATAATTTCTTTTCTTTCTTCATTCTCTTTTGGCACAATTTTTGTTGAACGTGATTGTCAAGCAATATAAACAAATAAATATAAATGATCAAATGGACTAATAAAATAAATGACGGAGAGCAATCGGGGAACTCGATTCTTCGTCCTCTATCGACGACTGAAATTGATGCTCCTAAATGTAGCCGTATGGGACCGTCGTTTCAAAGTGGATTATTACGCTTAAATATCGAAAAATGTATAATAAAGTATTTAAATTATTATTATTATTATTATTATTATTATTATTATTATTATTATTATTATTATTATTATTATTATTATATGCAAGAAAAAGTACAACACCCACATTAAAAATCCCTAAAGAGTGGGCATAACCTACATCACGGTATGGCAAACGCCCGTTCCTACATCTTGCTCCTATATGATGTCACTTGTAACGTTTTGCTAATGCTTTACCAGTGTTGCACTTCTTTCGTGGAACAGAAAGTTACAAGACAATAAAAGAATTTGCGCATTAATACACTTGTATGTATTAGACCATACTTTTGTGGAATACGGCCCTGGTGATCTAGTGGTAAACATACTTCTCTCTTAAGTCCTAGGTCGCGAGTTTAAGCCTGACCAGAGTCGAAGGCTTCTTTAGGGCATAAGATTCCTAACTATGGCTTTCTTCGGAGGGTAATTAAAACCACGGGTCCCATGTCGTAAAAGACCTCAAGCCTGAAAGATGAGGCCACTGAGCAAAATTTATCGGCCGTTTCACGCTCTGAATTGAACGGTACGCTAATTACCAGAGATGTTAAAAGAGCATCCTTAAATACCAAAGTAAATAAAAACCAAGAAACAAGTTGCAGACACTCCAAAAATATGTTTATTACAATGGTACAGCATTATTTAATTCACTTATATCTGCATACTAATAGTAATAAGTGCAGGTTAGAATTATCATTCACATCTCCTATTCAGACTAGAGTTTCATGCAATCAGAAAATAATTCTAGTAATTTTTCTCCATTGAATTAATTCAGCTTTGTAAAAATATTAAATTTAAATAATACTTTAAGTTATCATTTATTTTAAACATTCTAGATGTAAATATTTAAGCTACTATCCTCGCCTAATTTCCCAAGAAATGTAGCCTATCTTTGTCTACCTTTGCCTTTTCCTCCCAAATTTAGCCTATCTTTGCCTTATTGTGGCAAACTTTAGCCTATGCTTGGATTATTTTGCCGTAATAAGGCATAGATAAGCTATTTTTTGTCGGAATAAGGCAAAGACAGGCTAATTTTTGGGCAGAGAGGCAAGGATAGGCTAAATATTGCCGCAATAAGGAAAAGATAGGCTAAAAATGGTTGGAAAGGGCAAAGATAGGCTAAATTTGGAAGGAAAAGGCAAAGATATGCTTAATTTCCTATTTTTTTCCGAGAAAATTTAGCCTATCTTTGCCTTTTCCACCCAAATTTAGCATATCTTTGCCTTTTCCTCCCAAAATTAGCATATCTTTGCCTTATTGTGGCAAAATTAGCCTATGACTGCATTATTGTGCCGTAATAAGGCATAGATGGGCTATTTTTGTCGTAATAAGGCAAAGACAGGCTACTTTATGGGCAGAGAAGCAAGGATAGGCTAAATATTGCCGCAATAAGGAAAAGATAGGCTAAAATGGGTGGAAAGGGCAAAGATAGCCTAAATTTGGGAGGAAAAGGCAAAGATAGGCTTAATTTCCTAATTTTTTTCCGAGAAAAGTTAGCCTATCTTTGCCTTTTGCACCCAAATTTAGCATATCTTTGCTTTTTCCTCCCAAATTTAGCCTATCTTTGCCTTATTGTGGCAAAATTTAGCCATGGCTGCATTATTGTGCCGTTATAAGGCATAGAAAGGCTATTTTTGTCGGAATAAGGCAAAGATAGGATAAATTTTAAGGCAGAGGGGCCAAAATGGGCTACATTTTACCAAAAAATGGCAAAGTTAGACTAATTTTGCCAGAATAAGGTTGAGATAGGCTAATTTTTGGGCAGAGAGGCAAGGAAGGGCTAAATATTGCCGTAATAAGGAAAAGCTAGGCTAAAATGGTTGGAAAAGGCAAAGATAGGCTATATATGGGAGGAAAAGGCAAAGATAGGCTAAATTTGGAAGGAAAAGGCAAAGGTAGGCAAAGATAGGCTAAATTTCCTCATTTTTTTCCGAGAAAATTTAGCCTATCTTTGCCTACCTTTGCCTTTTCCTCCCAAATTTAGCCTACCTTTGCCTTTTCCTCCCAAATTTAGCCTATCTTTGCCTTTTCCTCCCAAATATAGCCTATCTTTGTCTTTTCCTCCCAAATTTAGCCTATCTTTGCCCTATTGTGGCAAAATGTAGCCTATGCCTGCATTATTGTGCCGTAATAAGGCATAAATGGGCTAAATTTTGCCGCAATATGGCAAAGTTAGGCTAGTTTTGCCAGAATAAGGTTGAAATAGGCTAATTTTTGGGCAGAGAGGCAAGGAAGGGTTAAATATTGCCGTAATAAGGTAAATATAGGCTAAAAATGGTTGGAAAAGGCAAAGATAGGCTATATATGGGAGGAAAAGGTAAAGATAGGCTAAATTTGGAAGGAAAAGGCAAAGGAAGGCAAAGATAGGCTAAATTTCCTCATTTTTTTCCGAGAAAATTTAGCCTATCTTTGCCTACCTTTGCCTTTTCCTCCCAAATTTAGCCTACCTTTGCCTTTTCCTCCCAAATATAGCCTATCTTTGTCTTTTCCTCCCAAATTTAGCCTATCTTTGCCCTATTGTGGCAAAATGTAGCCTATGCCTGCATTATTGTGCCGTAATAAGGCATAAATGGGCTAAATTTTGCCGCAATATGGCAAAGTTAGGCTAGTTTTGCCAGAATAAGGTTGAAATAGGCTAATTTTTGGGCAGAGAGGCAAGGAAGGGTTAAATATTGCCGTAATAAGGTAAATATAGGCTAAAAATGGTTGGAAAAGGCAAAGATAGGCTATATTTGGGAGGAAAAGGCAAAGATAGGCTAAATTTTCTCGGAAAAAAATGAGGAAATTTAGCCTATCTTTGCCTACCTTTGCCTTTTCCTCCCAAATTTAGCCTATCTTTGCCCCATTGTGGCAAAATTTAGCCTATGCCTGCATTATTGTGCCGTAATAAGGCATAGATAGGCTATTTTAGTCGGAACAAGGCAAAGATAGGCTAATTTTAAGAAAGAGAGGCCAAAATGGGCTACATATTGTCGGAATATGGCAAAGTTTGGCTAGCTTTGCCAGAATAAAGTTGAGATAGGCTAATTTTTGGGCAGAGAGGCAAGGATAGGCTAAATATTGCCGCAATAAGGAAAAGATAGCCTAAAAATGGTTGGAAAAGGCAAAGATAGGCTAAATTTGGCAGGAAAAGGCAAAGGTAGGCAAAGTTAGGCTAAATTTCCTCATTTTTTCCGAGAAAATTTAGCCTATCTTTGCCTTTTCCTCCCAATTTAGCCTATCTTTGCCTTTTCCACCCATTTTTAGCCTATCTATGCCTTATTGCGGCAAATTAATGCAGGCATAGGCTAGATTTTGCCTTTTCCACCCAAATTTAGCCTATCTTTGCCTTTACCTCCCAAATTTTGCCTATCTTTGCCTTATTGCGGCATAATTTAGCCTATGCCTGCATTATTTTGCGTAATAAGGCATAGATAGGCTATTTTTATCGGAATAAGGCAAAGATAGGCTAATTTTTAGGCAGAGAGGCCAAAATGGGCTAAATTTTGCCAGAATATAGCAAAGATATGCTAATTTTTGGGCAGAGAGGCAAAGATAGCTAAATATTGCCGGAATAGGCCAAAGGTAGGCTAATTTTTGGGTGGAGAGGCAAAGATACACTAAATTTTAGCCGGAATAAGGCAAAGATAGGCTAATTTTGCAGAAATAAGGCCAGTGTAGTCTAAATTACCCAAAAATTTAGTCTGTCTTTGCTCTTTTCTGGCAAAATTTTGCCTATCTTTGGCTTTTACGTCCTAATTTCTGCAAATTTTAACCTAATTTAGCCTGTTTCCTACAATTTCTGCAAAGTTTAGTCTATCTTTGCCTTTTTCAATATTTTATGTAACCTTTTCCTCTTTTTTCTTGCATAATTAAGTGTAATTTACCCTATCTTTGTTATTTTTTTTGTACATAATTTAGCCTATCTTTGCTTTTCAGTTCTTCCAAGTGAGCTATCTTTGTTTTTTTGGATCTTCCAAGCTGCCGTTCATTTCTTCCGGGTTGTCTATAATTGTAAAAAGGAAAGGTAAAATAAATATATATCCAAAACTTTTCACATATTTATTTTTGCTTTTATTTCTCATAATGTACAAAAGTTTTTTCACTTATCTGAATGTAAATGTACATGGCCATTTTTGTATGATTGAGTGAATGTGTATTTGGTACTAATGTTATGGTAAAATTTTAGTTTTGTGCCACAAAAACAAATTTTGCACTAAAAATCTCCTGAGGAACAACTTAATTATTTGACCAGCAAAAAAGAGTAATAAATTATGCAGGATGCAAGAACATCTATATCAGGAAAACAAAATGTAACTTAGGCATATGTCTAAAAGAACACATCAGAACACAAGCAAATAGAAAAATATGCAATGGCATCTCATTTCTGAACATAAAACCAATGATATTTTGGAAGAAGTGAGGGTATTATAGTCAGCACAACGTCCCACAGATCTAACAGCATGGGAGAAAATTTACATGCCTATGCCATGCATGGAAGGATAATGAACTTTAATACTCTTGTAGATGAATATATTATTTTCCAATTCATCTCATCCATCAGAGCAGAATAAGCATTCCCAAGGAAACACTGAGAGTCGTCCAGCAGTTAGCACTGCAGATGAAAGTGAAACATGTAGTACATATAAACAAGTAAGCAGTAAAGTCATAAGTGTTTAGTTTCAACTAAATCATACAAAACTTATATATGATTTGCTTCACTCTGCAAGTTATAAATTACCTTTCAAGTTAAGAATTAATGATAAAAACTGCAGTTATAATCACCATATTCAGAGAATTCTATTAAGTCCACCTGAAATGAGAAAAAAAAGTTGTCTAGTATTACATAGGAAACATTGCATTTGGAGCTACATGTCTGAACTACCTACCGGCTAAAGTCAAATAAAAATACACAACCTTGTTAATAATATTAAGTATATATAAAGATCAATAACAACTTCCCATGAAAATAGGCATGCCTTGGCTAGAAAACACAAGCATCACTGCTGGCCACCACCATGGGAGGCCAAGGTTGTTAAGGCACAGATTTGTGAGCGGGAAGTCTGGGGTTCAATTTTCACCACGACCATCCTTCTTGACTGGGGTTCTTACCAGGTATTCCTCACTCCTCATAAATGGCAAATTAATGGGGAGAT
This sequence comes from Metallyticus violacea, assembly GCA_030762175.1. NCBI lineage: Eukaryota > Metazoa > Arthropoda > Insecta > Mantodea > Metallyticidae > Metallyticus > Metallyticus violacea. The sequence continues at coordinate 39,749,153 of CM060839.1, forward strand.
ACTAAACTTAAAAAATATCCTTTCCCAATTTATCATTTCATCTCATACATCATCAGTGTCCACTGCCTTTGGTGCTACAGTAGTAAAAGTGAGCGTTAAACACTATTAAAAGAAATGGCTATTAAAATACAGCACATTATGTATCCATATGTTCATCCTACCTTAATTCACTGATATCATATTCATTTTATTGTGGACATATTTCATTCAATTTCTCAAAATGGCATCTTGTGCTCTAAGTTTGCCACAATTCTCCTTTGATCAAATTCAGATACTTGCTGGTATTGCTGTGATATGTTCAACAAGTCATCCTTGTTCCTTCTGAAAAAATGTGGGATCGGTTTAATGCGTTCTCTCATGGAAATTAGCATGTTATTGACCAGCAGTACTTTAACTAATACAGTAAAACTTGCTCAAAGTGGAAAATGTATAAGACGAAAATCTGCCTAAAGTGAATAAAATCTTTGGTTCAGGTTCATTAAACACATGATTACAAGGAACTTTTTTTTCTATAAAGTGGAATCTGTTTAACACAGAAACGAAAACAGATTTTTGGTTCAAACTCTGCATAATGCAGAAATATATTCATAAAATAAAGGTCAAAATGTTAAAAATCTTCATTTCTACACACTAATGAATAAGAAACCTACTGTAGCAGGGCAATAGAATATACACCCTTATCATTACCATTAGAATGCAGAAGAGGGTGCTTTTATTTCATATATTCTTCAAACTAACTGTGGGCTAATAAGCCATCATATTTTTGGAAGGGTATTTCTTTGAATTGTAGAACAGTACAGTTAATTCACTATAACTATGAAGCAAGGAGTCTACCTTGTTTTTCTGTATTTCCCATCAGTTGGTTATAACTTTTGAAGCAAGAACATCATAGCTAAAATGTGTGTGTCATTAACACTAAGGAGAGTAAGTAAGCTCATAATAAAAGTGTCCATGTATATATATATATATATATATATATATGTCTATAAAAGCATGAGACCTGGCACAATATTTATAAGTTTAATATTAGTGTTTTCTTTAATGTAGTAACTTGGCCTATTCAGAAAAATATTTTAGTTCCTTGCAATTCAGCTTTGAACAAGTTTTAATGTGCAAATACACAAATTTAAATAACCACCAACACCACCACCTAAACTTGCTTAAAAACCTGCAGATATCCCCTTGATGTCTATACTCCATTATTTTTTGAACGTACATAACAATGAATTGTAATTAACTAAAAAATAGAATAAAATTGTTCTCTTGTGTTACTAATATTTGGACAACTTTACCGCCATGGGTGGCCGAGGTCGTTAAGTCTCGGACTCGTGAGCGGGAGGTCTGGGTTCGAATACCGCCAGGACCGTCCTTCCTGACCGAGGTTTTTTCCAGGTTTTCCTCAGTCCTCATAAATGGCAAATGCCGGGGAGGTATCCTAAACTTAGGCCTGGAACGATTCCTTCCATAAAATCCTTTCCCAATATATCATTTCATTTCATGTATCATCAGTATCCATCGCCTGTGGTGCCTCTGTAGCAAAAACGGGCGTTAAACACTATTCATTCATTGGACAACTTTAGAAATTAACTGCTTCTTGCAAAATGCTGCTGAGACCAACTTCTCATGTACCTATTGTATGTGCCAGTTAGCATTTTCCTGCAATCATTACAACCTATATCGTTTAGCTTTAGGAAGTGTTTAACAATGTAACCACTGACATAATCTGATCCTTTAGCTTCTGGCAAACCCAGCAGTTCTCAAACTGTGGACGACCTTGGACTTTCAGAAAATAAAAGGCGATACAAATTAATAATGAAGGTATCAATTAAAATCAAATTGATGAAAACTATTTGTTTCAGAGGGAGCCTTCAAACAGGTAAGTTGAAGACATGAACCAGAAAAACACTCTTATGTACCATCCTAGTCTCCCTGACAAACAGCACACATCTTTCAGCAATGTGTAGATTGGTTCTCACCTGCTCTCTGAAAGTATAGATGCCTTTCCCACACTTGCCAGCTATTCCAGTTTGTTGATAAATATTACTGATTTACCCCCATTAGTATGGCATTATGGTCAAAGAAGGAATTATCACAGAAAAGTAAACTTAATTTGGGGGGGGGGGTCTTCCAGAGAAAGAAAAAAAATGTCATCTTGCTTCCTTCTATGTGTGCCAATTCTGCACTATATGCAGAAGATGATGTTACTTTCATTTAATACAGTCACTAGTGTGGTAGAGCATAAATGCTGGCATTGCTGTTGTACATTTTGTTTATGTGTTGTGTTTATCTACAGTGGCTGTATTTGGAGTATTCAGTTGTAAATGAATGATTTTAAAAAATAAAGTGCACCAGTGCTCAGTTTGCATATGCTATCAAGAAAATAGCAGTGTTACAAAAATATCACGATGGCTAGCAAAAGAATGGCCAAAATTAGTTTCTATACATATACAATGATAGTGAAAACCATGAGACACTGTGAATTTATATGAAGTTCTTTAGATCTGACATTGCAAGAAAGAAGGTGATGGCATCATATGGCATTACTAATAATTCACTTCGGAGATTAGCAGGTTTGTTTTTATAACAACTTATTTATGTAAAAAATAATTTATTTGGAGGAATTTAAATGTAACAAAACTAACTCCATGTCAAATAAACAATGCAGAAAACCTTAATATTATGAATTTGGTTAATTTTTTGAACACTTATTTCATTAATGTAACATGTTACAAGATTTATTTAAAAATTTTGTACCACTTTTTTGACATATTTAATTTTTAAAATTTCCTAAAATTCTCAAATTTTTACAGATCACCATATACTTAAAACAATATTTACTTCAGAAATTAGATACCTACAAATATGTCATTTTAAAGCTTACAAATTAGGCTTTTATACCTGACATATTTGTAAAATGTTTCAAAATTTACTGCTTCTGAATTTTTTTTTTAATTTTGAGCTTTTAGAGAAATACAATATTTAAATTTTATGAAAAGTTTGGATAAAGTCTAAATTTCAAGGTGGTATCTCAATGATTCCCAGAGAGAAGGAATTTAGTAATTAGAACACTAGATGAAATGGCCTGAGGTATAGGGAAACACATGGAATTGTCAACCTTGCTGTTATATCGGTAAATATTAGATGTACTTAAGCACAGGCTGCTTCTAAAGCAGTGATACTTGATTGAAAAACATACTAGAAGAAATATATAACCTGCACAGTTGTATTATCTCATTCTGCATAAAGTTTTAATTAAATATTTATATATTATATAATCATGATTACATGGAGTTACCTTGTGTTTAATGGATGCAAGCATTACAGTTTACAACAATATGCTTATTGATGCATTGAAGGTAAATCGTATGCAATTGGCACATAGACATTTTTTATACAAGGGTCATTTGAAAAGTTCTCAGAATAAAGCAGAAAATGATGGCATAAGTTTTTATTATTCACATTTTTAAACATATTCTTCCTTGACACTAGTGCATTTTGTCCAGCAATGCTCCAAAACCTTTATCCCATCATCAAAGTCGGATTCTTCCAGACCTACAAAATACACCTCAATAGATGATTTAGCTCATCATAAAGAAAGGTCTTTCTTCCAAGGAATTTTCTCAGTTTAGGGAACAGAAGGAAGTATGACTTAGTCTCTACCAGGTCCAAAAGTTAATATAATATATTTCAGTGGTAGATGTTCTAGTGGGAAGATAATCAGTACATCCTTGGCATCCCAGAAAACCAATAACATGATCTTCCCAGCCAATTCCCCTTAGTCTTCTTTGGCAGTGGAAAATCCTGATGCTTCCATTATTTAGACTGCTGTTTTGGTTTCAGGTGTGTAGTAGTGCACCATGTTTCATAATTGGTCACAAATTGATGCATAAAGTTGGTGGAATATCTCTGAAAACAGGCTAAGCTTTGCTGATGGATTTGCACTCTGATCCACTTTTGATCCAGCAGTTGGGGCACTCATCTTGCTGATAATTTTTTCAAGCAAAATTTTTCTCTCAAAATGTGAAATATGCATTTCCCTGTAAGGTCCAAGCTTCAGCAATTTTGGACACTTTTAATTAATGATTCTCCAGGACCATGTCAAGTACCTTATTGATAATTTCTGGTATTATGATGGATTTTGGTCATCTGCTGCTTGGGTCATCTTCCAAGCTTTCATGGGCACATTTAAACTTCTTGGTTCACTTGGAAACAGTTAAAAATGTTGGAGCAGAGTCCCTTAGAGTCTTTGTCATATCTGACAAACCATATTTTTACAAGTATTTAATGATCGCACAATATTGGATATTTCCCATTTTTTTCATTATGCACATATCTGCACTGCAACAAACAGCTATAGCTACTATGATTTTTGATCGATTCATGTATTATTGCACAAATGTTTCTATGGAAGATGGTGGGTTTTGATAACAAAATTGCTTTGAAACTGCTGCTGGAATCTGTGGATTATTTCAATAAATTTTCAAATGAACCTCATGTAAAAGATTAATACACTTCAGTAATAAAAAGTGTTCTTTTGTATTATATAAATCCTCAGTACTTCCAAATGTCACAGAAAACTTGAAAGATAAACATGCACAGCATCACTAAAGAGACATTGTTCAAACAAACTGAAGTGCATACAAAGAGAAAGATTTCAACTGAACTATGAGGAAAGAAGTTAGAAGAAGAGCACATGATCAAGTAGATAGAAACACCTCAGAACTTGTTTGGCTGTCCAAGGATAAAACATCTCCATCCTCATTGAATTATAACTTGGTTCACCACAAAATTATATTTATGGAAATTCTTTGCCATTGCACAGAAGAAAAAACTAAGTTTTGTATAATATCAATTAGATACTGAACTGAAAGACCTCTACCTAATGTATAATTTACTTTAGAACATTTAAAAATTCCATTTCTCTACAAATTCAAAATTACAATATTTGCAAAGCAGTAAATTATGAAAATATCCACAATGATGTCATTTTATATAAGGAAGATTACATTAAAATACTTAAAATTATTTTGAGTGAAGTGTAGGTCATTTATACATAACTTACTGATGTACTCTTTTGGCTTATTTGATAAAAAAAAAAATGTATACACTATTTCAGTCCATAATATACTTATGAAAGAAAAAATGCACTTGCTAATATCTTTACATAAATAAATTTCAATTTCTTTAACTTTATCTTTTTTGGTTCATCAGCAGTTTCCCACTGAAATTTCCAAAAGACTGCACTCAGCTATACCAAAATATTTTTAACATATATCCAAAAATAAGAAAACATTAGATAAATCTAAAATAATACAGTAAAATTGCTACACTATAAACTAATGATTATACCAATAATAATATTTATTCAAGTATTCATTGATGCATATAATTCTCGTATAATTTTTAATTTTGTTATCACTCTCAAAGATCTGTCCACATTTCTTAGCCATTTTTGTCTTACTCTTCCTAAATAGATGCGTACCTTGTTTATATTGAATCTGATCTTAATTATAAAATTGATTCTAATATCTGTTGATAAGTTATGCCACTTTGATAAAAGAAATTCTTCTTTCCGCAATTTTGCTTGTTCATATTCTAAAATACAATGCCATGTATTATCCAATTCACTAAACATTGCACATTTTTCTTTTTCAGATTCCTTTCTTATCCCACTTAAGCATACTACTGGATCTCATGCTAAACCTTCTGTCCCTAATTTATCACAGATTTCAAAATATTTTTCTCTCATCCAGACATTTTTTTTAAGGATTTCTTATCACTAAAACTGGCTCATTATTCCTTGATTGATTTTATTTATTTACAGGCGCTCTCACGTCATCAGCATCCCATTCTATTGAAACGGCTGACAAATTTTGCTCAGAGGCCTCTTCTTTCAGGCTTGAGGTTCTTTTTCTTGCCATAAATGTACGACATGGGACCCATGGCTTTGCTTCCGTTCCAAAGGAAGCCATACTTAGGATTTTTACGCCTCAAAAAATCCATCAAGCCTGGCCGGGGTTGAACCTGCTATCTTGGGTTTAGAAGGCAAGCATGGTTACCATTACACCACCAGGACCAACACCCATTATTCCTTTTTTTCAGTATCCTCCAATATAATTTTAATCACATTCCAAAATCCTATCCTCATTCTGTCTCCTGCTCTGTTCTCATGTTGATTTCTTGAGAGATTTTCTGGATTTTATTTATCCAAGTTTCTTTCTCTTTGATTTGATCTTGATTGTTTGATAATATGGAAAATTGCCATATGGTTGACTATGAAGGCTCCCCTACTCATTTTTACTGATAACACTTGTCAGTGCATCAGGGTGTGTCTGGAGGACACTACTGGTATAGTTAGTCAATAATAGTTTCAAAAAATGCAAATTGTGGTAAGAGTACAATGGTGGATTTTCCAACATTGACTACAGACTTTCAATGATTGTAAAACAATATAAAGGTAAGGGTCTTAACATAAAAAAGTCATGTGTGGGCCATATAACACAGTTACACAAAAATGAATTTCCACCTGAGGCACATTTGCAAGAAAATAGTTGCAACCAATATAAATACAAGTAGTAGTGGTTAAGACAAGGGCTGCAATGACCAAGAAATTCCAACGACACAAAGAAGCATTACCAACCACATGGAGCATCAAATGGAACAGTTATTGCATAATCCTCAGAAATTTGTATCTAGGAAGGCAGCACAAAGCACATGGACATGTCTTTAGGAAGCAGCACATCGGATAAAGCTTCACCAATGCTAGAAAATTGTATGAATACTATCTGGTATTGTTGCATTCACAGCTTGGTATGCAGATATTTTATAATCAATTTCTTTATTCAGAGCAGTAAATTACTATTTCTTTAAAACTTTGGCTAACACCAGTTTAGCATTGCATCATCTGATGATGGAGTGGAAACTTTACCATGAGTTCATGCTTCCAGTTAGTAACAGTTAAGTAATGAGATCTCCTGACTCTGCTTGTCACCTCTACCATCAGAATTATCAAATAAGGTTAAAACTGTATTGAACATTATAAATAGGCAAAAGAATGAGAAAAGCCAAACAAAAAACATAATCCTAATTGTGAATGAACAAATTATATACACACCAGGAGAAATATGTATTGTATTTAACTATTATTTTACAAATATGTTGGGGTCTACAGATAATCAAGTTAAACCATATAATTTTCAGTTCAGTTCCCATCACACATGGAAATAAGCAAATCATTCTTGAATTAAAATGTCAGCCATCTTCAGGGTGGGATGAGACTAAGATTCTTAGGTACTGTAAAATGGAACTTATATATACACTAGTACACCTAATAAATTATTCAATTGATACAAGTATCTTTCCTGATTATTTAAAGATAAGTATAGTCACACCAATCTTTAAAAAGGGAGATGAGCACAATATTATGAACTACAGGCCAATTAATCTCACTTCTGTATTTGGTAAAGTGCTTGAAAAAATACCAGATTAGTCAGTTTCTTCAATAAACATAATTTATTTGTTAGTACTCAGCATGGCTTTAGGAAGAATCATTCAACACTTAGAGCTAATCCATGAAGCATTTGCACACTTGGACTATGGCAAAATAGTGATGGGACTCTTTCTTGATTTACCAAAGGCATTTGATAGTATATCTTTTGACCTATTATTGATAAAACTTGAAAACTATGGTATAAGTGGGAAAATGCTTGAATTATTGAAATCATACCTGACAAATCGCAAACAATGCACTAGGATACAGAGTAACATTGGAAATATTATAAAAATATTTTCAGTACAGTATGACACTGTAAAGTGTGGAGTACCTCAAGGCTCAGTCTTGACCATCTTTTATATGTGAACGATATTGCTCAGTTTGAGAATTGCAATGTAATTTCATATGCAGATGTTACATCACAGGGGTAAGACAGTAGAGAGTGTAAAACATTTAAAAACAGACTACTCAACGGTCATGCTGAAATATCTTGAAAAATAACAAACTAAAAATAAATCTAAACAATACAACAATTCTACACTTTCAGCATTACAACAATAAGAGCAATAATCCTGAAATAATGTTAAATGGAAAAGTGATAGAAGTAACTCATTATGTTAATTTCTTGGGATTACACCTTGATAGGAATCTGACATATAACTACCATGTAAATCATATATGCAAGAAAATAAGGACAGAATTATATCTGTTGAGGTACTCTCAAAATATCTGGATACTGCTCTACTAAAAATGGCATATTATGATATAATTTATCATATACAGTATGGTATAGAACTCTGGGGCAGCACAGCTATTGGTAACCTAAATAGACTGCCAATTTTACAAAAACAATGTATAAGAATTATTTACAGACTTAATAAAAGACCTTCATGTTGAAAAGTCTTTAGGGAAAACAACCTGTTAACTATAATCTCGCTATATAGTATATAGACTAATCTTATTAATTGTAAATAGCAATAAGCATGCTGGCAGTAATAACCATTACCACAAAGGAAAAAGCTTACATTTACATCTAGTCACCACAAAAAAAAAAATCATAGAATGTGATCCATTTATAAAAGGTGTAATTTTGTACAACAAATTACCAGAGACTCTAAAAATACAAAAAACAGGGAGAAGTTTAAGAGAGATTTAAAGGTGTTCTTGACTGAGAGATGCCTACAGAGTGGATGAATTGAGATAATTGTAGAAAAAATGTATAATTTTCCTTTATTGCTGTAAATGTGTACTAAAATAATATAAGAAATATTCGCTTAAAACAAATTGATAAATCAGCAATAGCAGCGCACTTTTGGAATAAAAATCATGAAATTAAATCAGAGATAAAACTACTTAAACAACTTCATAATGCAATAGAACTTTCCACTTGGGAAAACATTTTCATTACAAAAAATAAGGATAATTTGATGAATTTTGATATCCCTCCATTGGATGAACTCAGCAAATTCCTAATAGAACCAACAGATGCCGCCACAAGAACATCAAGAGACCCAACTGCCACGTTTAACGACAGTTTGTCAACAGGCTGAAGATGGGAGGGATCGCTCCCGAAACATATGTTCCAAATTTATGTAAGTGAATGGAGTTAGTGTGAAAAAAAAACCGTATACATTGTTTATATATATACCACTCCATTGTCAACAGCTTCGTAAGTACACTTATTTAAGAATAAGTTACTGTATATCTACTGATTTTGTTAAACTTTTGCTATTCTTATGCTATACTTTACAATTGCATATGAATTATTTAAACTAGTGTTATTAGATTTTGACAATGTCTGAAACTTGTGTATATGAATAAAATCATGTGATATATGTCGTACTAAACACTCGTATTGCTTCACTTTCTTGTGTAATATTTGGAACCGGTTCCGAAGACCTTCGTCTTCATATTCGAAACCGGTTCCAAATATTATACAAGTAAGTGAAGCAATATGAGTGTTTAGTATGATATATATCACATAATTTTATTCATATGACTTGGCTTCACTGTGTTAGTTCCAGATATTTTTTAAAAAAACAAGTTTCCTTTTTTAAAAAATGTTTTAATTGTGTATATGAGTCTAATGACAGCAATAAATTATTTATTATTATTATTATTATTATTATTATTATTATTATTATTACTACTGGCTAAAATTAGGATGTAACCTACCATATATGATAAGGATAATCCTTGTAATCCTCAGATCCTTCTAAGAATTCCATATTTTATTTAAGGACAAGACATGTTCGGTTTCTGATTACTCTCTCCCTCTGCAATTCGTTGATGATGAGCTCGGTGTTAAGACACCAAGAGTGTTGTGCGTGCAGATGCACCACTGAATTTAGAACATAGATTTTCAGGTTAGGTAACCAGGAGCACCTCAGGAACCAAGTGGAATCTGCCACAGTTCTACAAAGGTAAGATAATGCAATACATTAACTTCCCCTTCAAATTATCATGTTTGAATGTGAAACTAAAAAATTGGCTAAATCTAGCTCTACTTTGGGTTATGTTCCCCTTGCTCACCTTAGGGATGTGTTGGGATAAAAAATAGCAATGGATGGTTTCTCTGGATGAAACATGTGTCATACAAACAAACTCCCTCGATGTAAATTATATCTAATCTGTCGTCTAACACACTCTTATGCTTCACTTACTTTTAAATACGGTGGAACCAGTTTTGAAGAGACATCCTCTCCATCTTCAACCAACTTGATGTGTTTAGACGACCGATTAGATATAATTTACTTTTAACAAGCTTCACTATGTGAGTTCCAACAGAATTTTTTAAAAAATGTTTATTTTTCGAAAGTTCTTAAATGAAACCCCATCAAATTTACCACCATCCGGTGGCGCAAAAAGGACACTCCAAATTTATCTGGAAAAACAAAGAAAATTTTTTTGAAGTGGTTGCAGGTTACTGCATTCAGGAGCAACTCAAGAATTATACAATTGCCAATAATGTAAAGGTAACAACTTATTTCTAGAATGAATCCAATTTTTTTATGAAGAAATTCCCATTATATGGTAATGATGCCCCAAATGTTTGGATCCACAGGATAAGGCAACCAGTCACCCTGCCAGATCATTCCTTGCCTACTACCACAGTACAGCTGTAGAAATGGGTGTCAATGTACTTTATAAAAGAATTCCAGTGAAGTCACCAGATGGATTACCCATGGATTTTTGTAATTTGATCTGCTGAAACAAGACCTTGCTTCTTAGACATCCTGCCACTGTTGGGGTCTCTGGAATGTCTATCAAGATTTTTAGGGTAACATCCCCCTTCCTGTTCTGTGATGCAGTCTCCTGCAGTAGGGATTGCATTGTAGAGCAATAGTTCAAGCCCATGAACATCACATGAAACACAATTGCTGGTTGTGAAAGGAAATCTCAAAGTGAAAAAATTTAATTAACATCACCCCGTATTAAATGGAGCAATCCTCATATTCTAGCACGAAACCTCCAAATTCTATACAACTATTTAAAAACATTTTTTCTGTCTTCATTTACTGGAGATTTACTTAGGACATGTTTCGCAGACCTTTGTCCACATTATTAGCTGTTAAATGACTGCTGGATTGTTCACTGAAGTTCAGTTGGTAGGTGTATGCATGAATTGGACTGTGGTCCCTTCTAATAAATTTGAATAAAGAGCTATCTGATTCCAGCATGTCAAAGTCCATAAGGTGTTGCTTGTGCTTTTTTATGTAAATCCTCTCCCATATGTTTAATTCCTTTAGTTGCTGGACTGTTTTTAATAACTTGATGCTTTTTTCTATCTCACTGTTTTCATTCCAAAAATACAATGCCACAGCTGATTTTTCTGTTTGCTTGTAACAGAATCCAATGTTCATTCAACCTTATACCTATATTTCTCTTGTTTTTCTTATATACAATTTTTCACAATCCTGATAATTAATCTGGTAAATTCTATATTTTTTTCTACTTAGGCCTGCAATCTTTTTTGTTTAACCATAATAAATTTTTTATATCATATTGGTTTTGGGGTGCTAAGAAGATATGTAATCTTTGAAAATATTTCGAAATTTATGACTGTCTACTGGGTTACCTCAAAATGTATTTTTTTTTTTTTTTTATTTTTGGAATTTCACAATTTTTGTGCATCTCTTTGCTAAAACCATTTGATTTAGTGGCTTCTATTATGTACAGGTATTCATTCTTATATTTTTTTGTTCAGTAGATATGTTTACTACTATGTATGTCATTCTGTTGATTGCTGTTTCTTAATATGATCTAGGATTGAAAATACGGGCTTTAATATACAAGAGCCATTTGAAAAGTTCTTGCAATGAAGCACAAAATGAGTGCATAGCTTTTTGGAATTGCTCTTATTTTTCAACATGGACTCCCTCGACACTAATATATTTTTCCAAAAGTGCTCCATAGCCTTTATCGCATCAAGAAAGACAGATTCCTCCATCCTGCAAAATATGTCTCAACTGATGACTTAAGCTCTTCATTAGGTGAACATTTCTTTCCACTAAGAAATTTTCACAGTTTAGGGAACATACAAAAGTCTGATGGAGCCCAGTCAGGGTAATAAAGTAGATGTGGCAGCAAACTGTATCCCAATTAATTGATTTTCTCCATTGCAACAAAACATGTATGTGGGGGGAGCATTGTCTTGATGAAGATGGTTTTCTTCTTTGATAAATCTGGTCTTTTCTTGTCTATTTTTGTCTTCAATATGTTATAGATGTTTCAATGGGAAGAGAAAAACAACACTTTGGCTCTGGACAATCATGATGGTTCCATTGTTTAGAGACTGCTGCTTTGTTTCAGAAGTGCAATAATGCACCCATGTTTCATCACTGGCCACAAATTGAAGCATAAAGTAGGTGGGATCTCTCTCTGAAAATTGGCCAAACTTAGCTGAGAGATTTGAACTCTGATAATTTAATCATAATTTTTCCCTCAAAATGTGAAATATACATTCACCTAAAATGCCCACAGTTTCAGCAATTTTGGAAACCTTTAATCAGCAATTCTCCAGAACCATGATGTGAACCTTATTGATAATTTCTGATGCTGTGACAGATGTTGGTCATTTGCTGTAAGGATCATCTTTCAAGCTTTCATGGCCTTGTTTAAACTTTGCTGCCAATTAGAAATGATTGAAAATTATGGTGCAGAGTTCTCTAGAGTGTTTGTCATATTTATATGAATTTCTGTTGCATTCATACACTTCTTTACAAGTACTTAATAACCACATGATTTTTTAACTTTGCTAATTTTTTCCATTGCAACAAAAGGAATAGCTAATATGATTCTTTGATCAATCCTGTATTATTACACATATGTTTGCATGGAAGATGGTGGGTTTTCATAAATAAATAAAAAAAGAAAGAAAAAACCTGCTTTGGAATTGCTGCTGCAATCTGTGGGTCATTCATGTAACTTTTCAAATACTCATAAATGTGGACATAAAAACATGTCTTCAGTAAATCTCCAGTAGGTTTTAAATAGTTTGATTACAAGAGATTATTAATGCACCTTTAACTGTGTAAATTCCAAATTTAATTAATACTGAAATTCTATATCACTATTTCAGAGATCTTACTTATCTTGCTTTTACATTCTAATCTTCCTAGTTCCACTAGGGTAACTCCATTGGAAGATTTAGGTAAACCAAGAATCAATCTACAAAATGATCTCATATTTATTGATTTCCATCCTTCATCTGGTTCCCATATTTCACTTCTAAATAACCTTTTATTTTCTACAATTGAGCCATATACTCTTCCAGTCATTTTTTCCATTTGCAATGCTTTTCTCCTCTGATCATCCAGTTTCCATTACTAGAAAATCTCACCCCAAGATAATTCATTTCTTTCATCACTTCAATTTCCAGTCCTTTTCATCACTAACTCCTCTTTTTTAAATACCATAATCTTGGATTTGTTTTTGTTTAACTTTAAACATCATTCTTTAAAAATCTACCTAAGGCTCCTAATGACCTTTTCAATCCTATACTTGTTACTAAACCTGACAGCAAAGAGTAAACATGATATTTCTTTGTTATTTGTAGTTAGGGCATGTGTGTTATTTTTACTAATTTCTTCTAAAATATCATCCATAAAGAGATTAAACAGAACTGTGCTTAATTGTGCCCTTGTCTTAACCCTACCTTTCCTTTCTCAAACTTTATATAAAATTCATTCATTGTAAATATTTTTAGTTATGTTTATAAATTTTTGACTTACTCTCTTTTTACAAAATTTAAATCTAAGAACAGTACATACAATCTACATCTTTGATCACAAAGATCAATATACATATAAATATATTATCAGCTTTTTCCTTTTCTAAATCCTGGTTGAAACTTTGAAACTTTTCCTACCTTTTTCATCAATTTCAGCAACCTTTAGACTAATTCCTCTATAATTAACTGGATTTGTAATATCTTTTTTAACTTTGTAAATTGGAGTTACATACATATTCTCTCGTTCTTTGAGATTTTACATGTTTCAAAAATTAAATAATGTAACTAAAATATTTAATAATTATATTAACTACATCATTGAGAACCTCTTCGAAAAGGTGGTATAGTAGTGCCCATCTGTAGAGGCCACAGGTTCTCAAACTTCCCTCGACTGCAGACTCTCTTTAAAATCTCTCACTGCTACAATAATATAAAAATCAATGACAGCTGTGAAAGCCTAAGCACATATATATCTCTCACTATTTTGGATCCTTAAGATTTAACTATTTAACTCAACATTTACATTCTGAACTTGCACCGTATACTGACTTCCAGTATGTGTCCTCATGCTCACATAGAGTTTTCCATGTTGGTCAAGGCAGGCTCCCCTTCCTACTCATACTGCCTGCCTGCCCTTGAACTTCTGAGCAGTCACCAGAATCTACATTTGTTTGCAAATATGGCAAACAGCTGACTTTAGAACAACATATCATATTTTGTATGGATATGTTGCTATAAATACAAATCAACTCATTGGTTCATTAGGAGTTTATTCGGAAGTTCCCTGGGCAATTGCCTGCTTTCAGAACTGCAATTCTTGATCTTATGATAAATTTGACACTACTGTTTCAGTGCAAAACAAGAAACACATGCCTGCAAAGAAGTATAGTTTTAATAGAAGACAAATTAGAAAAAAACTGCTGCAAATCTCGAATGTTTGTCAACAAAATCACTATCAAAAATCAGCAAAGTTTAAAGAGTTTAAGTAATTTCTGCAATACAGCATAAAAACTGTTAAACCTTGCAAGTGTAATGTTTCCATTTCCCAGGTAATCCCATAGCACATGTGGGTGTTATTGTGAGTTGTTTCTTACATCAGTGACTGAAGGGTTAATAGGACATAGCTTGTTATCTTTTCAGATGAGGCATGATTCCATCAACATGGTCATATGAACACTCATAACACATACTACTGATATTCTAAAAATCCAAATTGTATACAGGAAATGCCTGTTTAAGATAGGAAAATTGAGAATTTGGTGTGTAAATATACAGTAAATAGAGAGAAGCGTCAATATGACATTCTGACACCATTTTTTAATCAGCTAACGGCAGAAGAGAAATCATATGGGTGGTTTCAACATGATTCTGCCCTTACTTATAGAGCATAGGAGTCCATGGGTTAAATTATGGAAGTATTTGAAGATAGAATGATTAGTGTTGGTGTATGGTTCTCTCGCTCCCTAGATCTAGCAGTCTGTGATTTTTATTTGTGGGGTAATCTGAAGGACAATGTGCAAAACAAATCCTCACACATTGGAAAAACTCAAGAAAAACATATGAAATGAAATCAGAAACATTAAAATGGTTGAACTAAATCATGTCAATTGATGTGTTTACCCAATGTAATGCCTTTTTAACTGAGAGAGGATGACATTTGCAGCATTTCCAGCATAAGGTAAGAATTAATTTATGTAGAGTTTTAAGAAACAAAGTGAGAGTACAGACACAGCTGGCATGTCCAGCTGCCGAGAAGCAAAACCCCATGCAAACAGCAAGGACATATTCTGGAAGCCATGTACATTTTTTAAAGTTGTTCATTATTGGTTTACGAAATTTAAAGATATAAGCAAATAAATGCAGCTTTTCAATATTTGCCTTCTTATATAATAGTAATAATAATAATAAAAATGTTAAATTTAAAAATTGTATAAAATGATAAAATATTAATAAATATATGACACAACATTACTTGTTAATTTTAATTCTTAAATGAGAGGGATGATGCTGAATTTCACTTAAAAGCTGTGATTATCGCGCTTAATAAGAGAAATTTGTATTTTCAGCTTTGTTACACATTTTTCAAACAGTTTCTCTACTTGTTTTTTAGATAAATGAGTGCACAGAATTATTTTTCAGACAAATATTATTATGAAAGGCATCAATATATATGACCTTCTTTGATAGGGAAAATATGAGATATGGAAGAGCCCCAGCCTACGCTCTTTGCTGCCAAAAGATGCATGATCTTGTCAGGGAAACTATGACAGTACATATAAGTGTATTGCTGACCATGTTTTCAGCTTACCTATTTGAAAGCTCCATTTGATTCTAATATTCTTTATCTCAATAAACAAACATAAATTTCTATCTGGTAATTCGTTGTTTGTACATATACATTCAAGAATAAATACTGCCCGCAGTAGTCAAATGTTCTGCTGATTTCCTGGAAGGGGCTTGCAAACCCCTCGGTCTCTGCAGACTACATTGTAACAATGACTGATGAGTTCATATTTTCTCATTCTTGTATCCCATAATCTTTGTGAATCAAATGCCTATAATGTCTGAAAACAAATTAGGTTGAAAGAAATTCTGATATCCAATATATGTCATAACAACCTTATAGTTACACTGCAAAATTATATATACCTTTCCTCATGAGCAGCAATGTGATGAAAATAAGGCTTCAAGTCATTGCTTGCCAAGTTCCTCCAGGTCTTGGTTGAACCTCCAGCATCTGATATTTACCATGATCTACAATACAAAGATAACATACATAAAAATTTAAGTAATCGCAGTAATTCTATCTACAAAATATAACGGTCTATCCTGCTTTGAAAATTATAATGCAATAGGACTCCAAACTGCTAGGCAAACTTGTTGCTACTACATTTTTCATTGCTAGGCATCATTCTACATAAGTTTGGGTAAAAGTCTGTTATACCTGCACCTGAACAAGGAATAAAACTTGATAAGTTATCCTAAAAAGAGTGTTTGTAACAAGAGCACAAATATATATTAACCAAAGCAAAAAACAAAGTAATACCATAATTTCTAAGTTATTTGCATTTTTCTGAAGTACAATTTGCATCAGAGAGTTTACTAGTAACTTCCAGAATCCCCATTCACATACCTTATGCATGTATTCCTGATATAGCTTCAGGCATCTCCTACTATTATAATAGTAGCGAACACATACTGGCAGAATTTTAACATTGCATGAGTAATTAATATATTAGTAGATGAGGAAAGTCTAATTATAGCACACACTTATTTAAGGCAATTTCTTACACTGAACTTAAGCTAATGCCTAACCTAACCAAATATTCATTATTTGAAGGTTTTTGTTCTGGTAAGATTAGGTTAGTTTCTATGATGGTGCACCACTTGTTACAAATTATATTACCAAAAGTAAACCTAATGTTATCTAATATAGCCTTAAATTAAAGATATTAACTTAATGTAACAAAGGTAAAACTAACAGTATAACGTCACATATATAACCTACCATGACCTGAACCAAAGTAACATCTTACACTAACAATTAACATAAGCTTTACATACCTTTGCATAACTCTTTTAAATATAACTTAAGCCACCACATACTGCAATTAGGGACAGGGAGTTATAATTTGCGTGTGGAAAAAAGAAATAATATTATTGAAAAATATTAGAAAATGTTAACCCTGCTTTGCTAGTCTCCTTTGGTACTATTGGCCACAGATTACTTATTGGCTCTCCGCGAATTTGTTGCCAAACAGTAACGCATGTAAAGTCGGCTATTTTTTTCGCTGTTAACGTCTCTTTCATAGAACCATGTTCTCATTAAAATAATAATAATAATAATAATAATAATAATAATAATAATAATGTTCACAAAGATGTTCGTTAGCCAATCAAAATTATTTACACCACGTGCTTTTGTTGACATCAACTTAGAACTTACGATGACCGTGTTGGACAGGCCTAAGCATAATGCTGTGCAAATATAGTTGAAAATATGTTTAAACTCTCCTCATATTAGTTTTCAGTTTTTTAAAAATTGTTTGAAATTTATTAAACATGCTAGGGGTGTATGTACATTTTTTGTATTGCTGATCTTTTATTTGTTATGGCAAACTGGTGTCTTTGATATCTTTATTTATTAAACGGCTTAATAATTTTATATGCCAATTTTCCGTGGATTTTTTTTTTTTTTTTTTATAACTTCCCTTGTATACAGATTGATGAATGTTCCGATCAGTAAAAAATAACATAAAGAGGAATACTAACACATCCTCCACACTGCACTACACAATGGTTTCCACCAAAAAAAAAAAAAAAAAAAAAAAAAAGAATAATGTGATTAATAAGTTTAAAATAATTAAAGATGTCAAAGACACAAGTTTCCTATAATAAATAAAAGAAGATATGCAATTCAAAAAATTCTCGTACTGCCCTAGTACGTACAATAAATTTAAAATATTTTTTAAAAACACAAAATAATTTTTACACCTCAAAATGTTCACAATATTGATATTTTATTAAAATCTTCCTGCAAAGATCCTAAACCTTCTGACAGTAAGTCGCGTACCTACCAAATCAATTGCAAAGATTGCATTCAACTCCGCATTGAAAAAACCAAAAATAAATTTGGAAACCCATACCAAAGAACATTTATAAATATCCATTACAAATACATAGAAAAGTCAGCAGTGGCAGCCCATTTTTTGGTTAAAAAACCATTTTTTTATTTTTTATTTATTTATTTATTTGTTTTTTTTTTTTTTATGGACGCTTTTTAACATCTCAGGTCATTCAGCGTCCCATTCAACTCAGGGCATGAAACGGCCGACAAATTTTGCTCAGAGGCCTCTCTTTCAGGCTTGAGGTTCTTTTTCGTGCCGCAAATATACGACACGGGACCCACGGCTTTACTTCCCTTCCGAAGAAAGCCATACTTAGGATTTTTACGCCCGAAAAAATCCATCGGTCCTGGCCGGGTTCGAACCCGCGTTTTGGGTTTAGGAGGCAAGTATGGTAACCACTACACCACCAGGACTAAAAAGCCAAAAACGAAATTATTGAAACACACTTGCAACCCATGTGAACTTATGATATGGGAAAATTTTACATCATAGAATAAAAACTACATTTAACTTTGAGACACCAACGTTGGATATGTTTGTTAAATTAATCTAACTGCACACAGAGCAGTTCCACCAGTTGGTCTACTCCTGATGACGGGAACTAACGTTTCCGAAATAAAAACCAAGTAAGTTAAACATAAGTGTTACCATACCAGCTCTATATCAACATTATTTTATTATTTCACTGTTAATAATTTCAAGAATTTAAATTCACGTGTCTTAGATTGCTTGAACTATTCCTATACGAGGTCTCTTCAAAAAGTATCGCGAATTTTGAATTTCCGCGGGCTACGTATATTCGATTTTCGGTTGTTTTGTGGCGTTATGTTGGTATTCATGTTCCTAATTTATGTTGACAAGCTCGGCCATTTTGAATGTTAAGTTAATTGTTGACAGCTATTTTGCTTGGACGTGTTTTGGCTCGTCTTCGATTTTTGCCTATACCAAAAAATGGAACAAAGAATCCGTATCAAATTTTGTGTGAAAAACAAAATTAAGTGCGCGGATGCATTCCGAATGTTGACTGTGGCATATGATGAAGCTACCTTGGACCAAAGCAACGTTTATCGGTGGTACAAAATTTTCTCAGAGGGTTGAGAAGATGTGAACGACGAAGAGCGCCCCGGACTCCCGAGCTCAACAACAGACGAAAACATTGAAGAAGCGAAGAAAATAGTATTGGCCAATCGTCGAATAACCGTTAGAGAAGTTGCAAGGACCTAAACATATCGATTGGCTCGTGCCATTCCATTTTTGCCAATGATTTGGGCATGAGACGGGTCGCCGCAAAATTCGTAACAAAGTTGCTCAATTTCGACCAAAAACACCATCGCATTAACGTTGCTAAGGAGCTGTTGAACTCTGTCCGCGACGACCCAAATTTGCTCCAGAGGGTCATAACTGGTGACGAATCATGGGTTTATGGTTATGACGTGGAAATTAAAGCTCAATCATCCCAATGGATGCTGCCACACGAGCCAAGACCGAAAAAAGCGCGCCAAGTTCGGTCGAATGTGAAGGTTTTGCTTACAGTTTTCTTCGATTGCAGGGGCGTGGTGCATCATGAGTTCTTGCCACAGGGTAGAACGGTCAATAAGGAATGTTACCTGCAAGTTATGCGCAATTTGCGCGAAGCAATCCGCCAGAAACGCTCGGATTTGTGGAAGAACAAAAATTGGCTTTTACACCATGATAACGCCCCTGCTCACACATCGTTGCTTATGAGCGAATTTTTGGGCAAAAACAACACACTTATGATGCCGCAGCCACCGTACTCCCCAGACCTGACCCCCGGTGACCTTTTTTGTTCCCAGAACTGAAGAGGCCCATGAAAGGACGACGCTACGCCACGATTGAGGAGATAAAGACGCCATCGAAGGAGGAGCTGAACAAGATCACAAAAAAATAAATAAATAAATAAATAAAGTGCTTTGAGGATTGGAAAAAACGTTGGCACAAGTGTATAATATCTGGTGGGGATTGCTTTGAAGGGGACAAAATAGATATTCATGAATAAATAAATACTTTTTGAAAAAACACAAAATTCGCGATACTTTTTGAACAGACCTCGTATTTCACGACAGAACAACATTGAAACCAATATCACTGGCTGCACTTGCTTGTCCAACCTTCCATTAACAGTTCCACAAACTTTACACCTGACATTCCATCAAATGGCAGGAGTGTTGCCCACTAGTTTTTATCCAACCCTTGTAGTAGTGAAATTCGAATTAGTGCTGGTAAAATCTAAATATAATGTTTATTCTCAAAAAACTAGCCTAAGGTGTATATACATAGGATAGGTACTGCCTACACATTATCGTGTAGATAGTAGTGTAACTAAGAAAGATGAGCCCCCCAGAAATTTTTTTCTGGGCCCCTCTTCTAATATCTGCTCAAGTCAAAAGTTGCATTTCTGTGTTAGCAACATAGCTTTCATAACTACGCATGTTAAATACTACAACAACAATGACGATGATGATGATTTTTTAAAATTTATTTATTTATGGACGCTCTTTAACATCTCAGGTCATCAACGTCCCATTCAACTCAGGGCGTGAAATGGCCGACAAATTTTACTCAGAGGCCTCTCTTTCAGGTTTGAGGTTCTTTTTCGTGCCGTAAATGTACGACACGGGACCCACCGCTTTACTTCCCTTCCGAATGAAGCCATACTTAGGATTTTTACGCCCGAAAAAATCCATCTTGGGTATAAGAGGCAAGTGTGGTAACATAATGATGATGATGATGATGATGATGATAATAATAATAATAATAATAATAATAATAATAATAATAAAACTCTTATAACAACGGGCTTACCTCGCAATTTTCCAAAGCTCGATAGGAACTCAGTGACGACTTTCTTGATGTCAACATTCCAGCTTTCTTCATTTTAATGGAGAGAACAGACAATGAACTCAGTCTGATCTGCGATATTGTACTATGCAGGTAAGTCGTTTATTTTAGATTACGGAATGAGCGCTTGGCTATTGATGTAGTGACAGGTAAAGTGAGGAAAAGTTGTAAAATTGTACACAGTTTAGGGACAGTGCTGGCCATAGCAGGATTTTCACCATTAATAATTCGGCTAGTTCTTTACTGTTAAAAGTTTACGAATCTCTTCCATCATGACGGATCGAAAACTAAACAGGTGCTGAGGGAAAGGAGGGATAAATCTATAGCATAATATTCGCAAAGCGTGGCATTTCCTTTGCAGTTAAGGTATTGAGTTTCACTGGATGGAAAAGCGAGAATTTAGCCGAGATAGCATTCACGCTTTCTAAACGTACCCTTAAACTGATGAACCATGATGCCCAGGCAACGACTAAAAAATTTTCGGAACTTTTCTGCATTTTGTATTTGCTCCTCAAATGCCAGGTCATTAAAAAGTCTAAATCTGGCATAAATGAGTTGATCTTTTCCCAGGAATTTTAGATTTCTTTGATTCCTTTAAAAGAGCACTCGAAGACGCCATTCTACAAGAACATCTCATCAACTTCAAAGTCAAAGTCCATGGCTTCCAACTGAAGTCACAAACATACTATTATCATCTCGCGACAACGTACACCATTGGCAGTTACTGCACTTCCGGACTCGTTTTCGAAAAAGCATGGCCCAATAATTCCATCACATGGTCGAATTATGCTTGTTTACATACCCGTCCATATCAAAATGGCCTGGTCACTGAAGGTTATTTTCTTAACAAAATCACCATCAC
Organism: Metallyticus violacea; assembly: GCA_030762175.1. Classification (NCBI taxonomy): domain Eukaryota; kingdom Metazoa; phylum Arthropoda; class Insecta; order Mantodea; family Metallyticidae; genus Metallyticus; species Metallyticus violacea. Next base: position 39,771,226 of record CM060839.1, read on the forward strand.
TTGCGGACTCTCCAGGACCCAGTCGACGAATGCCCGTCACTTCACGTGGTCGTTCGGTTTAAACTGTTTATCATTTGAATCTTGTATAAATGCATATGCAGGTCTTTCACCATAATCCGCTGCATGGTGCTTCCCAAGAAAACTGCGGCTTTCTAGAACACCCAGCGACATTAGCGCTCACAGCGGCAATGTTTTCGGCTGAGCGTCCGGTAGGAGGGCGCCCACTTCTTTTGTTGCCCTTCATCAAACCTGTTTGTTCAAACGTTTGAACCAGTCTTTTTAGAGTCGTTCCGTTTGGTCCGTTTTTCCGTCCATACGTATCACGTAATTTGCCATTGTTTCAACACCACACTCTCCATATTTGTAACATGTTTTCACAATAGTAACGCGCCAGCATCATGTATTTCTCCATCATGACTAACTCACTACTAATCGGAAGTGACTACTACATTTGCTTCAAAGAGACACTTCGGAGAGAATTCTTAAGTCCCCAGGAGAGGGTTCAGGATGTGTTACTTAAAGTAACGAAGTAATAAGAGAGTTTGAAGGCAAAGTGTATCGTACAAGTCACTTACAGTTGTATTCTCTACGTACTCTGTTGTGTTTGCCTCCAAGAGATCATTTCTGGGATCTTATATAGCCCTTGGAGCAACTAGGGAGGGGGGGGGGCCTCGAAGCAGACCTGTGAAATATTAAAGAATGTCTGGCTATACCTGCTAGACGCTCATAAATTGGAAGGCAGTAGTTGGATCTGACGATTAATGTCTAGCTGTGTGAGAGCGAACCAAATATTCTTTCAAAATAAATGTCAACTCACTTCGTTATTTCTGCTTGAATGGCTGACAAAAAGGGAGGGCAGACCTCGTCTCTGTACCCTTCTAAAACACTTATATATTGTTTATGGGGCGATAAAAGTGTAAACTGAAATAATAAACATGCCAGAAAGAAGGAAGTGTGCCCAAACATGGAGAGCTTAATTTCTTTAGGGTTAATTGAGAACATGGGTTGGTTTCGAAGGAAATTGGATAGAATGCCTGTACAAAAATATCGAAGTCAAAGGTGCCATTTATCCTCTTCAAAATACAAGGGGAGAAGATTGGATGCCTAGGTGTCAGAGGCGCATGGTGTATGCGACAGCGTTGTCAAACCAAGGGGGAAAAAATGGCGCGCAATTAAATTCCTGCGTTAATTTTGAGACATTCTTTAGTTTCCATGACATCAATCAAAAGCAACGCTCAAAGATCACAAAACACCTGAGAAGATGCCAAAAATATCTTCAAATCGCAAAGAACCAACAAATCTAACAACTACCAGCAAAACACCAAGCCGAAGAAGTTGATATCAATGGAAATACAGGAGCGAGAAAAAGACAAATAAGACTGAAAGGAGAGAGACATAGTGCCTACATGCAATGCATCCGAAAAGAGGAAGAAAATTCTAATCACTAGCATACTAACTCCTGAGATCAATTCTCTCCTAAAGTGGAGGAAGGAAACGATCACGGTGCCTTTGAACTGTATATCAAACAATTACATAAAGATAAATACTAATTAACATTCAGTGAAAGATAGTGTGTGATGTAGTTACTTAAGTTGCTGGTTACCATTAGCTAGAGCTTTTCTTGTAGAACTAGAGAAGTGTTAGGTATAAATTAGAGTAATTGTTTTAGTAGATGCTGCTGGCTTCCAGTAGTTATAGTTGTAGATAGTAAAAGGAAGTTGTTAGTTTCAGTCGCAGAATTTCTGTTAATAATAATAATAATAATAATAATAATAATAATAATAATAATAATAATAATAATAATAATAATAATAATAATAATAATAATAACTGTAGCTATTGATACCATATTATATTGGAAATAAAGCCAACTCGTGGACACTACGTCCTAATAGAGAATCTAGATATTAAAATGTTAGTATAATAAATAGAAAAGAAATTGACTGACAAGTCAACACAATTATTCCATGATGAAATCTATAAAGGCCACGGTAGTTAAAATGTTCTTGCTAAGATGTTTGGGGTTGGAATATCATATCAGTAAGAACACCGTTCACAGAGAAGTGAATTCGTTTATCTCTTCAGAGATAAATGAATATTAGATGCCTTGAGAATAAAACATTTCATTCCATTTGTTTCATTTTTGTACTTTGACTCTAACTAGGTATAAATGATTAAATTTTTGTTTACTACTACTAAATTTCCACTCTATATGCACATTTCAATTTATATTTTGGTAACATATGATAGTAAACATCAGGAAGATGATTTATAAACCTATATTATATAATTTCCTTTAAAAAGAAAGGAAAAACAGACAGAGTAAATACAACAACATTCCCCATTCCGGTAGCTAATGCACAAGGTGGTCCTGGAGTTCTAGTGGTAATTATACTTAGGATCGTGGGTTCAGTCCCGGCCAAAGTCGATGAATTTTTTCGGGAGTAAAAACCCTAAGTATGGCTTCCTTAGGAAAATGGGTCCCATGTCGTAGATTTACGGCACGTAAAAGAACCTCAATCTTTATGTAAAAGAACCTCAGGTCTGTAAGAAGAGGCCTCTCAGAAAAATCTATCGACCATTTCATACCCTGAATTGACCGGGAAGTTGATGACCTGAGATATAAATAGCATCCATAAATAAACCAAATCAACAAATGCATAAGCATTCCTTGCATTTATAAATGCTGGTAATGTATATACCAAAAATATCTGAGTTTATATTTTAAAAATCAGATTTTGGTAGTATCACTTAAAAGATGCTGGTTATGGTATGCTTATGTACATAACAGCAAAATAATAAATGGGTACTGGAATTATATGCTGCTTTCAGTGAGGGCAAGTTAATAGTAATAGAACAGCATAAAATAATAATTAGTAGCTTTTTATTTAGTCAAACCTGAATGTGCACAAAAAATGATATATTGTTATGTATAAATTACAGTATAAATACATAAAAATGTGCTTTGTGTTTCAATAAGTCCTATTGAATGCAAGCACAAGTGCAAAAGGCTGATTTTGGATATGTCTTTAGACAATCTTGGTACACTTTAACGAATAACCATAATATGCTGTTTTGGTAGTTGGTGCCATTGTTGTCGTTGGTGCTATGGTTGTAGGGATGCCATTGTTGTCATTGTTGATTTGGTTTATTTATGGTGGCCGTTTAACATCTAAGGCCATCAGCTTCCCATTCTATTCAGGGCGTGAAATGGCCGATAAATTTTGCCCAGAGGCCTCTTCTTTCAGGCTTGAGGTTCTTTTTCGTGCCGTAAATGTACGACACGGGATCCACGGCTTTACTTCCCTTCCGAAGGAAGCCATACTTAGGATTTTTAAGCTCGAAAAAAATCCGTTGATCCTGGCCAGGTTTGAACCCGCGATCTTGGGAAGACAAGTATGGCTACCACTACACCACCAGGTCCGACTTGTTGTCTTTGGTATCTGGTTGTAGTAGGTGCCATCGTCGTCGTTGGTGCCATTGTTGCCGTAGGCACCATCGTTGTAGTAGCTGCCATGGTTGACGTAGGAGCTACAACAGTAGTTTTGATTTTTGTACTTCTACTACAGTACGAAAGTTTTCGGCCTCAAACATAGGTGTCTATGCAATTGGCAAAATACGAATAATTGTATATGTAGATACATCTGTCTTAAGCATTCAATTAAAACATTCAATAACTTTCTTAAATAGCTTATTTATTAGAACTTTCTAAAGTAGATATGTTGTGGGTACTTCATAAAATAGATAACTGAATATTGTGCAATGGCATACGAAAAAGCTTTGAGCAAAGTGGGTCCACGTTTGCTAACATAATATAAAAAATACATTTATATGAAACTTTTGTAATAGCATTTGGAGTATAATAACATCTACAGAACTGATTTTGTACGGTTGAGGTATGAATACCAGAATTGAAAGGAGCAATCAAAACAGTGGACAGAAGTCAGTTTTTCAGCACCAGACACAGTCGTTTCCATCTGTAGGTAATGTTATGACATCAGATGTTTTGGGACTTTAAAGGAATTTTAACAATTGATTATATTTAGAAGGGTAAAATCATAAACGGAGAGTAATGCTCCAAACTTTTAAACCAAGTAGGAATAAAACAAAATCATCAAGATCTGTACCTGCTGACAATGCGTTTTATCAATGGAAAAACTATTGGGAGATTTGAAGTATGAATTGTTGCAGTATCCACCGTATTTCCTGGATTTGGCTGTCATGCCCTCAGAGCTGAGAGTGAGGTGATTGTAGCTATAGAAGAATATTTTGTAGAATTTTCGGAAAACCATTTTAGAGTTGGGTTAATGCCTTTGCAGCAGCGCTGTAAAAATAAAGGGAGACTAAGTTGACAAATAAAACAAATATTCAAGCTAAATCTCCTTCCTTTATTGTTAGATCGTGAAAATTTCCGGCCGTCATAATATTATATTTTGAAAATAAATAAGTACTCTTTTCTGTTAAGTACATCCCTATTTTGTTAATTTGCTTTGATTTATCATACAGTTAGTATTTCAGATCATTACATACTATTCTTTTCTATTGTAATGGCATTTATACATAGCTCGAGATGACTAAATTTCAGCACTATCGAGAGCTCAAGATGATGAAAAATGCTAGATCCGTTATAGCAAATTTTATAAGTAATTTTGAGTGGGGTATGGGTAGTGCATAAAATGCTAGTTTTGATTATATAATTTGCAGAAAAGTATTTTATACCCTAATTCTTAAAGTATGAAAGAAAATATATATCAATACAAAATGAAATGTTAAAGAAATAAAGAAACATAAGACATTAATTTTTATTCTATAATTAGTTAATATCACTGATGAACTATTCCTGAATAGCACTCAATATAACCGCCACTAGCCTGAAAAACAACCATTATAAAAATTAATAGAAGGAATAAAAATGGGTATTAATGATATACGTTTTGAATTACTGATTCTAAATTCGTGAAATTTTGTATATATTTGTGTCTTAAGTAACGTTATAAACATACTAAGAATAAATACATGGAAACACGTTAAATTGTGTAGTTTATGTAATTATTTGTACTAATTTTTTTAACAAAGGAATATACTCTCATTTGAGCACATAATAATTCTCTTAGGAAATTTAAAAAATAACAAAGTAATAAGATTGCAATTATTGTAAAAATGTTTAACAGGAAAATGAAAGCATCCAAGTGAGTGTTTCAATTAGCTGCTTTAGGAAATGACAATGGAGCTATTTGGAAGAAAAGTTTAATGCAAATGGTTTTAATGCTTTTAGGGTCAAGTATGAACTACTTCTGAAAACTTGTTGTTTATAAAATTCAGCAACAGTAAAAATGGTAGATTTTCAAATATTGAAAGTAAACGTACAACACATTTGAACAATTGTAACGTGTATCTTTTTTCCCCCCTTCTTTTTCGGTGCAAGCAAGCTAAAACCTACTAAGTTAATAATTTAAAATTTCTGTATCAAATAAATTGACCAAACTCTTTGAAAACACAATTTCTGGTACTACTTTTTATTTCTTAATGTAGTATTAATGCACATTAACAAAACAATAGCAGTGCTAAGGACGATGTATTTAGATATACTAACCCTTCTAAGACGGCGTAAAGATAAAACTGAAAAATAAATAAAAATAGCAGGCTAAAATCATTTCATTTTGCTATTTATATAAAGAACATAAAGCGCAAATTAATGTGTCCCAACGAGAACTTCGGTCTTGAATGGTGTCTCTTCACTTTCTTGCGTTTATGGATTAATTTATAGTGACCTAATAAACAGGGATTACATCTATGTCTAATTATATGTTCAAAGAGTACATAATGTTATATAGACGCTTTTTTATAGTTCAAGTGAAAATAAAGTTTTACAGGGAATCAAGCTGGTAAGAAAATGTTTAGCGTCTGAGGCGATGAAATTCGGGAAGGGCATTTTTGTTCTGAAGAAGAAGAAAAGATGTGAACATTTCCTTTGTTTTATGTATCGAAATGTGCAGACAACACACCACGAAATGTTCTTAACTAAAACATTCGTTTGTTTTCAGCAATCTTTGAATATACGTTACCCAACTCATTTATTTTCTGTTTCCCCAAGATGCACGAGGGTTGCATGTGTGTTTGTGGGTGTGAGACTGCTGGAGTCAAAGTAGAGTATATATTCCTGTAACAGGAAATTGAAAATAGGCGTGAAATGTCCCGAAACTCTGCGAAAGGAACTATTTATGGTGTCCTTGTTCTGCCGCACGGTCTGATTTATCTAATGGTTCAGCGCATAACAAAATACATGAGCATACATTTACTTCGATAGTTCATAGTGTTCAGGACTGTTATTGTTTCTGGCAGGTGGGCAGCGTACGCTAACATTGCGGCAATCGATGGGGAATTTATGAACACGATGTAATTATTCACGAGCAAAATTTTGTAGACCCGAGCAATAATGAAATTCACACCCAAAACGTAGAAAACATGTGCACGAGGGCTACGCGTAAGATTAGGAGGCAGTATGGAATTTCGGATGCACTCTTCACGTCTTATCTTCACGCATTCCTGTGGAGAAATTCATTAATATAATTGTATTTGCATCATTTATCACATACATTGCTAGCACGTTGACCACTCCTGCAGCAACAAACCATGCTGCACGTTTTCATCGCAATCGCGGCAAAAACGGCTTCTTTAGGAACCACCAACTGTATCACCGAAGAGCACCACCGCTGGTCTGTGACCCACAGTATACGCAAATTCAGTGCTAGTGTTTTGTGTTTTGCGATTTTCGTGCAGTATCAACAATGATCATTTGTGATTGTGCTCTGTCACACTTCCGCTATATAATGGGAGGTGAAAAAAACAACGCGTGTTTTGAATCCAGTGAGTCTCCATATTAGAGCACTATGGATGGTATTCTCATCCGCCATTTTCACTCCTTTGGTGCTAACCGATATTACTGTGTATTTGTTCAGTGTTTTTAATAGTTTTGTGCATTAAAATGGTGGATTTTTATTAATAAGGTGACTTAAAAAGTGTCTGTAGTGATAATTAAAAGACTGAAATATATTGCGTGTCAAGTAAAAATACAATTTAGCTCCATATAAGTAGTGTTTACTAGGTATAGGTAAATATTGACAATAATAGTAATAGTTGTAGCTATAAGTAACAGTGATAATTAAGTACCTTTATAAAATATTAAATAAATCTTTATTTGATTGAGCGTCATGAAATTGATTCAGTAGTTTTTATGAATATCAATGTTACTATGAAAGAAACATAACCTATAATTTGTATAATATATACATACCTACGTATTGTACACACGATGTACAAACAAATTTTGTTTCATTTTATGTGATTTATAAATAATGAATTGTGCAACACATAATATATACATTATGTGTACATAAGAATTCAATATCATAATTTTTATATTTAATCATAACAAGTTATAAAATTATAGATTATAATTGTATTTATATTTTTCAGTTAAGCAACTTATCTACAAATGCCTAAAATTTAAATAAATGCCTTTATATACACCGCTTGATGACGGGGCTATAAGCGTCAGCGTGTTTGTGTTCCGCAACTGTTGCTCCGAAATAAAGGAGTAAAAATGGCGGACGAAAATACTCATCTATTCTAGTGCCTTATGCAATCCGCACACCCTCTTGTGTTAGTTCTGGGAAACATAAAACAAATAAGTTGGATGCACTACGTTCAAAGATTACGAAAAGCAATTAATTACAACTGTATTGATGATGCAGCTAATTAGAAAAATATCGAGTGACGTCAGTTATCGGGATGAGCATGCATTTCACATAGCAAGACGAAAACAAAATATGTAATAATTAACATCTCATTTGTTCCGTGCAGTTCATCACTGAAAGTAGTGCATTAAGTGCTCAAACAAAGTGCATTTCTTTATTACTTTGTGTTCTGATGTTTCGGAATACTGGCACTAAACTTACAGGTCTAGCGATATGATAAATTATAAAGAGAATTTGGACTTATTCTAGTTTAATTTAAATTGCTACTATCAGAATTCGTGCGTTTGCCATGCTTATCTTCAAACGCTGATTTAATATAACAATTCTTTTCAGCAGAATAAGCATGGGAAGTACAGATATCTGAAAGTTGTTTGAGACTGTGCTGTTCATATGTGCAACAGAACTAAATTTTCTTGAATGTGAGAAATTGTTATGTACTCGCAAGTTGCAAAAGTAACAAAGCAAATCAAGCTTGCAGCTAACGAATTCGATTTTAGCCTCTTTAGTAAGCAATTTATATTTCCAACGTTACTACCTTCTCAAAAATGACTTGCCCTTGCTGTACATCTACAATTATCCTACTTCCGTAATCCTTTTGAACCTGACAGTATTCACGATCCTTCAAAAAAGTATATTCCTGGAATGGAATACATCAGATATGCAAATATATTTACAAATGTAATGCAAAAGACAGCATAGCCTAGAGATAAAATTACATTAAAATATTTTCAAAACCTTAGCAACCGACATTAAAATAACGGAACAAAATGGCAATGTAGGTCGGGCGATTACGGCCTTAAAGATATGCAAATATTAAGCCCTGCTGCTAATTTGCTAAAATTGGCAAGGACATAATAACCAGATAATTGTGCTTGTCCTTACGTATAGTGATACTGGCGCTCCTTTAAATAGGCATTGTTACTGACAGATAATGGCAACTTTTTAAGTCCGGTTATTATGATTATTTTTATGTTTCTCCAATATAACCTTTATTCTGCAGCTCATGGCTCCAAAGTGCCTAAAATAAATTTGACGATTATTATAATTATGTCGCGCGATTGCAAAATGAAAAATAAATGTATTATAAAATGAACAGTATTGGCTTAATAATCTAAAAATGCATACTGACCGGATACCTTTAAACATTTTTAATTACTAACCTTTCGGAAGAAGCAGCAACCTAGAACAGTGACAAAAAGGATGGCAAGAGCATCTATAATATTTCCAGAAGAGGCATAGCTGTGCTGACCTAATTCCGAAAGTATATGATGACGATGATATGATGTATAATTTTATCCAATTTGAATAATGCTCTTTGTAATATTATTTCATTTTAAACAATTATAACCTGACCATTTGCAAATCATATATAAAAAATGTATTATTCATATTCAGTAATGTTAAGGAATAACTTGCCATTTTTGCAGAAATTCATCAATGTAAAAATTAAAAAGCACACCCGACAAACTGCATCCTTATCTTAGTCCCTTATTCACTATTATGGATTTTGCACTTATTTGATATGTTTATTATATTTTAATTTTTGTTCCTATTTGTATTTAATTACTTCAGTCCAATGTAATTATATTTTTATTCAAACAATTAATATTTTTATCTCTAATTATATTATCAAAAGCCTCAACAAAACCTATAAATGAATTTGTGTTTGTTTATTAAATTCTCTCTGTTTTTTTGATTAATTGATTTACAGTAAAAATATAGTCCGTACAACTTCATTACGAAATGTTATTAGCTCTTCTAATAGAACCTTTTTCTCTAATCTTTTGTCATTTTAGCGAATTCCGAAGGAATGTAAGCCATTGCGGCTGTACCCATGAAACGATTTTTGAAAATATTCTTGAAATCTCCATCGATCCTACACACTAGGCACCGAAAATTACAATGAATATATATATATATATATATATCTGTGTGTGTGTATGTGTGTGTGTGAATGAGTTCGTTAAAGCACTAGAGATCGCAATTTTTGTTTTCTCTCAACAAAGCTCGGCATTTAGCCATCAATTAACAAACGATTCATGGAGTTCGTTAACCAGCAAAATTGGAAAATTTGGGGTGGGGGTTAATCTAAAGCATTTTTTAAAAAACAATTGCAAAATGGCTCTAGCGGGTTGCATTTTTGTTTTTCCTCAACAAAGCTCGGAATATTTCTTTAAAATAAATTTATAAAAGTAGTTTCCGGAAATCAGGGCAATTGGTCCATTAGGAGTGTAGGTTAAAGCGAAATTTTAAAACCGCTATAGTGGCCGCAATTAATTTTTTTTAACATTAAACTCGGTATAAGCCATTGAAATAAAATAAGAAAGATAGTTGCTGAAAATCACTGAAAACGGACCATTAGAAGGGAGTTTAACTAACACCTAATATTTAAAAATCGCTCTAGTGGCATTAATATTCGTTTTTTTGCAACAAAACTCTGTATATACCATTATATAAATTAAGAAAAGCAGTTACTGAAAATCAGGAAATTTGGGCCATTAGGAGTGGTAGTTTACCTGAAACCCAAAATTTAAAAATCGCTCTAGTAGCACCAATAATTGCTTTTTCCAACATAACCAGGCATCGACATCCTATAAATAACGTTGGCAAATGAAAGAAAATCACTGAAATGTTACAAAATACCAAACTTATAAACTGACATTTCCTATGGGTCAACCTAATATTATGTACTACACACCCTTTCATTTATTACCCTATAGATCTTACATGCGGCATAAAACACTGAAACTGTAGTTTTTTACATTACATTAAGTAAATTGTGTTTATATACAAATATGAGAACCTTGTACACATTTTTTCTCGAAGCAACTGCATGAAAGCATGAATGGATGTATGACCAATTAGAAAACACACATTCTACTTGTGTGAAAGGAGCAGACATTTTCAGAATTTTCAAAGATAAATTACACAAATCTTGGTGATAATACTCTAAAATACTATGGGGTCAAGATATTTTTCAAACACAAATTTTTACATATCTCAGTCCTTTGTTGAAGCACATAAGGACTGCTTATGCCTTCTTGGCTCAACTCATCTAATAGAAAATCTTGTACATTTTGAAACCTTTTTCTAGAGAGCAAAAGTGGAGCATCATTACATTACTTGTAAAGAAGACAAAAAGCAGTCACAACATGTATATTAAGAACCATTTCTCTCCTTGGTTCCATATTATTTTTAACCTTCTGAAATTGGCTGGAATTTTTCAAATTCAACCACAAATATATGAAGTGTCTGACTTCTGAGAAATATCATTAATTAGTGTAAAATTGGGTCAATCTGCTTAATTTTACCTTGAACCTCATCAAGATACTCACCATCAAAAATGAATGTTTTGACAACTGGATTTTAAACTACTGTCATTTGCAATGAGGTATTTCATGAGTGGTTAATTTTTTATGAAACAGACTAATGAATATCTTTATGAACACCAATGAGTATTACAAGGAGCTTTTATTCTACAACCACCCTGCTCTACCAAGGTCTTCTCAAAATATACTTGCTTGTATTCCTTTAGTATAATTTTTTACCTTAATTACAAGACTTTCATCCAAAACACCTTTTGTAAGCAGCCCACATGACTATTATAATTACTGTGCCAAAGAACTGTTATGCCTATTTTCAACACTTTAGATGCACTGTCAGATAGGACAAGAGTTATACAACACTTTGCTTAACAATATCACTAAGCTTACAACTTGTTTCTGCTTCTCCACTTAAATCTCAATTGTGCATTAACAAATGCTTAGGTATGTCCAGCATTATATAAAATAGTTACTACAGTTTTTATGGTTATTGGGTTTGTACTTCCAACCATCAGTTAATAATACACTATCTGGATCAATTTTTTTTCCTTACTCATTGTAATGCATTCTCCATTATCAAGTAAGGTGATTGCTAATGATTTGTGACTGGTAAATAGCACAACCAGGGCAAACATTACACTCAAAAAATGAGGCTATCAGTATTCAGTTTAGTTATTTAATATGTTTATCTGAAACCCTGTCAACAAAACTATCTAATGAACAACTCTTTCTCCACTTTCACCGATGAAAATAAATTACCAGTGGTAGCAATGCTTAGTTACTTCACCTCGCCATTCGATGAAAATGCATGGAAGATTACCTGTGATGAAGAACAACTGGAATTGGATGCTCAGAATTCCTGGTTCTCCCTGAAACTTACATTCCTGTTTATATTCTGCCAGCTGTTAATATTGTGAACAGCTTCCATCAACCGTTTTATTACCTGTATAATGTCCAAATCCCTATTAAGATTCATAATAATGGTACTGGTATTTTCTGTTTGCAAACCCCTCTGCAGGAAAAAGAAGAAGAAAGAAAAAAAAAACACATACATACATATAGTGGATAGCCCTCATTTATTTTCAAAAGTTTTATTAACTTTTCTGCTGAGCTATATTGTCAAAGTTAAACTTATGGCTATACATTTTCCAAATAATTAGGGGAAAAATTATGGAGTACAGCAACTAAAGTAGAGGTTAAGTTACAACTGTTGTGTAACTAGAGAACTACATGTATCATATGGAATTAGCAGACTATCGCACTATTATTATGTAAAGGAGATATTACTAGTTCAACTTCATGCTTACCTATATTATTATAACCGGGAAACTGAAGTATTTGTTATTTTTCATTCACACATTGCATGTGCATTCTTCTACAATTGAATAAAAATCAAATTCTCGAAATTATAATTCGATCTTCTTTATGCGGTGTACGGTTTTGGAATACAGATGAAAAACAGAATTGTATATACTATATTCACATTTACAGTCCACAATATGCATAAAGGTGTAAAAACACAACACGAAAACACGTTTTTTGTATGTTTCCCACCAACTGCACTGTCACTAAATAATTGCGCAGAAGCAATGCGCAGACTCAAATTCTTTTTGTTTGTTTGTTGTTTTTTTTTTAATGATGTTTAACGCTCGTTTTTACTATTGAGGCACCACTGGCAGTGGACACTGATGATATATGAAATGAAATGATAAATTGGAAAAGATTTTTTAAGAAAGGAAACGTTCCAGTCCTAAATTTAGTACCTAGTAAATTTTCCATTTATGAGGACTGAGGAAAACCTGGAAGAAACCTCAGTAAGGGAAGACGGTCTTGGCGGTAATCCAACCCAGATCTCCCGCTCACGAGTCCGTGCCTTAACGACCTCGGCCACCTCTGGCGGTCGATTCAAGTTAACTCGTCATAAAAAACAGTTTATACACTTTTCTACGCTGAATATAGTTATTGAAAAAGTTTAAGGCTTGTTGTTGATGTTCCATGTTTGGATTTAGCCTCTGTATTAGGTATTTAGTTTTATAAAACTTATGTGCGGAAAAAATTGAAAATATGTAAAATCATATCTGATTTAATGTACCTTTTCTCATGAATTTATTCCAGTACATAATTACAATTATTTGTTTTTACATTAAAACTTCGTTTGCATGAACTCACTTAGGGCGAACAGTCGTTTAACAAGGAAACAAACATGTTCCAGCAGACACGCGATGTTTATATGAAAATATTTAGGATGTAAGAAAAAAAACTATTGTCTAAACTTGGAGAAACAATCCTCATGCATACAGGATATAAAAAAAAATATGAACATGTGTCTGGAATGACTTTATTTCCTTTTAGACCTCTTTTTTACATCTGTACTACACAACAGAATTTTAAAAAACAGAATTACGCAAAACAGTAAATCATATGAAATGTTCAAAATATCCTCCGCTAGCACAGATGCATCCATCAAGCCACTATCGCCTGGACCCCCCTCATGTGCTGATGTATCCCTGGAGTATCTCGAATTGCAGAATACGAGCACGGAGACTCTCTACACCTTCGGCTAATCCATAGATCATATGAGCATCTGCCAATTCCGTATTTCAATAACTAACTTTATATACATGAAACGAGGTCCGTAAACACATAGAACTGACACTACGTGCTCGGTGCTACGTCTAACAATGAAGTGAGTAGCGTAACAAGTAGACTATGTGGTACAGCAACGACCATAATACCCCTACTCCATTTTATCAGAGGTAAAAGCGAATCTTACCTACTGTACGTGTTAAACTCTATTCTGTTGTGGGGTTATTGCCATATTGCTTATGCTGTCATTTTAGCTTACATATCATATCGTGTAAGCGAAGTTGTAGACAGAGGGTTCTAACAATGAAATAAAGCATTTCTGGACCCATGTTCCATAACATATTTGTACCATATTTAAAGAATGTTTCTTCAAAGCTTTGACATTGTACATGGGCTAAAACAAAATTGGGTTATCACGAATTACGAATTATTTAGTCACTTTCGTCGTTAGATGTTATCTAATCTGAACCTCCTGAGGTTTTTGTATGTTGTTACATGTAAAGTAATATATTCAAAACCAAAAGTTATTTCTTTTCTTTAACGCAGTAAAAATATGCTCATCTACCTGTAGTAAGATACCAGGTATAGCTAAGAGTGAACTGAACTAAATATTATGAGGGAAGTTGAGAGGGCTGCATTGAAGAAAACGACAGTTACTAAGAACTATTGGGTCTCCAAAACTATCTTAACATAAATACTTAAGAAGTCGTGCGCAAATAATTAAGGCAATTGAATCAGGTTCCGGAATGAAATGCACACCAATTCTTAGTGCTATTTACGAAGACTTCAAAACGTTATATTTAGAACGGATCAACCACATGTGCCCTTCCGGAGTACTAAGTTAGACTTTATAATCCCATCGAAAGCAAATTTGTGTGCCAAATATGTAGACATTGTTTAAGACTTCAGTTTTTCCGTCAGTTGGCTATACTGGTTCCAAAATATACTCTACATTTCAACTTTATTTATTTGCAGTACACAGAGTTGACAAAGAAAACGGGGAGAAAAAATAGACGGTTACAAAAATATGCCGCAGTTATGGAAAGGTATTTCTCGTGTGTTGTGTTCAATGTAACTGAAAATATACATTTTTTATAAAATATAACATTATTTTTTCAGCCGCACATTGGAAATAAAAGATAACTAATGTCATGGTGGAATTCGCAAAAAAGTTTTTTATTGTTTTCCTTGTATGGCATATCACGCTAATTAAAAATGCAAACACTTCTATCTACTCTTAGTATAAAATATTAATATTTTTTATTTAAGTTTGTGCAACATTTTGCTCTTCACCCCATGGATATATCGCAAGATATTTAACGAATTACACACAGACACAAAATATAATATTGGTTGGATTAGTGTATATGTATGTTGTTAATACATTTCAAGTCTTTGGATTTGTAATTATTTGACGAACACTTGCATTTCTGTTACTGAGATAGCTGGGTCAGCACTGGATTTGCAGCTTACATCTATTGAGGAGATGAAAGATTGTTTGGTTGTGTTAATCAGGTGATGGAGTATTTCCAATTTTGTAAATACGCTGCAGGAACTTGTCATTATTTGTTATAAACTTTATTAGGACAAATAAAGGACTGATGTTGGACTGTTGTCTGAAGAAGCCGTTTGGAATGCGGACTTTGGTATGACAAGCTTTATAAGAAGTGATGTATAACTACATCCAGATATCTGTAGTACTGCACGATTTTGGAGAATCGGTCCCATTTCCAGTTTTGTGTCTTATGCAGTCTCTTTGCGCTAGAAAATCGGCATGTTCACGACACCCCACTTGCAAAGGGATATTCTGCAAGACACTGTGAGCTCTATTGCCACAAGTTCTTTTTTATTTATTTCGTTTATTTAAGGACGCTGTATAACATCTCAGGTCATCAGCGTCCCATTCAATTCAGGACGTGAAACAGCCGATAAATTTCGCTCAGAGGCCTCTTCTTTCAGGCTTAAGGTTCTTTCACATGCCGTAAATCTACGACACGAGACCCACAGCTATACTTCCCTTCCAAAGGAAGACGTACTTAGGATTTTTACGCCCGAAAAAATCGATAGATCCTGGACGGGATTGAAGCCAAGATCTTGGGTCTACGAGACAAGTATGGCTTCCACTTCATCACCAGGACCGACACCCTGACCTTGATTGAAGTTACAAGTTACAAGTTATCAGGTGATAGTACATCAGTAAAATTTGCCCATCAAGCAAGTGTATTTACATTGCGAGAACTGTCTTCAGATGAAAGTGAGGAAGACAATATATTTCCTCTTATCCGTCCAGAAGTTCCGCTGCAGCTTGCCAAGTCGCCATAGCTATCTTTCGCTGAAGGCCAGGATGGACGAAACGTCAGCAAAACCAATCCTTGAGACATGACCTTCACTGGAAGACAACAGTCATTTACACCGTCCGTGAGGGCCTACTTATTCATTTTTTAAGTCGTTACTGTGTTTACAGAATTATTAATACCGTTGATGGTGAAAATAATAGATATTTCGGTTCCTGCCAGCGAAAGCAAGGCACTTTCTCCAGAAAATGGTATGTTATGGTTACTTTACTAATAATTTGAAACAAAGTACACATACGAGTATATAAACGTTTATGGTAAATATTGTATTTTAAAATTTTAATCCTCGATTAGCACACATTTCAACGTAAATCATTGACATTCCGGCCCCTTGGAATACACAAATACGAGGTTTTATATTATTATCAGTACAATGTAATTTAACGAATCTGATGCCAATGTGTTGATCTGCACTATTTTATAACCCAACATTTATCAACAAGGAAGAAAATTCTGCATATTCTTTAAAGGATTCACCTAAAAAGTCAAAACTTTCCTTAGGGTTGTGTGAACTATAAAATAGGACTGGAACAAACTACTGAAAGTGAGGAAATCTGTCTTTTCACATATCCTACTTCAATGGTTATATCCGTGAGCACTTGCAGACAGATTTGGTGAATTACAAAGGGAGCTATCGACTCATTCAGAGTGGGGATCCCTCCCCAAGACTAGGGGAATTCCTAACACTCGGATCTCACGTTTCTGGAAGTTTTTGAGTGTTTGGCGAATGACTGCAGTAGAAACTGATGAGAAATTACTTGGTAGAGTTCTAGTGGTCTGTCGTGTTATATTGTAAGTAATGAGATATCTGACAGTTGTTCTGCATATATTGAGGTTAGTTAAATACAGTTCACGTGAAGTTGTTTATGGGTATCAATAAATAAAGCACGTCAATCTAAATACTCACTCTAGACCAATCGCCACGGGTGACCGAAGTCGTTAAAGCGCGGACTCGTGAGCGGAAGATCTGGGGCTCGAATCCCGCCAGGACTCATCCCCGAGTGAGGTTTTTTCCAGGGTTTCCTCAGGCTTCATAACTGGCAAATGCCGGGGAGATACCCTAAACTTAGGCCTGGAATGTTTCCTTCCTCAAAGAAAAATGCTTTCCCAACTTATCGTTTCATCTCATGTATCATCAGTGTTCACTGTCTGTGGTGCCAGAGTAGTAAAAACGGGCGTTAAACACTAGCCATTCGCTCTAGACCTCGTAGCGCCTAAAATAGACATTTCCGACCAGTGCTTCCCTACCTCATAATAATCGGTTTGGACTTAACTATCACGTGTAATAATTAGACCCAAGCGGTTTAGGGCACTCTTTATAGTAGCAGATAAAGCACAGGAGTTATAAATAATAAATATTTAAGTGTATATATATATATATAAGGAAATGCACATAAAAAGATTATATAAAATAAGATTTATTTGACCAGCACAAAACAATAAATATTTTATGTGCAAGTTGCAGTACATAACAATACAAATAAATACAATCCGTGACTTTCAGTGCAGTAAAATTACTTCATATGTTTCATTGACGTGCAAAAGATATGACTTCGGATACAAGTCTTGAAGTGTTGAAATAAACCTTGGCACATTTTAGCCATAAATACCATAATAGGGTGGTTCCAGTGTTGTAGTAGGTGCCATTGTTGTGGTAGTTGTGGTAGGTTCCATTGTTGTAGTAGTTGGCGGAACTGCAATAAGGGAATTCGGTTTTATTTTTGCAATACAACATTATCATATAAATACCCACAATTTTGCTACCTTAATTGTACTTCGATTTAATTAATATGCTTATGTTAGAATTTTAGGCGGTTAAATAAATGTTTTTATTCTAATATGTATATGCAAATAATAGACATTAAATTAATTTCAGCATTACTGGCGGCCAAGGAAAATACTTGAAAAACATTTAAACTATAACTAAAATTAATAATAAAAAGAGCAGTTGTCTTACTTTCTAAATCAAACAGCAGGCAAGAAATATTCCAATGACTTGAATTAGGATATAACACATTTCCCTTGAGATTAAAGACTGAGCATAATCGATATTAAGATTTATAACGTGTATTAAAGTTATGTTTGCGGATTTGCCAATGAGCAAAACATTCAACTGAATTTTGTTTTTCATAAAAGAGTATTTGATGCACCGGCACTAAAAATATTAAAATAAAAATATTAGATAACATAAAATGGCTTAAGGAGACTAGTTTTTATATTATAAAACTAATCTAATGTTATTGATCAACATACCTGGATAATAACCACAGCCGCTAGCCTGGAAAAATATTAATTATAAAAATCAGTGCAAGAAATTCAAAATAAAATCCTTAATATTAATTTAAACTTTTTAAAGTTTAGGATTATTTAAAACATTCTAATATTATAAATATGGACCGAATGAATATTTGGAAACACTACATTAAGTTTTATAATTTAAATTTCTCATATTCTTTTTAAGGAAATTATATTAATAAGGTATCATTAAAAGGTAAACCTTATTTGATATCCTACTGAAAATTCAAAACGGATTAACGAATAAATTTTTAATTATTATAAGGGGTTAATTATGTGTTGAAAATAATGAATATTAGAGCAAACCACTGTGGGATACGACAGCCCTATACTTTTATATTCACACGATGTGAAAAATTGAATATTTCAAAGTCTTCATTATATGCTACGTCTTTTCATTTATACGTTCAGCAGAAACCTGGTACCTTTCAAAATATGCAAAAATTATTAATGCACTGTAAATGCACAGCATATTTAAACAGATGATATTCAATGTTTTTCAAAAATACTTCAGTTTAGGCAAGTTAAAAGATGCTAAATTATACATTTAAAAATCATGTATCAAATGCATTGAAAAACTTATCGGAAAGATATTTATGAATACGTTTCTGTGTTTAGTTGATGTTTCTAGCACAGGATTATTGCGTTGGTAATGAAACAGTTTCAGTGCTGAAGAGTGTATTTGGATATACTTACCATTCTCTTAGCTCGGTGTAAAGGTGAAGCTGATATAACTGAAAATAAAATGATAAAATATCAA
Organism: Metallyticus violacea; assembly: GCA_030762175.1. Taxonomy (NCBI): domain Eukaryota; kingdom Metazoa; phylum Arthropoda; class Insecta; order Mantodea; family Metallyticidae; genus Metallyticus; species Metallyticus violacea. Next base: position 39,790,301 of record CM060839.1, read on the forward strand.
TGAAAAATGATAAAATATCAATGAGAAATGAACGCATTTTTATTTTGATATACTTAACACCCAGGAACAAATGCGCCCTATTGAGAACTAAGGTGTTGAATGTCACACATCACATTCTTAACTTTGTACTTCACCTTCTTTATAAGAATAGCACGTGGATAAATTTCAACACTGACTTAACAAATAGGGCCTATGTCTGTGTGCATGATACTTTCAAAGTCAAGTTAAGTTCAAAGCCCTTTATAGTTCTGACATTCCATGCAAGTGAAAAAAGTTTGTCCATGGAAATTTCATCCTGGATATCAACGTCATAAGTTGATATGTGTGGTGGAGACAGTGAAATTTTGTTCTGGAGAAGAAGAAAGAAGACATTTCAATTGTTCTAAACCTTTTCTGGTCTATCGAAATGTGCAGACATCCACATTATGTACTTTCTTTAACTAGGACATCTGAAAGCTTCGATTGCTGTTAACAGTTGCATTTGATATGATAATCACAATAATGGATGATCAATAATATTTTTAGAAGGATCTAAAATGATGTGGATGGGTTCTTTAAAGGAACAATATCATTAAATTGTGTCAGGATGCTACTAACAAAATAAAAGGCACTTGAACGATTATATTACCTAATGTGGGATAAATACACACATTTAATGTAGAAGTTTCCATCAAAACTGCATTGAAAGAAGTTGTCAATTCAATTAATGGAGATATTTAGAAAACATCTAGCACATTAATTATTGAAATAAAAGTTAAGGTGGCGAGTCCAAAAGAAATCAAATACAAGCAAGAGTTTAATTTACAGCTCATAGAATAGTTCATCATGGAGTGTTATGTGCTGGGTGCCTATAAGTTCCATTACGCTCCATTTGGGTTGCTTTGAAGCTCCCTGTACTGAGAATAAACTACCTTGTCTAGCAAATATTCGCCTAAAATTTAGACAATTAAAAACAACTTTGGAGTGATCTATTCTTTAAACTATAGCCATTAGAACTATCCTGCATTTTTTTAAAATTCTATATTTATGAATAGCTTGCATGTGCGTCTTTTTCTTTTGTTTGTTATGAGCATCGTGTAATGTAGTTTAGGAACATAACCACATTCAGCAACATGACGTTGTAACTACAAGGTTTTCACTAGTATGCGAAAGTTAAGACTGAATGTTCAATGTACAACTGAATGAAAGCCTCTTGAAAGAGAGAAAAATTGTATGGTACTCACCAGTTGCAAGAGCAACAATGCAAATAAAGAAGAAACAGATGTACTTGACTGCCATGTTGTAGGTAGCGAGTGTGGTCTCAGTCACTTCAGTCAGCAATTTATACCCCAACATTGCTACTAATCTCAAAATAAAATCTTATCATTTTCTCTTCCTGTAAGTCTCTATAATTTCCCCAATTCTGTAATCGGTTGACCCTGACAATATTCTTAATCTTTATACAGTTTATCTTACCGGAATTACATGCAACGTCAGATATGCACAGATAGGCTAAAAGGTCATAATTTAAGACATCACAAACCTGAGAGATAAAAATATGGGTGGGGGAGGGGGGTATTAGCTGAGTAGAGCGCAGTAAACTTATACAGAATTTGTGAATTTTAATCACATGACAATGTATTAAAATTATAAATCAATATCTGTTTAACATTCACCCCATAATTCGAAGAACTGCCGGAAGTTGAAATTACTTACGTTTACAAACTTATTTCCTTTCATTAATGTAGTTAGTTTAGTTTTTTCTCCTAGATTTCCAAAACATAAAAAATGCAAATTTTAAGCTTAAGTACAAATATGCTAATGTACTCATCAAAATTTAGAACAAATGGAACATAATATCAGAAGAAGAAAATTCTTAACATATCATTTCAGCAACTGCCACTATTTGAGTAACGTTACTAACATTGCAGCGGTCATAATTATATTGGTTTTAAACGCATTTGCTGCAAATTAACATTTTTATTATTATATTACACTAATTTAAAAAGTTATAGTATACCCTTGGGCACGTCCAATGCTGGGTACAGCTGTTATTTTCTTGCAACCAGACATAGTTAATTATGCATAATGAATAGAGATATCATTTTCTACATTATCGTGAGGTTGTCTTATCATCAACCATGCACTATGTCTAAAACTGAACAGTACTTAGCGTTCAGCGTATAACAACAGCAGGTTTCTAGAATGAAAGCCCCAAACTGATGTCATGTTATATAACTTGAGTCAGGCTTATGCTGATAAGTTTGTCCGATGCAATTTTTCCATTTCCAGTAATGACTTGCAAATTTCGCAGCAAAATTGCGAAAATATAAAAAAAAAAAAATACATTTTTAAACGTATGTGGAACACATTTTCTACCACTTTTACTAAGAAATTCTTTGTGAATTTTTAAAAAAAATATATATTTTTTTTTCATGTTTTGCTCACTTCTGTTTGGAAATTTCCATGATGTATTTATAATATTAGTTTAATGTTTTTTATCTAAATTGATTCTCTTTAAATGAAAATGAAAGAAAATAAGGTGTAATGCGGTGTTTCTTAGAATTGCAACACTATAAAAATCATGCATTATTTAAACCACCCCATCAATCAGATATTAGAATTTTATTCACAAAAGCTAGTACATTATGTCATGTTTTTTTCAAATTCCTTTAAAAAATTTCTTTCATCTATTTTGTCCATAATGTGCAAACATTGTTATGAATAATGTAACCTTTATTATGCTATTTCCTAAAACTACAGGGTACAGTGAACACAATTTTTTGGTGTTTGTATAAGGGAAGAATATTACAAACTGATTTACATTTCATTTAAAAATTTTAATAATGATTTAGATTTTGAAAGAATCACCAATATTTTATAACTTATTAAAAGAATATTTTACTTAATATTGTGTTTGAAAGTACTTCAAATTGATTTAAGGCACACGAAAAAGAAGCGCCTATACTTCACATTCCAAGTTGAAAATTTCCTGAGAAAAAATGCATTACACGAGTAAAAACTTAATTTATGAAAATGAGAAATAGAAATTTTGCATTTTGTATCTAATTTAATTTTGCTTTATGGCATGTCTTCTGATACTATTAGAGGTCACGCATCCCATAATTATATTTTTCTTCACCATCCTTACTTGCAACTGTTTTTCTTTCCTCTCTTCTTTCTTGTTTCACACTTTTTATCATTAAGAAATCTGTCGTCGAATGCTTACTTCGTTCAGTTTTTTACACACTAAATTCCAAAAATTAATTCTTCTTTCCCTTGGAAGTTTACTTCTTGTTATGTTTCCATCTTTGAAGCACCTACTGCTTCATTAACGGCGTTTTCACTGTTGGTTTGGATGCAAAACTTGTCTCAGGACATCTATTCCAAACGAAGAAATTCAGAAACATGCTTACAATTTGGATTTTCCGAGAAGTAATACACTGCAGAGATCTCTCTATATGGGTCAATTGTTTTCAAGCCAGGCAAATCTCCAGGTTAGGATACAAACAACACGCATCTTTAAAGACATTAGATAGTCAAAAGGGCATAAAATGCACAGACGTTAGAACTTTGTAGAAGTAGATGTGACTCTGTGATGCAGTTTATCTGTTGGACGTCTCAGTTTTAAAAGCACTAAAAGAAAAACTTCATTTTGGTTTTTTCGTAATAATATCTCCTTAAAGTAAACACAAATGAAATAGTTTGAAATTTACTTAAGAATTTATAAACTGTTTATTCGAACGTTTTCCGGGTCCCTGCAGTCAGTGCTTTAGTATGGGGGATGGTTGAAGCGGGGAGACGGCGACCCCAAAATATTTCGGGTTTTAACACTTTTAACAACAATGACATTTGCAAATAACTTGTCAACCTAACATGCAGATGAGACGATTGTTACAAGCAAACATAACGTTCCCAAGTACCTTTTTTTTACGGAAGGTACTCTACTAGAGTAAAGGTAAGTTCCTCCTAAATATGTTCTCAATTAAAACTTGCCTGCAGTTATGAAACAATATTTATTCCGTTGGTAACACTGTTACTCTTTCTGCGGCTTGAAGTGTCTAGGTGTACTCAATACTCCAGAAATCACGTTCGTACCTGGCGCCATATCTATAGTCCATTAATTGTTTGAAGACCTATATATAATACAAAGAACCCTTTGTGATTACTTAAAAAATATATCTAAAGTTGCTAATTACAATGTAGACAGTGACATGAGGAATGTATAAATTTATATAAAACTTAATTTGCACATAAATATATTATTGATCATCACATTCAGTACCTTCAGTACCAATTGAGTGGTATTAACATTTCATGCTACAGATTGCTACAAAAAGCAATTTTTACTTTGAGTGTCTTTTGCTAAGAAGTATTTTTGGTGTGAGTTGAAAAAAATGAACAAAAGGATTTGAGATAATCTATTATAATGTCTGTAAATTTTTAGCTTGTAATAAGAAACTAGAAACATTTAATATATTGACTTACAAGTATAATTAACAGAGCTGGTTGGTAAACGAGATGAAATAAATTGTTAACAGTCTTGATAAAATGACTGTTAATGCCTCACGGTTACCTAATAATAGCAAACAATAATACACTGTATATAACGGCAACATGTGCTCTGAAACACTTTTTCATTGTGTAAATGTGAACAGAATGAATTGTGTTTAACGGCCGTTTTTGCTACTGAGGCACCACAGGCTATGGGCACTGGTGATACATGAGATGAAATGATATATTGGGAAAGGATTTTTTTTAAGGAAGGAAACGTTCTAGGCCTAAGTTTAGGATACCTCCCCAGCAATTGCCATTTATGAGGACTGAGGAAAATCCGGAAAAAACATCGGTCAGGGAGGACGGTCCTGGCGGTATTCGAATCCAGACCTCCCGCTCACAAGTCCGTGCCTTAACGACCTCGGCCACTCGTGGCGGTTGTGTGAATAGATGAAGATGATAATAACGCATTATTATTATTATTATTATTATTATTATTATTATTAAAGGAAACAGAGAAGTGTTTAGAAAGAAAGTTGCAGAGATGAAGGATTTGTCTTAAGAAAAACCAAACAGAACAACAAGCGAGTGAGAGAATGAAAGAATACTGGCGGCATCAGGAGAAAGAACTTGCGAAAGGGAAGGAAGTTCTGTAACTGTAGCTTATAGTTGACTTAACGTATTAAAATATTATTAATATTTCTAAACAATTCGATACCTAGGCACTTAGGAAATAATAATCTTATTTTAAAATGTAGTTTCAAAATTGTATTTTTCACAAGAGAGAGCTATCAATATATATATATATATATATAAACGACTATCTCTTTTTCCCGTATTATCGTAGTTTCATTAAATTGAAATGTTTCTACTGTGGTAATCATCACAAAATAGTTTTATTCAGTCGCAACTGCGATATTTATTGTATAGTAACCATCATTAAAAATTATATCATATATAACAACAATATGTAGTAAATAAATATAATTAAACTTATTGACGCAGCATACAGAATCTATTTGTAATTTAATGCAGTGCCTTGATTAATAAAATTATTTGTTTGTAAACAGAACAGCAAACACGACAGCAATAGAATATTATGATATTTGTTTAAAATATTATACTTATTGCATGAGCAACTGTTTAATAAACGAGCAAAAAGAGTTTAGAAATTTTAACGAATGCTTAATTTGCATAACATTATGATTGAGTTTAATACACTAATATTTATATCGGAATTATAAAAGTATATGATAAAATTGCATTAATATATCTTTTAATTAATTAGTCTGAAGTCCATACATCCTTTCATTATATTTATAGCGCCCTTTATTAACGTATATTATTTAGTTCGTTTCTCTTATTGTTAACGAAGATGGATTTACTGCAATATTTAGCTAAGTTGAAAAGGCTTTATTGTTATTAATATTCGAAAAGCATATGCTTTTACCTTTATAATCTATGAGAATTTTATATTTTTTCTATAACTAAGTATTCTGCAATTAAGATGAATAATTGATTCTGTTTTTAGTAATGATTAATTATTTTCATAATATTATCCCAACATAATTTTAAAACAATTGAATGACGTTATTGTTACTATGGTAATTTTATATCACTAATATCAATTGTAAGATTTTTTTAATTATTTAACAAATAATAAAGATTTGTAGTTCTTGTATACAAAAATAATTTATTTAATAGTGGACAGCAAACAATCCATGCAATTATTCACAAAAATGCTGTTTATTTCATTACTTTTTTCTAATACAATTGAGTGGAGGCAACTTCCTTTTTCTCAGAGGGCTTATTAGAACAGTAACCATTACACTGAACACTCCCAACAAGAAACATAGACAGGCTGAGAAACCTTGCAACTAATATTTAAAACCATATCAGCTCACACTTCTCCGCTGTTTTGATAAAAGCACCTTCCTTTAGTTTAGCAGTAGTTGGAGGGGGAGAGGATTCACAAAAACTGTTCGACCTTCCAAAATTCTTTAGTGTGATAAACGCAATCTGATCGGTAAATGAGGAACTCTGGAAACTTCCTACAAACTCATCACAAACAGGTTAAGTGAGCTATGTACTCCTCATTGACAGCAAATTGTTGGAGTTGTGGGGAAGCTTCTGCAGTTTCTCAGCCTGCATGTAAATCCTGCGTAGGAAACCTGCATACAAGTTCAATATAATGTGGCTTATATTGTATGTGTTTTCTTATGTTGTAATATTTATGAATTATCAAAAATAAAGTGTAGGAAGTTCCTCACCCTATTTTTTTTATCTAAAGTGATTCAACAAATATTATTATTTTTATAGCGAACAATTCATATGATTCCAACATATAAACGCTTTTTCTATCTTTTAACCCAGAAAACCTCTACAGTAATTCTTATAAGCGTAGCTGGATTGAACCTCTGTATATGAGTTATGAACTTCTAATTCAAGAATAAATTGAAACATACTTAGTTCGTCCTATCAGATATTCAAGTAAACTTTAATGTTCATTCTAAAGTTATAACAAGAGCCAAAGAGCTCTTTGCTTTTACACCACAGTTTATGGTTTTACTACAGCAAAGTATAGTAGAGCGGATCAGCCAATGTGCACTTCCGGGGTACTTAAGGTAGACTTTATAATCCTATCGAAAGCAAATTACTGTGCCAAAAATGTGGACAATGTTTAACACTTCATTTTTTGCGTCAGTTGACTGTGCTGAATCCAAAGGAGACTCTACATTTCATGTTTACTTTCTGTGGTACACAGAATTGTACTTAGAATTTTTACGCCTAAAAATTCATCGACCTTTTGCAGGTTGTTGTTGATTAGTTTATTTACGGAAGCTCTTAGACTCACAGCTCATCAGCGTCCCATTCAGCTCAGGGCATGAAACGGAGGACAAACTTTTCTCAGAAGCCTCTTTTTTCAGGTTGAGGTTCTTTATCGTGCCGTAAATCTACGACATTGGTTGATTGATTGATTGTTTTATGGACGCTGTTTAACATCTCAAGTCATCAGCGTCCCATTCAACTCAGGGCGTGAAACGGCCGACAAATTTTGCTCAGAGGCCTCTCTTTCAGGCTTGAGGTTCTTTTTCGTGCCGTAAATGTACGACACGGGATCCACGACTTTACTTCCCTTCCGAAGGAAGCCATACTTAGGATTTTGACGCCCGAAAAAATCCATCGGTCCTGACCGGATTCGAACCCGCGTTCTTGGGTGTAGGAGGCAAGTACTGTTACCACTACACCACCTGGACCGACACCCTGTCTGGGAAAGAAGTTACAGTTCTGAGGAATAGCTAATATGGTGATAGTACATCATTGAAATTTGCCCATCAAGCAAGTGTATTTACACTGCGAGAATTGTCTTCAGATGAAAGTGCGGAAGACAATATATTTCCTCTTATCCGTCCAGAAGTTCCGCTGCAGCTTGCCAAGTCGCCATAGCTGTCTTCCGCTGAAGGCCAGTATGGGCGAAACATCAGCAAAACCAATCCTTGAGACATGGCCTTCACTGGAAGACAGCAGCCATTTACACTGTCCGTGAGGGTATACTTATTCACTTTTTTAAGTCGTTACTGTGTTTACAGAATTATTAATACCTTTGATGGTGAAAATAATAGACATTTCGGTTCCTGCCAGCGAAAGTAAGGCACTTTCTACAGAAAATGACATGTTATGGTTACTTTACTAATAATTTGAAACAAAGTACATGTACGAGTATATAAACGTTTATGGTAAATATTGTAATTTAATATTTTAATCCTCGATTAGCACACATTTCAACATAAATTATTGACATTTCGGTCCCTTAGAATACATAAATACGAGGTTTTACCGTAATTTAATATCTTGTATATTATTATTAGTTCAATGTAATTTAACGAATCTGATGCCAATGTGTTTGTCTGAGTTATTTTATAACAAGCAAGCAGAACTCTGCATTTGCTTCAAAGGATTCTGAGGGGGGAGAGAGAAAGAAAATCGTTTCTTACATCTAATAGGTCAAAACTTTGCCGGGTGGTGTGAACTATAAAATTGCACTGGAATTAATTTCTTAAAAATAGAAACTCTGTCTTTTCTCATATTCTACTTCAATTATTATGTCCGTGGGCACTTGGAGACAGATTTGGTGAATTACAAAGGGAGCTATCGCCCCACGGTGAGCGCGATAACCGGAATTCACGTTTCCGGATGTTTTTGAGTGTTTGGTGAATGACTGCGTTAGAAATTGCTTGGTAGAGTTATAGTCGTCTGCCGTGTTATACAGCAAATAATGAGATATCTGACAGTTGTACTGCATTTGTTGGGGTTAGTAAAATACAGTTCTCGTGCAAGTTGTTTATAGATATCAATAAATAAAGCACATCAATCTAAACAAATACTCGCTCTAGACCTCATAGCGCCTGAAATAAACATTTCCGACCAGTGATTCCCGACCTCATAATAATCTGTTCGGACTTAACTATCACGCGTAATAATTACACCCAAGATATTTGGGACACTCTTTATAGTAGCAGATAAAGCACAGGAGTTATAAATAATATTTATTTAAGTGTATATGCATTTTCAAGATAATGGAATAAACAAAGGAAGATTATATAAAATAAGATTTACTTTATTTGACCAGTACAAAACAATAAAATGTTATGTGCATGTTGTAGTACATAACAATACAAATAAATACATTCCGTGCATCTCAGTGCAGTAATAAATACTTCATATGCTTCATTGACGTGCAAAAGATTTAACTTCGGATACAAGTCTTGAAGAGTTCTAATAAACCTTGGCACATTTTACCCATAAATACCATAATAGGGAGGTTCCGTTGTTGTAGTAGTTGGCGGAACTGCAATAAGAGAATTCAGTTTTAGAATTTGTAATACAATATTGTTATATAAAATCCATAATTTTGCTACGTTAATTTCATTTCGATTTAAATAATATGCTTAAGTTTGTGATAAATCTTTTAGAATTTTAGGTGATTAAATAAATGTTTTGTTGTAATCTGTATATGTAAATAATAGACACTAAATTAATTTCAGCATTACTGACGGCCTAGGAAAATAATTGAAAAATATTTTAACTATAACTAATATTAATAACAAATGAGCAATTGTCTTAATATATAAACCAAATGGAAGGCAAGAAATATTCCATTGACATGAATTAGGATATGATACTTTTCCCTTGAGATTAAAGACTGAGCATATATCGAGTAAGTTTTATAACGTGTATGTTTGGAAATTTGCCAATGAACAAAACTTAACTTAATTTTGTTTTTCATAAAAGTGTATTTGATGCACTGTCACTAAAAATATTAAATTAAAAGCATCAGAAAACATATAAGGGCTTAAGGAGACAAATATATTTATATTATAAAATTAATCTAATATTATTGATCAACATACCTGGATAATAACCACAGCCGCTAGCCTGGAAAAAACATTAATTATAAAAATCAGTGCAAAGAATTCAAAATAAAATTGTTCATATTCATTTACCATTTTACTAAACTTTCAGGGTTATTTAAGCACTGAATATTATAAATGATATCAGATTAAATATTTAGAAACACTACATTAAGTTTTTATATTTAAATATCTCTTTTTTCTTTTTAATGAAATTATACTAATAAAGAGCAAACTGCATATGATGTCCTTCTGAAAATTCAAATAGATTAAAAAATAATATTTTAATTATTATAAGTCGTTAAGTAGATGTTAAAATAAAACTAAAAATAATAACGAACATTAGAGTAAACTGCTCTGGAATACGACGTTATAATGCTATAATACAGGATGTGAAAAATTGAATATTTCAAAAGCTTTATTTCCATATTACGCCTTTCTATTTATCAGTCCAGAAGAAATGTGATATATTTCAAAATATATAACAATTATTAAAATACTGTAAATTTACAGTATATTTAAACCGATGATATTCAATTTTTTTTTCAAAAATATTCAGTTTAAGCAAGTTAAAAGATGCTAAATTATCAATTTAAAAATTATGTATCAAATGCATTGAACACTATATATAATATATAAATATATCGGAAATATATTTATGAATTATAGGATTATTGCGTTGGTAATGAAACGGTTTCAGTGCTGAAGAGTGTATTTGGATATACTTACCATTCTCTTAGCTCGGTGTAAAGGTGAAGCTGATATAACTGAAAATAAAATGATAGATATCAATGAGAAATGAACGCATTTTTATTTTGATATACTTAACATCCTGGAACAAATGAAAATCACACATCACATTCTTAACTTTGGTACTTCACCTTCTTTATAACAATAGTACGTGGATAAATTTCAACACTGACTTAACAAATAGGACTGTGTGAATGACATTTCAAAGAAAAGGATAATGAAGATGTCCTTTACAGTTCTGACATTCCATGTAAATGAAAAAAAAATTGTCTATGGAAATTTCACTCTGGATATCAACCTCATAAGTAGACATTTAGTGCTGAAGAGAGGGAAATTTTGAAGAGCTATTTTGTTCTGGAGAAGAAGAAAGAAAATATTTCATTTGCTCTACACCTTTGCTGGTCTATCGAAATGTGCAGACTTCCACAATGTGAACTTTCTTTAACTCGAACATAAAAACGTTTCGATTACAGTTAACAGTTGGATTTGATGTGATAATCACAATATTAGATTATCAATAATATTTTGGGAGGATTTAAAGGGATGTGGATGGTTTTTTTAAAGGAATAACACCATAAAATTGTGTGAGGATGCTACTAACAAAATAAAAAGCACTTGAACAGTTATATTACCTTATGTGGGAGAAAAAAAGACATTTAATATAGAACGCTGCATCAACGCTGCATTGAAAAAAAAATTAATTTTACTAGTGGAGATATTAAGAAAACGTCCAGCACATTAATTATTGAAATAAAAGTTTAAGGTAGCGAGTCTAAAAGAAATCAAATACAAGTAAGAGTTTAATTTACACCTCATAGAATAGTTCATCATTGAGTGTTGTGTGCTGGGTGGCTACAAGTTGCATTTCCCTCCACTTGGGTTACTTTGAAACTCCTTGTACTGAGAGTAAATTACCTTGTCTAACAACATTCGCCTAAAATTTAGACAACTAAATATAAAGTTGGAAGGGTCGTTCTTTTAAACTATAGCCGATAGAATTATCCTGTGGTTTTTTTTTAAATCTATATTTCTGAATAGCTTGTATGTGCGTCTATTTCATTTGTTATGAATATCGTGTGATGGAGTTTAAGAACATAACCACATTCAGCAACATCACGTTGTAACTACAAGGTTTTTACTGGTATCCGAAAGTTAAGACTGTACTGTTCAACTGTACAACAGAATGAAAGCTTCTTGAAAGAGAGAAAAGTTGTATGGTACTCACCAGTTGCAAGAGCAACAATGCAAATAAAGAAGAAACAGATGTACTTGGCTGCCATGTTGTAGGTAGCGAGTGTGATCTCAGCCGTTTCAGTCAGCAATTTATACCCCAACATTGCCACTGATCTCAAAATAAAACCTTATCAAGTCTCTACAATTTCCCTAATTCTGTAATCGTTTGACCCTGACAATAGTCTTAATCTTTATACAGTTTATCTTGCCGGAATTAGATGCAGCGTCAGATATGCACAGATAAGCTATAAGGTCAAAATTTAAGACATCACAGCCCTAAGAGGTAACAATTTGGGGGGGGGGGTGTTAGCAGAGTAGAGCGCAATAAACTTATTGAGAATTACTGGATATTTAATCTCATGGCAATGTATTAAAATCATAAATCAATATCTGTTTAACATTCACCCCATAATTCGAAAAACTGGCAGAAGTTGAAATTAATTACGTTTACAAACTTATTTTCTTTCATTAATGAGGTTAGTTTAGTTTTTCCCCCTAGATTCCCAAAATATAAAAAATGCAAATTTTATATATGGCGAAAGCTTAAGTACAAACTGTACTAATGTAATTAATTTAATGTTTTGTATCTTAAATTGATTCTCTTTAAATTAAAATGAAAGAAAATAAGGTGTAATGTGGTATTTCTTAGAATTACAGCACTATAAAAATCATTCATTATCTTTAAACCACATCCATAAATCAGATATTAGAGTTTTATTCACAAAAACTAGTACAATATATCATGTTTTTTCAAATTCCTTTAGGAAAAAAGTTCCTTTCATCTATTATTGTTCATAATGTGCAAATATTGCTATAAATAATTTAACACTTTATTATGTTTCTTTCCTAAAAACTGTGGGGTACGATGAACTCGATTTTTGCGTGTTTGTATAAGCGAAGAATATTATGAACTGATTTACATTTCATTAAAACATTTAATAATGGCTAAGATTGAGAAAAAATGCCCAATATTTTTATTTACTAATTTATTAAAGGATTATTTTACTCAACTTTGTGTATCAAAATGCTTCAAATTGGTTAAAGGCACACGAAAAAGAAGCGCAAATACTTCACACTCTATGCTAAAAATTTCCTGAGAAAAGATGCATTACAAGAGTAAAAACTTATCAAAATGAAAAATAAAAATGTTGCATTTTGTATCTAATTTAATTTTGGTTTTTGACATGTTTTCTGATATTATTGCAGGTTCCCACCCCATAATTATATTTTTATTACCCTCCTTATTTCCAGCTGTTCTTCTTTCCTCCTTTCTTTCTTGTTCGACACCATTTATCATTACGAAATCTGTCGTTGACTCTTTACTTCATTTAGTTTTTATGGTTTTTTTCCACACCAAATTCCAAAAATTAATTCTCTCTTGGAAGTTTCTCCTTATTATTTTTCCATCTTTGAAGCACCTACTGTTTCATTAACGGCGGTTTTTACTGTTGGTTTGGATGCAAAACTTGTTTCAGGACATCTATTCCAAATGAAGAAATTCAGAGATCTGCTTACATTTTGGGTTTTTCCAAGTAAATTATTTTCAGAAGTAACAGACTGCAGAGATCTCTCTATATGGGTCATTGTTTACAAGCCAGGCAAATCTGCAGGTTAGGAAACAAACAACACACATCTTTAGAGACATTAGATAGTCAAATGGGTTTTAAATGCACAGAATTTCGAACTTTGTAGATGTGGCTATGTGATGCAGTTTATATGTTAGGCGCTTCAATTAAAAAAAATTATTTGGTAATAATATCTCCTTAAAGTAAACACAAATGAAATAGTTTCAAATTTATTTAAGAATTTAGAAAAATTTTATTGGAACGCTTTCCGGGTCCCTGCAGTCAATGCTTTAGTATGCGGATGGGCGTAGCGGGAGATGCTTCCCCCAAATATTTTGGGTTTTAACACTTTTAACATTAATGACATTTACAAACAACTTGTCAACCTATCATGCAGATGAGACGATTGTTACAAGCAAACATAACGCTCCCAAGTACCTTTTTTATGGAAGGTACTCTACTAGAGTAAAGGTAAGTCCCTCCTAAATATGTTCTCAATTAAAACTTGCCTGCAGTTATGGAACAATATTTATTCCGTTGGTAACACTGTTACTCTTTCTGCGGCTTTAAGTGTCTAGGTGTACTCAATACCCCAGAAATCACGTTCGTACCTGGCGCCATATCTATAGTCCATTAATTGTTTGAAGGCCTATATATAATACAAAGATCCCTTTATGATTGTTTTAAAAAGTATCTAAAATTGCTAATTACACTGTAGACAGGGACGTGAGAAATGCATATATTTATATAAAATGTATTATAATGTACGTAATTTATAAGCGCATTAATATATCATTAATCATCACATCCAGTACCTAAAGTAAAGTTTGTAACATTAAAGTGATTATAACATTTTATGCCACAGAGTGGTACTAAAATCAATTTTTACTTTGAATGCCTTTTGTTAAGAAACACTTTTGATGTGAGTTGAAAAAAATTAACTATAGGATTTGAGGTTATTGTGTTATAATGTCTGTAAAGTAAGGAACTTGGAACATTTAATGCATTGAAATTACAAGTATAATTGTCAAAGTTGGTGGGTAAATGAGATGAAGAAATCAATTGTTAACAGTCTTGATAAAAATAGTGTTAATACCTCTCGGTTACCTAATATTACTTAGTTACAAGGACTCTTTCTTGAAATAAAAGTAATCAATAATATACCGTATATAACGGCAACATGCACTCTGAAACACATTTGCATTATGTAAATGTGAAAATATAAGATGATAATAAAGTAGTAATAGTAGTAGTAGTAGTAGTAGTAGTAGTAGTAATAGTAGTAGTAATAGTAGTAGTAGTAATAGTAATAGTAGTAGTAGTAGTAGTAGTAGTAGTGGTAGTAGTAGTAGTAGTAATAGTAGTAGTAGTAGTAGTAGTAGAAGTAGTCGTAGTAGTAGTAGGCGTAGTAGTAGTAGTAATAGTAGTAGTAGTAGTAGAAGTAGTCGTAGTAGCAGTAGTAGTAGTAGTAATAGTAGTAGTAGTAGTAATAGTAGTAGTAGTAGAAGTAGTCGTAGTAGTAGTAGTAATAGTAGTAGTAGTAGTGGTAGTAGTAATGGTAGTAGTACTAGTAGTAGTAATAGTAGTAGTAGTAATAGTAGTGTAGTAGTAGTAGTAGTGGTAGTAGTAATGGTAGTAGTAGTGGTAGTAGTACTAGTAGTAGTAGTAATAGTAGTAGTAGTAGTAATAGTAGCAGTAATAGTAATAGTAGTAGTAATAGTAGTAGTAATAGTAGTGGTAGTAGTAATGGTAGTAGTGGTAGTAGTACTAGTAGTAGTAATAATAGTAGTAGTAGTAATAGTAGTAGTAATAGTAGTAGTAGTAATAGTAGCAGTAGTAATAGTAGTGGTAGTAGTAATGGTAGTAGTAGTAATGGTAGTAGTAGTAGTGGTAGTAGTACTAGTAGTAGTAGTAGTAATAGTAGTACTAATAGTAGTAGTAGTAGTAATAGTAGCAGTAGTAATAGTAGTGGTAGTAGTAATAGTAGTGGTAGTAGTAATGGTAGTAATAGTAATGGTAGTAGTAGTAGTGGTAGTAGTACTAGTAGTAGTAGTAGTAATAGTAGTAGTAATAGTAGTAGTAATACTAGTAGTAGTAATAGTAGCAGTAGTAATAGTAGTGGTAGTAGTAATGGTAGTGGTAGTGGTAGTAGTACTAGTAGTAGTAGTAGTAATAGTAGTAGTAGTAATAGTAGTAGTAGTAGTAGTAGTAGTGGTAGTAGTAGTGGTAGTAGTGGTAGTAGTAGTAGTAGCAGCAATAGTAGTAGTAGTAGTAGTAGCAGCAATAGTAGTAGTAGTAGTAATAGTAGTAGTAGTAATAGTAGTAGTAGTAGTAGTAGTAGCAGCAATAGTAGTAGTAGTAATAGTAGTAGTAGTAATAGTAGTAGTAGTAGTAATAGTAGTAGTAGTAGTGGTAGTTGTAGTGGTAGTAGTACAAGTAGTAGTAGTAGTAGTAATAGTAGTAGTAGTAATAGTAGTAGTAGTAGTGGTAGTTGTAGTGGTAGTAGTACTAGTAGTAGTAGTAGTAGTAATAGTAGTAGTAGTAGTGGTAGTAGTACTAGTTAGTAGTAGTAATAGTAGTAGTAGTAGTAATAGTAGTAGTAGCAGCAATAGTAGTAGTAGTAGTAGTAGTAGTAATAGTAGTAGTAGTAGTAGTAGTAGTAGTAGTAGTAGTAGTAGTGGTGGCAGTAGCAGCAGCAGTAGTAGTAGTAGTAGTAGTAGTAGTAGTAGTAGTAGTAGTAGTAGTAGTGGTGGCAGTAGCAGCAGCAGTAGTAGTAGTAGTAGTAGTAGAAGTAATAGTAGTAGTAGTACATAGTACATCGGGAAATTGTCCCTACTTTTATCTAAATGATTCAACAAACATTGGAAATTTGTAGCCGACACTTGATATGATTCCAACATATAAATGTCGTGTTGTTTACATAAGCCACTTACGCCGAACAGTCATTTAAATGTAACATGTTTCGGAGGTACACGATATTTATATGACAAAATATGTCGATAACACGAAATTCGTTTAGCACGAATTAGCAATTGTTTTTAGACGTTAGCATCGTTAGATATTACATAATATGAATGTCCTGAGGTTTTTGCTTTTTGTTACATATATGGCAAATATATAAGAAAAGTTAGGTTAAAAGTAAAGTTTGTGCCAACATGTATTTGGTGTTCATTTATGAACCAGTAGATTTTGGATACCTAACGTTGTTTGGTATTGTTAGTTCGACAGTCGCAAACATCTTGTTTCAAAAATCAGTCTTGTGCATAATAATCAACAATTCGTTTAAAATACGCGACATGTTAGCAAGCAATATGTGCAAAACTAAAGATTGTTTCTGTTCTTTAAAACACAGTGGATGAAGTCATCTCATTAAAGATCTACTTGCAGTAAGCTACCAGACATAAATAAGAGTAAACTATAGATGCTGCAGGAAGTAGACGGTGCTGCATTGGCAGATAACGACGGTTGCTGACAACGTTGTCAACTGCAAGACTATGTAATGTTACATATTTAAGAAGTCCAGAGAAAATAATTTATGCTACTGTATCACATCTGGAAATACATCCACACGAATTTGTAGTGCATTTACGAAAATAAAACGTTACATTGAGAAGAGTTCGTCCGGTGTACTTAAAGTAAAGGTGTAAAGTTTAAAACAAACTAATGTACTACAAATGTAGACAATGTTCATATGGCATGGTGAAACTTGAAAGTTTTCCTTGTATGTAATGCAAACGGCAGTTCAAAGGATAGGGGAGTGTAGGAAACCATTATCATTAAAAACATTACACGTACACTGTGTTTTGCACCTAATTTTTCAGCATAAGATCCTGTTTATATTATTTATTTATTTGTTTTTAAATTTGTGGAACAAGCTGCTTTTCACTCCAAGGGAGTTTAACAAAACAGTGGTGGTACATATGACATAAAATATTACAGTGGCTGGGCTAGTGTGTTATACAGGATGTTAATCTTTTTGATTTGTGATCATTTGGTGTACGCTTATATTTCTGGTAATCAGGAACTGGTTCTGCAGTTTACTCTGGTGAGGAGATGAAATGTAGTTTGGTGTCCTCATCACATGGGCACCTTGGTTATTGAGAGTTCCCATTTTGTGCAGATACTGTAGGAAGTTACCATACTTTGTTATAAGCTCCGTCAGGAAATGAATGGACATGTTGAACTGTTGTTTGAAGAAAGCGTTTAGAATGAGATGAGAAGCTTTATAAGAAGTGATGTACAACCAAATCCAGAGATGTCTGTAGTATTTTACAATTTTTTGTTTGGAGAGCGTGTCATATTCCACAGTTTTGTGTTTTATGCAGTCAAAATCGGCACGTTCATTACACATCGCTTGACAAGGAGATTTTGTGCAAGTTGTTGTGAATTCTGGCATTGCAAGCTCGGAGGAAATGCTAAATTGGATGATGATGTTGGTACTTAGTAGATAACAGCGTCCCGGCAGGTGCATTTACGCTGCAAGAACTATCTTCAGATGAACGCAAGGAAGAAAATAGCATTTCTCTAACTCGTCAAGAAATTTTGGTGAATTTAACAAATCTTTTCGTTCCTCTCAGCGAAATAAAGCATTTTCTGCTGACTTTACCTATAGTACCTAATAATAATAATAATAATAATAATAATAATAATAATAATAATAATAAAGTATGTTTGTGGTGAATATTGTAATTTCCATTTTAAATCCTCAATTAGCAAACATTTTAAAGTGAATCATTGACATTTCTGTCCTTTGGAATACACAAACAAGGTAGTTAAATATCCTGTACACTACCTTCAATAAACTGCACAGAACTTAACGAATCTGGTACAAATGTGTATTGGAACAGTTTTGTAATGTATGTGAAAGTGTACTGAGTCAGAATTTTTTTAAAACTCAACATATGTCAACAATGAAGCAAAACTGTATACTTGCTTCAAAGGATTGTGGAAAAAAAAGGGGAGTCTTTCTATATCTAAAAAGTCTAAGATTTCCTAGGATTGTGATTGGATTAAATAGGACGGGAATTCATTTCTGAAAGAACAAACATATCTATCTTACCACATACCCCACTTCAATGGTTATGTGCGCGAGCTCTTGTAAACAAATTTCCAAATCGCGGAATTGGAAAAGGAGAAACCGCCCCATGGAAAGCGCGATAACCGGATCTCACTCCAGATTTGTTTCCGTGGGCATATTGAGATTTAGCAAAACGAAAACCCAGTAGAAAGAAACTGACGTGGAACTGGTTCATAAGGTTGTAGCAGTGTCCCATATTTATAGCAAGCACATTGAGCTAATATAATACACACCACCAGTGGTGATGGGTATCAAAAAATAAAGCACGTCAATCTAAACAAATGCTCGCTCTTGACCTCATAGCTCTTGAAAGACACTTCCGGCAATGATTCCCTACCTCAAAATAATCGGTTTGGACTCATCTATCACGTGTGTAATAGTTAGATCCAAAAGGTTTAGGACACTCTGTGTACTAGCAGAAAAAGCATAGGAGTTATAAGTAATAGTTATTTAAGTGTATACATTTTGGAAATGGACATAAACAAAAGATGATTATATAAAATAAGAATTACTTTATTTGTCAGTACAAAACAATAACATTTTATGTGCATGTTGCAGTACAGAACAATGCAAATAAATAAATTCCGTGCATTTTAGTGCTGTAAAATACTTCATTTGTTTCATCGATGTGCAAAATATTTGAAGTGTTGAAATAAACCTTGGCACATTTCAGCCATAATAGGGTGGTAGCGTTGTTGTAGTAGGTGCCTCTGTTGTGGTAGTTGGCGGAGCTGCAATAAGGGAATTGAGTTTTATATTTATAATACAATATTATCACATAAAATCCACAATGTTGCTACATTAATTTTACTTCGATTTAATTAATATGCTTAGGTTTGTGATACATCTGTTAGACTTTTAGGCGATTAAATAAATGCTTTGTTCTAATCTGTATATGCAAATACTAGACATTAAAGTAATTTCAGTATTACTGACAGCCTAGAAAAATACTTGAAAAATACTGAACTATAACTAAAATTGTTAATTAAAAGAGCAGTTGTCTTACTTTCTAAATGAAACTGCAGGCAAGAAATACTCCATTGACTTGAATTAGGATATAACACATTTCCCTTGAGATTAAAGACTGAGCATATATGGATGTTAAGATTTATAACCTATATTAAAGTTATTTAAGGGGATTTGCCAATGAGCAAAATATTTCACTTAATTTTTTTTTTATAAAAGAGTATTTGATGCACTGTCACTAAAATATTAAAATAAAAGCATTAGATAGCATATAAGGGTTTAAGGAAACTAATTTTATGTAATAAAACTAATATAATATTATTGATCAACATACCTGGATAATAACCACAGCCGCTGGCCTGGAAAAATATTAAATATAAAAATCAGTGCAAGGAATTCAAAATAAAATGCTTAATATTAATTTAAGCTTTTTAAATTATTCTTATAGTTATTATAACATTTTAGGCTTATTTAAAGCATTGTAATATTATAAATATGGTCACATTAAATATTTGGAAACACTACATTTAGTTTTAAAATTTAAATTTCTCATGTTCTTTTGTAATAAAAGAATACTCTATGTTATCTCAAAAAAGGGTAAACCTTATTTGATGTTCTTCTGAAAATTCGAAACGGATTGAGAATAATATTTTAATTGTTAAAATGTGTTAATTAGATTTAAAAAAAAATAAAAATAATAACGAACATTAGAGCAAGCTGTTCTATGATACCACAAAGCATTAATTTTATAGTCACAGGATGTGAAAAATTGAAAAATTAAAATTTTTATTCCATGTTACGATTGCTTATTTATAAATTCAGAAGAAATATGATATATTACAAAATATGCAAAAATTATTAACGCACTGTAAATGCACAGCATATTTAAACAGATGATATTCAATGTTTTTCAAAAATACTTCTGTTTAAGCAAGTTAAAAGATGCTAAATTATACATTTAAAAATCATGTATCAAATGCATTGAAAAACTTATCGGAAAGATATTTATGAATACGTTTCTGTGTTTAGTTGATGTTTCTAGCACAGGATTATTGCGTTGGTAATGAAACGGTTTCAGTGCTGAACAGTGTATTTGGATATACTTACCATTCTCTTAGCTCGGTGTAAAGGTGAAGCTGATATAACTGAAAATGAAATGACAAATATCAATGAAAAATGAACGCATTTTTATTTTGATATACACAACATCCTGGAGCAAAGGCGCCCTATTGAGAACTAAGGTGTTGAATAATGTCACACATCACATTCTTAACTTTGTACTTCACCTTCTTTATAAGAATAGCACGTGGATACGTTTGAACACTCACTTAACAAACAGGGCCTATGTCTGTGTGCATGATAATTTCAAAGTCAAGTTAAGTTCAAAGCCCTTTATAGTTCTGACATTCCATGCAAGTGAAAAACGTTTGTCCATGGAAATTTCATCCTGGATATCAACGTCATAAGTTGATATGTGATGTGGAGACAGTGAAATTTTGTTCTGGAGAAGAAGAAAGAAGACATTTCAATTGTTCTAAACCTTTTCTGGTCTATCGAAATGTGCAGACATCCACACTATGTACTTTCTTTAACTAGAACATCTGAACGCTTCGATTGCTGTTAACAGTTGGATTTGATATGATAATCACAATAATGGATTATCAATAATATTTTAGAAGGATCTAAAACGATGTGGATGGGTTCTTTAAAGGAATAATATCATTAAATTGTGTCAGGATGCTACTAACAAAATAAAACGCATTACTTTATGTGGGAGAAATAAAGACATTTAATACAGGACTTCTCACCAAAGCTGCATTGACAGAGGTGGTAAATTTTATTAGTGGAGATATTTAGAAAACGTCGAGCACATTAATTATTGAAATAAAAGTTTAAGGTAGCGAGTCCAAAAGAAAACATTTACAAGTAAGAGTTTAATTTATACATAGAATAGTTCATCATTGAGTGTATTGTGCTGGGTCCAAACAAATTCCATTTCGCTCGATTTGGGTTTCTTTGAAACTCCTAGTACTGAGAATAAACTACCTTGCCTAGTAATATTCTCCTAAAAATTAAAGATAATTAAAAATAAAATTTGTCTAATATTGGTTTTTTAAATTATAGCTATCAGTACAGTTCTATTTTCTAAAGTGTTTATTTATGAATAGCTTGTATGTGCGTCTATTTCCTTTGTTTGTTACAATATCGTGTTTAAGAACATATCCACATTCAGCAACATGACGTTGTAACTACAAGGTTTTTCTGGTATCCGAAAGTTAAGACTGTACTGTTCAACTGTACAACAGAATTAATGTTTCTTGAAACAGAGAAAAGTTGTATGGTACTCACCAGTTGCAAGAGCAACAATGCAAATAAAGAAGAAACAGATGTACTTGGCTGCCATGTTGTAGGTAGCGAGTGTGGTTTCAGCCACTTCAGTCAGCAATTTATACCCCAACATTGCTACTAATCTCAAAATAAAACCTTATCAAGTCTCTACAATTTCCCTAATTCTGTAATCGTTTGACCCTGACAATATTCTTAATCTTTATACAGTTTATCTTACCGGAATTAGATGCAACGTCAGATATGCACAGATAAGCTAAAAGGTCATAATTTAAGACATCACAGCCCTAAGAGATAGGGGGGGTGGGTATGTGGGTATGTTAACAGAATAGGGCGCAGTAAACCTATGGAGAATTACTGGATTTTAATTGCTTAGCAATGTATTCAAATCATAAATCAATATCAGTTTAATATTCCCCCATATGTTAAAGAACTGGCGGATGTTGAAATTAAACACGTTTACAAATTTACTTTTTTCATTAATTGAGTTAGTTTAGTTTTGGTATCCATGATTCAAAAATATAAAAATATGCAAATTTTATGTATGGCAAAAGCTTAAGTACAAAGTGTACTAATGGAATCCGCAAAATTTAAACATAGTATCAGGAAAAATTTCTTAACATATCATTTCAGCACCTGCAAATATGTGATTAATGTTTCTAACATTACAGCGGTCATAATTATATTGGTATTTAAACGTGTTTTCTGAAAATTAACATTTTAATTTATATTATACTAATGGCAATGTGTAATGCTGAGTACTGCTGTTATTTTCTTGTAGCCTGACATAGTTATCTATGCATAGTGAATAGTGATAATATGTACTACCATGATCGTGGGGTTTCCTTATCATCAACCATGCACTATGACATAAACTGAACAGTGCTTAGCGTTCAGCATATAACAACAGCAGGTATCTAGAATGCAAGCCCCAAACTGTAACCACCTGATTTTATGTTTTATAACTTGTGTCGACCGTATGCTCCTATGGTTGTCCGATGGCATTTTTCCATCTTCAGTAATGACTTGCCAATTTCGTCGCAAAATTGCGAAAATGTGAACAATTTTACATTTTTAAACGTATCTGGAACATATTTTCTACAACTTTTATTTTAAAAGCGAATTTTGAAAAAAAATGTTTTTTTCAAGTTTTACTTACTTCTATTTGGAAATTTGCATGATGTATTTATATATTACTTTAATGCTTTCTATCTTAACATCATTCTCTTTAAATGAAAATGAAAGAAAATAAGGTGTAATGTGGTGTTTCTTAGAATTACTGCACTATAAAAATTATGCATTATCTTTAAACCGCATCCATAAATCACATATTAGAGTTTTATTCACAAAAACTAGTACAGTATATCACGTTTTTTCAAATTCCTTTAGAAAAAAAATCATTTCATCTATTATTGTCCATACTGTGCAAATATTGTTATAAATAATTTAACACTTTATTATGTTTCTTTCCTAAAATCTATGGGGGTTCAGTGAACACAATTTTTGGGTGTTTGTATAAGGGAAGAACATTACAAATTGATTTACATTTCATTCAGAAATTTAATAATGATTTAGATTGTGAAAGAATTACCAATATTTTTATATTTATTAATTCTATAAAAGAATATTTTACTCAATTATGTGTATCAAAATGTTTCAGATTGGTTTAAGGCATATGAAAAAGTAGCACAAACATTCACATTTCATGTTGAAAATTTCCAGAGAAAAGATGCATTACATGACTAAAAACCTAATTTATGAAAATTAAAAACAAAAATGTTGCATTTTGTACCTAATTTAGTTTTGTTTTTGACATGTTTTCTGATAATATTGCAGGTCCCTAACCTCTAATTATATTTTCCTACAGTCTCCTTACTTCCAGCTGTTCTTCTTTTCTCCCTTCTTTCTTGTCCGACATTTTTTATAATTAAGAAATCTGTCGTCGAATACTTACTTCGTTTAGTTTTTATGGTTTTTATACACACTAAATTCGAAAAATTAATTCTCATTTCCCTTGGAAGTTTCTCCTTATTATTTTTCTATCTTTGAAGCACCTACTGTTTCATTAATGGCAGTTTCTACTGTTGTTTTGGATGCAAAACTTGTCTCAGGGCATCTATTCCAAATGAAGAAATTCAGAGACCTGCTTACATTTTGGATTTTCCGAAGAAAATTATTTTCAGAACTAACAAACTGCAGACATCTCTCTATACGGTTCAATTGTTTTCAAGCCAGGCAAATCTCCAGGTTAGGAAACAAACAATACACGTCTTTAGAGACATTAGATAGTCAAACGGGCATAAAATGCACAGACGTTAGAACTTTGTAGAAGTAGATGTGACTCTGTGATGCAGTTTATCTGTTAGACGCTTAATTTTAAAAACACAAAAAGAAAAACTTCATTTTGGTTTTTTCGTAATAATACCTGCTTAAAGAAAATACACATTGAAAAATTTCAAGTTTACAAAAAAAAAAAAAAAAAAAAAAAATGCAGAAACAGTTTATCCAAACGTTTTCCGGGTCCCTGCAGTTAGTGCTTTAGTATGGGGGTTGGGCGCGGCTTGGAGACGGCGATGCACAAAAGATTTGGGTTTTAATACTTTTAACATTAATGACATTTCCAAACTACTTGCCAATCTAACATGCAGATGAGACGATTGTTACAAGCAATAGACTTAATAATAACGCCCCCAAGTACCTATTTTGATGGGTAAGTCCTCCCTAAATATGTTCTCAATTAAAACATGCCTGAGGTTATGGAAGAATTTTTATTCCGTTGGTAACACTGTTACTCTTTCTGTCGCTTGTAGTAACTACGTTTACCCAAATCTCCACAAATCGCGTTTGTACCTGGCGCCATATCTATAGTCCATTAATTGTTTGAAAGCATATATATACATAATAGAAAGAACCCTTTGTGATTATTTAAAAAAATGTATGTAAAATTGCTAATTACAATGTAGACAACGACATGAGGAATGTACATATTTATATAAAATGTATTATAATGTACGAAATTTGCACATAAATATATTATTAATCATCACATTCAGTACCTAAAGTAAAGTTAGTAACACTAGAGTGGTATTACCATTTCATGCTACATAGTGCCTCAAAATGCAATTTTTACTTTGAGTATCTTTTGTTTGGTGTGAGTTGAAAAAATTAACTAATGCATTTACGGTAATTCCATTATAATTTCTGTAAATTTTTAGCTTGTAATAAGAAAGTTAAAACATTTAATATATTGAAATTACAAGTATAATTAACATAGCTGATCGGTAAACGATTTGAAGAAATTAATAGTTAACAGTCTTGATAAAATTGGCTTTTAATGCCTCACGGTTAACTAGTATTACTTAGTTTTAAGGCATCTTTCTTGAAATAATAGTAACCAATAATATACTGTATAATGGCCACATGCACTCTGAGACGCATTTGCATTTTGTAAATGTGAATAGATGAATATGATAATAGCGCAATATTATTATTGTTGTTGCTATTATTATTATTATTATTATTATTATTATTATTATTATTATTATTATGGGTAACAGAGAAAGGTTTAGAAAGAAGATTGCAGAGATGAAGGATATGTCTTAAGAAAAACCAAACAGAAGAACAAGCGAATCAGAGAATGAAAGAATACTAGCGGCATCGGGAGAAACAAGTAGCGAAATGGAAGGAAGCTGTGTAACCGTAGGTTATAGTTGGACGTATTAAAAATATTATTAATATTTCTAAACAATTCGATAGCTAGGTACTTATGAAAAAATGACCCTATTTTAAAATGCATGCTCAAAGTTGTATTTTTCACAAGAGAGAGCTATCAACATACATCCAATAAATAAATGGCTATCTCTTTTTTTCCCGTATTATCGTAGTTACATTAATTTGAAATTTTTCTATTCTGGCATTCATCACAAAATGGTTTTATTTAGTCGCAACTCCTATATTTATTGTGTAGGAACCACTATTAAAACAAAAATTATATCATATATAACAACAATATATAGTAAATAAATATAATTGAACTTACTGACGCGCCACACAGGAACTATTTGTAATTTAATGCAATGCCTTGATTAATAAAATTAAATATTTGGACACAGAACAGCAAACACGACTAACAATAATACGTTGTGATATTTGCTTAAAATATTATACTTCTTGCATGAGCAACTGTTTAAGAAACGAGCGTAGTGAGTTTCGAAATTTTAATCAATGCATAATTGATAAAGTTATAACAAATTTTATAAGCTAATATTTATATCCGAATTATAAACGTATATAATAAAATTATATTAGTATAACTTTTAATTTGTTAGTCTGAAGTCAGTGCATCCTTTTATTATATTAATAGCGTCATGTATCAATGTATATTAGTTAGTTCCTTTCTCTTATTGTTAACTAAGATGTATTTGCCGCAATGTTTAATCAAGCTGAAAATGTTGAATTGTCATTAATATTAGAAAAGCTTATGAGTTTACATTTATGGGTAAATCTATGACAATTTTATATTTTTTCTCTAACTGAGTACCTACAATTAAGGTGAATAATTGATTCTGTTTTTAGTAATGATTAATTATTTTCATAATATTATCGCAACATAATTTTAAAACAATTGAATGACGTTATTGTTGCTATGGTAATTTTATATCACTAATATCAATTGTAACATTTTATTAATGATTTAACAAATAATAAAGATTTGTAGGTCTTGTATACAATAAAATAATTTATTTAATAGTGGACAGCAAACAATCCATGGAATTATTCACAAAAATGCTGTTTATTTCATTACTTTTTTCTAATACAATTATGTGGGGGCAACTTCCTTTTTCTCAGAGGGCTTATTAGAACAGTAACCATTACACTGAACACTCCCAACAAGAAACGTAGACAGGCTGAGAACCTTGCAACTAATATTTAAAGCCATATCAGCTCACACTTCTGCGTTGTTTTGATAAAAGTACCTTCCTTTTGTTTAGTAGCAGTTGGAGGGGGAGAGGATTCACAAAAATTGTTCGACCTTCCGAAATTGTTTAGTGTGATAAACACAATATCTGATCGATAAATGAGGAACTCTGGAAACTTCCTACAAACAAACAGGTAAGTGAGCTATGTACTCCACATTTTTGACAGCAAATTGTTGGAGTTGTAAGAAAGCTTCTGCAGTTTCTCGGCCTGCATGTAAAACCTCCATAGGAAACCTGCATACAAGTACAATGTAATATGTGTGTGTTTCCTTATGTTGTAATATTTATGAATTATCAAAAATAAAGTGTAGGAAGTTCCTCTCATCCAAATGGGGAAATTACCCCTGCTTTTATGTAAAATGATTAAACAAAAATTAATAATTTGTAGCAGACAACTGATATGATTCCAACGTCGTGTTGTCTGCATAATAAGCATTACTTTTTCTATCTTTAACCCAGAAGAACAGCTTAATAAGCGTAGCTGGATTGAATATTTGTGCATGAGTTGTGATATTTTTAATTAACAACAAATTTAAACATACTTACCTGGTCCTATCAGATATTAAAATATACTTGATTGTTCCTTCCTAAGTCATAACAAGAGTCAAAGAGCTCATTGCTTCTTCACCACAGTTTATGGTTTTACTACAGCAATGTATTTCCTCCAATATATGATTTCTGAACGAAAATTGCCAACTTTTAATGCGAGGATAATCAGTCTTTTTAATATATAAAATACATTTGTTTATGATGGCCAGTTTCGTGAACTGTAGTGCTACATACTATATGTTTTCACTCATCAATTACACAAAATTACTTACATGAAATGAAAAATATGAAATTGAAGTTTAAGAATATATTCAGGAAAATTTGTTTATTTAAAAGTATGTGTATGAGAGAAAGGGAGGACAGACAGAGTACTCCTGTTATCTTCTACTGCACTAAATTTGTATAACTTCTACCCTCGAAATTAAAACCATTATGACGTTGTGTTAAAATTAATTTGATTTGAATTTATGTCCCTGTATTAGGCTCATTATTTGATAAAAATTAATAAGTGTGGAAAAATTGACAATATGTTGAAATAAATAATGACTGATTTCGGGTTCCTTTTCTATAAATCCCTTACAGCATAGAACGTAATTTATGGTTATTATGAATGCAGATTTACACATTTTTACATGAGCTCACTTAAGCCAAACTGCCATTTAAAAATAAAAACATCAACATATTTCGGAGGTACACGATATATATATGAAAAATAAAAATAAATTAAACTATTAACAATGTAACAAATTAACAGTAATAATAAAAGTAGATAAGGATAAAACACTTAGATAAAGTCACACTTGAAATTGCTATATTTCGAACTACTGGAGTTCTTCTATGGCAAGAAGACAAGTGAAGGTGATAAAAGTAAACATTGAATATCGAAGGTAACGTCATGCATGGAAACAGATGAAAATAGAAATGAGAGAATGGGAGGAAAAAAATTAATACGTAAGATTTAAGCCAATATATATATATTGGGTAACACGAAATTCGGTTAGCACGAATTACCAATTGTTTTTAGACGTTAACATCGTTAGATATTACATAATATGAATCTCCTGAGGTTTTTGCTTTTTGTTACATATATGTTAAATATATAAGAAAAGTTAGGTTAAAAGTAAAGTTTGTGTCAACGTGTATTTGGTGTTCATTTATACGCCAGTAGCTTTTGGATACCTAACGATGTTTGGTATTGTTAGTAGGACAGTTGCAAACATCTTGTTTCAACAATCAGTCTTGTGCATTATAATGAACACTTCGTTTAAAACACGCGGAATTGTTAGCAAGCAATTTGTGCAAAACGAAAAATTATTTCTGTTCTTTAAAACGCAATAGATGAAGTCATATCATTAAAGATCTACTTGCAGTAAGGTACCAGACATAACTAAGAGTAAACTATAGATGCTGAAGGAAGTAGACGGTGCTGCATTGCAGATAACGACGGTTGCTGACAACGTTGTCAACTGCAAGCCTATGTAATGTTACATATTTAAGAAGTGCAGAGAAAATAATTTATGCTACTGTATCACATCTGTAAATAATTCCACACGAATTTGTAGTGCATTTATGAAAATAAAACGTTACATTGAGAAGGGTTCAACCGCGTGAGCACTTCCGGTGTACTTAAAGTAAAGGTGTAAAGTTGAAAGCAAACTAATGTGCCACAAATGTAGACAATGTTCATATGGCATGGTGAAACTTGAAAGTTTTCCTTGTATGTAATGCAAACGGCAGTTCAAAGGATAGGGAAGTGTAGGAAACCATGATCTTTAAAAACATAACACGTACACTGTATTTTGCATCCAATTTTTCAGCATAAGATCCTATTTATATTATTTATTTATTTGTTTTTAAATTTGTGGAACAAGCTGCTTTTCACTCCAAGGCAATTTAACAAAATAGTGGTGGTACATATGACATAAAATATTACAGTGGCTGGGCTAGTGTGTTATACAGGTTGTTAATCTTTTTGATTTGTGATCATTTGGTGTACGCTTATATTTCTGGTAATAAGGAACTGGTTCTGCAGTTTACTCTGGTGAGGAGATGAAATGTAGTTTGGTGTCCTCATCACATGGGCACCTTGGTTATTGAGAGTTCCCATTTTGTGCAGATACTGTAGGAAGTTACCATACTTTGTTATAAGCTCCGTCAGGAAATGAATGGACATGTTGAACTGTTGTTTGAAGGGGGCGTTCAGAAGGAGATGAGAAGCTTTATAAGAAGTGATGTACAACCAATTCCAGAGATGTATGTAATATTTTACAATTTTCTGTTTGGAGAGCGTGTCATATTCCACAGTTTTGTGTTTTATGCAGTCAAAATCGGCACGTTCAATACACATCGCTTGACAAGGAGATTTTCTGCAAGTTGTTGTGAATTCTGGCATTGCAAGCTCGGAGGAAATGCTAAATTGGATGATGATGTTGGTACTTAGTAGATAATGGCGTCCCGCTAGGTGCATTTACGCTGCAAGAACTATCTTCAGTTGAACGCAAGGAAGAAAATAGCATTTCTCTAACTCGTCAAGAAATTTTGCTGAATTTAACAAATCTTTTCGTTCCTCTGAGCGAAATAAAGCATTTTCTGCTGACTTTACCTATAGTACCTAATAATAATAATAATAATAATAATAATAATATTAATAATAATAATAATAATAATAATAATAATAATAATAATAATAATAATAATAATAATAAAAAGTATGTTTGTGGTGAATATTGTAATTTCCATTTTAAATCCTCAATTAGCAAACATTTTAAAGTGAATCATTGACATTTCTGTCCCTTGGCTTACACAAACAAGGCAGTTAAATATCCTGTACACTACCTTCAATAAGCTGTACAGAGTTTAACGAATCTGGTACAAATGTGTATTGGAACAGTTTTATAATATATGTGAAAGTGTACTGAGTCAAAATTATTTTAAAACTCAACATATGTCAACAACGAAGCAAAACTGTATGCTTGCTTCAAAGGATCGTGGGGGGGGGGAAAGGGGGGGGTGTTTCTATATCTAAAAAGTGAAGGTTTCTTAGGATTGTGGAAATATTAAATAGATCAGGAATTCATTTCTGAAAGAACAAACATATCTATCTTACCACATACCCCTGCAATGGTTATGTGCGCGAGCTCTTGTACACAAATTTCCTAATCGCGGAATTGGAAAAGGAGGTACCGCCTCATGAAAAGGGCGATAACCGGATCTCACTCCAGATTTGTTTCTGTGGGCATATTGAGATTTAGCTAAACGAAAACCCAGTGGAAAGAAACTGACGAGGAACTTTTTGATAAGGTTCTAGTAATCCGCCATATTGTATAGCAAGCACATTGAGCTAATATAATATACACCACCAGTGGAAGATGTTTATGGGTATCAAAAAATAAAGCACGCCAATCGAAACAAATGCTCCCTCTTGACCTCATAGCTCTTGAAAGACACTTTCGGCAATGATTCCCTACCTCAAAATAATCGGTTTGGGCTCATCTATTACGTGGAATAGTTAGATCCAAAAGATCTGGGACACTCTATGTACTAGCAGAAAAACCATAGGAGTTATAAGTAATAGTTATTTAAGTGTATATACTTTTGGGAAATGGACATAAACAAAAGATGATTATATAAAATAAGAATTACTTTATTTGATGAGTACAAAACAATAACATTTTATGTGCATGTTGCAGTATATAACAATACAAATAAATACATTCCATGCCTCTCAGTGCAGTAATAAATACTTCATATGTTTCATTGATGTGCAAAAGATTTGATTTTTCATGCAGGTCTTGAAGTGTTGAAATAAACCGTGGCACATTTTAGCCATAATAGGGTGGTAGCGTTGTTGTAGTAGGTGCCGCTGTTGTGGTAGTTGGCGGAGCTGCAATAAGGGATTTGAGTTTTATATTTATAATACAATATTATCACATAAAATCCACAATGTTGCTTTAATTTTACTTCGATTTAATTAATGTGCTTAGGCCTGTGATACATCTGTTAGACTTTAAGGCGATTAAATAAATGCTTTGTTCTAATATGCAACTAATAGACTTTAAATTAATTTCAGTATTATTGACAGTCTAGTAAAATACTTGAAAATTGTTTAAACTATAACTAAATTTAATAATAAATGTATATTAAACGTATATTAAAGTTATGTATGGGAATTTGCTAATGAGAAAAATATTTAACTTAATTTTGTTTTTCATAAAAGAGTATTTAATGCACTATCACTAAACATATAAAAATAAAAGCATCAAATAACTTAAGTTGTATTCAGGAGACTATTTTTTAATATTATAAAACTAATCTAATATTATTGATCAACATACCTGGATAATAACCACAGCCGCTAGCCTGGAAAAAATATTAATTTTAAAAATCAGTGCAAGGAATTCAAAGTAAAATCCTTAATATTAATTTAAACTTTTTGTATTATTCTTATACTCATAGTTATTATAACATTTTAGGCTTATTTAAAATAATGTAATACTATAAATATGATCAGAATAAATATTTGGAAACACTACATTAAATTTTAAAATTTAAATTTATCATTTTCTTTTTTTTAGTTTTTTTTTTATTGATTTATTTATGGACTCTCTTTAACATCTCAGATCATCAGCGTCCCATTAACTCAGGGCGTGAAACAGCCGACAAATTTTGCTCAGGGCCTCTCTTTCAGGCTTGAGGTTCTTCATCGTGCCGTAAATGTACAACACGGGACCCATGGCTTTACTTCCCTTCCGAAGGAAGCCATACTTAGGATTTTTACGCCCGAAAAAATCCATCGATTCTGGCCGGGTGGTATGGTAACCACTACACCACCAGGACCGACTTCTTTTTTAATGAAATTATACTAATAAGGTATCTCAAAAAGGGTGAACCTAATTAGATATGCTTCTGAAAATTCAAAACGGATTAACGAATAATTTTTAATTATAAGGGATTAATTAGGTGTTAAAATAACGAATATTAGAGCAAACTACCCAGGTATTTTATATCCACAGGATGTGAAAAAATTCAATATTTCAAAGTTTTTAATTCATGCTGTATTCTCATTTATACGTTCAGCAGAAACCACGTATTTTTAAAATATACAAAAATTATTAACGCACTCTAAATGCATAGCATATTTAAACAGATGATACTCAAAGTATTTCAAAAACACTTCAGTATAAGCAAGTTAAAAGATGCTAAATTATAAATTTTAAAATGTATCAAATGCATTGAAAAACTTATCGGAAAGATATTTATGAATACGTTTCTGTGATTCATTTATGTTTCTAGTACAGGATTATTGCGTTGGCAATGAAACAGTTTCAGTGCTGAAGAGTATATTTCGATATACATACCATTCTCTTAGAACGGCGTAAAGATGAAGCTGATATTACTGAAATGAGAAAAGAAAGACTATTATATTAATATGCATAACATCCTGGAACAAATGCGCTTCTAATTTTTGAATATTTTACTTTATCATTTATGTATTTAACATCAGAACGATTATTTCCATATTCCAAAAAATTAATTCTATTTAACTTAGGTGTTGAATAATGTCACATATCACATTCTTAACTTTGGTACTTCACCTTCCGCATAACAATAGTACGTGCATAAATTTCAACACTGACTTAACAAATAGGGACTGTGTTCATGATAATTTCAAAGATGATGCCCTTTACAGTTCTGACATTGCATGTAAATGAAAAAAGTATGTCTTTGGAAAGTTTACTCTGGATATCAACCTCATAATTAGACATTTAGTGCTGGAGAGAGTGAAATTTGGAAGATCTATTTTGTTCTGGAGAAGAAGAAAGAAAACATTTCATTTGTTCTAAACCTTTGTGATTTATCGACATCCACACTATGTACTTTCTTTAACTAGAACATCTGAACGCTTCGATTGCTGTTAACAGTTGAATTTGATATGATAATCACAGTAATGGATTATCAATAATATTTTGGGAGGATCTGAAGTGATATGGATGGGTTCCTTAAAGGAATAATATCATAATATTGTATGAGGATGCTACTAACAAAATAAAACGCATTACTTCATGTGGGAGAAATAAAGACATTTAATACAGGACTTCTCACCAAAGCTGCATTGAGAGAAGTTGTAAATTTTATTACTGGAGATATTTAGAAAACGTCGAGCACATCAGTTATTGAAATAAAAGTTTAAGGTAGCGAGTACAAAAGAAATCAAATACAAGTAAGAGTTTAAATTACACCTGATAGAATATTTCATTATTGAGTGTAGGTAGTGTGCTGGGTCCAAACAAATTCCATTTCGCTCGATTTGGGTTTCTTTGAAACTCCTAGTAATGAGAGTAAACTACCTTGCCTAGTAATATTCTCCTAAAAATTAAAGACAATTAAATACATTTTGTGTGATATTCTTTCTTTAAATTATAGCTATCAGACCAGTCTTATTTTTTTAAATCTATATTTCTGAATAGCTTGTATGTGCGTCTATTTCATTTGTTATGAATATCGTGTGATGGAGTTTAGGAACATAACCACATTCAGCAACATGACGTTGTAACTACAAGGTTTTTACTGGTATCCGAAAGTTAAGACTGTACTGTTCAACTGTACAACAGAATGAAAGCTTCTTGAAAGAGAGAAAAGTTGTATGGTACTCACCAGTTGCAAGAGCAACAATGCAAACAAAGAAGAAACAGATGTACTTGACTGCCATGTTGTAGGTAGCGAGTGTGGTCTCAGCTACTTCAGTCAGCAATTTATACCCCAACATTGCCACTAATCTCAAAATAAAACCTTATCAAGTCTCTACAATTTCCCTAATTCTGTAATCGTTTGACCCTGACAATAGTCTTAATCTTTATACAGTTTATCTTACCGGAATTAGATGCAACGTCAGATATGCACAGATAAGCTAAAAGGTCATAATTAAGACATCACAACCCTAAGAGGTAAAAATTTGGGAGGGGGGTGTTAACAGAGTAAAGCGCAGTAAACTTATTGAGAATTACTGGGTTTTTAATCTCATGGCAATGAATTAAAATCATAAATCAATATCTGTTTAATATTCACCCCATAATTCCAAGAACTGGCAGAAGTTGAAATTAATTACATTTACATATTTACAATGTTTCATTAATGGGGTTAGTTCAGTTTTTGTATCTTAAATTCCCAAATATAAAAAGGAAGTTCGTCACGCAGGAACTGTGTAAACTAAGCGAATTTCTCACCCAGTAAACTTTAATAAAGACTATAAGATTTGATCGTTCATTTCTAATGACGACTTGGGAAAATATTTTAAGCGGAACAAAATTATAATTCTTGCAATCCATAAGTATCACAAAAGAGAAATCATATTATTATTATTATTATTATTATTATTATTATTATTATTATTATTATTATTATTATTATTATTGATATTTAACCACAAAAATTAATGTTATACTATTAATGAAATAAATGACCCATGAAGGACAATGTTATACTCTGTGGGTATTTTTAAACATTTTTAAATGAAATCATGTTTATGAACTGAATCCTTGATATCATCACTAAAATAGAGAAAAATAACAGAACATTTCGGGTTATATTTTGTATTTATGAAGGTGTTCATATGTTTCAATAAATAAAAACACGTTGTTATTTAAAAACAGTTACAATATACTGCAAATAAATGCAATTAATAATAAACGATCGAAAGTTTCATGAATTTTCATCGACTTTGTAATATAAATGAAATGTTATTGTAGTAAAACATGTAACCCAAACGATTTCTGAAAGTTATTACAGAGAGCTCTTGCATACAAAATATAATTCTCAAACACATATTAAATTAATATTTCACATTTAATATATTCACGACAATGCTTTTGTTAAACATAAAACATATGCATTGTTATAAACACAGATTAAAAACAATATAGAGAAAATTAAACCCAAGAGTGCTTTTTAAATTTTTGTTTTCAAGTATATCCTTACTTCTAATGATCCAATTCCCATAATTTTTGGAAACTATTTTTCTTGTTTTATTTAAATAGTATATACCGAATTTTATTGTGATAAAGCAAATATTTGCATTGCTAGAGCGATTTTTAAATTTTGAGTTTCATGTAAACTCCCGCTTCTAAGGGAAGATTCCCTGATTTTCAAACGAATTTTCTCATTTTATTTAAATGGTATATATGAAGTTTCGTTGTGAAAAAGCAAATATGGGTGCTGCTAGAGCGATTTTTAATATTGGCTTTCAGGTTAAATCCCCCTTTCTAATTGTTCGATATCACCGATTTCCGGAAAATATTTTTCTTATTTTATTTCTATGGCATATATAGAGTTTCCTTTAAAAAAATTAAAATTGCAGCCACTAGCGATTTTTAAATTGCACTTTAACTCCCACTCGGTGTTCAAATATATTCCCACTTCTAATGGCCCAATTGCTCCTATTTTCAGAAACCATTTTTATTAATTTATTTTAACGCAATATATCATTGAGAAAAAACAAAATTTCTGCCACTAGGGCGATTTTTAATTTTTTTCTTTTAATTTTCACTTTAGGTTAACCCCTACCCCCAATGTTCCAAATTTGCTGGTTAACAAAATCGTCAAATCGTTTATTAATTGGTTATATGGTTATATGGTGAGTTTCGTTCAGAAAAAAAAAAATGGGATCGCTAGAGCGCTAACGGACATTGGTATATTACAGATGATTTTTTTCAATGTCTTTTTCGGTACTAGTAGGTAAGATCAATCGAAATTTGAAGATATTTTTAAAAATTCGTTTCATGGGTACTGCCTGCAATAGATAAATTCCTTTGAAATTCGCTAAAATGCTATTTTTACGTATAGAGAAAACTTGGGTACAAGTTAATCACAGAATTTAGAACAACTGAAGTGTAAAATAAGGAAATAAATGCTTAACATTTCAGGTCAGCAATTGCATCGGTTTCCAAAAACATATTCCTAAGGTATGAAACACGTATAGCGGTAGATGATCATTATTTCGAGAAGTGATGCAAATAAAGCTACGCGCATTTTTAGTTTTCATGCGCAAATGTGGGGTAGAATTATGCGGAGCCGTGGGAGTAACAGAGAAGTGTACTACAGTAAAGGGGGGGGGGGAGAAAAATAAGATAAAACTGACGGTAACAGATCGTATTCATTTATTATATATAGATATATTAATAAATAAATTCCCCAGGTTTACTTTGAATACAATTACAAATAAATGTTTAAAATTTCTAAAGGTAGAAAAACCCAAATAATATGTTGAGCAATAAACGACATTGAACACGTGTTAAATAAATTTGAATTTTGAATAACCGCAACTAGTAAAAAAGCAGTAAAGAACTTAAAAAACATAATTCAGCAAGTTACCAATATAACTATTATAAAACAATTAAAATAATACATTTAAAACTTTAAATCGTAAATCTTTAAAACTTCGCCAGTTTTACCTCATAATGTTCACTCCAATCACTGTCAAATAAATATTAAGCCACGAGCATGTCGTAAAATTTCCTGCTTTAACAAAAATAAAACAGTAAATGCTTATTAATTATAGTAATTTGATCTAATACACTCTCCTTGCCGAGTAACTTTATAAATTCGAATCCATAAAACAATATAATAATACAATACAATAAACTTCGCAATAAAATCTATGTTGTGCCCGGTCACTGGAAGTAACATACGAAGGAGGCTCCGGGCCAAACAATTAAGAATTCGTATGAATGAAACCGCGTTTTTTACAATCTTCTCCCAAGTCGCTCATTAGAAATGGAAGATAAGATGACAAATGTCATAGTGGAACTTTCAGTAAAGTTTTTACTGTTTTCCTTGTATGTAAAGCAAATGGCAATCCATGGATGATAGGGTGTAACGAGAAACTACGCTACTTTAAAAACATAATCATGGACACTCTACTTTGCATCTGCTGTCAGCATAAGTAGATTTTGATTTACAGCTCATTATTCCTGCTGCTCCTCGTTTCAATGTTGCATGATCTCGTAGAATAGACATATTATAACATTGCACAGTAGTATACGATTCGCTTTCAAACTTTGGACCAAACTATGAAACACCATACTTCGCGCAACTGAAACTAATACGGCAACCCGAAACTGACGTATATTTGAAGAAATAAAAACTGCCATTGCAGCCTGGGAATGCACATACATCGCAGACAAAGCTTGGAGACGCAGTAATGCGTGTAATATCAGAAGTAGGAAGAGCCAGCGGTAAGGAAGAAAGGTGCTGTCTTCGGCCACATATGTTTCTAGAATGTAGTCAAATAACAGCTAACTTTGTTATTTCTGGAGCAACTTTGATAAGGTTTACAAAAGAATTCATCTGATCTCAAATAAGGCAATCCAAAGAAACATTTCAACCATTCACTGGTTCCCTTCACTGAAGAAATTGAACGGTAACGTCTCTGTACCAAATTTGAACTGACAATACTGTTGTGCAGCGTGTGGAAATACTGATTTAGTTTTTATATACCGTATTTATGTGAATCTAATGCGCCATTGAATGTAATGGGATCCCAAATTTGACACTTAAAAATCATAAAAAATCTGCAGGAAGCTTTTCTATTACCATTTGATAACTTCAAAATGCAAATACTTCACTTTTATCCTTTCAACTAACTACTTTTTGGATCTCTAATCTCTACATTTATATTATTAATTTGAATTGAAGCTGGTATAAAATGTGTCATCTCTAGTATAACAATTTTGTTACGCTTCAATAATTGCAGATTTGTTTTACTTTAAGAACATATCGCCAAAAAAAAAAAAAAAAAATCTTTCCTACTAGTAAAAATATTCATTTAATTATTTCAACATTTCTTCAAATAGCTAATAGACACTTTGTGTTCTAGGTAAACAGTTTACTTTATGATAAGTCGTTAACATGATCGTGTGTCTTATTTTAATTATCTTCGTTTATTACAACTGTTTAATTATTTTTAAAAGATACGCGCCTAAACCAAGGCAAAATTTTCCAGGTACGATACGAACAATGTGTTTTTCTTTGACACTGTTCAGCATGTGTGAATTACTACTTTCTAATAAGACAGTATACTTTTTGATCAGTGTGGAGCAAAGCAGAACATTCCGCGTATACTTTCAAAATACCGGGAAAACAATGTGCAGAAAATTTTAGAGTAGAAAGGCAGTACCAAACTAAGCGTTTTGAGAATAGGAACAAGGGGTCGCAGAGATTTTTTTACTGCGCTAAATCCGTCATGTCTCAGATTGTGAAACTTGTTTGTTGCTTGCCAGGTGTAAACAAAACGCATTCTTGTGCATTACTGGTCACTGTAGCAGGTGTTTCTGATGTTCAATGCAGCATTTTTTGAAGCCTACTGGATGGTACGGTAATACCGAACGCTCGTCTTGAAATTAAACGAAACTTGTGGTTCCAACATGACGGCATCCCTGCACATTTTTCACTTGCAGCTCGAAATTGCCTAAACATAACCGATGGTGACCGATGGATCTGGTGTAGTGGATCAACGCGGTGATCAATTAAGTACGCGCATGTAATATTTAGTTTCTCATTGTGTACCTGTACTCATTAGCTGAGACAGTACATACACACTTGTCATGTGAGTTATATTTTATTTTGACTGGTAAATAAACGTGTTTCATAACGTCAGATTTCAATTATGATCATGCAGCTCTCCTATTATTATACTACATCTGCGACTCCATGTTTCTAACCTCAAAATGCTTAGTTTGGTACTGCCTTTCTACGCTACAATTTCTTGCACATTGTTTTTCCGCACTCTGTATATTACCATCACTTAACACGTGTAGGTTACTGTATTTTTAATAATGTGCGCAACGCACTTAATCCTTTTATTGACTACAGTGCTCGCACACTAATGTAAACTCAGGCCGACAAAGTATGCAAAGACCGAGCGAGACAAGCTATCAAACGTCAGTAAACAGATGCTCTTTTCTTATAATCATATCTTTACGTTTCGCAACCTAATGCGTTGATAGATCTACTTTGTGAGCTTTAAATGTCGACCAAGGTTCGGTGGAAACTTCGAAACTTCGAAAGCGAGTTACCGACCCGTAGCCAGATCTGAATTTTTTTTCGAATTATGGTGTATGAAACCCACGAGGGCATTGATGAATTGATGAACTACTTGATAATAGTCTACCCCAGGACCTAAAGCAAGCACTGGGGATATTTGAGAGAGTGCGATAATGTCATGTGCTGTGTACTGCATGCATTGAGGTTAGAGAAACATATACATATTTAGAAAAATTTATATAGATAAGAGAATATTATATAAAGTAAGCTTTACTTTATTTGAGCAGTACAAAAACAATAAATATTTTATATGCATGTTGTAGTACATAACAATATAAATAAATAAATTTATTAATTAATAAATATATAAATACATTATGTGCATTTCAGTGCAGTAATAAATGTATATTTCATTGAATGCAGCTACACTTGCAAAACACTTTTTGCACACCACTCTTGAAATGAATCTTGGCCCATTTTAACGATACATGCCATAATAAGGTGCCATTGTTGTAGGTGTCATTGTTGTGGTAGAAGTCATTGTGGTAGAAGCCATTGTTGTGTTAGGTGCCATTGTTGTAGTAGAACTCATTGTTGTGGTAGGAGACATTGTTGTGGTAGAAGTCACTGTTGTGTTAGGTTCCATTGTTGTGGTTGAAGTCATTGTTGTGGTAGTTTCCGTTGTGGCAGGTGCAATTGTTGTGGTAGAAGTCATTGTTGTGGTAGAAGTCATTGTTGTGGTAGGAGACATTGTTATAGTAGAAGCCATTGTTGTGTTAGGTGCCATTGTTGTGGTAGAAGCCATTGTTGTATTGGGTGCCATTGTTGTGGAATAATACATTGTTGTACTAGGTGCCATTGTTGTGGTAGAAGCCAATGTTGTGTTAGGTGCCATTGTTGTGGTAGAAGCCACTGTTGTGTTAGGTTCCATTGTTGTGGTTGAAGTCATTGTTGTGGTAGTTTCCATTGTTGTGGAAGGTGCAATTGTTGTGGTAGAAGCCGTTGTTGTAGGTGCAATTGTTGTGGTAGAAGCCGTTGTTGTAGGTGCAATTGTTGTGGTAGAAGCCGTTGTTGTAGGTGCAATTGTTGTGGTAGGTGCCATTGTTGTAGTACGAGTCATTGGTGGTGAAACTGCAATAGAGTAATTCAGTTTTGTATTTCTATTATAATATTTTCCAAAATGTGTCATTGATTTATATTGGTTTAATTGATATGCTTTGTTTTATGATACTAATGTTAGAATTTTAAGATATTAAATTTATTTCTTTTTATTCTAATGTACTTGTGCAAATGCTAGAAACTGAATTAACTTGAGCACTACTGATAGCCCGTTAAGTGATTTGAAAACTAAAAAATTAGTGGAATAAGAAAAATATTCTTAATTTGTAAATAAAACTCCAGGTAAGAAATACTTCAAGTCAAGATTGAAGAGTTGCAAGGAACAAAACATTTACCATGAGTTTTATTTTTCACAAAGAGTATGTGATGCACTACCTCTTAAAGTGTAAAAATGAAAGCATAATATCATATAAATAATGACTGAAATATTATAACAAGACTATCTACACGTAACTACCAGTCAGCATACCTGGATAGTAGCCATAAGCCCCAGCCTGAAAAAAGTATTAAATAAAAATCAGCATAAAGAATTAAAATAACATTATTTATATTAATTTAAAATATTATATTTTTTCTAAGTTTTAAGATTTTTGTAAATCCTTGTATCTATTGTTATATTCTAAATAAGCTCAGAACACCTATTTGGAAACATTACATTAAAATTTAAAATGTAGATTATCTTTTTTGTTTTGTTTTGTTTTTTTGCCTATTTGTTTTTTGTAAATTAACTAATAATACATCTGAAAAAGGATAAAACCTCATTCGCGCTGTATCTATTTTTTTTTTTTTTTTTTTAAAAAGATTAATAAATTATCTGGTAACAGCTATAAAAGTTAATTGATGGGATAATAAAAATATCCAAATGAGCACTGGAGCAAACTGCTCTAGGAAACGACAAAGCAAATACTTCGTATTCACAAAACGTGAAAAATGGAATATTTTAATCGCCTTGCATCTTATAACTTTATAAAATAATACATTTCAAAATATAAAAAGAGCATTAGCACACTCCAAACACACATCTCATTTAAACAGTTGATATCCTATTTTTTCCAAAATACTTCAGTGTCAGGAAGCAGCTAAATTAGAAATTTTAAAATTCTATATGGCATTTTATACTCTGTACTTTTACTCTGGTAATCCAATTTCTGTGTAATTTTCATTGCAATGGCAACGAAATAACTGTAGAGTACTTACATTTTTCTTAAAACGGCGTAAAGATGAAGCAGATACGCCTACAAAAAAATAACAAGTATAAATGAAAAATGAACGCCCTAGTACTTTTCTACTGATATAAAGATCATGGAGCAAACGTGCCCCACTGATAACTTTTGTTTTGAATAAGGTCACACCTCTCTCTCTCTCTCTTTTTTTTTTTTTTTTTTTTTTTACCTATGATCCCTCACATACAGTGGCCCAAATACAGGGACTACATATGTATACAATGATGAGATCAAGGAGAAGATTCCCTTTACATTTCTAACACGCCATTCCCCAGGATAAAAGTTCTTCGTTCATGGAAATTTATCCTAAAATGGATTCAAGCTTATAAGCAGACATTTGGGGCTTAAAAAGAATAAATTTAAAAAGACGTTTTTGTTATGCAGAAGGAGAAAGGTTAAGATATTTAATTTATTCTAATGCTCACTGGTGCATCGACAACTGCATTATGAAAATTCTTTTAACTAAAACATCCATTCGCTTTCATAGATTACACAGAACTCAATGAACTACATAAATTGAAAGTATCAAATGCTTTTTAGGATTATATTATTCGATTTAAATTAAGGGTTCTTTGATAAATAATAATATAAAATTGTGTGAAGAACGTAATAACAAAATAAAACGCACACAGAAGAAATAATTCAGACACTAACGGCATTTAATGAAGGAAATCTCATTAAAACTGCACTGACAAGAATTGCCGTTTTATTGGTTCAGGTATTTAGAAAAATGTGGACCAGATTCGTCTTCGAAATGTTTAAAATAGCGAGTCCGAAAGAAAATATGCACGAGTATAGTTTAGATCTCAAATCTTAGATATAGTTCCCTATAGTTCATTATTGAATGTAATGTGTTAAGTGCGTAAACAAATTCCATCTCACGCCACTTTGACTTCTCTAGAACTCCGAGTACTTGAAAAAAAAAAAAAAGTTGACCTGATCTGGTTTTATTTAACTAATGACTGACAGATCTGTCCTGAAAAATTTTAAAAGTTTATTGCCGAGTGGCTGCAATTTATTTACCATTTATTTATTATATTCTAATGGCGATTGAGAACAACACCAATTTCAGCAGTAACTAGATGACTTTTACTGGTGTTTAAAGTTTGAGTCGGTATTGTTAACATGTCCAACAGAACCAAAGCTAGGTTTTCTCGTACTCACCAGTTGCAACAGCAACAATGCAAATCAAGGAGAAACACATGTGCTTATTAGCTGCCATGTTGTAGGTA
This sequence comes from Metallyticus violacea, assembly GCA_030762175.1. Lineage (NCBI taxonomy): Eukaryota > Metazoa > Arthropoda > Insecta > Mantodea > Metallyticidae > Metallyticus > Metallyticus violacea. The sequence continues at coordinate 39,833,263 of CM060839.1, forward strand.
ATGCGAGTTTACCCACTTCAGTGAGCAATTTATACTAAAGCATTGCTAATAATCTAAAAATATCTTATCACTTGCCCTTCCTGTATATGTTAAAATTACTCCATTTCCGTAATCATTTAGCCCTGGAAGTATTCTTAATCTTTAGAAAGTTTATCCTTCGGGAATCCAATACGTCGGATAAGCAAAATACTTTAGGGAGCACAACCTTAAGAGATAAAAAAGAATGGAGAGTTAGAAGTGTGGAATATAGTAAATAAACATAGAGTGCTCGACTATTAAGCTATGAAAATAAGTAAAACCAGAAATATACATAAGCTAATACTCACCCCATTTTTAATGAACTGTCAGTCTTGGTCTCCTAGATTCCCCGATATAAAGACATGCGATTTTTTGTATGGAGAAAACTTAAGTACATGTAAGAAAAGTAATCTATTCCCACAATTAAAACTACTGAAATACAATATCAGGAGAGAAATGCTTAACTTCTCGTGTGAGCAACTGCAGCAGCATAGCGGTAGGTTGCAATCATTTCCAGAATATGATGCAAATGAAGAAGGTACGTGCATTTTCATTTGAGTGTCACATTAAAACTACATGCCGGTAAAGCAAACATCAATATAAAGATGTATTAATAAAACAACTTTCAGACTCCCTTCGGATACATGTGCAATTACGTTACGAGGGCTGTTCAATAAAGAATGACCATATGTTTCTATAACATACTATAATGATCCTCATCATAATTTGGATGATATTTCTCAAAGTAGTCCCCATTGGATGCAATGAACCTTTCCTAGCTTTCCGCCAATCTTCAAAGACATGCTGGAAACCATTTTTTGACAAACCCTTCAGAATTACCCCTGCAGCCTTCACCACTGCTTCTGATAATGGAAAATGCCTCCCTCATGGTGCTTCTTCAATTTGGGGAAAAGGAAGAGTCCCATGCGGTTAACTCTTACCTACAAGGAGAATCTTTTGCAATAACATTTAAACTTGTGCAAAAAATTGCCAATATTTTTATAATTGCCAATTTCTTAAAAGAATATGCTACTCAATATTTATTTCTAAATTATTTAGCTTTTTAAAGTACATAAAAGGACTTTAAAACAGAAGCACAAAAATTCACTTCAGTAAAATGAATAATTTCTGAAAAAATGAGACATTATACGAATAAAATTAAGTTTGCAGAAAAAGGCAAAAAGCTATCTTTTGTAATGTAATTTTACTTTCAGGCATATTTTCTTATACACTGCTCTTCTGCTTATGTTTTTCTTCATCATCTTTACTCTTAGCCGCTCTTATTTTCTTTCTTTTCTTGCTGGACACTTTTGGATCAATTTTTTTGTCTTAGAGCATCTATTCCAAATCCAGAAGTTTAGAGACTCGTTTAAGTTTGTCGTGAGCACTTTTTCAGCATTTCTGAGCTGCAAAAATGGGTTAACGGTTTTCAAGTGGGTAAAATAGCCTAACTTTAGATTAGGCAGCATATAGAACACCAGATAGTCAAAGGGGTCCAAAGTAAACAGAAATTCGAGCCTTGTAAAAGTAGGCTTGACTGTGAGGTGTAGTTTAAACATTAAAAGCTTTATAGAAAGGATAAAAGCTTAATTTGGGAATATATATTGAGTAAAGAATTATTAAAAACATAACAAACAAAATATAAATGTTTATTGTTTGTACTTCATGTAGCTGCTTCCTTAAGGATATTCCCAGATTGAAATTTTTAACTATTTCAATCTGGCAATACATAAAATTTATAATTTTTATTTTTTGTTCAAGAATCTCACATACCCAGGAGTTCAGCAACAGTTTACTCGAGAAATTTCCGGTTCCCTACAGTTATCCAGCATAGTAACTTTGCTAACTATTTTAGTGTTACTATTTCTGCTGCTTGCAGTATCTCTTCTGGTTCAGTCTAAACTCCAGAAACCATATTCGTATCTACGCTAAACAGTTCCACTACTCGACTGAAAGCATGCAACTTTTTAAAACAAATTTATAATTTCACTATGGCGTAATTTCGAAACCGTCCTGAAGTATGTAAAAATTGCGTTACATTACATTGTACTAATTGAAACCTCTTAAATATATTAATAACAAATTCGTTTCTTGTTAACCTAGTTAATAACACTGGAGTGTTATAAACATTTTATAGCACTGAAGTTACTGAGTGCAGTTTCTGGTTTGAATGTCATGTGTTAAAAGGATTAGTTTTAATAGAGCTGTTTAAATCATTTTTAATACACGAACTTGTAGTTGTTCCATAATTGTTTCTGTAAATGCGTAATTTAAATGTTGTATTATAATGAAAGATTTTAAAGTTTATTGCAATTGCCATTACAGTTCAATTAATGTGATTGATCGATAAAGAAAAGAGTCGATAAAACCATTTTAATAAAAATGGCTCTCAATGCTTCAAGATTACCTAATATTACTTAATTGTAAGTCAGTTTGCTTGCATTATAGCAATAATCAACTATAGTAAACGTAGCAATATAAATTCTGCACTTCAGTTGCATAAAATAAATTATAAAATAAAATATATGCTATTTTTAAAACACTTTAAACTACAGTTGAAGTAAGGTAAATAATCATTTTAACATTCCTTTTTAAATGCATATTCAAGCGTATTTTTCAAAGAGAGAGTTATCAACAAACATCGAAGAAACAAACGACTATCTTTTTTCTGTATAATGTTAATTAGCATGTAATTTAAATATTTCTTGATTGTATTCAGCTGTATTTCAATTTCAATAGTTCTGTCATTTACAAAATTGATATAATTGTTTTATTTAAAATAATTAAATTAGTTGGACAGAATCATAGACGCAATATTACGTATTACACAGTTTTTATGATTCCAACACATGGTTTAGTGTCGCATGCAAAGTATTACTTTTTCTCTCGGGTACCATTATTAATATAAAATAATCACTCATTTAACAAAGCATTGCCTTCACACAAAACTTCTAATTCTATAGAGACTTTCAATATACTTTGTTCGTTCTATCAGATATTCGAGTGTACCCAACTGTTCATTCCAGAGTCATCAAGCAGTTAATATTATGAGAAGAGTGAGGCAACTCATTGCGTTCTTCACAATATCATATTAATTTATGGAATTTTACTGTGGGGAGATAGAAATAGAATAACCCAGTTCTTAAATTGCAGAACACTATAAGAACTTTAACACGTCCATCATATGATAGATACTCGTTGCAAGCCTTTATTTATTTCAGAAGCTTAAGGGAAGAATGAAAGGATGGGCCTATCCTTGTTAAATTTATGAACTTCAGTTCCCTTTCTCTCTAGCACTATTAAAGCTAATGAACTGAAACTTTTATAACATAAAGATACATAATTGAAATTTGATGGTCTATTTTCAATACTATACCGTAACTCTGAAACAAATAATAAATTATTTTCAACTGTTTGTCTTTTTGTTTCTATTTTTTCCCCAACATTTTATTTTTTTACATTGTCAAATTTTGTCCTAGCTGTACCATAATAGATCCATATCGTCACAATAATATCAAGATTAAGGGGTAAAGGTAGGCTATAGACCTGGGTTCGGATCCTGCCAGGTGTCCTCTCTGACTGAAGTTTTTTCAGATATTTATCAATATCGGAGATAAACCCTAAATCTAGGCCTGGAACGCTTCCTTCCTTTAATAAAATAAAACCGTTTTCTCATTCATTTCATTTCATTTCATGTCAGTGTCCACCTCCTATAATGCCTTAACAGTAAAAACGAGCGTTAAACATTATTTTTAAAATTTAAATGGTGCAAATGAAATAAGAATATTTCTTGCAATTAATTTATTTATGAAAATAAGAGAATTACCAACTTATGAAGATAATTGCTTTTCATTGACAGATTTACATATATAGTCCCATGCAAATTAATCGGAATAAGATCATTTTTCATAGTCTTCCCATTGTTGCCAACAATGTGCTATACATTGCTTGTTCTTAGATCCGCGCTCTGTGCATTCTTTGCACTGTTATTTATTGTTAATTAATCTGTGTGGGGATTGCTTTAGGATAAAAGTGTATTTATTTCGACGTGTGTCACTTTTGAGGAATTTTGAGGTTTCCTTGTGCGATTTGTACTATTTATGTATACGACACCCAGGAAGGGCAGTGTAATTGTAGCATTCTATAAGAATACTTGCATGACACACAGCTATCTGCTAAATTTGGTGTCGGTGCAGGTACCATAAATAGAATTATCCAGCGACACAAATAGACCAGCTCAATTTCGCTGAACAAAAGGAGAAACTGTGGCAGGAAAAAGAAAACGACGCCAACTGATGAACGTTTTCTCTTCAAAAGCAGTAAATCAAACTCCAGGTTCACTGCTATGGGGGGGGAGAGGTGTTTAACGCCCATTTTTACCACTGAGGCACCATAGGCGGTGGACACTGATAATACATGAGATGAAATGATAAATTGAGAAAGGATTTTTTTTAAAGGAAGGAAGCATTCCAGGCCTAAGTTTAGGGTACCTCCCGGCATTTGCCATTTATGAGGACTGAGGAAAACCTGTCAGGGAGGACGGTCCTGGCGGGAATCGAACCCCAGACCTCCCGCTCACGTGTCCGCGCTTTAACGACCTCGGCCACCCGTGGCGGTAGGCTCACTGCTGAGGGTTTGGCTAGCGAAATGGGGAAAGAAGAGTAAATCTGTACGATTTTAATCGTCATGGACTTGTGGGCAGTTGAAAGGAAAGCTCGCAAACCTATAAAGAAACACTTTCTAACAGGAAAAATGCGCAGGAACGTAGTCATCAGGACTGTACAATGGAACACTGGTCATTTCTCCAATGAGAGTCACTTGGAAGTGCAGGGAAAGAGGGTTGAATGTGTGCACCGAGCGAATGAGGCAACAACTTCTGCATGTTTACAGCAGACCGTAAAACACCGCGTGAGAATGTTTTGGGGTGTTTCATGCATGAAGGACAGGGACCCTCAGTAAGAGTCGACAGGATTGTGAAATCTGACTAGTACATCCAAATATTGGAAAGGAAAGTTTTTGGAGATGCAGAAGAGGTATCCAGATGATGACGGAATTTTCCAGCAAAATTTGGCTCCTTGCCATATTTCAAAGAAAGTGTTTCATGGGGAGGATATCTACTTTGTTCCCATAATTTACAACTTCGTTTCACCCCAAGGAGCTCTTTCGCTTTAGGTGCCATTGCATGTTTACCATGTTTATGAAACTATTTATATTGTCCTGCTCCACTAGCGGCACAGTGAATGTTTCTTGTCAGCATGCTTATTGCTAATGCAATATATGGCGTTTTTAAGGAAATATTTATTCTGTGATTTCATCTAACGTTGAGCTATAACAATAACAATTCAAGGGTTTTTTTATTAAGGTTGATGATTATAATTTCTCATTTGAGGTTCAGAACGTATTGTGATTACTACAGGGAAATTATCTGAGCTAAGTTCATAAGTGAGGACGAATGGAGCAGTACACGTTTTTGTTAAGTTTTCACTAATGGAGAAGTGCAAAACATCTGGAGTTTGTCCACCTGCTGGATAACTAATGAACTCAAATGACAGTTGAGTTGCAGCATCTAGGAATAATTTCCCTCGTGATTGACTAAGTTAGGTCTCCATTTTGGGTTCTGAATAAAATCTGATTTTATATTTAACTTTTATCATAGTCATTCTTGAAATTTAAATTAATATTCAATATAATGAAGGAGTTCATGATCATGTCATTTTTTACAATTATGGTAGATCCGCCTTTTCTTTGTTGTCCAGCTCGATGTATTCGACAACCAGGAATAAACAAATGAATGTGAGTTGCCAATTTTGTCTCTAACGAGCAAAATATATCATTCTAAAACTAATTTTAATTCAAGTACTTATTAGTTATACTTCTACAGTTCTAAGTGCCAACTTCTAAAGTATTATTTCTGACACAGCTAATTTTTAAGAAGGGAAAGAGTCACTTGTTGTATTGTGTTCACTAATGAAATAATTAGAGATATTGCAAAATCTGTTTTATGAACAAGCTTTTTTTATTATACTGCTGTTAGTAGTGTCAATGCTTTGTGATGCATTCTTAGTGACGTCTGCATATGAGGCATAGATGCAAGTATAATTTGCATTTATTTCATGGTTAGAAAAAGAAGTAACAGGCCGTTGCTGTCTACTGAAATTTCTGGTGTTTGTTTGGGTGGGTTTTTGAAATTCTGAGTGCAAAGGACAGCCTTTATAGCTTGCTGTCAATTGGCCTTTGCAGTTGACACAGAAAGCGATTTTGGATTTTTAGTGCACTTAAGAGTAGAATGCAAACCATAGCATTTAACGCAACGGGGAGTTCTTTAAAGTGATTCTAAGAATGAACGTAATCCTGATATTTTGTATACTGTAATATAGAGTGTTTAGACTTAGATGGTTCAAACTTAACTATATCATTGTTAGTTCAGTAATTTTTACATTAATTGGATTGGTTTTAGGTCCAGAAAGAAAAGAGACGTGGGAGCTTTAATTATCAACTGGTATCATTTGCACTGATATAACCTAATTCGCTAAGTTCTCCATCATTAAGTTTATATCACACGAAGCATGGGCCTCTCTCACTATGATCCTGAAATTCTTCTCACTTTTAAATTGGTATGTGTAGAAATCAGCATCGTTTGTTTGTAAGTAGTCTACTGTTTTTCTGTATCTTTCAATTGTTTCATAGTTAAGCTTAACTTTGTTGTCACGGTCATATGTTTATAATTTCCGGTTTCCAACTTTTGAAAACCATTTAGAAGCTGTTAATATTTACTAAATTGCATATGCAAGCAGGTGGAGGACTATTAATTTGCTTGGAGCTCTTTTCATTAGTACCAGCAATACTTGCATCAGTGATTTCTGCATTGAGTGCTTGTAAGGGCGCAAATTTATTAAATAAAGCAAATGCGGAGCCATGTTCCAACCTCTATCTTTTGGATAGTTGCATTTTCATTTCATTAAACGAAACCACACGTCACGTAGGAGCTGCTAGGAGTTCCTCACCAAGTAGAGTAACTTTAAAAATGAGTATGAAATCCAAATCATGGCCTTATTAATTAATGAAATAAGTTACGGCATTACTGTGTGTTAATTAGCATGGCAAACTCTAAAGCTAACTAATAAAAGAAAAACTGAACTATAATACATTACTTAACCAGGTTTGTCTGGTTTTATCCCTTCAAAATCATTCTAAAATAAATGTATATAGTTAAATTATTCTTTTCAAAAGTAAGGGAAACAATATTAGAATCCTTGCTATCTATAATTATTATAAAAGTGAAATCACATTTATTATTATTATTATTATTATTATTATTATACTGTGTGGATATTAAAAATAACTATATTTATGAACTAAGACCTTTTTATCATCTTTACATTCACTAAAATTGAAAATAACTGAACCATCTTATATATTTAAGGTTATGTATTTATGTGTCTATATAAACAAAAACATGTTACAATTTAACATGTAATTTAACAATTACAATATACTAAGCAAATATACACAATCAACAATATAATGTGCACACGTAAGTTCCATCATTTAGAGTGGATTTGAAATTTAATTTAAATTTGGTTATAGTAAATGCATGTAAGCAATCGTTTTCTGAATTTTATTATAGAGTGCTCTTACATAAAAATATAATATTCACACACACACACATGTATTTATATTATATTAATATTTCACAGTTGCTATCTTCACGGTCATGCTTGCCCAAGATTGCGGGTTCGAACCCGGCCAGGACCGATGCATTTTTTCGGGCGTAAAAATCCTAAGTATGGCTTCCTTCGGAAGGGAAGTAAAGCCGTGGGTCCCGTGTCGTACATTTACGGCACGAAAAAGAACCTCAAGCCTGAAAGAGAGGCCACTGAGCAAAATTTGTCGGCGGTTTCACGCCCTGAGTTGAATGGGACGCTGATGACCTGAGATGTTAAAGAGCGTCCATAAATAAATCAATCAATCAAAAAAAAAAAAAAAAACGGTCATGCTTCTGGTAAATATAAGGCTTATAATTTATGCATCACTATAAATAGAGTTTATATGCTTAATTAATGTGTTATTTAATTTAGAAACAATGGAGAGAAAATTAAGTGCTAAAGCGCATTTTAATTTTCGGTTTTAAGATATACCCCTCCTCCTATTGGTTCGATTTCCCTAATTTTCAGAAACTATTATCTTATTTTATTAAATGGTATATACCAAGTTTCGTTACGAAATAACACACATTGTTGCCGCTAAAGCGATTTTTAAATTTTGGGTTTCAGGAAAAAAAAAACCCATTCTTCCAGCAAGTTTCTCACTCTCTTTAAAAGTTCACAGCATCCCAATTTGTTTTATTCACGGATGCTGTTTAACGTCTCATATCATCAGCGTCCCGTTCAATTCAGTACGTGAAACGGCCAATAAATTTTGCTCAGAGGCCTCTTCTTTCAGGCTTATTCATGTTGTAAATGTACGATACGGGACACATGGCTTTACCCTGGCTGGGAACTCGCGATCTTGAGTTTACGAGTCCAGCTTCCCGAGGCCGGCCAAAGTGATGGTTGTCTTTATTGTAGTCTCCCCCCCCCCCCCCCCGCACCGCGCGCTTTCACCCAGCTTATACCGTGTGAAAATGTAGAATCTAACGTTTTTCCTTTAAAATATCCATGATAGCTAGCTCATAACTAGCTATTGACACAGGATTGTTTCAACAGACTGTACGACAGTGACTATGCAAATTTAAACTTGCACTTATTTACATTTCGATAGCTGAAGATTAATTGTTGCCGGCTGAGTTAGTTATATTTTAATAGAAATTATTGTCAACAATCACCAGCCTGCTCTCGTATCGTTTGCTAAAGTATTCAACAATGCTTTTGGTACAGTATTGTTGAAAACTTTCGGTAAAGTGCTACTTCCCGTCTATATAGAATCGCATATTTTGAATGACAAGATTGATGATCTAGGAATCATTACTAATTCCAATATTTGTAATACTTAATGAATATTCAACAGGAAAAAATGCAAGGTTTCTGTTTGTTTTATGAAAGAATAAAACTGGATGCATAATCTTTCTGTCATTGCTTTTGGATTGATAATTTTCATGATTATATTGTCCTCGTCTTTCTTAAACTACGCAAAAAAAAAAAAAAAAATAGTCTACATGCATATTAAAATTCATACGGAAGTAAAAGCAGTTGCCCTCTGACGCCACAAACAGATAAGGCAAAACATTTGCTTTCTGCATTCAATGTCACGACATTTATTTTCCTAAGGTGATATTTTACGTTAACTTGAGAATATTATGCATATTGAAGGAAAAATAAGCAGAACTTTTCAAACGTAACCCATAATTCAATTAAAATTAAGCAATAAGCATATGACAAAAGGCTCTTGTAAGTTAAAGTTTTTAAATTGCACAGTTTTTTGATTCTGTCATTTGAAAGAGGACATATTTAAACCTATTTTCATGAAATAATGCTCTTAAAACGAATGTATTTCTCTCAGCTTAAGTTTTTCAAAGTAGTTTTCGTCAAAGTTTATAAATATTTCTTCCCACCGAACAAAAAATTTAAATTAAAAAAGAGGGTAGGTATTGTTCGTACAAATCCAGGAGTTTGGGTGGGTTAGAAATAAATGTAAGCTCCTTACATACTACCACCATGTGGGACAGCTAGTTGTCCCTTCAAAGGGCATTTTGGGTCGTTTTCTCTCAATTCAAACTATACAACAATGCTGCATAACACCCTTCTCCGTTCGCGCATGCTTTTGTTTCCGTCAACAATCCCTTTTTCATATGCAGTTTTCGTGCATTGTATTGCATTCTATTCTTACTGTATATCCTTATTGCAATGGTGACATCCTATTAAAATGTGGCGTAGAACAAATTTCTTTTATATGTACGTGGCCGTACATGCACCAAAGAGGAAGCGCGCTTCGGATTGAGGTCACCAAAAAGGAAATCATAATAAAAGTGTGCCATATATCTGACACTGTAAGCATCTAACTGAATGAGAGTAAGAACAGTTTGCATCCTTGCCTTTGATGCTGTTGCTCCTAAATCCGCTCTAAAATGGCTTACTTCTCAATGAATTCACCTGATGTGTTTGCTTGTCAGTTATGAAAATAGGGTAATGAGAATATGTTCCTGGATGCAAATGATGAGATAATGGTCTCTGAAAACGCTAGATATGGCTTGGGTATTTCACGAGATCGAAATTTATTGTATTTTCCGCACTTTACAGTATTTTTACAGTTTTATACTTAATATCCGATAATCAAAATAGAGAAAGGAGAGAAAAATATAGTAAAGAGATGCCAGTGTGTTCTGCAAAATTAATATATTAAATAAATTAAATTTCATTGCACAAATACCAGTTTGAGTTGTTAATTATTCGGTATTTAACTTTGTTGGCATTGTGCCGCACAAGAATAGCTTAATATAACCTGAATAATAGTAACGAAGAAAGTATCACCTGACTTAGTTTTAGAGTTTTATTATCAGTATTAATTGTTATTTGATGGAAAAATTTTTACGTTCTGCTAAGAAATAATGAGAACAGTTTTCTAAATGGAAATGGATTATTTTTTAATATCATAGCTATATGTAACACTTCATTTGTTTTACAGAACCGTTAGTTATTATAGCAAGAAAATAGTTTGTTGATGAAAATTAGAGAATTGAGATTTTAATAATGAATAGCACAATATAAGGAGATCCAGCAGGGACGGCTGATTTTAAATCACAAAAGCGGGTACTATAGGGTGGTTCAAAAACCACATCGGTTATAATATAAAAAATTATGAACTTTATTTTTTAATAACACATTAAACAAAGATATAAACATGTTCATCACATCTTCCCATTTTAGGTATTGAAAGTAATGTTGGGCATATGAAGCCCTCTACCGCGCTGGCGTACAAAAATCTCTTTACTTACAAAAAACAATGATTTAAGAATACCCCAAAGAAAAAATGAACAGGAGTTAAATCGCATGACCTAGGTGGCCATTTCTGGTTATCATTACGGAAGATGAGCCGATCCAGGAATTTCTCATGGAACAACGCAATTGTTGACCGGAAGTGTGACAGGTGGCACCTCCTGCTGAAACCACAACTATTGAACGTCCAGTCCATCGAAATGAGACCATAAAGTTTTCTTATCATCGTACGGTATCGGTCTCCATTAACTGTAACAACTTTTCCTGCTTCATTTTCAATAAAAAAAAAAAAAAAAAAAAAGACCGATGACACCATTAGGCCAAAATTTACACCAAACCATCACTCGCGCGGATGCATTTCCCCTTCTTGAGTCAGGTAAGGATTCTCTGACCCCCAGATAGATAATTCTGTTTATTCACAAATTCCTTTAAGTTGAAGCGTGCCTTATAACTTAAGACTGGAAAAAAAAATGTTTTCACAATTAGCACACGTTGCTCAATTGTAAACTGTTCCATGGGGACGCACTTACGAAGAAATTGAAAAAAATGCAGATTGAAGCAACAATCGGTGTGTTTACGGATATCAACATGATTTAAAACAGTGTGGACAACCGAAAAAACTAAAAACAATAGCTAGCGACTTAAAACCGGCTTTTTTTTTGTTTTTTTTAACCACCCTTACAAACTTAATCGCCATCTGCTGCCAACGCATGCGTCATTGGTAAATATTTCGGGATGGTTACACTCTGCAATAATCATTATAGAAGTTTAAATAATATGCAAGTGCCACGAAAGTTAACATCAACAGTCTGTTAGGGTATCAGGTGCTCTATTGTAAAGCAAATACAAGCAGTTTTAAACATAATTTAAATTATTATGAAGCTAGGAATATATATGTATTATGACCATTAGTAATTGTGGATAAGGGGTTATTTACTGCTCTTAAATATAGTTGTTTTCAAAAGTAACGCTTAACTTTAATTATAACTGTGTAAGATCAGATGGGCTCAGTGATCAACGAAACTATTTATCTGCTTTACAATAGACACCTGATATTCCAACAGGCTACTGAGGTTAACTTACATGACACTTTAAACTGAATTATCATGTAGTCATAGCTACCAGTGGTTTAAAATTATATTTGGTGCAACATTGTTGATTAACGGAAAAGCTCTAATTGGTTTTCAAGTGCAAGATAAGAACATACTTAAGGCTACCATTTGCTTTTTCCGGAGATAATTTTTGAAGGATCCAGTACATTGCCAGGGTCAAATGATTACGAAATGGGGAAATGAGAAAATGTTCAGGAAGGGTAAATGATAAGATTTATGTTGAGATAGTGCCCTAAATGGAAGTATAAATTGCTCACTGAAGTAGTCAAAAATCACATACTTAACCTACATCATGGCACATAAGTACCTCTGTTTTTCTCTGATATGCATCCTGGCTGTCGCCTCTGGTGAGTAAAACGTCTGGAATTTGAGCAGCTTTATTTCTGTTGCACACATAAACACCACAGTCTCTAAACAAATTTTAGACAGCACTTAGAGCTGAAAAGCATTGTTCTTTTGAAGATATTCCTAGCAAATAAATTAATTAAGCTAACATTGCAGATTACATAGAGAAATACTTCCAGAAGGAAATACAATTGCAAGCCCAATATAAGAATTTTAGTTTAAATAAAAACAGAAAAAAACAACATTTTTTTGCATTATTATTTATCGTACAATTACTAGAAATCGGAATTTACTCTTAACTAATCACACAAAATGAAGAAAAACATTAATTGTTTGTGTATCTAAGATGCCATGATATACTGAAGTTTCTGCGTTCTGAAATAAAGATACACATTTCTGCACCTTTTGTTTTGCTCATCTAGACAACTGTTAATACATACCTGCACAAATAAATCGGATACTCTACATTTCATTTTCTTCCTTCATACAACCCGTTGAATTATTCTCTATGTAGAATCAATGTAGAAACCATCACTTACCTTAAATATAAAAAAGTATTTTTTCCCATGACAGTAGGTAAAGTTGCAATTCGCCCAAGTGTTGCTAGTACCTAAGGCGAGTCTTTAAAACTCTTGTGCCTAAAGAAGAGGCACTTTACAGCTACTTTACGTATTGCTGTTGATTTAAGCGCTGAAAACAACTGCCCACTTTAAATTTCATTTCAAACTTCATTAAGAAATTAATGATTTTTCTCGATATTTCAAGACGTAAGCATTACACTTAATAAAAATAAGTAACAAATAAAATTTCATATTCAATGTTGCCCTATTATTCTCTAGTTATGTATGTAGTACTCATTGCTTGCATTGTTTCAGGGTTCTGAAGTGATTTCACTTTACATCAGCGAGTAGGCTGATCACATGGTTGCTTATTGCTTTATGGTTCTGCATTTTTTTCACATTTTTTGTTGAACACCATTTCATGAACGTATCATGCACTGACTCATATATTTTCTTGTATTTTGTGGCATCAAATGTGATAGAGCGAATTCTGTAGCTTTGATAATCATTTCCTTCTCCATTTAGAATATGTGATACTCGGACATTATTTACAATGTTCTCCAAATTACCGTCACCATATTTAGCATTCACCTTTTCTTAAACACTTTGTTGATTAAGATGGCCGCTTTAGACGACCATGAAAACGTTTTTATGAATAAAACATTCTATGTCCATGGATACTTATTTCTTAATGATTCTGCGTTTAAAAATCACAAACTTACATCTCTCTTGAAGATGGCCGGTTTTGACGGCCATGAAATCTCGATCTTTTAATCTGTCTATCTTAAAATATTTGTTTAATGTAAATATTGTGACACATATTCCTAAGTTATTTCTGCGGACTCGTGTTTTTAAGAACTTAACTTCACACTCGTCCACACTTTAGGAACTTTATAACTTAGAACTTTATAAATAACTATTTTTATGTTGCAATTTAAAAGTTTAATACAAATATTTGCGTTTGCGTCACTCATAAAGGAACACTAACAATGAATACTTTAGTAGTGGAATTTATATTACTTTAATTTCACAGTTTTCACCGTTGCACACGCATTTGGACAAATTTGCGGGAGTGAGGATTTCTTTTCGAAGTTTTCTATCATCCTTATGTCATGGATCATGCTTAAGGGTATTAGAAGCATAAAACAAAATATTTATGATATAACTTTCACTCTGATCTATATTTGGGCACACAAATAGATTGCTTTTGAAATTAATCCAGCAGTGTTTGTGAGGGAGGTAATGGACTTATGATACGAAAATGATGTGATATCATTCAAAACCTTAATGCCCTTAGTGAGGTATATTTTCTTTTCCTCTCATCATAATAATCAAGCTAGTGGCATTGTACTGTTGCATTGATTTTTTCATTTTAGCTTGATTTTATTTTTATTTTCAGAGGCCTCAGCTTCTATTTTTCCTTTTAACCTGGTAAGTATATATATTGTATATATATATAAATGATATTATTGTCTATGTGGAATGATAATTAATGATATTAAAATTTTTAAACGTCACTCTTCGGCATTACAATTACATTGTTAGCAGTAATATATTAAATCGTGAAAACTAGAAAAAGGACCATACATGTGTTTACTATACTACAAGCGACGTTCCAAAATATGTGTCAAAGTATTTGGAGAGAACTATTAAACGTTTACCTTATTTTTTTTTTTATTTTTTTTTTTTTTTTACCACGCTTACACTTAAGAATTTTAAAACCTTGGTTGATGAATTTTAAACTGAAGATACATTTTGCATTTACAGTGTGCTTACATTTGCTTGTGTATATTAAAAGTAAATATCTGCATAGTAATTTCCTGAAGCAATATTTTTCTAATGGCTATAATACAAATGCTTTGGTTTTTGTTTGTAGTTATCATATTTAAAATGATTAAACATTGATTCTTATTAATTGTTTAAATTTCAAAACAGAAAGATTGTGCTGTTCAAAAAAAAATTAATTTTTATATATTGTAAGTATATTTTAATGAAACAAATTTTCATTTTACAGTTTAACTAATATTGTCGTAAATTCAACTATATACAGTAGAAATTTTAAAATATTAGAATAAGTGATACATTGTTTTAATTATATATCAATCACCTCTTATAATTTCCCATATTCATTTCCATAATTAATTCATTTTTCAGTTCGGCCGTACTTCTTATGAAGCTTACTACACAGGTATGCTAATTAATAATACATATTATGCATAAAATAGTAATGTACATCCTGCACTTCAAAATTTATTTTAAAGCCTTTTACTACTTTTAGCATGCTAAATGTGGCTATCAAAACTATGCTTATGTTCTTAAGAGAAATAGAGTAAAATCTGATTCAAACACGTGGAATTTCTCTTACTTGCATTTTTGTGAATAATTTAAGAACGTTGTTCATGTTTAATTAGCGTTTAGCAAGACTTTGCTATTTGCACAAACGACGGGCTCTCTGTAGTTCTCAAGTTACTATTACTTGCATAAAAACACTAAAATATAAAGAATATACGATTCGGTATACGATAGAGAAAAACTGGGAAATTAGCAAATGGTTGGAAAAAGTTACACGGCGATAAGCAGGAGATGAATTGAACACGTTGAAGTTTATTAGCTTAGCACCTCTAAAAAGTGCTTTTATAGCCACCAACATTGCGTGTGGTGATGGTGCTGACGTCACGGTTGTTACCAACACCAAGAAATGCACTGGATAGCAGCGCAGAAAAGGAAAGTGTAAGAAATATAGCTGAATTAAGGCAAATTCAGTTAGGCAAACCTAACATAAGTAAATATTCGTAATAACAAGGAACTTCATGCAATTAAAATTAACCTAGGGATAACTTTTAAGGTTACAATCTCACGCATTCATCTTAAATTGTGACCCCTGGTGAGGTTAAGTTAATGGGTGATATTAGTGAACTTAATAGGCGTATTTTCACAACTGCATTACAATTGCACAATTGTATTAAGTAAATTTATGAACTTTTGGTAAACCTGAAAAATAGTGAAGCCGTAACCGACAGAAGTGCCTGGTGGAAAAAATAGAAGACATACACACAAACAATAGCGACTATAGGTTATGACACATATGCAGAAAGTAAAGAAATTAATTTTAGCAAATAACAACAAATAAAGTTTATTTAGAATAAGTAAAACGAGTGGTTAAAAATAAGAAATGGAGAATGTTGTTGCCAAGAAATTCCAAAACAAGATTTAGGCATAAAAGGATGTAGCAAACAATATATAAAGTATAATGTTCTATATTCCTATAGATGTACCATAAACCAAAGCTCATAAAAATCTAAATGCAATTGATGGCAGAAAATTATGTCTTTTTTCATATCATTATACTGCAGTAAACTACTAAATCAGTTCCAAATTTGCAGCTCCTACTACCACTGCGGCACCTATGACAACAACGCCACCTGCTACAACCATGGTATCTACTACAACAACGGCACCTATGACAACAATGCCAGCTACTACAGCCATGGAAAATGTGACAACAACGGCTTCCTCTGGTGATACATATGGCTAGAATGAATTTAGATACATAGATTTGTATCCAAAAAGTCTTTGGCACTTGTATCAACATTCAATGAAGTGTTGAAGTATTTATTATAGCACTGAATGCACAACAAATATTTGTTTATTTATGATTTTATGTTTATTACTGAATGCACAAGAAATATTTTTGTATTTTGTTTTTATATTTATTACATCACTGAATGCACAACAAATATTTGTTTATTTATGTTTTAATTACTACAAATGCGTATATAAAAGAGTGTATATTTTTGTTACAACAAAATAAAGTACTAGTAAAGTTTATTTTAATTTGTCTTATAATATCCACGCCACACAAAACTTCAGGAAGCAGTAAACAAAAATCTAAAGCATTGGCACACAGAGAGTGAAAAAATGGTTTGTACAAAAGTTGTACCGAATTTCAAAGCTTTTATCCCCAAATATTAGCCAAACAAATTTGCATATCTCTGAAAATATCCCATTTTAACTCTAAGGACAGATGTCCATGTCAATTCAGTTATTTATCTTAACTGCATGGTGTCTAAAACATTTCCCATAATTCAGAAACAGATTTTACTGCAATTCACTTAAAAGCATTTGAAAAATAAGATTTTGTAATATTGGTTTTTTTTGTTATCAACTTTCTGCCGTTCAAAAGGCGTATTTCATCCTAAAGCAAAATTTTCATTAAATGTAGAGAGTTATAATCAATGCGCAAATTTGTAAACAATTCTAAAATGACATAAAATGCTTATAATAGAGTATGCTATAAAAATACTGCCTTCCAAAATACAAACCGCAGCTAAAACTGCTAAATGGAAAGATAGATCAAAAACAGAACCAATAATTTATGGAACAGAAAATACAGCAGCAAGATAAATAAATTAAACACAGAATAATTATATAAAATTCAACCAACTCGCTAAACAGCTATTCGAAGATACCTATGAAAATACCATTTATACTTGTTAAAAGGATATTTCGAAGACGAAATCGTCATCATTATTAAAAGGATTAGGCCTGAGGCTTATTCCGGGTTCTCAGGAACCATATGAACTAGTCGAATTTAGTTGGACTTAGCACCTACAGGTGTTGGGGAGTCAGGTAATCAGCATAGTCTCAAGTGCTGTCTAGTGTGAGGCTAAGCTGTTACTTGGACGTGAAATGGCCGATAATTTTATGAATAAAAATACAGCTTAAGGTGTTAAACAAACAAAAAAAAAAACGTGATAACTGTTAATAGAACAGGGAATGGAAGAAAAATGAATGTGAATGTTACTCTTTGGATCAATTATATAAAATTCAATCACCTCACTAAAAAGGCCATTCCAAGACATGTTATAGACGAAATCCTTAAGGAAAAATGTAAAGGAATTGAAGAAAGATGAAAAATGGGCAAAATAACAGTAAAAGATATCTGATCAAAGCAAAGAAATAGCACCAGTCGCAACAGAATTCTACGAAAAGGTGCACAAAATTATATCATATCATCTGACTCCGTCGAAGCATCAAAACTCAAGGAATGCAAAATGTGTATATTTAACTTTTGGCTAATACAGCTAAACAACAGAAACATATTTACAAAATTTCTTAACATATACTTAACAACAAGATAATAGTATTAACATAAGGAGTAAAACGACGAGCAACCTAAATTTTCCTCCTAGTAACCAACGAGGAAAGCGTCAAATGAATTTTGCAGCCGAAATAATCCTCATAATTATTATCAGCAAAATTAAACACATGACAAACAATATAAAAAAACACAGTAGTACTCAAAACGTGGAATATATTCAGGAACACAGAACAAACTTTGTCCCCAACTCAGAGGTTAGGGGGGGGGGGAATAATAAACGTTGAGGATAGAGAAAGGAAATTTCTAAATACGGGGATACAAGACAGTCAAATATCAAGAATTCAAGAAAACAGACGAAAATACATTGCAAATAAAGACAGCTATTTCAACCAGTCTTATGCAGAATATATTTTTAGAATAAACCCTTCTATAAGATAAATCTACCGTGTCACAGCTTAGAAGAATCCAAAAATGGCCACAGAAACATGGTATAAACAAAAATAACATCGATGAAGGGCTTTAGGGATGCTTTTTGGCAGCAACTGGTATAACGACAAGGAACAATTGGAGAAAGAGGCATCGAAGAACCTTACTGGAGTGGTAACCTGGCATTGTAAAATCCACGACCTCCCTGCCCTTCCTGGGGTTTCACCGGATAATTGTAATTATAATAGCACGCGAAATATGCAGGTTAAACTTGTATTAAAATACGAATAAAATCTCCATATAAAATCTATAATCGGTGTAAAATGTTTGTTAACATTAATGCACATATTTGTATTCAATAACTGTGAATTTTATTAGGTAACTCAACATAATGCTCATTAAACTGGTCTGGACTAATTAAAACAGCTGAGTTTGATTGCTGACATGAATCTCTTTTAATAAACGACCAGGCAGAATTACATCTATTGTGTGTAGCCTCAATGTGCTTAACATTTACAGTAAATTTAGTATTTCGTATACCATTTATATATTTCTTTTCCATTTCACTGTAAATGCTCCTTATATTAGCACTATGCGTTTATTTAAAATTAGCAAATACAGTCTTGACTTAAACTTTCATTATCTTTAAGTCATCAGTAAGTTCTCTAATGCACACTTTTAAAAGATTAAACGTGTCCTTACCCAGAACTTTAAAAAACATCTTAGTGCAATTCCTGGGATGCCTCACTTCGACTACTGCGATTTTATGCTCACAGACTTAAACCCTAACCTAACGCAAAAACTACAGTGTGTTCATAATATGTGCATACGTTACATTTGCGATGTGTATGTTCGATCATATAACACCCTCCTTAAATATGCTGTCTTGGTTCCGCCTGGAAAACCGAAGAAATATTCATTGACTTATGACTTACTTATGACTTAAAGATAATGAAAGTTTAAGTCAAGACTGTATTTGCTAATTATAAATAAACGCAAGTGCTAATATAAGGAGCATTTACAATGAAATGGAAAAGAAATATATAAATGGTATACGAAATACTAAATTTACTGCAAATGTTAAGCACATTGAGGCTACACACAATAGATGCAATTCTGCCTGGTCGTTTATTAAAAGAGATTCATGTCAGCAATCAAACTCAGCTGTTTAATTAGTCCAGACCAGCAATCCAAAATCAATGACAGAAAGATTATGCACTCAGTTTTATTCTGTCATAAAACAAACAGAAACCTTGCATTTTTTTCTGTTGAATATTCATTAAGTATTACAAATATTGGAATTAGTAATGTTTCCTAGATCATCAATCTTGTCATTCAAAATATGCGATTCTATTATAGGCGGGAAGTAGCACTTTACCGAAAGTTTTCAACAATACTTTACCAAAAGCATTGTTGAATACTTTAGCAAACGATACGAGAGCAGCCTGGTGATTGTTGACAATAATTTCTATTAAAATATAACTAACGCAGCTGGCAATAGTTAATCTTAAGCTATTGAAATGTAAATAAGTGCAAGTTTAAATTTGCATAGTCACTGTCGTACAGTCTGATGAACACAATCCTGTGTAAATAGCTAGTTATGAGCTAACTATCATGGATATTTTAAAGGAAAAACTTTAGATTCTACATTTTCAAACGGTATAAGCGCGGGGGGGGGGCAATACAATAAAGATAACCATCGCTTTTCCCGGCCTCGAAAAGCTGGACTCGTAAACTCAAGATCGCGAGTTCGATCCCACCCAGGATTGATGGATTTTTGGCGCAAAAATCCTAAGCGTGGCTTCCTTCGGAAGGGAAGTAAAACCATGTGTCCGGTATCGTACATTTACAACATGAATAAGCCTGGAAGAAGAGGCATCTGAGCAAAATTTATTGGCCGTTTCACGTACTGAATTGAACGGGACGCTGATGATATGAGATGTTAAACAGCATCCGTGAATAAAACAAATTGGGAAGCTGTGAACTAGAGAAAACTTCAAAGAGAGTGAGAAACTTGCTGGAAGAATGGGTTTTTTTGCCTGAAACCCAAAATTTAAAAATCGCTTTAGCGGCAACAATGTGTGTTATTAAGCAACGAAACTTGGTATATACCATTTAATAAAATAAGATAATAGTTTCTGAAAATTAGGGAAATCGAACCAATAGGAGTAGGGGTATATCTTAAAACCGAAAATGAAAATGCGCTTTAGCACTTAATTTTCTCTTTATTGTTTCTAAATTAAATAACACATTAATTAAGCACATAAACTGCATTTATAGTGATGCATAAGTTATAAGCCTTATATTTAACAGAAGCATGACCGTGAAGATAGCAACTGTGAAATATTAATATAATATAAATACATATGTGTGTGTGTGTGTAAATTATATTTTTATGTAAGAGCACTCTATAATAAAATTCAGAAAACGTTTGCTTACGTGCATTTACTATAATCAAATTTAAATTAAATTTCAAATCCACTGTAAATTGATGGAACTTTCGAGTGCACATTATATTGTTGATTGTGTATATTTGCCTAGTATATTGTAATTGTTAAATTACATGTTAAATTGTAATATGTTTTTGTTTATATAGACACATAAATACATAACCTTAAATATATAAGATGATTCAGTTATTTTCAATTTTAGTGAATGTAAAGATGATACCAAGGTCTTAGTTCATAAATATAGTTATTTTTAATATCCACACAGTATAGCTTTAGCTTAGGTGTCAATAATAATAATAATAATAATAATAATAATAATAATAATAATAATAATAATAATAAATAATTCCAAAATGTGATTTCACTTTTATAATAATTATAGATAGCAAGGATTCTAATTTTGTTTCCCTTACTTTTGAAAAGAATAATTTAACTATATACATTTATTTTAGAATGATTTTGAAGGGATAAAACCAGACAAACCTGGTTAAGTAATGTATTATAGTTCAGTTTTTCTTTTATTAGTTAGCTTTAGAGTTTGCCATGCTAATTAACACACAGTAATGCCGTAACTTATTTCATTAATTAATAAGGCCATGATTTGGATTTCATACTCATTTTTAAAGTTACTCTACTTGGTGAGGAACTCCTAGCAGTTCCTACGTGACGTGTGGTTTCGTTTATTAAAATGACACAAACTGAAAATACAAAAACTATTGCCAAAAGATAGAGGTTGGAACATGGTTCCGCATTTGCTTTATTTAATAAATTTGCGCCCTTACAAGCACTCAATGAAGAAATCACTGATGCAATTATTGATAGTACTAATGAAAAGAGCTCCAAGCAAATTAATAGGCATCCACCTGCTTGCATATGCAATTTAGTAAATATTAACAGCTTCTAAATGGTTTTCAAAAGTTGGAAACCGGAAATTATAAACATATGACCGTGACAACAAAGTTAAGCTTAACTTTGAAACAATTGAAAGATACAGAAAAACAGTAGACTACTTACAAACAAACGATGCTGATTTCTACACATGCCAATTTAAAAGTGAGAAGAATTTCAGGATCATAGTGAGAGAGGCCCAGCCTTCGTGTGATATAAACTTAATGATGGAAGAACTTAGCGAACTCTTCTTTCCCCATTTCGCTAGACAAATCCTCAGCAGTGAGCCTACCGCCACGGGTGGCCAAGGTCGTTAAAGCGTGGACTCGTGAGCGGGAGATCTGGGGTTCGATACCCGCCAGGATCGTCCTCCCTGACAGGGTTTTTTTTCAGGGCTTCCTTAGTCCTCATAAATGGCAATTGCCGGGGAGGTACCCTAAACTTAGGCCTGGAATGCTTCCTTCCTTTAAAAAAAATCCTTTCTCAATTTATCATTTCATCTCATGTATCATGAGTGTTCACCGACTGTGGTGCCTCAGTGGTAAAAATGGGCGTTAAACACCTCCCCCCCCCCGTAGCAGTGAACCTGGAGTTTGATTTGTTGCTTTTGAAGAGAAAAAACGTTCATCAGTTGGCGTCGTTTTCTTTTTCCTGCCACAGTTTCTCCTTTTCTTCAGCGAAATTGAGCTGGTCTATTTGTGTCGCTGAATAATTCTATTTATGGTACCTGCACCGACACCAAATTTAGCAGATAGCTCTGTGTCATGCAAGTATTCTTATAGAATGCTACAATTACACTGCCCTTCCTGGGTGTCATATACATAAATAGTACAAATCGCACAAGGAAACCTTAAAATTCCTCAAAAGTGACACACGTCGAAATAAATACACTTTTATCCTAAAGCAATCGCCACACAGATTAATTAACAATAAATAACAGTGCAAAGAATGCACAGAGCGCGGATCTAAGAACAAGCAATGTGTAGCACATTGTTGCCAACAATGGGAAGACTATAAAATGATATTATTCCGATTAATTTGCATGGGACTATATATGTAAATCTGTCAATGAAATGCAATTATCTTGATAAGTTTGTAATTCTCTTATTTTCATAAATAAATTAATTGCAAGAAATATTCTTATTTCATTTCCACCATTTAAATTTTAAAAATAATGTTTAACGCTCGTTTTTACTGTTAAGGCATTACAGGAGGTGGACACTGACATGAAATGAAATGAAATGAATGAGAAAACGTTCCAGGCCTAGATTAAGGTATATTCCCGATATATGTATGAATAAGGATTGATAAATATCTGAAAAAAGTTCATTCAGAGAGGACACCTGGCAGGATCCGAACCCAGGTCTATAGCTTACGAATCCGCTTCACTATTTAAAGAAAACAAGTTTCATTTCATTTCATAAATGCCATGGATTTACTGGTGCCTTATTATGCACGGTTCGCTCTCAACAGTTTTTGTTTTCTCCATATTTGGAGAAGTTCTATTTCCAGGAGAAATATCAAATTTATTTGACGGATTCTTCTGTGAAGGTGTTTAAAAAGTTTGTAAAAAGGGGAGTTAAATAAAATGTTAAATATAAACGTTTCTTAACACAACCTTCATAACGACTATATGCTTGGTCCAGTGAATTTCCAATTTGTTGTAAAAATATGTTTTGCTAAATACTGCACAATATTGTAGAATGTAGGCTTTCACGACTGGTGTCAGTTATACAAACTCAGGCCGTGGGTCAATGGGATTTTTTTCCTTCACCTTCCAAGACTGCGGTGGACATCAGTGGCGTGGTCGCCGTCTCCAAAGCAATCGTCTCCAAGAAGATTAAGATGACCACACCACTGATGATGCCCACGCAGACGAAATGTTTGGGAATATGAAGGAGAAGAATCTCATTGGATCACGGCCTTAAGCCGTGTTCACATAACTGCAAAATATTCATTGACTTCACTGATGATATGCTGATTCAAAGCATATTTTTTCCCTATTGAGTGAAATTATTTAATTCTGAAAGAGAAAGAAGACGCTGGTGATAAAATTCGGGAATATGAGGAAAACGTATAATTTCCACATAGACTGTCAATGTGTGGGAAGGCGAAAGGCATTTTGGCGATCTTTCCCGCTTTTGTTTCAGTTCATCTTTTAGACAACTTAATAATGCTGCATTTGCGGATTATCATTAAATATATCTCCGAACACATAGAAGTTTGGTTAAGTCAGCAATCGTAGCACCCATTGCGCACATAGCTTACTCATTTGGGAGCTCGCTTCATCTTTGTTGCACGTAAGGTCGTGTTTAAACTCATTTATCGGGAGATAAACAGCCTTCAATCTGGTTCAATGTCCCAATGAAGTTCTCGAACCAGGTTTTATCTAAGCGCCGTCTACTCATGTAAATCAATTGTTTAACAATTGCACCACATGTGGGGTGGTAATGTTTAAAACTCTCATTTGGAGATGTTTGATTTGTTTATTTATGGACGCTCTTTAACATCTCAGGTCATCAGTGTCTCATTCTATTCAAGGCGTGAAACGGCCGACAAATTTTGCTCAGAGACCTCCTCTTTCAGGCTTGAGGTTCTTTATCGTGCCGTAAATGTACACACGGGACCCACGGCTTTATTTCCCTTCCGAAGGAAGTCATACTTGCGATTTTTACGCCCGAAAAAATCCATCGATCCTGGCCAGGTTTGAACCCGCGACCTTTGGTTTAAAAGACAAATATGGTTACCACTATACCACCACAAATCTCATTTGGGATGTTCTGGGTTAAATTCTTAAGGGCCGGCTCACATTGGGTGTTTTGGTGATTTATTCTGGTTGCTTAGGCGAATGCTGGGATGTATATTTCCTTTCCAATAATTTTACGCTCTCCCATTTCATCCCGTTGATTCTGTTATAGAGCCGAAAGTGTCAGGTGAAGTGGTTTGGCACTATGTGCAGTGTTACGGTGGCTTGCGCTTTAGAAATGTTTCTGCCCCTGTATCTGGTATGGAAGCTGTCCTTCTGAGAGGCTGGGACTCATTGGGAGGGGGGAGCTCCTCCTGTGTTAGAAGTCCTATCTGTATCTGCGTCTAAACGTCCGTGTCCCCCTCACTCCATCCCTTCCTCCCGGAAGTTGTAACCGATGCATTATAGTAACATATTTATCGATTTCAATGCCAAACTGTGATATGCGAAATTCTCTTTAAAGCTATAAACAGTAAAAATCAAAATTATTATCTCAGGTTCTATACAAGAAACATTTGTACTTACACATTTCGTAATTTCACTCTTTTACCTTCCAAAGAAGGTCATTTCGTTTACTTTCTCACCTGCAGAAGTTTATCTTTATGTTATAATTAGTGTAGTGTCTTTTTCTAATAAAGATAAACGTCTGAAGGCGGAAGAGTAAACGAAATGACCTTCTTTGGAAGGTAAAAGAGCGAATGTGTAATTACAAACGTTGCTTGTGTAGAACCAGAGATATTAATGTTGTTTTTTACTGTTTATACTTTTAAAGAGATTTTCACATCTCGACATTCAAATCAATAAATTTGTTACTATATTGCATCGGTTACGCCTATGAGCAAGGCTGAAGTTCCGAAATATTGTCTTCTGTCCATACGAACAAATCCACTCATTGCACCGAACTTGTTTCTCCTCCATTTTCATGGCAGATGCGAAAATAGGCGTTTCAGGTGGCACTCAAAATTAACTAGAGTTGCATCTGGCTGAAACTTTATTCACAAGAATTGCGCTAATCAATAAAATTTCACGCGTTATTTCATGGGAATTTACCGGACATTTCAAATTGCCAAAATTTTAACATTTCGACATCCAGGAGCCTTTCAGTCACCGATAAATCACCAATACGATTTTAAATTTTGTGTTCAATTTCAATAGAAATTTCATAATAAGCCTTTTAAAAATATTTTAATGTATTATAATAAGTTTTTTTCTCTGTCATCTCATAGTTCCTTTCAGCTATTTAAGTAGACAATTGTTTGAGATTTTTAACACTATATTAACTATTTACCTCAATAAATAAGTCACACCAATTTACGTAATTAAACTGCAATACGTCAGTGAACAAAATACTATTCCTCCATATATGAATGCAAACTAAGACATACTTAGAAAATTGAGGCATCCATTAAGAGAAATGAATGTGGTGAAAATAGAATAGTGAAGTAAAAGTTCCAGTCAAACCATTTTGCCTATAACTTAAACGTTTCAACAAATGAAAATGCAATCACGAAAACAACTATTTTATATTATTACGGAAAGCCGCATTCCAGTCAATCTTTCTCAGCAAACTGCTAATTTTGTGCTAAATGTCTTCTTTATAAACTTGTTTTTGTTATGAAGAAGTTCACAGGTATTGGCACAGGGAAACTGAAGTGACCCTGTTTATGGACAGCTGAGTGTTATCACTTGCCCAGAGAGTATCCAAGTATGAAAAAACTCTTTTAGTTGGGGCATTAATTCCGGCCATAGAGAAAAGTACTTAAAAGTGAAACTTAAGAATCGAAGTGGGGGGGATAAAAAAACTCCACTCTACACTGGTCGGGCGGCTCTTTGTCTGATTTTCTATTGGTTAATATTTCTGGAGTCATATATTTTCAGAGTTACGAACTAAATTGGCTTAAACTTTCAGAGGGCACTGTCTGTTTACCAGTCATTTGATTGACGAGTGTACTGGAAATTTTGCTACTTTCGAAGTAAGACCCATGCTTTCCGTTTACAAGAATGACTCTAGCAATAAATTATTTTTTTACTTTGAAGACAAACATTTTTTTAAATTACACAATATTAAAATTAATTGTAACCTTTTACCTTCTGTTCTCTGTATAGCGGATTGGAAGATTGCGGTCTGGTTGCGGAGAGATATATCAATCGATATATAAGACACGGCAGAGAAAATCTAATCTGTCAAGAAGTAAGATTTTTATTGAAAAAAATATAATTAAATTAAAGATGATATTATGGAACACCTCTCTTTGTTTGTAACAGTAGATCCTTGAAAATTATCCTTATTTAGATGGATTTACTGTGTTAACCTTCTTCGCACTGTCTTTTCTTAATCTCCTGTTTGAAATCTTGCTTTTGAATTAATTGACGGTTAAGAATCAGAATTATCGAAGGAAATGCCAACATACTAGTAATATGAACTCTACACATTACATTAGTGGAAAAGAAGAAAAAAAAATTCTAAAATATATGTTGAACTTTTGAAATATTGATTGAACTGAACATACTTTGCACTAAATTAAAAAAAATAAATACAAAATCTTCGTCGTAAACTTCAATATTGTAAAAATTGCTTATATTAAACAGTCAGAAACAAATAAAATATTTTCTTAATATAATTCGTGTTTAAGACACATGCATATGCATAACTTTTAGGCTCGGGACAGTAACTATGAGTTGTACATTGTCTTTGCTGAATAAACACGAATCATGTTGCTTGTCAGGTTCGGCCTCTCCAATGGGCAGTTAAATCCCAGAAACCGCTTCGCACTTGCTACTGTTGTTCTGCGGCTCTCCCACTGCCAAGGTCAGAGGTGTTCAGAGGATAGCTACTTTTCCTGTGACGTCCGCTAGCTCGATCTGATTCTAACTTATTTTTCTGAATTTTTTGAATCTAGAACTTTTGTATGACAATCCATTGACAAGATTTCAGGAAGTAGTTTTATTCTTCTTTGGAATGTGGAAACGTGTTGTTATATCGTCAGCCGAACAACTTGTATATAGGGTGTTAATGAACGACACGGAAATAACTTCAGAGAGTGCAGAGATATCGCGTATAAGCAATTTCAGATAGTCAATGTATGGTTCACAACTAAACATAACGCAGTGTTATGGTGTTAAACATTTTGGCATCAGATGCTGATGAGTCGGTGTTAAAGTGAAACCAGATGAAAAATTGGTTTAAAATGTCTTTGAAACTGCCTTGTGTGCATAGAAACGTCGATTTTCCGCAATTCATTATCAACGTGTTCAAGATTTAGTCCTATAAATACCTCTCAAGTCTCGAACTTATCATTTGATAGTGCGACACTGAACATCTATTAACTGCCTTCTTGCATTATGTAGCCTACTCTAGAGGGGACTCTTTAGCTGTATGTGTGATGTACTGCATAACGCAGAAGCTGATGTTCCGCAAGCCACAGGTTCAATTCTTGTCATGCCATGTCATTTTTTAATAATGAAGTGCTTCGATACACATACTAAAGAATTATGAATGAAATTTACTTAATGATTTCAAATTTTATTCTCTTTCTCGACAATGAATGTATTACTTAATACAATGACTAATAATATGATGCCTAAAACTTAATTTACGTTACACATACTTAACGGCCTTCTTGAATTATGTAGCCCATTCTAGAGGGAGCTCTTTAACTGTTTGTGTGACGTAATGGATAACGCAAAAGCTGACGATCCCCAAGCCCCGGGCTGAATTCTAGCCATGCCTTTAACTTTTTTTAATTTAATATGAAATGCTGCGATACGTAAATTAATGAATTATGAATGAAATTTAGGTAACTTTTGAATATATATATATATATATATATATATATATATATATATATATATATATATATACCCAACTCATTAAGATTACCCATTCTACCTTTCGTAAGAAAGAATTGTAATTATAAGAATTGACATGTTAAGATTTAAGTATGGGAAGTGACGAATGAGATTCAAACTCGAAAACAAACGACTACCTCTTATTCGAAAGTGTAACATTATCATGGCGCCAAAGTGATACATTCTGAAACCTCCCTTCGTTATCGCGTGTTATTCTTTTGAGGGGATCTTCATTAGCCAGTGGCGTACTAGCGCTTTAGAAACTTATAGCCCTAGCTTCGCAATTTGACAGATAGGTCATACCTTACCTGTCCCAAACTGCTTATATACGACATCTATGCACTTTGAAATTAATTGGGTGTAGTTCATTAACACCCTGTATACGTATACAGACTTTCTACAAAAGAACTATAGGCACAGTTTATTACACTAATAACAATAAAAATCAACTTACATATAGAGATGACATAAAAGCATCCATACAGAAATTTTGTTAGGCATTTAATAGATTTCAATATGCGCCCTGTTCGAAACTTCAAGATCGTCGTTTTATAAATACATAGTCATAATATTTAAGTACAAGTTTCGTTTTCGCTTGATGTAAAACGGAACCTCGGGTCCGTATTGCCAGCACTAAGGGATTTCGTAACATAAGCATAGCCATCTTGAAATATGAACAAAATTTGACCTAAATCGAACTATCCTACACTGTTCAATTGTATAATATTATAGTTTGCAGTGTTAGTTAAAATCCCCATATCTAATGGAAGCATGCAGATCGTTTGACTATGACATATATACAGTATCCACATACGATGGTTTGATAAGTAACTTTGTTCGCATACTAATAAACAGCAACGCAACATCTGTATACATGGTCATAAAGAATATTTTTTGTATCAATATTATATATTCTACAAGTCTGTGTGATGTTAATTCATTGTTGGCGATTGTTTAAATTTTTTAACACAGACTTTTCGAGTGACAGTGAAAAATTAATATGATTGGAATTCTTGGTGCCAAGTTGTTATTTTCTGGAAGGGAAAATAATAAACGAAACCCATGAGAGTATTTGGCCTTCATTGGGCGATGCATGCCATTTCTATGAAACCGTTCCACATTGGGTAAATGGTTCAGCGTGGTAGAACAAGCATCGAAGACGTACCTCCTGGAGCTCAAAAATCGAACGTGAGGCCAGAAATCATCGATAAAGTCGTTGATATTATTTTGGCTAACAGACGAGTGAAAATGCAGGCCATGTACATCTCAACTGAGCGGCTTCAGTTTACTTTGCATAATTAATTACATACGATAAATCTTTGCGCAAAATGGGTTCCGCGTCTGCTCACTCCATAACGAAAGCAAACTTGCCTGCAAATATCGGTAGACTGTTTGTACATTTTTAAGAAAAAAAAACCAACCGATTTTTACGACGGTATTTGACTATGGACGAAAAGTGGATTCATTACTATACACCGGAAACGAAACAGTTGACTGCACGAGGCGAAGCGGCCCCCGAAAAAAAGGCGAAATGGGTTCTATCTGCTAGAAGGGTGATGACTTTAGCTTTTTGGAGATCAAAAGAAATTCTCTTTATTGAGTATTTGGAGAAGGAGAAAGCGGGTTACTGAAGAATTCTATGCGTTACTTTGGGAGAGAATGAAAATAGCTCTAGTGGATAAACTTCCTGAAATGGTCAAAAAGATGTTTCAGTATGACAAAGCGATGCCGGGTCGCTCAAGACAAATGAACTGAATAATAGTTTGAAATGCTTCCACATCCATTATATTCACCTGATCTTGTTCCTTCAGTTCACTATCTGGTCTC
Source organism: Metallyticus violacea (assembly GCA_030762175.1). Taxonomy (NCBI): domain Eukaryota; kingdom Metazoa; phylum Arthropoda; class Insecta; order Mantodea; family Metallyticidae; genus Metallyticus; species Metallyticus violacea. The sequence goes on from CM060839.1 coordinate 39,863,516, forward strand.
GAAACTGTAGCTTTTCCTGGCTGGACATAAAGTTAAGTGAAATGAAGAGATCATGCAGAAGGTAAACAAGTATTTTGAGAGCCTCGTCCTCGAGGGAATTACGAACCTGGAGAAATGTTAGAACAAGTGCGTTGAACTTCAAGTAAACTATGTCGAAAAATAAAGAAAGTTGCAAAACTGAACTTTTTCTTTAATATTAAACAAAAACTTAGGCAAATTGCCCTCAAATGTCTCAAACTTTAAAAAATTGACGAAGAGAAAACATATTTATTGCTCGTCCAACGTTACTCAACTAGTCCCACAAATGTTCCTGCGCAGCCTAGAGGAAGGCAACACACGTATTTCCGCATTTGTAACTCGAGTGCGTACGTAGAAAGGGTTTTAATAATATTAGCACGATTCCAAAATACCCCTTTCTCTGTACGTTTAAATAATTCTGTAAACACTGACAGCAGTAAAAGTCGGTCCTGGTGCTGTAGTAGTAATCATACTTGCATTCTAAATCCAAGATCGCGGGTTCAAACCCGGCCAGGACCGATGAATTTTTTTCTGGCGTAAAACTCCTAAGTATGGCTTCCTTCGGAAAGGAAGTAAAGCCGTGGGTCTCGTGTCGTACATTTACGGCACGAAAAAGAACCTCAAGCCTGAAAGAAGAGGCCTCAGAGCAAAATTTGTCGGCCGTTTTACGCCCAGATTTGAATGAGACGCTGATGACCTGAGCTGTTAAAGAGCGTTCGTAAATAAAACAAATAAAAAAAAAAAAAGATGTAAAAGCAACCACTGTGAGGAATGACACTGTATACATAAAAATATGCTTCTTTTTTCAAAGTAATTATGCTTTATTTTGTATTTATTTACTTCAATGTCGCCTCTACAACATGTGCAATATTGCCATAGTAAAGCATTACTAAATTGTCGAATTGTGTAATTAAAAATGTATTACGTGCATGAAATATAACTGAATATTTATTTGATGTATTGTGTATAGTAACAATAGTTAAAAGATTGTCGCAGTGTAAACGGATCACTCTGTATACCCTTGTGCAAAAATAATCTTGCCATTATGAATTCCCATGAATTTATTTAATTATCTATATCAAAAATGACTAGACCTTAACTAAGTGCGTAGACATTCGAAAGGTTAGATTACCTTAATGAATCAATTCATTGAATTTTCATAATAATTACATTTGTGTATTAGTAGCATAAATAATAAATAAAGTAAAGGCAAACATATTAATTATTTATTTTATTTTTAATGTTCTATTTGAAACGTTATGTCCATGATTAAATTAACACACTGAAAGTTGAAACTAAATAGTTGTGTAGGTATTTAAATAATTCGCATAAGGTAGCAGGTTAATTCTAGCATGAAAACTGTATTGAATTGATCTAGGCTAGTGTATTAGTTGTCGTTTGTACTTAATTCTTAAAACTTAAGATTAATCATAAAGTTTATAGAAAGTTTGCTTAATGCATTAAACTTTCCTTTCCTGTCATACCGTAGTTTAGATTTATGATTTATAGTCATGTTGATGCAAACATAAAAACAATTTAAAATATGTAATAAATATAAGTACTTTGAATATATACATCTATCTTTTAAATATGGCACAGTTAACTGATCTAATTTTTTTTAGCGGTTTAGTTATTTGAACCTAAGGTATCAGTGTTAACAGCAATTATTACATTAAATTGAAAGAAAAAGTGTATTATAAATAAAGAACACACCAGATAAATGGTAATCTTAACGGAAGAACAGAGAGATAAATTAGAAGAATATTTTTGCAATTTAAAGTGTAATACACTTTATATTAAAGTTCCATAGATTATATGCAATACAACACAGAGAATAGGCGACATATCAAAAAAAGGACCGCAACCTATGAATGAAAAAATTGTCTAGATGCTGCTACGCCGTTCCGCTGCAAACTGTGAACGTTTCTGATATCTTCTTTGAAAAGATGACACCAGTGCAACTATTACATTATTTATAATTACACTAGTTGTTGCGTTCTAACCAGAAAAATTGTTTTTAGCTTCGGGCATTATGGCTAGGTAAGTACCCGCATTCAACAAATTAGCGTGGTTTGTAAACAGGTCCCAAAATGCCAATCGTCGTAATTGTCTTAAAATATTTTCAGGAAACAGCGTTTTTCTCCGCTGTTCCTAGTGGTTACATACGACCAGAATATGTACCCATTCCTCCTTCCCTCCAAAATGGGCGAATTCTTCTACCAAAACTATCCTTTATATTTTGAGCCTTCCAACGTCTCAGTCTAAACCAGGCCATTCCTGATCTCGCTTTTCTCCCTAGAACGAGCATATATACATCTTTACTCCCGGTTATTTAATTTCATTCGATAGACTCAAGGAAACTTTCGTGTTACATTCTGCTTCGATTTCCTGCCTGCTGATACTTCTAGCCTTGTTCCAACCTTCTTCCATTTGTTTTTTATTATTGGCATTGCCTCATTGATCCCAGGCCACTTTCTCTGAGTCCTCTTTCCACCTCTGCAGGTAAAAAAAAAAAAATAAATAAATAAATAAAATAAAATAAAATAAAAAAATAAATAAATAAAAAAATTATTATATTTTGAATCTGGTGCCTATAGCATTTAGCGCGAAGTGTGTACTAGTCTCCCTGCATTAGTCTAAGCCAGTAATTCACCGTCCTTGCTTTACTATCAACTGTATCCTCAAAACAACCCACCATCCTCACTGACCTCACAGTTTGACGTTCCTTTGAAGAGCCCGAGAACTCTTTTCCAAAAATCGATTTGAATTTAATTTACATGCTCAGCTGTCCCCCATCTCCATATTTCACTTCCATATAACAGAATAGGCTTAATTGCATAGCATTGTACATCCTCTCTAGTGTAGCTACTGGTACATCCGAAACGTGAGTCAGAACTTTTAGTAACAAAAAGTACTGCATCTCCTTTCCAAGATTTTCATCATTATTTATACTATATTATATTTAAAGTACACTTTTGATATTACATTTATTTACTATTTATGCCCCTTAATGTCTGACTTAGTGTGAAAAAGAATGTAATTGACGACTATATATTTTTTTCAAATCTTTATTACAATTTTCGTAAGTAATATTTACATAAATATTTACATATCTTAATAACATAATATTTTTCAGATATTTTTTATTTTATAGTATATTGGGTCTGTGTGAAAATAGATACCGTGTGTTTTTCAGAATAACAAACGATTTAATAGTAACTGAGATCTGGAATAGGACGAATCAAAAAATTCAAAATATTTAAACAACAGAATATTTGTCAACAGTTTGACTATTATGTACACTAGAGAAACATCAGAAGTGATATAATCCTTATAACCCAATCCAAAAAAATAACAAGAGAAGCAAAAGTCACAGCAGTGTTCAGAAAACAGCATGAAAGTGAACATTCAAAGCTGTCATGCTGCATTTTGTCGGGACAAGTGGTAAAGTTCTAAATTAGAAATTATGCATTAAACATATTAGTGGTGGTTAATACCATTTCAATACAGGTGCTGATATAGATCATTTCGGCATTCATCAGTGCTTTTGTCAGGTTCGCATATCCAGTACATGGCAGTTGATCCATTTTACGTAGAAATTGCTGACCTACGTACTATACTGAATTTCTTTGTTTTTAGTGAGCTTATGCCATTCTGATGGTGATGCGACGTGAGTGAAGTTTTGTCATTTCAATGCCCTCAAATCAGTATTGTTGTACGTTCTTATTGCCATATTTTTAATCTTCCGCTTCATGATCGCTAATATTTATCGTCCTGGTGATTGCCTTATTATTGTTTATCCTCTTCATTTCGATACTCATTAAAACAAAACAATCCAAAACTGCTTTTATTTCTACTCTTGTGGTGTTCGCATTTGGCTCTTACGTTCTGCATTGAATCTATGAACTAAAATCTACTTCAGAGTTCGCCGTTGTCTCCATTATCTTTATATTATTCCCTTTACAGACTAGTTCCCATAGTTGTACTTGTACGTGACATTTAAATCAATATATACATATCTACACAAAAATATATTTATATTTTTCAATGAATTTTCAAACATTGGAGTAAAATCTGAAATGACGTGATTCATGAAATCGACAGACAACAAAGATAATAACAAAAGAGACGCATCGCCTAACGTTAAAATAAAACTAGCTTCATACTAGTATTGGCCTAATCGGGGACTAAATTCCGAATTCTATATTGTGCATTAGTAGTCCATTATACATAAGGGTATACGAAAGGAAAGCGTGGACGTGAAATAGGGGGACCGACAATTATGCCACTTTCAGATGAACTAGGTTGAGAGTCAGAAGAACCGCCACTTCCTGAGCCAGAGGAACCGGAACCGCTACTTCCTGAGTCAGAGGAACCGGAACCGGAACCGGAACCTGCTTCTTCAGCTGAGCCACCTGCAGAACCCGAACTGCTCGTAGTGGTTTCACTTTCTGATTCAGGAGTAACGGTAGATTCACTAGAACCACCACTATCTGGAGTAGTTGTTTCTGTACTTTCGGATGAAACGAAGTTAGTGTCAGAGGAACCAGTAGGAAGTGTAGAAACAACTGGAGTAGTTGCTTCTGTACTTTCAGATGAACCAGAGTCAGTACCAGATGAATCCATACTAGTCATAGTAGTGCCACTATCTGGAGTAGTTGTTTCTGTACTTTCGGATGAAACGAAGTTAGTGTCAGAGGAACCAGCAGGAAGTGTAGAAACAACTGGAGTAGTTGTTTCTGTACTTTCAGATGAACCAGAGTCAGTACCAGAAGAATCAACACTAGTCATAGTAGTGCCACTATCTGGAGTAGTTGTTTCTGTACTTTCGGATGAAACGAAGTTAGTGTCAGAGGAACCAGCAGGAAGTGTAGAAACAACTGGAGTAGTTGTTTCTGTACTTTCAGATGAACCAGAGTCAGTACCAGAAGAATCAACACTAGTCATAGTAGTGCCACTATCTGGAGTAGTTGTTTCTGTACTTTCGGATGAAACAAAGTTAGTGTCAGAGGAACCAGCAGGAAGTGTAGAAACAACTGGAGTAGTTGCTTCTGTACTTTCAGATGAACCAGAGTCAGTACCTGAAGAATCCATACTAGTCATAGTAGTGCCACTATCTGGAGTAGTTGTTTCTGTACTTTCAGATGAACCAGAGTCAGTACCTGAAGAATCCATACTAGTCATAGTAGTGCCACTATCTGGAGTAGTTGTTTCTGTACTTTCGGATGAAACGAAGTTAGTGTCAGAGAAACCAGTAGGAAGTGTAGAAACAACTGGAGTAGTTGCTTCTGTACTTTCGGATGAACCAGAGTCAGTACCTGAAGAATCCATACTAGTCATAGTAGTGCCACTATCTGGAGTAGTTGTTTCTGTACTTTCAGATGAACTCGAGTCAGTACCTGAAGAATCCATACTAGTCATAGTAGTGCCACTATCTGGAGTAGTTGTTTCTGTACTTTCAGATGAACCAGAGTCAGTACCTGAAGAATCCATACTAGTCATAGTAGTGCCACTATCTGGAGTAGTTGTTTCTGTACTTTCGGATGAAACAAAGTTAGTGTCAGAGGAACCAGTAGGAAGTGTAGAAACAACTGGAGTAGTTGTTTCTGTACTTTCAGATGAACCAGAGTCAGTACCAGAAGAATCAACACTAGTCATAGTAGTGCCACTACCTGGAGTAGTTGTTTCTGTACTTTCGGATGAAACGAAGTTAGTGTCAGAGGAACCAGCAGGAAGTGTAGAAACAACTGGAGTAGTTGCTTCTGTACTTTCAGATGAACCAGAGTCAGTACCAGATGAATCCATACTAGTCATAGTAGTGCCACTATCTGGAGTAGTTGTTTCTGTACTTTCAGATGAACCAGAGTCAGTACCTGAAGAATCCATACTAGTCATAGTAGTGCCACTATCTGGAGTAGTTGTTTCTGTACTTTCAGATGAACCAGAGTCAGTACCAGATGAATCCATACTAGTCATAGTAGTGCCACTATCTGGAGTAGTTGTTTCTGTACTTTCAGATGAACCAGAGTCAGTACCTGAAGAATCCATACTAGTCATAGTAGTGCCACTATCTGGAGTAGTTGTTTCTGTACTTTCGGATGAAACGAAGTTAGTGTCAGAGGAACCAGTAGGAAGTGTAGAAACAACTGGAGTAGTTGCTTCTGTACTTTCAGATGAACCAGAGTCAGTACCAGAAGAATCCATACTAGTCATAGTAGTGCCACTATCTGGAGTAGTTGTTTCTGTACTTTCGGATGAAATGAAGTTAGTGTCAGAGGAACCAGTAGGAAGTGTAGAAACAACTGGAGTAGTTGCTTCTGTACTTTCAGATGAACCAGAGTCAGTACCTGAAGAATCCATACTAGTCATAGTAGTGCCACTATCTGGAGTAGTTGTTTCTGTACTTTCGGATGAAACGAAGTTAGTGTCAGAGGAACCAGCAGGAAGTGTAGAAACAACTGGAGTAGTTGCTTCTGTACTTTCAGATGAACCAGAGTCAGTACCAGATGAATCCATACTAGTCATAGTAGTGCCACTATCTGGAGTAGTTGTTTCTGTACTTTCGGATGAAACGAAGTTAGTGTCAGAGGAACCAGTAGGAAGTGTAGAAACAACTGGAGTAGTTGCTTCTGTACTTTCAGATGAACCAGAGTCAGTACCAGATGAATCCATACTAGTCATAGTAGTGCCACTATCTGGAGTAGTTGTTTCTGTACTTTCGGATGAAACGAAGTTAGTGTCAGAGGAACCAGTAGGAAGTGTAGAAACAACTGGAGTAGTTGCTTCTGTACTTTCAGATGAACCAGAGTCAGTACCTGAAGAATCCATACTAGTCATAGTAGTGCCACTATCTGGAGTAGTTGTTTCTGTACTTTCGGATGAAACGAAGTTAGTGTCAGAGGAACCAGCAGGAAGTGTAGAAACAACTGGAGTAGTTGCTTCTGTACTTTCAGATGAACCAGAGTCAGTACCAGAGGAACTGAGACTGGTCATAGTAGTGCCACTTTCTGAGGCAGATGTATCGCCGTTTTCACTTGAACTAACTTCTGAAGCAATAAAATTCGAATTTATCATAGCGGGCTCACTTTCTGAAGAAGTGGCAGGTGAACTAGAGTCAGAGGAGCCGGAACTAGTGGAACTTTCTGAAGCAGATGTAGTTGTTTCTTCACTCGACGTACTGCTGGAAGTTGGTGTTGCAGATGCAGAATCGGATGTTGTTGATATTGGAAGCTCATCACTATATGCACGAAATCTGTTACCTAAAACAAAAAGCGGTCATCCAGTTATAATGTACAAATATTTGCGGCTGTTTTACAGATATATTGTGTCCCACGAATGCCTGCCAAAATTTATGCAGCTTAACGACGTTGACCACTGGTATTTATTTCTCAATTTGCTGAGCAACAGTTTCACGGTATTCAGCAGGGTGTCACCACAGAAAAATTTAACCTTTACGAAGCTTATAACATACATCGTAGTCCTTTTGTGGGCCTTTCAAAACCTCTGCTTTAATTTTCCTCAATTCTTCTACTTGTAATCATTTTACCAAGCAATGCTCTATAATCTAATATAAAAAGGACTATAAGAATTGGAATGTTTATTTAAAAATTAGGTGCATCCCAGGAAATTTTCCATGGAATAGTCTAAATGAGGCTATTGCGAATTAATTAAAAAGTGGCGGCATATGCTCCGAAGATAAAGCGCGCCTTTCAAGGGGTCTAAACCAGGTCAGGATCGATGGATTTTTTTCGGGCGTAAAATCCTTCCTTCAAAAGGGAAGTAAAGCCGTGGATCCCATGTCGTACATTTACGGTACGAAAAAGAACCTCATTTCTGAAAAAAGAGGCCTCTGAGCAAAATTTTTCGGCCGTTTCACGCCCTGAATAGAATGGGACGTTGATGACCTGAGATGTTAGTGTCCGTAAATAAATCAAATCAATCAAACAATCCAGGGTCTATAGTTTTGAAAAGACACAAAAACTTTATAAATTCCAAAGCTGGCTCTACCGAAAGTTATGCCCGACAGCAAATTGTAGAACTTATCATTGTTGATTAATTGAGCTATACATGGAGCTTGGTTTTGCATTAGTCTGATTTACAGAATATTTGTTATGCCTATGACTTGTTTCGTTTATAAAATACTTCTATGATTTGCTGTAGAAAGTAACAAAATATTGTTTTCGTAATTTTAATTTCATTATAATTAAACAAAACAAAGCTCTGACACATTTCTCTTAAAGCTGATTAACACATTCTTGTTGTGTAAACATAAAACTTCTATCAACAAATTATAACCTTCTACACCTAGTCATCAGAACATCAGTTGGCCACCAGAGAATTCTCTAGTAGAAGTACTGGTGTTTATCTGGGATGTACTGTACTATTTTTCCAACATCTGCTTTCTTCTTATTGTTGATTGGAACACCAGCTGCACCATATACTTTTTGGAAAGGCAAACCTGGATTTGCATTACCTTTTGTCATCTTAAAAGAGTGTTGGATAGTGCCTTGAGATATTCAAATTGTTTTTTATTAAGTGTTAGATGCTTATACTTTGAAAGACTTAACCCAGGATCACAATGAGGGATTGTCAAGATGAGAAACAGCTTTGGTGTCTTCTTGGCCATCATTTAGCTGCTCTTCTTTAATGTACTATTGCAACTGCAGCTCTTCTAACATTTTCATTCAGTGAAACAGACTGGTCTTTACATTTAAATCCTCGCACTTCATCCCCCTGAGGACGACCGAAACTAAATCCATAGTTTTCATCATACTTCACACTGTTACGTCTCTGTTCTCTTCACATCTTTTTAACGTTAAGTTTTGGGTCTAGGTATGTGAGAGATTTATTTCATGTTTTTGGTGTCTAGGAAATGTCGTGATTTGCTGATGTATTTTTCGAAGTACTACTTGAGGGACTGCAATCTTACGCTTATCAACAGGAGACTTTATTGAAGTAGCAGGAATGCTAAGCGATACACAGATTTCCCAGAGACAGAATACAAGTTAAGAAATACTTGTTTACAAACATGATCTCTTCTGCAACCTAACAGCCCATGAAAGATGAATGTCGATATTACTGTCTGTGCATTGTCTTCTCTTCTTGGCAGTCTTTTTTGTACTGATTTACTTTCCCCTTTTCCCATTAAGAAGGCATCTTGTGCATGTTTAGTAGAGTGACTAAGTCTCTGTGATAGAATAGCTACTTTATCGACATCAGAAACATTATTTGGAGTTCATAAGTTCTAAGTAACATACTCTGTCCCAGCTAAACGACATCTTTATCGCTTCTCTTGAGCACAATCCGCAGCATTTCGAACTCCTTTTTTCTTATTATTTCTTAGAGATTCACTTTCAGAACTTTCCATTATAAACAGCACATATATAACAAATAAGACTGTAATATGCACTATAGGCAGCTACCACAACAATAACAAATAACAATATTACCAACATAATAATGAAAAAACGAGCATTCAAGGCCATCTATGATTTGATAAGGAAAATTGATCAAGGACTTATTTCCTTTTTAAAATCAATGGTATTTTAACCTGGCACTTGATTCACAATTAATGTACAACATTTTCCTCTTCCCATTAATACACAGCTTAAACAAAATGTTTCTCAACACATTTCTGCAAAAATGTGCACTTATTTCCTTTTTCAAATCACAGATCCAAATAGGGTTACTACGACGAATATAATGGAAGACCGCCAAGTGAAAATGCGCTTGACAGCTGGGATTGTAGGCATTTTAACTGAACAATTGATTGAATTTATTTATGGACGCTCTTTAACATCTCAGGTCATCAACGTCCCATTCAACTCAGGGCGTGAAACAGCCGACAAATTTTACTCAGCGGCCTCTCTTTCAAGCCGTAAATGTACGACACGGGACCCAAGGCTTTACTTCCCTTCCGAAGGAAGCCATACTTCCTTCCTGGCCGGGTTCGAACCAGCGATCTTGGGTACAGGAGGCAAGTATGGTAACACCACCAGGACCGACTTAACTGCACAAGTGCATGCGAAATTGTAAATAAAAAGGTGTGCACGCATGGTTGCCGAAATTATTGACCAGTCAAAAACACGCCAGAGGACATTTCAGTGCAGTGTTTGGCGATGTTTAATCGTAGTTTGCAGAACTTCTTGGGTTGGTTCGTGACCTTGAACAAAACTCGAATACACCAACACAAACCTGAGTCGAAGTGGCAGTCAGCAGTGGGGCAATGGGTAGTGAAAGTAAGTCGAAGTAAGCAAAGACTATTTAGTTGATTGTAAAGGTGATGGCCATTGCTTTTACAGATTGCCAAGTAATAATTTCGCATTTCATTATTGGCATTTCAAATAACATGGACCGTAGCAATGGCAAAGGTACTTCGAACAATTTTCTCATTTGCCCTATTGCCCAAAACCAGCCTCTAGTGACTTTTTCTGTTCCCGAACGTACATATTTGGCTTTTTGAGAAATAAATTTGTCAAAAGATGTTATCGATGATGTCAATAACTATTTTGCAGTTTGACGAAATCTTATTTATTTATTTTTTTTCTGACAGAATGGAAACATTGGAAACTCACTTGATTAAAACTATGTTCACAAATAAAAAGTGATATTTTTGAAAAAGTGATTACTTTATTTTTTACTAATTTTTTTAAACAGTCCACATTTAATTGAACCATATTCACATTGTTATCAGTGCAAAATACTAGTATATTTATAAAAATCAATTGTCAGTTAGTGTTACAGTAAAACGGATAAAAGTAATAGATAAGGAAGACCTTCAATACTACAAGGATATACTATGGATAAAGAAAATACATCAGAGAACTTCATTTGTGAGCTACAAGAAGATGATGAATTGAGTTAAAATATTTAAATAAACTTTGTAGTTTATTGTTTGGTTCTGTTATTTAATTGTTCTTTCTTTAATGCAATTTTTTTTGTGTTTAAGAACGCAATTTTCAATAAGTTGTTGCAATATGTTTTTTTAAAACTGCAAAACTCGTCATGTACAAACTGTTTGTTTCAAAATGCAATTTTTTTAAGGTTCTAAAACTGGCCTCTAAAACTGGACTTTAATAATAATAATAATAATAATAATAATAATAATAATAATAATAATAATATTATTATTATTATTATTATTATCATTATTATTATTACTAAATATCACGAAATTGTGTTTTTAAATTAATTAGGACTTTAATATAAAAGTTAGGTATTAGGAAAATTATTCTCTATAACCAAAAAAATACAGATGTCGGCTTTGGAAATAGGCACCTCAAATACGGTACTAAGTAGCATTAAGATGTCTTTGAGTAAGTTAGTGCACTATTTGATAGTGACAAATAATTGTGTTTGTCAATTTTTCTGGTTTCAAGAAGTTTCTGTTATTATTTTTAGAAATATTTCGCTCGCGGTTTCATTGTACCTACAGCCTATGTTTGATTTCCTGAGTCAGTAGTACAGGTGATGCGAAAGCCTGATTCAATTTAGTAAATTTATTTATTTATTTATTTTATTTTTTTGTTTCAGCCTAATCAATTAATGTTACCTAAATGCACAGAAGGGCCAATGGCAATGGGCTTAAAATAGTGTCAACTACCAAGGGTAGCATAATGGAGATAGCTAATAACGAAATGCGGCTGGAGGCGAAAGAAGAACGAAGTGTGGAGAGAAGAACCGTGATAGGGTTACAACATGCCATTGATGAAATTACTAGATTCTGTGCAGAATGGGATAAGTACAAATAGAAAAAATCAAAGATAATAGTATTTAAAAGGGATTAAGGAAAATTGAGAGGTGGTTTATAAATAGAGACCCAATAGAGATAGTGAAAGAATTTGATTATTTGGGGGGGGGGATTTATTAGTAAAGGAAGATGGGAGGCACACAGTTTAAATGTGCACAAGCTAAAGGTAAATTAGCTATGAAAGCTGTCAGAATAAGTTTGTTTTAATTTCCCAAATTACCAATGAAGTGGCTAAAAAACTATACGAGGCTGTGGTTGAGTCAAAGATGATAGAAATTTGGGAATTGTTAATGAGGTGGACAAAAGTGATGGATACATAGAGTGTTTTGTAGAGAAGTTCTGAGGTTACCAAAAAGTTCACCGAGGGGAGGAAGAGTAGGAAGGAAAAGTATAATGGAGGAGAGAATCTTGAAGTATTGGTACAGAATAGATAATAACAATTTACTAAAAGAACATCTTGACCAAAGAGATGTACTGGGAAGAGCAATTGGTTTGGGGAGGCGGAAAACTATTAGAAGAAATTGGAATGGGGGATGTGTGGCGACTGGGTGAAAGTAACATCAGTGAGTTTTGGAAAGAAGCGAGACAGAGGGGAAAAGATATAGGGAAGCAAAGGATTGGAGCTAGTCTAGGGGATGAAAGTTCTTTAGATTTTTATTGAATAGTTAAAAGAAATTGGGGAAAGGAGAAATATGTAGATAATTGTGATCAATTCGGAAGAAAAGCCTTGTATGGATGCGTACAGGGGTATTATTTCTAAAAAGATTAAGAGAACATTTTAAAGAAGGATGTGTTATGTGCGAGAAAGTGGAAAATGTGTTCCATTCTAATAGAATGTAAATGGTAAAGAGGTGGAGGGATAGTATCTGGGATGAAAAGTGGGAGAAACTACAACCTGATATAGTGGCAATTAAACTGTTAACAGATATCAGGCAGAGAAAATAAACAAAATGAAATTCTTAGGAAAAATATGAGATAAGTGGAGGAGAAGAGTAAGAAAGGAGCTTGAGGGCACACACAGTTGTGTAAATGATGATTTATATATACATATAACCAGGTGGTTAAGATATGGGAGAACCTTAGTTTGGTATTGTAAATTTTTGGGAATTTTATGTTTATGTAAAATGAATTACTAAAATTTGGTAAATAACAGTGTATATTTATTAATATTGTTTATAGTCGTACCTGAGTCTTTAGGAAATTCTAGTAAATAATCACTGATGAGCCGAAAACTAAGTAAGGTACGGTGCAGAGTGAACTGAAATTGTTAACGGTTTGTGTAGAGATATTCTTTGTTACCTAACAATGCTGAGAGAAAGAGAGAATGCGCGCTTATTTCTGACCGATTGTGTGGATTAAGATATTTACACGTTCAATAAGACTTTAAACGGAAATGATGAAAACCAACTCCTACAAGAGTAAATGTCCGCCTTTTGTTAAAAAAGTTCTACAAAACAAAAAGTGTTCTAGATATGCTATATTTGGGAAGACCGTAACTTTCTTAGGGTGACATCGGAAGTATTCAACTGACAGTTGAACACAAGGTAATTGCATAAATTCGCCGGTTAAGTAACTAACTGAACATACCTGAACAAACGTATGTAGAGTATTCTGTTTCAAATTTAAGTTTATTTTTTCTTTTTGAGTAGTGTTTAACGCCCGTTTTTACTACTGAGGCACTACAGGCGGTGATCACTGGTGATACATTAAATGAAATGATATATTGGGAAAGGATTTTTTAAGGAAGGAAACGTTCCAGGCCTAAGTTTAGGGTACCTCCCCGGCATTTGCCAGTTATGAGGACTGAGGAAAAAACCCCAATCAGGGAGGACGGTCCTGGCGGAATTGGAACCCCAGACCTCCCTCTCACGAGTTCAAGCCTTAGCGACCTCGGCCACACGTGGCGGTGCAAATTGAAGTAATAAGCCATACACTGTTTCCCTGGCTGTGTTGAGTTATGAGGCAGCCGCCCACATCTGAACAATCTGATTGGCACAGAGATATGCCAAAAGTGAAAACTCCACGGTTCCTTCATGCTTATGGAAGCTATGTAAACTATTTGCTCATGTTAGGGCAAATTTCCCTTTATCATAGATCGCTTTTGCCGAGACAAATTGTTTCTCAATTTTAAAAGTTGTTGCGGCGCGGAAACTTGGAGGCCACATGCATTATGGCCTGGCTACCTTTGCATATTCTTCTTTATCACAGAAATGTCTATTGCTCATCTGCCATTTCTACCCACATCTTTTAGCGATGTGCACTCCTTAACTTCGGAGAATCAGCGGAAAACTGCAGCACAGAGGTCCTCAAATGTCTTTGTCAAGCACATAAATGACTGTGGCTAATTTTTGTTTGATTTGGTTTATTTAAGGACGCTCTTTAACATCTCAGGTCATCAGCGTCCCATTCAATTCAGGGCGTGAAACGGCCGACAAATTTGCTCAGAGGCCTCTTCTTTCAGGCTTGAGGTTCTTTTTCGTGCCGTAAATGTACGACACGGGACCCACGGCTTTACTTTCCTTCCGAAGGAAGCCACACTTAGGATTTTTACGCCCGAAAAAATTCATCGATTCTGGCCGGGTTTGAACCCGCGATCTTGGGTTTAGGAGGCAAGTATGGTTACCATTACACCACCAGGACCGACATGTGACTAATTTAAACAGCATTTAAAGTCATACAAAATAATTGCACGAAAATGTTTCGTTTCATTGGTTTTGAAAAGCAGAAACTTCAACCGTTTACTGCAAAGAGCTGCAAAGCAAATCTGCTCCAACTTCAAAAATCTTTTTAATTACTGACACGTCTATCGTCAAAATCCCATATCTCGAAACTTAATGTAGTGATCTCAAATTAGCAAAGAAGTAAATGGCATAGGTACTCATTCCTTTTCTATTTATAATTTTAAGTTTAAAAATTCTCATATAAGAAAACAAAACGTAGTCTGGAGATTTTTTTGTCGTAAGTGTACAATAATAGTGATAAAGACAAGAACATGACTTCGGAATACATTTTTAGATACGACGAAAAGGAAAGTAATCAAAAGCATGAATTTCGTTTAAAACTGAATCAAAAGGTTTGAGAATATATTGGTGAAATACCTATGTTGAAATGAAGACTTAATGCCCCTTTACCTGACTATGGTATATTAATAATTGCCTATTAGAATGTATAGTTTAGAAGTGGGAGGCATTGTCTCAAAATGTGAGATGTTCTACTGATAAAAACGAAGGAAACTTTTTACATTACAATGTACTTTCACGAAATGGTGACAAAGATCAAAGTTAGAATGTATTATCCGTGTCACCTAACAACCTCCCAGCGTATTGTTGTTGATTTGGTTTATTAACGTACGCTCTTTAACATCTCAGGTCATCAGCGTCCCATTCAACTCAGGGCGTGAAACGGCCGACAAATTTTGCTCAGAAGCCTCTTCTTTCAGGCTTGAGGTTCTTTATCGTGCCGTAAATGTACGACACGGGACTCACGGCTTTACTTCCTTTCCGAAGGAAGCCATACTTAGGATTTTACGCCGGAAAAAAATCCATCGATCCTGGCCGGGTTCGAACCCGCGATCTTGGGTTTAGAAGGCAAGTATAGTAACCACTACACCACCAGGACCGACTCCCAGCGCATTTATTGCTAACTTAGTTGTTGACAAAAAAAACAGTAGTTTGCGGGAATGGGGGCATGCGGCGGGATTGAAATGTGACCTAGTCAAGCCACATGTATAGTCATTAGCGCCGAACAATACACTGTATATAAAATATAATTCCTTAGCACTTATTTTATATTATTGTTCGTTTTTATCGCTCCGAACGAGACAATAACCACAGTCCGCAGCCCCTTTATAGAGTTTGATTTAGTATGGTATAAAGTAAGCTGAAATGGGTAATACATTTCATATTACCAAATAATGTTACTTTTTGTTGTTAGTTGTTTGCCTAGAGTAAAAAAGTAGCTGTTGGCACCTTTTAGCTACAGTTAGCTCCCATTTACCACGGCATAATATTAGTGTACAGCATACAGTGGAGATATTTGAGTTATATGCCGGCAGAGCGCAGCTGCCTACTGGGAGAAGGCAGTCCCCATGACCGTATAAAGCATATGGGGGTAGCAGCTTGTAGTTAGCTTGAGGGAGGCTTTGTCAGCGAGCGATTGTGCATTCGTGAATTGCTCGATGCTTTCATTGTATGTAAAGTATATTTTAATTGTTCTTCATTAGTTATACGACTGTATACATATAATCTTTAAGAATGCATTTTAATATATATATATATATATATATATATATATATATATATATGTAAATGTAAAATAAAAATAAAGTAACACTATTAACAATGTAACAAATTAACAGTAATAATAAAAGTAGATAAGGATAAAACACTTAGATAAAGTCACATTTGAAATTGCAAGTGTGACTTTATCTAAGTGTTTTATCCTTATCTACTTTTATTATTACTGTTTATATATATATATATAGTGCGTGTGTGCAAAAACGAGTTCTTGCAGAAAAATAGAAAGCGATTCGTTAAAAAAAATATATCGTGTTCCAGAAAGAGAAACTGTTCGCCAACTTATTAAAAACGTTAGAGAAATAGGATCTCCCAATGAGGAGAAACGTTCAGAACCGTGCATTCTTAGGAAGAAAAGTTAAATGAAATATATGCGGATGCGGACAATGTATTGCCACTGAGAGACATCATTTTCAACATATCTTATAACAGGGGTTAATGCTTATTATTATCTGTTTTAAATACGTCATTCTGTGCTTTAAGTAAAAATACAAACACTAAAATAACAATGCTAACTTTACGAGCGGAGACTCTTATCTTCTTTTTTCCGGCTGCGCGGCTGCAATTTCCCCGTAAGCAGTAGCGTTCAGGCGGCCCGTAACTCAAATAACCTTATTGTATTAAATGTACAAAGTAACACGATGTAAAAATACACCTCGAC
The DNA here is from genome assembly GCA_030762175.1 of Metallyticus violacea. Lineage (NCBI taxonomy): Eukaryota > Metazoa > Arthropoda > Insecta > Mantodea > Metallyticidae > Metallyticus > Metallyticus violacea. Next base: position 39,880,239 of record CM060839.1, read on the forward strand.
CGCAGCTTCTCAACTGATAAAGAACAACAACACTTTGATTTTGAAAAAATAAGATAACGAATTGTTATTAAAATTGTAATTTTTCGGTTTTAGAAGCTTTCAGAAATTATGTGCAGAAAGATATGAAACCGTTTGAAGCTTTAATGTTGTGAAAAACTGACTGAATTACAATTTAAAACAAATAATGTCTCATTCTTTAGGCCTTGCTTTTCAAAATTAAATCTTATGAGATAACGTAATCATAAAAATTGTAAAGAATTAAAAAAACAATAATTTATGGTAAGAACTATAATTATTGACAGTCAATGATGAGTTCGAGAATTATTTCATGGGTTTCATATAATAAATTAATAATTCGTGTATTTATAATTGTGTATTTGACTCAATATTTGTATTATATCGTGACTTAAGTTATCGCTAGATTGTAGAGATCTGTTGAAGTTCTGGTTTTGCAAAGCGACATGGTCCAAAAAGAATTTTTTGTTACAACATGGCTCGAAGGAAATGAGGAAAATGAAGGTCAAAGTCAACATATTTTGTGGTTAAATGTCCCAATGTTACTCATATTTTAGACATTTATAAAACATGGCTTTAATTGTGTTATTTCATTTATCATTAGTAATGTAGAGAAGGTCGTTAGCAATTTTTTTATTTGAGGTTATGCTTACTTTTTGCTTTAAATTACTTTTTAACCTATGACCATATTTTACTTCAATTACTAATAAATGATTTATGATGACATTTTTAATTTAATGACCGTCAATTATCTAATTAGGTCGCAGAATTTTTTGACCTGTTTCATTCTTTAGCTAATTTCACTTTTGAAAGTTGAAGAGTTCGAAAGAGTCTATACCCTTTGTCTATACCCTTTGTGGATATACAGAATGAATTAAAATAACACAGAACAAAGATAAGGTGCAATTCAGGGGATCTTTTGAGTCTTTTCTTACAGTGAATATATGTCCGTAAACGTCTTGTTATCGAGCTAGAGGGCATTAAGTTTTTCAAAAGCGTGGAGTTAGATGAAATTCCGCCAAACAGATCTCCCCCCCCCCCCTACGGCATTTGTTTTCTCGTTTGTGTTTTGGAATATCGCTTGTGTTCTGTTTTTAACATTGTTTTATAATCACTTAAGCACTTGTTGAATTCTTATGTTCTTGTAGTGTAGTGTCATATAATTAAATAAAGAGTTACGCGTTATTAAGTCAATTTAAGAGTGCGTTGTATTGTTTAAAATTAAAGATACGCGGTTCTCTTATTCCAAAACTCTTCCATTGCCTTGTACCAAAAGGTACATAGCGACCTGTTCGGTGGAATTTCATCTAACCCGAAACAGCTTTTGAAAAACGTTAATGCCCTTGACTTTTCTAAACCTATTTCAGAAAGAGGCCTTCGTAAGAGCGCCATGAAAAAAAAAAAAAACTTAAATATGCGCTCTTATGGGGCTCCGGCAGGTAACTACAGAATTTTAAATGGAACGATGGTATTTTTTTGGTTTTTAGATTTTTTCATCTAATGTTAATTTGATGTCAAAAGCTAATTTTATTTAAATATTTTTTCCAAAATAGAAGAGTTTGTAAATCCGAAAAGGAGATGTTAGAGGGAAAGAAAACACTAATTTTTTGTTACTATCAAGAATGAACTGCCTAGACTGTTCGAAAAGTTCTTCTAAATGAACGAGGAGGGGAAGGGTGACACTAGGAAGTTGAAGCACCGCCACACTTTGCAAGACACACAGTGAATTATTAAATGACAATTCCACGATAAATGAATGGGACTGCTCTGCCTGTTGTTTGGTCATTCTACTATCTAACCTTACACCCTTACATCTAAGTCATATCTACAACACCTTCAACAAAAGGCAATATGACACATCTAATACGAGAACCTTGTGACATTATCACTCCTTGTGTGTTGAGAGAAAACTCCAAAAACGATTTGCTAAATGTTTAGATTTTGATGCAGCTTATTTGAGTATTTAATAAAATTATATAAACTAATGGCTTAGTTTGTGAAGATTTATATTTTATCTAGAAAGTATCTCTTTAACTCCTTGTAAGGTCTCAAGGTTTAATTTTATATTTAAACAAAGTTGTTTAAAATGTAAAGTAGCATATTCATTTTAATTTATTAAATTAAATAAAATAGGACAAGAGAATTAATACAGTACACATTTGTCTTCAATAACAGGTTCAAACTATTTCAGATACATCAGGTAAAAACTTATATCAGTTTTTCTTTCTATCGAACAAAGTGTTTTATTTTCCATTTATTAAGCCATTTTCATTAAAATATATAATAAATTTAGATTAACTTACCAATCGGAAAAGGGAAATTCCACTCTCCCTGAAAGACAAAACAAAAAGAGAAATAATGCAAAAGCTCTGCTTTTGTACACTGTAGGCGGTCTAAAAGTAAACAAGTAAAAAGTAAATCATGGTCAGTGTATGGGCGAGAAGTTTCCCCTCCTGCTATGGAAAAAAAAAAAAAAAAAAAAAAAGACAGCCATTCTATCATATGAACTAAAAAAAGTTTCATTTAGAACATGTATGTTTATTCCTTTTATGAGCATAATCTTACCGCCACGGGTGGCCGAGGTCGTTAAGGCACGGACTCGTGAGCGGGAGGTCTGCGGTTCGAATCCCGCCAGGACCGTCCTCCCTGACTGGGGTTTTTTCCAGGTTTTCCTCAGTCTTCATAACTGGCAAATGCCGGGGAGGTACCTAAACTTAGGCCTGGAACGCTTCCTTCCTTAAAAAAAAAAAAAAAAAATATCCTTTCCCAATTTATCATTTCATCTCATGTATCATCAGTGTCCACCGCCTGTGGTGCCTCAGTAGTGAAAACGGGCGTTAAACACTACTCAAAAAAAAAAAAAAAAAATGAGCATAATCTTTACGTCAAATACTTTTTGAGTTATGCTAGTTGTAACAAATTGCTGTGGGCAATAAATCGAAACGTTTCAACTCTTGATAAAATACTCACAAATTGACATAGCTTATAAAAATTTTAAATAATCTGCTAATTGTGCAACTAGAGTACCTTACAGATTGTTAGCATACTTGTATATTAACATTTCCTATACTCATGGTTTCAAAATGAACAGCTTGATTTAACACAAAAAGTAATAACGTAAAATTGTGAAGTAGAGAACATACTAATTCATAGATAATTGTATTTGTTATTCATTTACAACAACTTAACCAAAATGCACAGTGTTTGATATATCAGTATACAATTTTTAATTACTTAACATATAAACCACATATCTTTATTTGTAGCGGTTTAATACTCTTCAATGCTAGGAAAAGGCTTCTTTTTGCAGTTTTGTACAACGATATTCATTCCTAATTTGTTTATATAAAAATAGCTAATATTTAATTTAATAACAATTATTTAAAAAATGTGCTTTTATGAATCACGTATACTGGCAGTTTTGGCTTTATTTTTGTACGTTTAAGTAACGTAGAGATTATGAGACAAAAACAATATAGTTATCTACATCAATCAATTTTGTAAAATTATTCAATGGCATTACAGCGAGTTAACATAACTTTACCTGCATCTCCACGTTTCTTAAACATAATTGTGTAACACATACAAGAAAATGGAAGAAATTCGTTGCATTCATATAAGTGTAGCAACTGTGCGTTTTCTTTACATATGTACTTTATCTAACATTTTTATATTAGCATATAATAATCTTACCACAAATGCAGGAACCCACATCGTAGCAGCCGAAATTTCTGAAAGAAAAATAAAGAGAAAATTAATGGTACTACATATATTAAAACACATACTATTGGCAGCTATAATATTCTGGGTTGTTTATTTATAATTTATATGAAATAAAATAGGATAGAAACATGCATTTCATTCTTTAATTGTTTTAGTGCTTCATGCAACACCTAGAGCACAACTATTCAACTTTAGTTGTAAATCTTGTCCGTCCACACGTATTTTAGGTCTCGGCTACCGGAGCCGGAGGCGCCTATATTTTAACAAAGCTTTCCGCTTTGTAATGTGCTTGAACGTTGTTTTTGAACCGTCTTATATCTTTCTTCTGAAAGATGAATACACATTGACTCTAGAGCAACGTCTTTTTATGTATAAATGCTCATTAATATGAATCAGCTCGTGGTAAACGTGAGCATTTTATTCAGAAATTTACCTCTCTTTCAAAACTGCAATTTATGATATTATGCATAAATTTGAATCTATTGGGTACAAAAAAAAAAAAAAACAAAAAAAAAAAAAACGAAGAGAAAACTTGTAGTTTCAACAGAGAAAAAGCTCGAAGAAATTGACATAAATCTTGAAAGTTCATTAACAAAACCACTCCCAAAATTAGTACAAATGGGGGGGTCTCAGAATGTAAAGGAAATATTAGTAATAAAATCAATATCAGCCAGAATGTGTTTTCTTGATACAGGGGCTGTTAACCAAGAGAGAAAGACTATTCCAGCATCTACTATAAGATAAAACAGCAGTCGAGTTGTACTAGGATGCCACCCTATTCGTAGTCGAGACATGAACATTCGCGTGAGTGGACAAGTTTCTTTTTTAACTAACGTCAGTTATATTTCTGCAAATATATATATAGTGTGTGTACAAACTAGTGCTTCTTTTTGTTTTATCTATAATTATATTAATTATTAGACCAAATATTATTAGAATTTTGATTTAATAAAAATCTATTATATTATTATACCCATTATTTTCAATTAAATAAATAATTCAATTAAATTTTTCTAAGTTAAGAGAAAAGAATGACAACAGAAGTAGGAAAAAACACCAGGAAAATAATGTCAACTACCCTTCCTACTCATAGGTAAACAAAATTTCGACTAAATTGTTCCATATATTCTGAGTTTATAGTGGTGATAATAACTAGATACTGTATTTATAAAAAAAAATCAAATTAGGAAAACGGCTTCTTTAATATTTTGGAAATTTTTTTGAGATACAAAATTCAAGTTTTTCATTATTATGTAGTGAAATATACGGTTAATTTAAAATCTTTACGGTTATATGAAATTACATCTCTAATGTACTAAGGCTCGAAATAAAAAAAACAAATTTGAGAAAAAAACCTTTAATATTTAAGAGATTGTCTTTATTTATGCGTAGGTTCATATAAACAGTCACTTGACAGGCATTTAAAATAAAACTAGGATAAAAAAGTTTCGCTGTATTAATTTAACAGAAGTTAACTGAATTAATCTGAAAACATGGTTTTTACAGTTTTCACAGATAGGTCCTCTTAAATTGGAACCAACTGTTGTTGATAGCGCTAATATTGGTTGTTATAGATATGTAAAATAAATAGCTTGAAATTTTTGGAATTCTTTATGAACATATGAGCTTGCTGAATGAAAATATTCAAAGAAAGTTATATATTTACACCGGAAGAGGTTTTAAGTCATGCTAAAGTTACTATCTCTACACTAGTTCCAAAGAACTATGCTCAGTTATATGAAAATAAATATAATCTGTTCCGTGAATGGGGAAAAGAAAGAAAGGTGTATGAAAGAAGTTCACAAAGAAATTATTTTGGCTAATCTTTCAGAAAAGATTAAAAAAAAATAGCTGAACTTTTAATTTGAAAGATGTGTTATTAATTATTCATTATTTCACATCATTTATACATATTACCCTAAAAGTGCAGTTATATTCTGCAATTCTCCTCAATTAAAATGTATTTCAGGAGTAAATTAAAATATCAGCAGTGAATTAAATATTTCAGTTCATTGCAATTAATAAAAAATAAATGTTTAAATTGCTAAGGACGAGGAAATAAAGGCAGATTAGATTATGGTGAAAAAATATTTTTATGCAATCTTGATATAAAATAAAAAGTTAATAATTTATTAGAAAACAGCTAAACAGTCTATTTCAGAATTTCCAAATAATTAAAAATTACAAATTTAATGCTAAACTTAAAAAAGAAAAGTTTCTACATATGTGCTATTTCCTGATATTATATTTACCGGACACAGTGGTTGTGGTGTAAAAGAACACCATGATGAAGATATGGGCGACTTCCATCTTTGACAGAGATCTGCCGAACCCTGCAGTTGATACACCAATAACTGCCTGAATGAGGACGCTGAGAACACATGCGTGCAATTTATGTCTTTTGAGGAAGACGCCTTATCTGCAAGTATTCAACACATCGACAAAGCATTACTCAACAGACCTTGGATTAATGCTAAAGTTTAGTCACGAGATAAAGCAGTTTGAATATTTAAACTAACATGGTAACCTGAGTAAGAGAATGCGTAATTACTTGGTGAGTTAATTAATATTTATCTTTTAGTTAGCGACGTAATGTAAGAAAGTATTGAGTTTTTACACAGTTTAACGATGGGAGACACAGTACCTAAAACATTGCGTAGTTCTAGGAGACTTTTTAAATAGGAGACAAATTATTGTATTTTCAGTCTCATTTTCTCAATTAGCTTGCTTAACCTAGAAACCAAATGTAATCTTCGTATGCTCGTTTCACCTTGCAGCAGAACTTATCAAAACAGACGCGTCACTGGGAAATTGCTGTTTTTAGCGAAGTAGCACGCCCAGGCCTTAATTCAGCACATAATCAGTAATTTGACAAACTGGAATTTTTCCATTTATTTGCCAAGAACATTTGAAACAACATGCCTAGTGAAACAATTGTTTTACAATCTTTCCAATACGAATACTTGCGGATGTTGCTTGAAAAAAAATCCTAATGGACATCAAAATTTATCTACATTCAGCAGAATAATACGAAATGGTTTATTGATCCTTCAAATCTGAGGTTATAGCTCCTAGTAGAAAACAGGCTTACCATATTGTCACCTCCAAAGACACAAGATATGGATGTCATACAGTCCCTCCAACATTAAGAGCCTCACCCACAAGATAAATTTGTTACTGCTGCCTTCGAGGACGTTACTGCGGAGAGACTAAATAATATTTTCCTGACCTTGCAATAAACTGCCTCACTTAGGGAAAAAGAGGTGTCAAAGACTAGGGTATTTGCTCTTAGTTCTTCAGTGCTACGTTATCATTGCTATTTCAGCTGGTGCTGACTGAATGGCTAGTTATATAGTATTGCCAATAGCATTTTCTCATTATCTTTATTCATTATTATTGGATTTGGATTGGTAGGTACAGAGGATAAATTTTCAGTACTTCAGTCTGGGGAATCTCCAGGAGATACCCAGGATCCCTAATATTATTTCCAGATTGACCACTGCGACCGGGAAGAATTCCAACTTCACAGCAGAGGCCGGAACAGAAACCTTTTCAAAGTGCAAATCACCTCCACAACTCTTCGTAAAATCGCGGAAAGGAAGGACCCTAAGCGATCAGGGGAAACCATGAAAAACTCCAAGATCATGATGGCCGATCTAAAGGGATTTGAACCCGGAACATGTTCCAAGCATTAGTAGTTAAAGTATCAGGTCATTCAAAAGCCAGTTCCCAACTTCAAATGGCCATAACTTTGACAAAAAAAAAAAAAAAAAAAAAAAAAAAAAAAAAAAAAAAAAAAAAAAACTAGGTTGTTCATAAAGAAATTGGATGGTATTATAACAAAAATAAACACCATTATTATAATAGAACAAACAAACAACGTTAAATATGACCAAGGCTGCATTGTTCAGGAAGAAATACTAGGAGTGTACTAAAAGTTCTCGGCCTGGCTCACAGTTGTCGTGAAGATGATCAAATTACTAATACAGTTGTTAAATATAATTCTTTAGATGGCACGCTGTAAAGTTTTAGACGCGTAAGTGAAGTCACTTGTTTGTGATGATCATATAAACAAACTAGTGCTTACGTTTTTTACAAGGTGAATAAAACTATGATAAAAGACTTCATTTTGAACGATTTATTCCCAACAGAAATACTAAATGAGTTAGATGTTAAAGCATTATTCCCTTTCGTTTCCGATGGTTAAAAATGGGCTACTTATTTAGGCGAGGTCATATATCCACTCAAGATGACGAGCGTTCAGGGCGTCCCAAAAATGCTATGAATGACTAGATTGTGACAAAAATTCACAATATCACACTCAGTGATCAACGATTGAAGATACGCGAGTTGACTGACATTGCAAAGACCTCGATAGGCCCTGTTCGCTACATTTTACACGAAGTTTTCGGTATGAGAAAACTTTCCGTTCGGTTTGTACCGCGTTTGTTAATAATGGATCAAAACGTAGTCGAATGAATTTTTTGCAAAAGTGTTTAATCGCACTTTCAGTGAATTTCCCCGACGTTTAATAACATTAGATGAAACATGAATTCTCACTACACGCCAGAGATGAAGGAGCAGTCCAAACAGTGGGTGGCAACAGATGAAACTGCACCAAACTGCACAGCAAAGACGGTTCCATCTGCAGGAAAAGTCATGGCTACGGTTTTCTGGGATCCTCATTGTATGGTGCTCGTAGACTACCGTCAGAAGGGCAGAACCATCATTGAGAAGTATTACGCTTCACCAACTGAAGGATGCTCATCTTACGAAAAAGAAGTTCTCTTTCATCACGCTAATGCGGATTCACATACGTCTGGGATTGTTGTTGCAAGACTGCATGGCCTTCGCTTCCAAGTGCTTCCACATCCACCATATTAGCCGGAATTGGCTCCCAGGGATTCATTTTTTTTTTCCAAACCTGAGGAAATGGCTGGGTGGACGAGGTTTTATATCAAATGATTTGAAGCTGACACGGACGTTTATTTTTAACAGTTGGACAAGTACCGCCACGGGTGGCCGAGGTCGTTAAGGCGCGGACTCGTGAGCGGGAGATCTGGGGTTGGAATCCCGCCAGGACCGTTCTCCCTGACTGTTTTTTTTTTTTTCAGATTTTCCTCAGTCCTCATAACTGGCAAATGCCGGGGAGGTACCCTAAATTTAGGCCTGGAACGCTTTCTTCCTTAAAAATATCCTTTCACAATATATCATTTCATTTCATATATCACCAGTGTTCATCGCCTGTGGTGCCTCAGTAGTAAAAACGGGCGTTAAACACTACTAAAAAAAAAAACAGTTGGACAAATCTTGTTTTACTAAGGGTATTAAATTGTTGGAAAGTCGTTGGATTAGTTTATTGATTTACAAGGAGACTGTGTTAAAAATTAAAAACATTTATTTTCTTAAATCTTGTCCATTTTATTTACATGAAGCCGAAACTGTCTTTTCAAAATTCGTCGGACTGTTGAATAGCTCATCTCCAAACGCATTGCAATTTTTAGCTCTACAAACATTATATGCAGAATTTTCAGGAATTTCCAAAATTTCTTGTAAAACTAGAATTCCATTCACTTCGATTTCTACTAATTTTGGTTTTTCCGATTGCCAGTTATCGAAAAATGCACCAGTTTTCTCAAATTTGTTCACCAGCTTACGAAATGATTTTACAGAGCTGGGTTTTACTCTCAGGGAACACCATTCTAAAAAGTAATGTTCGACAATTTCTGTCAGCATTTTAACCACATTGATCATATAATATTGATATAATTACCACAGCAGTGAACGTTTAGGAAAAAGCCTCAATCTCTATGAAGCTTAACGATATCTGCAGGGAACCGACAGATCACATATACAGAAGATACGGCCATTTCAAACTGGGAGCTAACTTTAGAACAACTCTCTACATCGCCTCTTAGATAAATAGTAAAAAAATACGACTATTATTTTGGGACACAGCTGGTATGCTCCAAGTTCGGATGAATTTCGTAGTATTTTGTAATGCACAGTATTTTGTAATATAACTATACAAAAGTGTTATTTATTAACATGAGAAGTAATTATATCTCTAGACTCCCTTTTCAGATCTGATCTCATACTCTTGTACTGCCTTGCTACAACCTGTAATCCAAGCATGACTCAGTTTGATCTATGGAATTTTATATATGGATGAAAGTTGTGCCAAAAGACATAATATAATTATTATACTTTAATAAAACTAAACAAATAAATTGAATTACTATTCTTTGTGTTAAAATGTCGCAGATATTTATAACTTGCTTTTTTCATAATTTTTGACGTTATATTTAACACTCACGACTCCTCAACTGTTGATAAAATTGAATTTCTGTGGCCAATAAAGTGCTTATTCTTTATAATGTTGTTTTTCAAGAAAATGTATGGGCATACATTGAGAGGTGACTAACTTTCAAACATCCTTTTGCGAAGTATTTCGAATACTTTGCACATTTTCTTAGAAAATGTCTTTCGCATTATATATGAGGCTCTCTGCATGAGAAAGTTATCTTATTAAATCAATTCCTTAAAGACCCAGCATCAGAATTTCCAGTTGAATGCATTTGTGCAGTTTTCAAGAGGACTCTTCAAATTGGTGATTTATATTGAAAATGTGGTAGTTAACCTATGCTGAAATCTGAAAATGATGACATCATTTTCCTCATCAATGCTTTTTATGTACAGTGAGATTATTTAAGTTACGAGCCGACAGACCGGGGCTGCGTATTGGGAAAAGTTCGTTGTTGTCAAAGCAGATTAATGCATGCATAGGCAAAAGTGTACACATTAGCACGATACATATGTGAAAACAAATTCTTCCAGAGAAGTGGCAAGCGATACGCAAAAATATCCTGGTAATCGTATTTTAGGTAGAGAAACAATTCGCCAACTTGTAAAAAGTTATGACAGACAAGATCTCTCAACGACAAGAAACGCGTTCCGAACCGCCCTGTTCTTACGGAAGTAAAGTTAGATTTTTTTAATAGTGTTTAATGCCTGTTTTTACTACTGAGGCATCACAGGCAATGGACACTGATGATACACGAAATGAAATGATAAATTGGGAAAGGAGTCATTTTTTTTTTAAGGAAGGAAGCATTCCAGGCCTAAATTTAGTTATCTCCCCGGCATTTACCATTTATGAGGACTGAGGAAAACCTGGAAAAATCTCGGTCAATCCTATTCGATCCTGGTGGGATTCGAACCCCAGACCTCCAGCTCACAAATCCGCACCTTAACGACCTCTGCCATCCGTAGGGGTAAAAATATTTGATGAAACAGAGAACTTTCCTACTACACAGATGCCGGCAATGTACTGCCGCTAAGGGGCAACATTTTCAGCATCTCTATAATAGAAATTAGTACTTATTGCTATCTCTTTGAAATATTGTATCATTTAATGATTCAGTAAAAAAAAAAAAAAAAAAAACACTAAAATAAAAATACAACTTTACGCGCAACGATTCTATCTTCTTTTTTTTCCGTTTGGGATGGCTACATTTCCCCAGTAAATAGCCGTGTGTAGATAGCCCATAACTCAAATAACCTCACTGTAGCAACGTCAGCATTTCATTACTTTGCAGTCTCGTACATATTTCATTACACCTAATTTCTTTTAACAATTCCTTGTTACTATATAAATAATCAAATATGTTGGCATGTAAAATATTCTTTCCTCGTATACTTGTGTTAGAGAGAAGAATCATTCAAACTGCCATTGCAGCGTATTATTGTCCCTCCCCCCCCCCCCAAAGCATGATATCTGTACACTGCTCTTCACTATTGCAAAATTTAATATAGTCACATTTTTCTGGCTTAACTTCTAAATTGTAATCATATTTCGCTATAAAGAAACTTCACTAAATAAATATTATTATTATTGTTATTATTACCTTATGATACTTAAATTGCAAAGATTTTCAATTGTTGTATCTTTTGTTTTTTATCGTTGTCTGGTAACCTGAATTGTTATTTGAATATTGACTGGATAAAAAATAATAAAAATAAATGACACATTTCGAAAATTTGCAAAACTGATTAAAACATTTACTATTGTAAATTAGAACATAAAGAATAAAGTGAAGTGTCACGTTACATTTCAAAACTGACAACATCGAAGCATCAGGTGTATAGTCAACGACTGCAATCTTCATTCACGTGACGTTATCAACACTGAACAAGGAAAGAACGCTGAATAACTCTCTTCATGCATACGAAACAAACACTAATAAACAAGACTTTAATACAAAAAATGTGAACTAATTTGGGAATTTCCAAAAAGGTATGCATACGATTATTATTATTATTATTATTATTATTATTATAAAAAGCGGACATGTCCGCACAATTTCTGACGTACGGTAACCATAAAGTACTGTAGAAGTATGGAACACACACAAAAAACAATCAAAACGATGAAAACCCTTTGGTTCTTTCAGTCCTAAGAAATCTCCCATTAAAATTCGGCATACGATTTTTCAACACAATCGCAGACTACTTAACACAAAGTAAAATTGAGAAACATGTGACAACTTTTCAACATGAGTGATCTTTTGTGGAGGTTGCGGCTCGTCTGCCTCTCTGCGCTCCTATTTAGCCGTACTACCATAAAAGACCATGAAAATATGCAACTTGTGAGATAAATTATTCTCTGCACTCGTTTATCTTAAAACAAGAATAGAAACATTTTGGAAAACAGAAGTAGAACTCAAAATACAAAATTCTCCTATTAAGGCCATATATATAGTAATTATAGAAGCTTTAAAAGGATAAAACACTAAGATAAAGTCACACATTATCTTAGTGTTTTATTTTTTTAAAGCTTCTAAAATTAATGTTAATTTGTTACAATGCTAATAGTGTTTTATTTGTATGAATCTTCAAATATTGTAAACAAGTATTAATTAATTTTTAAAAGTATGTAGGATATAAATATAGTAGTTTAAACTTGAATTAATTTTTAGAGGTATGTCTGAGAACCGCCGTTGTAGATCATTCAAGAAGTTTTTTTTTTTTTTTTTTTTTTTTTTTTTTAAATACATTACGCATCCGTTCTAAAACTGTTAAAATTACAGGTTAAAAGTCTAACTCTAATTAAAGTAAAAAAAAAAAATTAAAGCGTGAGATTTAAATCCTTAAAATTCCGAATACAAGAAAGAATGGATAAAATGTTAAAATGAGCACTGAAGCTCTTCTTGAGTATGGGCAATAAGTAAGAGAACTAAAAAAAGTTCTGCCGAAAATTGACTAAGAAAACAAGGCATTTTTTTCAGAACGGTTTTATTTGTGATTCATGCTTTTAAAGCTACGTCTATCTATTTCCATGTACAGTTACAGAAAAAATATGACTCTTATGCTTGTTGAATAGTCAAGTAATTTCTTTTTTTAGGAAAGGTACAGCACTGTAAGAAAGTAAACAAACAACAACAACAACAACAACAACAACAATAATAATAATAATAATAATAATAATAATAATAATAATAATAATCCCGAATGTCCCTCAGAAGGGCAACGGCCTCCTACAAAAGATTGTTGTTGATTTGAGTTATTTACGGACGCTCTTTAACATCTCAGGTCATCAGCGTCCCATTTAATTCAGGAAGTGAAACGGCCTACAAATTTTGCTCAGATGCCTTTTCTTTCAGACTTGAGGTTCTTTATCGTGCCGTAAATGTACGACACGGGACCCACGGCTTTACTTCCCTTCTTAAGGAAGCCATACTTTGGATTTTTACGCCCGAAAAAATCCACCGATTCTGGCCGGGTTTGAAGCCGCGATCTTGGGTTTAGAAGGCAAGTACGGTTACCGCTACACCACCAGAGTAGTGTATAGTGTACAGATTATTAAAGGACGTAACGGTGGCTGACTTTCGCCCGCTTTCTATTAGGTTGTAATGGTAAAATTATATAACGGTTGGCAACTCGAACAACGAACAACTACTGAAAGTGGTGTACAGGACCGCTCTGGTGGGATAAACAGAAGACACATGCCGGTGAGAAATGTTGCTATATTAATAAAGCAAAAGGTTAAAGGTTGATGTGTGACATCAGAGCTCTAGACTGTTCACATTGTGCTCTCCTGTTGTTACACCCTATTGTAATTAAGTTTCCACTACTCTCCTGTTATAATACATAAGTTTAAAACTGCTCGCATATATGCAAGGGCATTTTAAAACTGTGTCGCATATAAGGAAATGAAAAAACAGAAGATATAAACGGTATGCTGGAAAGGCTTGAATAAATAGAGTTGGTGGCAGTAACTTGGGTCATTAATGAAAGGCATAACTGTAAGAAAGAGAATAGAATGCTCTTAGCATTGAGCACTTCAATGAATCGTAGCAGGAATTCACTGGACGAAAGTCATCCACAAACGTGCAACATGTGTCTCTTATCTACTACACACAATAGTTGCGTGTTTATGTAAGCAAGATTATATCACAAAGAACAATCGCGTGTTTTCGTAAGTGAACTACAGCAGTGACCTCTCTCTAATTTAAAAACGATATGGGATTCCTGACTATTCTTACTTAGGATAAAGAAATGCACGTGTATGTATAAGGTCTATCAGACACGTGAAATGACGGTAAAGGGTTTTTTAAACGCTCTTTAACATCTCAGGTCATCAGCGTCCCATTCATTTCAGGGCGTGAAACGGCCGACAAATTTTTCTCAGAGATCTTCTTTCACGCCAAGTTCTTTATCGTGCCGTAAATGTACGACATGGTACCCACGGCTTTACTTCCCTTCCGAAGGGAACTGTTTGTGTAAGATAACCACGGTCTCAATAAACAGTGTTGCCACCCCTAGCGCTTATTACAACTGCGATTAGGTCAGGCATGCTCCAGATAACCTGCAATCTCCTCTGTGATATTAGTTCCCATTCCGCTTGAAGTGCAGCCCGAAGATATGTGAGTCTGGGAATCTACCCTCATTAGTCTCCCAGGTATGTCGCAGGTATATTCTATCGGCTCAGGTCTGGGCTACGTGCTGCCCATACCATACATTCAATCCCAACTACATTCAGGAACTCAGAAACTTACTGGGCAATGTGTTGACGAGGTTATCGTGCATAAGGATAATGTTGTCTGTAGCGTGCGCGAAAGACCCTACATGATCAGCAAGAATCTCCTCAATGTACCGATGAGTTGTCAGTGACTTATTCTCGATGAACACCGGTTCCGTTCTTGCTTCAATGCCCTGCCCAAACCAAGACACCATAAGGTGTCTTCGAAGAGAAAGTGAAGGGTGCACTTCTTCAAACGCCCTCCCTCCCATCAAGTGTTCTCAAACATGGTGTTCCCTGGACTGCAGTCACTCTATTGCAAGTCTTCTGTACTGTAAATTCACTTCACACAGTTTCTTCTAACTGTCCTGTCGCTGGCGTTAACATGCAAGTATAGCATGTTAACGCTATTCCTGTCCTCCACCGATGTTGCGAAATGATGGCGAAGAACTTGCAGTAAAAGAAAGGGATTGTCGCAATCAGAGGTACTCCTCCTATGGTCAGAACGGGACCTCCTGGTGTAAATCCCATTCTCTCTGAACCTCTAGACAGTCCTGTGTACATTGGAACAAGTGTCAATGACGTGGGCAATATAACGTGGACTTCGTCCATCATTCACTAATGTCATAGCCCTTGCTGCATCTTCAGCTGTAAGAGTCATTTCAAAATGTTAAAACTGACTTAAGAATGATCGCTAGGCAAGCTTTAAATTATTACACGACATATTAATGCACAACAACAATAACGGTGAATAGTTTGCTATTTCTGCCGCTATACGAATAACGAGTTTGTTTAATCTGTTTTTGTATATCATACCTCCAACATCTTGCAGAAAGTCAAGAAAGAGCAAATTTACATACTGATAGAATGACTGTTCGACGTTTAGGAGAGTATTGTTTTTATCACGGTACAACTAAGTGGACCTCCCGTGCCCTATTTTATGAAGTTCTTGATGTAGTAAATCTAGTCTCCATTCTAGTATTGCTTGTTATTTTACAAGAATATTTCCTAAAATTTATGAGCATAAACTACTAGTTACTAGAATGGCAGACTGATTTTATCAGCGTGTGATTTTGTTTTATCGGTACTCTGTTTCACGAAAAATTTGGTATTGTAATATTGCGTATTTTTAACTAATGGAATTTTACCCGCGAATCTCGAATTATACTAGAGTACACATTTTAGGTTAGGTATTAATTCTATCAATTAAGCTCGACCCATTTTAATTATAAAGCTTATTGACGGTTATTTGTGCAATATATGTTCTCAAATCCACCACCCATTCCCGTACTTCCAGAAATATCTATTTTCACCTAAAATACCATAGAAACCGAGATACTTGCACTATTATTTGTAGGTAACATGAATGGTGAATATGAATATAAAATAAAAGCACTTAGCATAGTAGCTTTCTCGCTGTTTGGCCAAAATGTGTTTCTCACTTATGCGTAATCTTTATTCGATGTAATTAACCCTAACGCTTTCACAATTTACGTCATTATTTTCCACATTTCAGCTTTGTCCTTCCTTGTAATTTTGTTGGAGAATTGTCCAAACAGTTACTTCATGCTCATTAATTAAATTCAGCACTGTTACTTTTGTTTTACTAGATGTTACTTTATTTGCCTTTATTTGCCTTCTCTTGGCTTGAATATGCGATATAAAATACATGCCGCGTAAACAAAATCGCATCAAAAAAACATAATAAATATCCCTGGAACAGTCTTCTTGATGCTCGGATACAGTCGCTACACTAGTAATTTTGACAAGTGACTAATGACAAAATTTTACAATTGTACCATTGTGGAATAAATGTTCGTGAAACAGGTTTTATTAGAACTGGTGGAATTACTGCTAGTAACTAGTAACAATAAATTAGTAGACTAGTTGTTTCGTGAAATTGCACTCAGATGGGACATTAAACAGTGAAAAGATGTGCTTGGGCTATCAAAGTCAAACTACGATTTTATTTATGGACGCTCTTTAACAGCAAAGTCAAACTACAAGGATAGTCAATAAAGACTGGGAATTATTATTATTATTTATTTTTTTTATCATCATTCAATGGAGACACGGTAGTGAAACAGTTTATTACGAGATGATTCGTGTAACAAATTGGAAGCGCGTACGGCATGCGTACTAGTATAGGATGCCAACAAAGAGCGAGTGTTTGCAAAATGGAATCGCTTCGTAAAGAGCAGTACGCTGCTCCGTCTGCAGAAATCCGACATGGAAGCGTACGCAATGTTACAGCAAGTATATGGCGATGATTGTATTACCACAATCAACCGCACTTCGGTGGTTCAAAGAGTTTAAAGAGCCTTGTTTTAAAAACAAAGCAGGGCATCCAGGTACTGCAACCACTGCAGTGAACGAAACCAAGATTAGTACAGCTGCCGTCATTGTTTGGGATAATCGACCAATAACAGTGAATAGACTGGCAGACAATTACAGATATCGGATGGTAGTACGTGCACCATTATGCACGATCACTTAACATAAGACGCTTCTGTTTTTTTTTTAAGTAGTGTTTAGCGCCCATTTTTATTACTGAGGCACCACAGGCAGTGGACACTGATGATACATGAGATGGAATGATAAATTGGGAAAGGATTTTTTTTTTAAGGAAGGAAGCGTTCCAGGCCTAAGTTTAGGTACCTCCCCGGCATTTGCCAGTTATGAAAACTGAGGAAAACCTGGAAAAAAACCCAGTCAGGGAGGACGGTCCTGGCGGGATTCGAAACGCAGATCTCCCGCTCACGAGTCCGTGCCTTAACGACCTCGGCCACCCGTGGCGGTCGACGCTTCTGTGCCAGATGGTTGCTGAGATTGCCGACGCCTGAACAGAAGATGATAGGGAATTTGGCGAGGCAAATTTGAATTCCATTATTACAGATGATGAGATATGGTTTCACCATCACGATCCCGAAAGCAAACAGGCGAGGTCAATCTGGACCTCATCTGGTTCTCCGACACCATAGAAGGCCAAAATTGTTCGGTCGGTAGAAAATGTTAAGATTATTTCGTTCTTCGACTGTCGGAAATGGTTTATCAACTAAAGTTCCCACGCAACAACGGTTTACAGGAAGTATTACACGATTGTTGACTGTTTTGAGATTCCTAGTCGAACACATCTTATGAAAACGTCACGAGCTTATCCATCTGGTTGGCGCCTTCAGTATGACAATGCACGCCCTCACGTTTGCAAAGTTGTTGCCCAACGTTTGGCTAGGCAAACGTCAAATGTGCGCTCCACTCGTCATAAAGCGTGGACCTGGCTCCTCTCGTCTCAAAAATGAGCTGCGAGACCAGCGTTTGGTTCATCGACGGCTGTCGTGAAGAAGGCGGAGGCGGTTCTACAAAAGATGTTCCAGTACGTCTTCCAGGACTGGCAAATTCGCTGGGCCAAAATGCAAACAATTCAATGGAAATTACTCCACAAAGGACAATACCAACTTTGATGTTGCCTGGTGTACTTTGTAACTAACTGTATGTCGGTCCTGGCCTCCTAAACCCAAGATCGCGGGTTCGAACCCTGCCAGGACCGATGGATTTTTTCGGGGTGTAAAAATCCTAAGTATGGCTTCCTTCGGAAGGGAAGTAAGCCGTGGGTCCCGTGTCGTAAATTTACGGCACGAAAAAGAACCTCTTGGCTGAAAGAGAGGCCTCTGAGCAAAATTTGTTGGCCGTTTCACGCCCTGAGTTGAATAGGACGCTGATGACCTGAGCTGTTAAAGAGCGTCCATAAATAAATCATTCAAAAAAAAAAAAAAAAAAAAAAAAACTAACTGTAACTCAGTATTTATTCACCAGCCATAAAGAGAATCTGGCAGCAAAACATGGAATTACTCTAAGATTTTCCTTCTAGTTCTCAACAACGTCGAAAGAATTCTAGGGCACGGTAATATGAACCGAAGAGAAATTAGAGATGTATGTTAGAATTCAGTTAGAAAAAATTCGAGGTCATGACCGGGTCTTGGACCACCGATCTTCGACTTGGCGTGTCGGGGCTCTATTTTTGAGTTACGTGCCCTGTCCGACCATAGCCACGACTCTCCCCTTTCTGAACTGATAGACTCTGGAGACAAGGTTATCTCGTTGCAGAGATTTTAACTCTTTGAGTCCTAATGCCCAGGTTTCATAGTTAACCACACTATTAAGGCTAGTTTTTTTTTTGACGAGAAAATGATTTCATGAAAACAGTTGGAGTTAGCTAAAGCCCGCCTGATATTGGCGGATAGAGCAAGGATAGGCAGAATACTGATACTTTTTGGACTTTTGTGTAGGCTGCTATTGTGGATAAGCTTGCTACATGTTTCCAAGAGTGAGTGCCCCAGACCGTAATGCTGGGACGTATGTTCAAAATCCCCGGGGCTGACCATACTGGCCTAAGATATTTTCGTGGTTTTAATCGCTGTCTGGGCGAATGCAGGGATGGGTCTTTACTTTCCACGAATCTTTCTCTCTCCAATGTTCATCTCATTTCATTTATTGTTACAGAGTCGAAAGAACCAGTAAGGTGGTTGTGACGGTAGCTTGCGCCATGGAAAGGTTTCTGCCCCGGAATTTGAGGGACTCGAACTTCTTGGAGAGGTGACTCTGTACGGAAACATTGTTGGGGATGTCCTCTACGACCATGGATCCTGGACGCCCGGGGTCGCCCTCACGCCATCCCTTCTTCCCGGAGGTGCTGAAATTGGGGATGTAGGCACAAAGGTCGGTCTTGAGCATGAGTGAACTTTGGATAATACGTGGAGGTCTTAGAACTCTGTTACCAACTGTTTGCTCTGTATATCCTGCGAAAGTTTAGAAGCTGTCATTTAATATAATTAGCATTTACCTTTCCACAGTAAGTAAAATAGCATTCCGACATTTCTTCTTTTTCACAATTGGGAGACCTTCTCTGAAGAGGCCTGACGGAGCAGCGGGCGCAAACGACAGGTGACGTGTTTTCGAGTTTACCAACGCCTAGTAGCTCTGATACAACCTTCTATTGAATGTGCATTGTGCTGCCATCAAAAATTGAAGAGAGGCCGCTGCATATGAGGGGAAGAACTAAGGGAAGATTATGTCAAATGTGCAATACGTTAAGAATAAATGGGACATAAAGCTAATACTATTATATTTTACATTGAAAGTTAGTTGCTTCAATGTAAATATAGTCTCACACATTTTTCAAGCGAGAGACGAAATATGTCTAAATAGGCCCATAATTCAGGGTTGGCTAAATTGTGATTGCTATTTAAACAAAGGGCGAGAAAAGAACGAAAGTTTTTTGATCTGTGACTTTCAGATCTCACGTTGGGAGCGAGCGTTTGATATGATCTATAATAGCACCAATAATGAGCTTTTTTCTTTTTCTTATCTGCAATAAATGCAGCAGTTCCTGATAGTTCCACTAGGAAAGCGCATGCAAAGCTTATCTACATCTCCAAAACTTGTCTTTAAAGCTTATTATGCATTATACAAAGATAACTCTGAAGAACGGAAGGGGGGGAAAAATGGAGTGGACAACAAAATTGCCTACTGAATATGTAACAGGCCACTGGTATGCTACGCAAAATGTATCTGTAATACCCATTGGGCTTGCATGAATATCTTGATAGATTGATAAAGTGCTACTTTTTTCTAGGTTAAAATGATAGAAACGCGAAAATATCGTAAGATATTTGTCAAAACCACATTTCTAGCCCAAAATTAGTCGCATTTCTTTAGAGGTATTTATTGGTACTGCAGCACGGGTGGAGATAATAATGGAGAACTAAAGGCAAACACCTTTGTGGTTGTAAACTCTACTTCTCCATATGAGGTAGTTTATAGCAGTTTTTCCCATTAACCTGAACACATTCAATAAAGGCTAGGAAGACATCGTCAATGTTTCCACAGGCGTTCACAACAATGGTAACAGGTTCGTTTGCTATGGATGTGACTTCTTGGTGTTGGAGAGATTGTAATGCAAATTTCTCAGCACTTTCCTTTATCACATTTCTATTTGCAAGACTCCATTTTTGCTGGCATGAAGTAGGTCATCAAAAATTATTCACTGCTGATCACCTCCTATATTCTTCATTTTTCCGTTTTAATACTGCGCTCCTCTGGTCACATAACTGCACAATACCATTCCGATTATGACAACAAATCTTCAATTCATGAAATAGCCATTGCACTTACCCAATTTTAGTTTATGTTCTATGCATATCTGATTCTTCACAGCGAACAAGGCCGTTGAGAATATGCGACTGTTTTAGGATAGAGATAGCATGATTTTTCAGGGAATGTTTTAAAATTTAGTTTTACACGTGTTCTTCATCCTTCTCTCTTTAAGGCTTAATGTAAAGGTGCTGCTCAAAGCTGGAAGATTAGTTTCGAGTATTTACTTGTTTTGCAGATGAGTTACTTCTCAAAGAATGGAATATAATTTTTGCAGAACTTTCTTCAAATACAGTGCCATGAACCAATGAAGTAATTGCACAAAATTGCCCTCATATGGCAAGTACTTTTCAATTTGCAGTCAGAGGCAGTATTTCTATTCTAATCAGGATTGTGAATCGTGAATCTTGCTCTCTATGTGCATACGTTAATTTCAGAATATGAAATAAAATTATTTTCTTCAGACTTGGCAAATGATCAAAGAACAGCATTATAAGGCACTCCAATTATGTCCAACGAACGAGTCATGATTATTCATGCATAATCAATATCGGCAAACTTACCCACGTAAACACCGACGTAACTATATCGCCATCTAGACACCCGAGTCAAACAAAGGACTGGAGATAAAGTTGGATAAATTCGATTTCCAATAACAGTACAAAATGAGTGCACAGTTGTGTATCTGAGCCGCGAGCGTGGTATGCTTTTCAAATAAATGTACTTCATATCTGTAGAAGGATTGCTACCGGTAAACAATGACATTCCTGCAAGAATTAATAGTAACAGTGGTGAACCACCCATCATACAGTCCAGATTTGGTTTCATGTGATTATTTTCTATTTCGAACTGTAAAGAAAAAACTGAGGGGACCACAATTTGGGAGTATGGAAGAAGCTGTTGCTTCCTACTAAAGGGGACTGATGCCATATCTAAAGAAGCATGGCATGATTCTTTCATGATTGGCTCAAGAATGCAACTTTCTACTTCGAAAAGAAATATGGCCTTCTACTTAATGGAATCTGGAAAATTAAATAAGTATACTCGTACTTGTGTCTCGCATTAATGCTAACCCACAACTCATATTTAACTGATGTACAGAGAAATAAAGAATTTGCTGTAACTCTACATTACAGCAAGACAAGAATAACTGCCCTCTATCAGTATTAAACTTGTAGCACAACAACGGTCTATATGACTTTAGGTTCTCACCTTTTTCATAATTCCTTTCTTTCAAACTGTTGTGTAGAGTTTGTCAGCCAGTAGTTGCATGCATTACACATTTACATGGTTTTGTCAATAAAGTGTTTGCTTTTAGTGTCACAGGTATTTTGTAGTATGTATTGTATATACTTACGGAAAGTGTCTCGTTACAGAACCACTTTACAATGCATTGCAATAAAAATTAAAAATATTGCACCCCCTAGATCTGCTGAGTATATTATATAGCTATGAGCAGAATCTAAAGATAGAATTTCCTACAATGAGCTGCAGCAATACATTTGGTTTTAAATTCATAAGAATTAAAAAGGATTGACCACGGAAATGTGGGGATTAATATAGAGCTATTCGCTTCTATGAAATAAATTCATATGATGGATTTCTACTAGCAAGTTTAGCTAAAGAAACCTTCTGTGATTCTAATTGAAGGCACAAAGTACCCCAGCTAATACAAAATTAGCAATCATTGTGATTTATTGTCAAGAGAGAACATTTCTTATATTTATTTCCCATTTGCAATGAAACATGCTCAAAGTTTCACTTATTCCACAGTGCATCTATTATTACCTTTACATATGATATCTTTCTTTATTCTATTATATTTGTAGTTAAAATTTCACAATATTTAGTTCTGTAACCTTTAATCTATAGTCTTTAACTAACTTTAATGAGAATAAGTTTTCTCGTTACATCATTCCATGCTAAGAGTTTGCATTAACTATGTCTGTTAAAATCCCCACTGCTATAAGAACAACAACAAGAACAATTTTTTGAGCCATGGGGCATTATCCCGCATCATATGAATGACAACACATGGAAGCCATTTTCATCATTTCTTGTGACAGAAGAGAATCTAGTTTTTATATTTCCATACTTCTACCATAGTAAGATTCTATCACTTATATATAGTACAACCATCGTAGTTATGCACCCTTAAACCTCAACACTTCAGTTCAAGGTAGATTTTGCACTAGCTCTATACATAACCAGTCAAGACTTTGGCACATGATAGATATTTCTTGCAATGCATTGATTAATCGTTTAAGGCCATTCAACTAATGTAAATATTTTTATATAAAGATACTGAACACTCAAAGGAACAATATAAAAGACTATGCTAAAGTGACAGATATGTTTGTCTTATGTTATAGATTAGGTTGCTTAAGTTACTGTCATGATCATAAGCTTGTCAAATCAAAACATGATAAATTAAGGACAACATCCAGTACAATTATGAAATTGAACTACAATTACCACCTACAGATATCAGAAGATGGGATGGGCAGCCCATCACTTCAAGTGTCATCTAGTATGATGCTAAGAAAGGAAGTATAGCATATAGAATGTTGACTGATATAAAGACAAAGAGAAATAAAATGATAGTGGAATATTTAGGAAAAGTAAGGGAGAAATGGATTAGAATAGTTAAGAAGAATGAGAGAATTGTATGATTGAAAAATAGTGCTAACAAGGGAAATACATGAAGTGGGAGGTTTCATTAAGCAGATAACCTGGAAGTGGTGTGTAATGAGGTCTAATATAGCTGGATGTTATCTATTAACAATATAATGTAGTTTAAGTATGCTGATTTGTTAAATATTCATAAGTGATTACTAAAAAACATTGGTGAATAATAGTGATTTTGTTTGTGTTGTATATATTTATGAATATTGTATGCAACTGAATTTGAATATGAATATGGAAATTCCAGGGAATAATCACTGATGAGCCATAGACTCAAGGTAGTGAAATGTAAATTGTTAACTATTGATGTAGAGATATTATTGGTAAATAAATTCAAATTCAAATCCTGAAAAATCATTGACCTCAGCTGGTTTGAACCTGTGAATCTTGGGCCCACAGAAGCTTTACCCCTAGACCACTGAGGTCAATGGAATTTAATTTTCAATCACAAGTTTTGTTTTTAAAGTTTTAAGATTTACATTTAATTGTGAATCTGTATAATTTTTCTTCAATAGAAAATATATGTTCATTTTGACTGAAATAATTTGAGTATATATTATAAAACAAGAGATTATAGACTTATTGTGTTAATAACACTAATGTATATCCCAAGGTTAAGTGAAAGCACAGTATTTTTGTTGTAGTGAATTTGAGAAGTTAGGCGAAGGGAGCAGGCTAGGCAGCATGGTGAAGAGTAAATATAAATAGCATATTAGATCATGTATAATAACAAATATTTTGCTAAATCCACACATTTTATTATTCTTCTTGTAAATATTTTATTTAATATTAAAATATTACCATACTAACTGTACAGTGTGTACAAAAATGAGTGCAAAAGTGATAGTACTACAGTATTTATTTATAATCTGAAAAGTGGAAATACATTTAAAATTATATCACTTTACAAGGACTTTGTTACAGAAACAAAACACAAATTTATAGATGTCCTTCTTAACACTTATTACTGCTAATAATTATGCTAGCAAAAAGTTTATTTGATTTTAATTATTTAACATTACTTTTAGAAAATGAAATGCCTTATACATCCGAGGTGATGCAAGTATGCATTGTAGAAATGAGGGAGTCAGGTCCTCTATTAAATTTTATCACATATGCAATCAAGCAAAATATGGGCAATGTATACAATTAGATCAAGTTGTTTTCAATGTCATGAGAAGATGGCCTTAAAATGCCATCAATAGACACACCTTTTATACTTGCAGCTACAATCCTAAAAGAATAGGTTCATAATGGCAATGTTACTACTGTAAGATGTCTAATAATGTTACATTACTTCTGGTACACAGAAAGATGACTGTGAAGAAATTATTTTCATTTAATGAAATACTGTGGTACTTTTCTATGATGTTCAACAACATTGATATGTCACTGCTAAACTTAAACAATGTTAACTGAATGATTTTGGTAATATTTGGCATTACCTAGAGCAGTACCCAGTAGTCCTGATGGAACTAGGAAGGTTTTGCAGGAAAGGTCTAGTAATAAAACACATTATGAAATATTGGCAGAGGATACAATTATTGGAGGAAGGAAATATTGTCAAAGACTGTTTGGGGGCACAAGAAAAACCAAAATGGGAAGGAAGCTGGTTATGTTGATTAAAGGAAATTGTAAGCTAGTTTGCAGACATCAAATTTACAAAGTGTGTGAAATAAAGTGAAATAAGGATTCATGATACAGAGAAACAGGAAATATTTGGTAGCTTAAGAGATAAGAGTACTCTGAACATATTATATGAGTTTTAAATAAGAGTGGACAAGGAAAAACAATATAATGTTTATGACAAAATGGAAAGGGAGGGTATGTATGGACAATAACAGGAACAATGATATTAGGTGGGGTAAAAATTTACAAACAATTGTGCCCATTGTGTGGTAAGGTAGGCAAGAACTTGTACTATATATTAGAATGTACAGAAACCGAAGGATGAAGAGAGGAAATATGGAAAAAAAGTGAGATAATTTGCTGATAGAAATTTTGGCATTATAAATTTTTGGTAGTAGCAGAAAAGAAATTTTCAATGTTTGGAAATTATGTACGGTAAGTAACAGAAAAGTTGTGGAGGAAAGTGATCATGGCAAATGAAGAAGATAAAGTAACAATGATGAAAGATGATTCCCTTTAGAGAAGTATTTGTAAAGTTCACTTTATATAGGTATAATTAAGAGTGATGTAAGATCCATGTACACAACTGGGATGTTAGTTGCATGGGATCCTGAATTAAAGAGCACTCCAGGATCAAGGAAATATTGTAAAACTGTAATTGTAAATGGGTAGAAATAATAATATTTATTCATTATATGTGGGGTGATTCCAATGTCTGGCTTATTGAAGTTCATCTGCCATTAGATGGCAGTAGCTTAGTCCATTTGAATGTGTGCTTTGAAAAATCAGTGGACTATATTATGCTAGATAATGGTGGTTATGGAAATGGGAGTGAGGTTAAGATGGAGCAATGTCAGAATGAGTGGCAAGGAAAACTGGAGACCCTATTGGCCATAAACCCCACTTATAGCTGCTGGGATTGAACCGGGGTCAGCTTGGTGGGAAGCAAGCAGTAAAACCACTTGACCACAGCACTGCTTGTTAATTAAATATTCATTAAGGGAATGTATCTTCTGCAAAAGTTGTAGAATTGGTTTATTTGCCTCTGAGAATTAATTTTCATGAGTTTATTCAGGTACTGGATGAATCTATGTTTCCTAGTATGTGCCCAAATTACCCCGTACACAAATACCTGTGATTCATTTTGCACAAGACAAAAGTAGGTGTATAGCTTCTGTTAATGGAAAATGCCTCACATGAAGGTATTTTTTCAATTTGGATAAAAAAGAAAAAGTCGCACAAGACTAAATATGGACCATAGGAGGATGAGGGACACACTTCATATTGATTTTTGTGGGATATTTAGCAGCAACATTTGTGATGTACTTCTAAGAGGAGTGTGTTGGAGGAGGCTTTTACAAGCCCTTTATTAAAATAGCTTGCGAGGAAAAATCAATAAAATCCTTCTAATTTTATAATTTCCTATTCTGCATACTGCTAAAGATTGAATTTATAACATTTTAGTAGCATTTACAATGGTTGTTGGAATATGCATAAAATTAATGTTGGCAACTACGGTGATGTTTGAGGTTGGATTTCAGATGTTATTCATTTGCTGGGCTGTTATAGTTATCTATTGTTATTATTCATGCTTGTATTAATTTTTTCATATCATAATTAAAATATAGTTTTTCTATGATCGATGTTAGTCTGTTAGATAAAATGAAATGTAATTCTGAGGCAAAAGGACAAAGTTCGTTACTGTGTTTTATTTAAAGAAAAATTACAGATAAAGTCAATGAAGCTAATGAAAATTCAACTATTAAATCTGAATTAAATTTAAAAGTACAACATACAAGGTTACGAAATTCTCTTACATGCCAAGTTTGAAGCAGATGCAAGTTCAAAGACTCAAAATTTAGTGAAAATAGTAATATCCCTAATTGTTGGTAAAATATTGCTGTTGTATTATGTCAAGTAACCATTACTCAACCCTCTCCTTGCTCCATATATCTTTTCTGACCACCAGTATCTCTCTCTCTTTTGTGAGCTCCTTATTAAATTTGCATCTTCTCTCTCTCTTCTGTGAGCTCCTTGTTAAATTTGCATCTTGGCCAACCAAATGGTGGTTTTATATTATCATGAAATTTCAATTTAAGGTTTTCCACCTCAGATTTAAATTAAATAGAACATAAAAAAAGGATCTGATTGATATTCGAATCAGTTCATATCAAATGGACAAGGTTTTGATCACATACTTTCAAACTTAATTAAACTTTTCACACACCTTCTTATGGTAAATTAGACACTCAAATATTATTGTTGGCACAAAAGTTAATTATTTTGGAATTTATATATCAAAATTCTTGAAAAAGCATACACACTAACATTTATAGTTGTTCATTTTTTCTATTATGTTCATCATACAAAAATCAATGTTACTCTCATTTAGAAAAATAAAAATAATGTTTTTAGCCTATATATTCCCATCATTGAATACCAATTTTAAAATTGCAGCATTTCCTTCATTTAATTTAACTTAATTTAGGTGTGCAAAATTTTACAGTGGGTGAGTAATAAATGACAGAACAAGAATTAATAGATGTGCACTTAGCTATTCCACAATGCAGGTTATGTTATTTCAAGTGCTCACTGCTCTGCATAATACAAAATGGGATATGTACTGTGATTGTGTTATTTTATCATGTTTATGATTGAGACCAGCATCGATCCATTCCTAGAAGATAAAATTTTTACAGTCTGTTATTACTGCATTATTTATAAAACATTTAGCACATTTTTTTTTTTAAAACTACCTCTGAGTAGGGCAATATTATTTCTCTGTTTGTTCTGAAATTTTCATAATTCCAGTAATAACAACACAACAATGCTATGGGTGTGTGTGATGTACACAGACTAATTATACTGAGTAATAAAACACAACCACGACATAAGCAGTGCTTTAATCCCTTCCATCTATGCAATCATGGCTATAAGTATACGAAAGAACAATTATGACAAGCGACTTCCAACATATTTAAATAAAATTGAACATACGACACAATGAACTTTTATACACTTTTAGGACTTGTGATATCATAAGATAATAAATGTTGATGAATGCAGTGCAATTCAAATTAGCAGAGTTAATTCATAATTGCTTTTTGTACTCAGAACTTAATTGAGGAAGAAATAACAGGTAATTGGAAACTGATAAATCTAGCAATTTGAGTAATTTTCAGAGCTCTCATTGATAGATAAATTTATGAAAGTTTCACGTCAACGGGAGATACACCAATTAAAAAAAAGAAGAAAAAATTATTACAGAAAATGTATTTCCAACAGAAATTTTGGAAAGTAATCAGACGCTTAAAAAAACCATTATATTGGATAAAAGTAAGCAGAAACAGCTCCATAAGAAAGGAACTTCTTTATAATTAATAAGCTGAAAGAGTGTTATAGGAACACAAATGTTAGAAATAACATTTCAATTTTATTATCTTTGAAGACTGGCCATATAGTAAAATTAAGTTATATTTTCTAGACAGATGTTGCAAAGAATCTAAGCTGCAGAGAAATTATCTTAGTGCTAGAAGCTAGAAGTAATAAAATTTTAGATACATCTATAGTTAAAAAAGTAGTTGATTAGTATACCAATGATGATAAAAATGTGTTATGATGGAGAATAAACTTTTTTTTTTAAAAAATGGATACAAAGTACAAAAGCAGAAGAGATTGCTGCTAATAAATTTAAGAAACATTTTGTCCCTCAGAGGATAAATGTCCTAATATAAAAATCAGTTTTTAAAAATTTTGTGAACTAAGATCAAAACATTACGCACTTCCTGGATCCAATGGACCACATTCTGCCTGTATAGAAATATTACAAAGTTGACAGCCAATTTAAACTTCCCACTGAGAAATTACACATCTCCTTTTACAAATTATGGTAATCCTACATTCCTTGATTATTATTTCACAAAAGTGTAAAATTTGGCCATAATAATAAGTTTAATACACTAATATATGGTAACTGTTGACTTAATTACTTTAGACATCTTGTAATGTTTAGCCAGATAAACTTTTGACCAAGATAGAAGTTCTAACCCCTCTTGCATTTATTGCTCAAAGCAATGTGTCTGGTGCAGAAGAGAGATGTCTCCAGGATGGTCTCAATGTGAGAAGACAAAAATGATAAGTGGCATCAGAACAGTACTTGCTTTCAAATCAGTGTCAAAATCTGAAGCACTAGTTAAAGACTATTCTTTGACTCATGAAAGTATGAGAGTTACCTAATAACTTTTAGTTCTTCAGTTGACCTTTTGTGTTTTAAGTTCATTTTTCTGAATTTTATGTTAATTGTGCATAAAATAAATTTATATATTTTTTCAGCTGACTTATGATGTATAATACACTGACAATGTGTTTATTCTTGCATCCATACAGAACAGTGCAGTTCTGGACTGATGCTCCTACTATGTATATCATGTTCTGTAATTGTACATATAATATTTAGTGTAGAAAATATGGAATGCTGCAGTATTTTTTATAATTAAAAAATGTGTGTGAATTTCATAAAAAAAAGGCATTTAGAAATACATATTTGGGAAAAAAAAATAAGGACATTAATTTTCATGTAATCCTATAAGCTTTAACATGAGTCAAACATGATAATTTAGTTAGTCAGGAAGAGAGATTTCTCCGTTTATATCATGTGCTATTATATAAATTTTGATTTTGAATAAATTATATATATATATTTTAATTTGTCTAAGGAATAAAAAAGTTAAATCCTTGATATGTAGGTTAAACTTCCTTTAAATTACTCATATGAACGAAGTGTTGGAAAGAGTAATGTTGTGCCAAAATTTTGCCAGTCGCCAATTGAGCCTGTTAGCATGTTAGTGGAACCATTATTGAAATTTTGTGACCATTACACATGTTTCAATAAGTGAGCGATATTTAATCTGTGCCAATTCTCCATTCCCTCAAATTTCTGGCAGCTTTTAAATGTAATTTATGTAATATTTATGAAGAAACAATACATTTAAGTTTCTATTCTTAATGTTCTCTACAGCACTGAAAGGAAATAAAATTCAATTATCACTGCTTAACATCCTTCAAATTTTTAATTTCTTTTAGTTTTTACAGAATATTATCACTCTACCTAGTAGTACTGCAGTTCTAAGATTCTGTTTGTTTATTATTTTGCAGCATTTGAGCCTTATTTACTGCATATGAAATAATTAAATAAAAGGTCGCAGCAAGTGGATGACCAATTTTCTCCTGTGAAAATACATTCAAAATGAGAATGTAAAAGTACAAGCCATTCAATGGACCTTATAAGTTTCTTTTTATGCAATAAAATGCATAGCAAGAA
Organism: Metallyticus violacea; assembly: GCA_030762175.1. NCBI lineage: Eukaryota > Metazoa > Arthropoda > Insecta > Mantodea > Metallyticidae > Metallyticus > Metallyticus violacea. The sequence continues at coordinate 39,910,781 of CM060839.1, forward strand.
ATTTCCATAAGGAAGCATCATAGCTAATTCATTATGATAAAGAATATTGATGCATTGTTCATCATATTCCACTTAATAGCCTATATATTCCTCCTTCCACAATTCTATTTACCATTCCTTCATAAAATATAATTTTTAATGATTTTAAGTATTTTTATTATCCTTATATATATATATATATATATATATATATATATATATATATAATATCATAAAATGATCAATATAATTTGAAAGTCAGCTTTCATCATCACATTCCTTCTGATTTGAATGCAATTACAATATATTAAAGACATTTTTTTCTTTCTGCCTTTTTGTTTGCATTTGAAGTTGAAATGGTACTAAAATGAAATCTACTTCACTTCCACTGTGCTTGAAAAGAGTTCCAAGTATATTTACTGTCTAATATAAGAAAATACTCTTTTGTTAAACTGCCAGTATACCTTTACTCTTTTCCTAACCTAGAGACAGCAAATCACCTCTTTCCCACTGGAAAAGGTGAATCAACCTGGATGACAAGAAATGCTTTATTTGGTTTTAATCATGTAGTTACTTTAATAAATAAAACATGTAGTGACAATTCTATAAAAATAACTTGGCATTGCAACAACTGGCACAAGGCTGCAACATGTGTCTATTTAGTGTTTCTATATAGCCTAAAACTTTATGTGGGGGGAGACTCTTATATAAAAGCTTAAAGAACAAAATCATTTTATTCTTCTACTGCCATGGACTAGGTCATTTGACCTGTTCCAACCACAGCCTTGGTCTACCAATATATGTTTTTCCCTTGGTTAATATTGTAGAATGTCTTGGAATATTTCTGAATGTACTCTTTTAATTCAACAGTCTGTCCCTATAAAGTGCATTCTAAAAGTTCTTGGGCTAACTCAGAGATGCCATGAAGATGGCCAAATTGCTATTACAGTTATTAAGTATCATCCTTTAGATAGCGTGCTGTAAAGTTTGTTTCATAAGTGTAGTCACTTGATTGTGATCATGTAAACAACTAGTGTTAACATCAATCACACAATGATTTTAATAGTATTAACATTTTCTTCAAAATGGATAAAACTGAAATATGAATGTGAAAGTAGTTCACTTTGGAGGGTTTAACCCCAACAGAAATACAAAAGGAGTTATGTTCCACAATAAAGGATTCTTCCCTTCATTTACCATGGATAAAATGTGAGTTACAGAGTTTAAGTGAGGTCATGCATCCATTCAAGATGATGACCGGTCCAAAAACTGCTACAACCAATGAGATTGTGGCAAAAATTCAATGTAGAATTTGAAGGTATGCAAATTGTCTGACATTGCAAAGATCTCAATAGACCATTACATTTTACACTTAATGGGTGTCACATTTGTTAACAATGGACCAAAAATGTATTCAAATGAACAGTGCAAGAGTGTTTAGGCTTGTTCAAATGCAATTCCAGCGAGTTTCTCCGATGTTTCATAACAGTAGATGAAACCTGGATTCTTCATTACATGCCACAGGCGAAGGATGATGCTACAGTGGGTGGCAACAGGTGAAAGTGTGCCAAAGAATTCAAAAATGGCTCCATCTGCAGGAAACATCATGGCTACAGTTTTCTGGAATTCTCATGGTGTGGTGTAGACTAGCTCCAGAAGGGCAGAACCATCACTGGGAAGTATTATGCTTCACTACTGGACCAACTGAATGATGCTATTCAGGCTAAGCTTGCAAAAAAAAAAAAGTTCTTTTTCATTATGATAAAGTGCCACCACATATCTGGGATTGTTGCATGACCTTGGTTTACAAGTGCTTCCACAGCTATCATATTCACCAGATTTGGCTCCCAGCAATTATTTTTTATCCATTACTTAGAAATTTTTTGAAGTCAACAGTCTTATGCTTTAAATTAATTAGTGATTTGGAGTCTTCCCATCTAAAAAAGTTTGGGAACTAGTTAATAGAATTAGTAATTAATCAGTTAGAGAAAGACCACCAAGCAGATCAGATGTACTGATATTCATATCTTTTGCTTTGAGGAACCAGTTCGAAAATATGTAAGATATGTACATTGTGTATGTGTTAATTGTAATTCTATTTGATAGCAGGATAATGTAATAATTATAACGTGATTCATAGAATTGCAGGTATCTTAATTTTTATAAATTCCTCTCATATTCCAAGCCAAGCAAGAGTGCAATAATCATATATTTACTCTTTCAAGTTAATTAAACTCAATAGGGCTATGTTCTTGTTCTTTGGATTCTTGGGGCATCACAGTATATAAGAATTTCATTTCTAATATTATTTTATTAATCTTATATTTCGTAGGTATCCAAGCTTCTGAACTGTATAATACACATGGAACAGCCATTGAATCTCTTTAGTTATTCTTTTACTCAAGTTCTTTTTATTGTTCCACAAATTCTTTGAAATTTTGCAATTTTATTTATTACGACCTTATTGTAACAAAGTGAGACATCATAACTGGAATAAGAAGGATTTCTCTCCTGATCTAAAATAATTCTTCCTACAATATATTTTTTTATATAATATGTTGCTTCCCTTGTAATGTGGAACTTTGGTCTGTGCTGTGTGTATTTTCAAATTATATACTTTACATAATTTGAAAATGTCCATTTGATGTTCTTCTATACTGGATATTACAGCTTGGTCATCAACATTGTTTTAATATATTTGTCAATCCCTAAACTAAACTTATTCCCTTAACATTTTAATAAATTGAGTCGAGATTGTAACATACACACCACTATAATTCAATAAAATGGAAGACTAGTTTCGGGAGCCATCGCTCCTATCGACAGTTCCTAGTCTTCCATTTTATTGAATTATAGTGGTGTGTATGTTACAATCTCGACTCAATTTATTAAAATGTTAATATTTGACATCACTGTTACAAAAGTTCACTATATTTTATACAATTATTCCCTTACTTTTTCATTTCTCTCATTCTTTTTTAATTTTATTTAAGATGGAAATTGCCACATCAAATTTAGTCCCATTAGTAAATTCACAATATGTTTGACAGATACTAAAGATTAAGACAATACCAATTCTAAATTTTTAAAATTTAAACATACTCTGATTAAGTACATCCTTTGATTTATAATTTTATGTCATGCAATGCTGAATTAACTTGAATTCTTAAGAAGCTTGTCTTTTTTCCTCCTTTCTCTGGATATGAATTCAATACTTGACAGCTTACTGTTGATCTGTAATACACTTTTATTTTCTTGAGGAAGGAAATATTTTGTTCACAGTAGCAGTGATTAAAGGCAAAATTAATAAATTTGGCTAATGCCATTTAACACTTCAGTTTATTGCTTATGTTCAGGATCATCTTGTACTGCTTTAAGAACCTGAAAAAAAAATTAATATAGAAACAAGGATTTTTCTGGATTAATTGTATCAAAGGCTGTATATTTGTATTCATTATACTTCTCAAATTTTGCCTTTAGTTCAGAATTCATGAGATTCACAACCTCAAAATGGGAATTTTCTAATTTTTCTTCTCCTTATGGTTCTAAAAATGCTGAAAAAGAGGTGTCACTGAAATTTTGGGTATACCTGCACGGTAAAAAGACTGAGCCTACCCAAAATTATTGCAATGGTTTGTATATTAAATTTTATTGATGAATTGAAATATTTCCTTGTTTGAACTATTGCACTGTCTGTGATATAATAGTCAATCATCAATAATATGGTCACAGGCTCAGCTTGCCTTTTTCAAGAACAGTAGTGATTTTCTGCATCATTGTTAAGAAGAGGTGAAGGGGGTCTTTCATTGGATTTTTCATTATGGTGTAGTCTAGCTTTGGGTTTAGTCCATGTCTGCCCTCTTTTAGGATTTTGTGGAAACTGAAGCCCAAGATGCAGACAATATTATTTTAAAATACAGTATTTTAATATTTTTGCTTATATTGTGATAATATGGAATGAAGTAATTATTTAATTTTAAGAATATATACCATTTACTATTACTTATTAATTTTAAAACTCACTTAAATTATATTTAAGTTTATATATGATAAGTTGGTAACTTGTCATTTATAATGTTTTACCTCATTTATGTAATTTTCAATGCTGTGGAACAAGAAAATTACTAGGATTATACAGAGAGAGATGAGTGAAATGTTAAGAATTCATTTCAAGAATGAATGATGCATTTGCACAGAAAAAGGACTGGACGATTGAGCTTATATGCAAACAGAATTAAAGGTGAGTTATGAACATGAACTATTTTTTAATATATAATTTAACTTTAGGTGCACATATTTCCCATTAAAGAATGTGCTTGGATCTCTTCATATCCACAATGTTTAACAAGTCATTCCACATATTCTGTAGATGTAGTATTTTGGAAATCCCAATGGTATATTCCAAGAGTTCTGCAAGAAGTACTGAAGAGATAGAATATAAAATTGCTTGAATTGTACAACTTTTTGCTTAAGTGACTTTACCTTTATTACCATGAGTGCTGACAAAATTCAAAGTGAATAGCCTACAATTATTTTAAGATCTATTACTTTCTCTTTATTTGCACATCATTTACCACCTTAATACAATAAATTATTTTAGGTATTCATTTTTTACACTAAACTCCACTTACTTACATAAAAGTAAGACGTGTTTTGGGAGAATCTCTCCCATTTTTAGTTGCTCCCGAACCACCGTTACTCGAAATGATGGCTGGACACCCAGATGTTTCGGTGGTGGCCTCTGTTGGTTGAAGTAGGAAATTGCTGAGTTCGTCCATAAGAGGAAACTTGAAATTTATTAGGTTTTCTCTATTTTTTAATATGAACATTTTTTCCCAAGTAAATAACTCCAATGGGTTGTGAAGATGTTTCAGCAGTTTAATTTCCGGTTTTATTCCATGATTTTTGGTCCAAAAGTGAGCTGCTACTGCTGATTTACCCACCTGCTTAAACCGAATATTCCTAAAATGTTCTTTCCTACAAATTAAATTTCTCTTTGTTTTGCCTGTGTAGCTCTGCTCACAATCTGCATATTTTATGTAAGTGGAGTTTAGTGTAAAAATGAATACCTAAGATTAGGATATATTACCACTCCATTGTCAACAGCTTCGTAAGTACAATATTTAATAAATTATTATTGAGGAAATCACTCAAATTTCACTAATTTTGTTCTACTTACTTCAACATTTTCAAAGCCTGTTGCCTTCATCTTCAGCATGGTTCCATTGTCTGCTTCCCAGCATATTTACTACCTTGTTCAGGAATTTCATAAATTGTAGCCATATTTGGAAAGTTTTCCTAAATATCTCTAGAACCTTTGGAGTGATAGACATAATGCAGTTTGAAATGAGTGATTACATTCCTAATATATCTCAGCAGTATACATATTATTTGCTCCATTCACTAAAACTTAATTCAATTTCTGTGCATGGCATTGGCTACAAATGCAAGGATTCTCTGCAAATCATTTCAGATGAAAAGAGAAGAGCTCTATCCTTGGACTAGTAAATATATTTCACTATTACAAGTTAATTTCAATTTAAGAAACTTATTTATTTTGCTAGATCATTGGTTATTAGCTCTTGGAGTTCAATGAATCTTTCACATATTGTACCATCTTTCTCAAAATAATTTACACAACCATTTTTTCCACTGCATGAACATTTCTTGATTGATTATTGACCATGAAATGTTATTTATATAGTTGATGATCTTTAAAACCAGTTTGGAAAATATGTGTAAGAACTTGTTTCGCATATTTTTTAAGATGCAGATAAATTCTTCAATCGATACTTTATTTAACCCAGTTTAAAAAAAAAAAAAAACTTTCTTTGTTTGCATTCTTTTTGCATCTCTCCAATCCCTAACTTATGCCTTGATAGCACAAAATGGTAATATCCCTGCAAAGTGCTAATTTCTATTTTGTCTTTTATATAAATTTTTCAGCAAACTCTTAATGAGCATTGAAGTTAATGCTTCTCTGAGTACTTGTGACTGCTATACTTTCTTCTGAAAATTACTATCCAAGTACATATAAAAATAAATATCATTGGTATTAAACAATACATAACTTGTATAAAATATAGTGAACTTTTGTAACAGTGGTGTCAAATATTAACATTTTAAAAAACTGAGTTGAGATTGTAACATACACACCACTAAAATTCAATAAAATGGAAGACTAATTTTGGGAGCCATCGCTCCTATCATCTTGGTCGACTGCCGGCCTCGCTGTTTGTGGTAGATCAATTCATCTCTGGTGGAGGTTTAATGAACTTTAGTTCATTACAGTCTGGGAAAACATCTATATTTGGAAGAATAAAGAGAAAGTTTTTAATTTCAAAATCCCGCGAAGTGATGTACTAATACAAAAGTTCATTAAACCTCCACCAGAGATGAATTGATCTACCACAAACAGCGAGGCCGGCAGTCGTCCAGGAACTAACGACAGGAGCGATGGCTCCCGAAAGTAGTCTTCCATTTTATTGAATTTTAATGGTGTGTATGTTACAATCTGAACTCAATTTTTTAAAATGCTAACACATAACTTCACTAGTTTTTTATTATTAGATCATGTTTCAGAAGCTGTTACTCCCATCATCAGCTGGATACAGACTAAATGTTGAAATGATACACAAGACCTCTTTGGTGGTTCCTGTATGAGAGTTGTCCATTGGTGGAATACTAAAAACATGATTTTTATATTTTAGGATGAAGATCTCCCATATTGTTAATGTCATGTAGCCTTCAATAATTAGGTTTCTCTTGTAAGAGCTTCTTGCCAAGATTTACATCAACACCCATGCAAAAATACTTACAGAATCAGAAGGCAGTATATTTAAGTTTCAAAGGCAAGTAAAGCATCTTCATCTTCAAAGAAAAAGAGTGCTAGAAGTATGCTGGAGGAAAATACAAGAATTCTTGGAATTTTCTTAAAAATTGAGTAAGAAATATTCATGTCATGAAGCAGATTAGCACAATAGGAGGGATATAGCCTGCAAAACATTGAAATAGTACTGGAGGTCACATGGCAAGACCAGACACAGCTAGATGGGTCTGGGCAGTCATGATGCAAGTTCCCAGGACAGAAAAGAGGAGTATGGGTCATCCCAGAATTCAGTGGTCTACTCTACTGGTTGAAGCATTGTGCAAGCAGTGGTTAAGTTTGGCTACAGATAGAAATGAATGAATAAGCCTAGGGAAGATGCTAAAAGACTCTGGTATATATTGATGACTGAAATTATCTTAGTTTTTGTTCTTAAAAAGTAGTGTAAGTAGTGTACCACAAGCAACTTGCTAGAATTAGTTCTCTAATGAGTGACCAACAGAGCTCACCTTGCATCAGCAGGAGGCCTTTGCCCTTATGGGATTTTACAAGCACATTTATTTATTTAGGAAGTTATGATTTTTTGCCTAAAAATGTGCCACAATCACTGATTCCACCACCTCTTTATATCTAACATTTCTGAATGATATTTAGTTCTAGTTCCTAAATTTCTTTTTGTTCTACCTATGTAGATTTGTCACAATCAAAATAATTGACTTCATAATTGATAATTTATTTGATTACATACTTGATTGCATTATTCAAAAGGTTTCTGATGTTATATTTATTCTGCGGGACCAACATAATATTATATTTTCTAAAAATACTCAAATTTGTTTGCAAATGATAGTATGTAAATTTTAAAACTTTTTTGTTTCCTTTCACTATTGGAAGAATGATTATTTCTTTGATACTTTTTTATATCAGTTTACCTTCCTATCTATTATTAGTTCATGGTTGAATTCATTGCTGACAGTAGTGCTGATAATGTATTGACATTCCTCTTTGTTGAGTACGATGTTCACCAATCTTGAGTTGAACCGTTTATGACTACATGCTTGAGGAAAGTATGTCAAACCTGTTATTCTTTATGTAAATGATAGGTATAAAATAACCTTACCATTCGCATTTATCTTCTTATTTTGATATAGTAAACAATGTTGTAGTATGAGAAAATGAATGATTGTTGTAAACTTTCCTATTAAAAGAATTAAAATTAAAGCAGATTATAAATATTTTGTGATAAAAATTATACTACACAACATGTTTTCTTTGTTCATTATTTGAGGCAGAGATTTAAAATATGTTTATTCGGTCTTGCAGGTTTATGTCACTTCCACAATCTGATTTGGCTAGAATGGCAAAATAAGGGTTATATGTAAATAATAAATAGATACATGAATAGGGAAAATATATGGAACTAAAAAAAGTTGACTTACAATTTAGTGAATTCAATAAATGTTTCGTCTAGCACAGATTGTTTTACCTTGTTCCAGTTCTTTCACTTCAGTGAAACCATCAAGAAAACCAAAGCATTTTTCTTAAAAATGATTCAAAATTATTTCTTCCTTCTAAATGTGATTAGAAACATGAGATTCCTCTCTCTGATTTCTACATCCATACTTTAGATTACTGTTTACCTTAGAATGACTATGATACCAAATCATTGATAAGTAAACATTTTTTGCAAAAAATAGTCAAGACATTCTAAAAATAAACTTTAAAACTTTTAGTTATGCAGTCACAAATTATTAGTAATAAATAGTCATTAATAAATTTGCATTGTTATTCATTCTTGTATTTACATAATATCAATAAAAAGTTTTTAGGAGCTATTTCACATGAAGTATTTCTTCCATGAAAGTTCAGGATCAAAACTGGTAATTACTGTTTACTATAATAACAATTTCACCACAAAATCTCCTGAGATTCCCATCGACTTTCATATAAACTAATAAAATTTTTCAAATAAAGGTAATCCTGAAGTGTTTCTTCAGCAAACCACACTTTTCATAAGGTACCTGAATTGGAGCTGGGTTCTTCACTTTTACTTTCTAATGAGAAGGGTGGAATTCGACAATCGAAAGTGTAGCCATCTTCTCTTTCCATGCGAAAAGTTCCCCTAAAGAGGATAAGATTTTAGTTACTAATCATGAAATATAGATCTTAGCAAGCAAAAATTTTAAATAAAATGTGTAATAAACTATATATGGGGCTGTAAATAAAGTAGTAGCAACATAGTTGTTACAAACATATTATTGATCTTATACTGACAATCATGCAACAGGTCTTCAATATAATCTCCTGTGTTGTTCTACACTGTTTTCCAAATCCAAGATAGATATTGTATGCTGTTGATAAAGTTATTATTGTTATCAGTGATGGAATGTCCTACGGTGCTTAGAAAGGAGGGAATATCTAGAAACCTAGTGCCAGGAGGCATTCTTGTCAACCAAGAAAAGAGGCTGAAATCACACATGCTTATGTGCGATGAGTATAGTTCCTGGCCAACAACTGGTTCACTGTGCTTGCCACATAGTCATACAAGATGCATGGTGGTACATCCCTTTGAAAGTACAAATGTTTGCAAAGCATAACTGATCTAAGGTGGTGTTGGAGGAAATGTTGGTAGGCCCTAATATGCTGACTTACCAGCCTGCACGAAACATCTTGATACTTTGTACAACCAACCAGCAGCACATCTGCAACCAAACATGGCACTAAGCATGCATGTTTGCCATGGGCCACTTGGATTTTTATCCAAGAACACTGTTGCAGGTTTGTAAACATGCTTTAGAGCACCTCATTAAACACTGGCCAATTGAACCATCATACAGTATCACAACCACTTGCTTTACCAACTGATTTAGCACTGTACACCCAGACACCAATTTGAATTAACAATATCCAGACCTATCCTTCCCACAAGCATATGCATTCTCACCTTCCGAAACTACTTCATTTACAACCTACATAAGAATCAAACTGCATTGAAAGAAATGTAGCTTCATTTAATTCAATCAGTTGTTGCTGATTATAGCATATGAAGCATATAAATATTACAGATTCCTGATGTGCATGTTATACAAGGGCTGTTTAATAAAGAACAATTATAATTTTTTTTGACAACATAACGCACTAATCCTAATAATATTGATAATCTTTCTCAAAGTAGTCCCCGCTGGAAGCAATGCACATGTCCTTCAAAATTGCCTCTGCACCCTTAACCAGCTTCTAATGATGGAAAATACCTCCCACAAAGATATTTCTTCAATTTGGGAAAATACAAAAAAAAAATCACACAGGGCTAAATCTGGATTAGAGGGAGACATTTTGCTCTGATTTTTGTGAAATAATCAGCAACAACATTTGTGATGTGTGGCCATGCATTATTGTGGTGCAGCATCCATCTTGTTGCATAGAAATGAGACCTTTTGTGTGTGAATGGCCTTGCAGAGTTTTCAGGACATCTCTCTAGTATTGCTCAATTACAGTTATGTGTGCAGATGTGACATGCTGGCAAACCATTCCTTGACTATCAAAAAATAAAATGCCATAACTTTCCTAGCAAAAGTTTTTGCTTTTTTTGTTGTTAGTGATAATGGAAATTTCTAAACAGAGCTTTACTGTTTGCTCTTATAGTTGAAATGATGTAGTCAAATTTCATCAGCCAAGATTAACTTTGAAAAAAACTTTTGCGTCATCCTGTAACATCATCTGCAAGTCTTGGAATACCGTGCACTAACACATCTCATATGCAAATTTTCAGTTACCAATATGTGGGTGGCACCAGTGAAATTTTCAGAATTTCTGAAAGTGATCTTAATATTATTCAAAGATTCACTCTCACAATGACAGAAGCAGTGTTTGCTTTCTTTCTTTTGTGCACAAAATGCAGTGCTGGGTCCACCTTCCTTTCAAATTAAACATTTTAAACCATCTTCAAACTGTGCTATAGGGAAGAACAAATTGCCCATATCTCTCCAGTAACATGTATAGGCCTCAGCTGAACATTTGTTAAGATGAAAGCAGAATTTCAGAGCACCATATTGTTTGTTGCATTTTACCTCCATTTTGCTGTACTGGAACTGAACAAGGCTGAATTTGCACCCCACACAGGCAGGAGCCAGAAATCACTTGAATGAAGCTAGTACACATGTTCATTATGAATTAAGCAAACAAAATATTGAAAAGTCAAGTTTTAACATGAGAAATTATGTCTAAAAATTATGATCATTCTTTATTGAACAGCCCTCATCTTCAGTTTATGTCTATTTTAAAGTGGTTTAAAGTTTTTAAATACCTCAAAATGAATTACCAGCAAGTAGCCTGCAATTGCTAATGTTCAAAATGTTCTCCAATGAACAATTATTACACTTTATTTATTCCCTTCAAAATGTCCTAAGTATACTAGGACCTGAAAAAAATCCTAGAAGCATTACTGTGAGTGCTGCCTGTAGGTCTGTAGCCTTTCAACCAGAGTTAAAAAAGAGAGAGAGAGAGCAGAGCATTGTTGGTGTTGCCACATTATGCTTTTTCAGATGATCCTTAATCCTGATTCTGAATCATTATGTTCAAACAATAATTTGGCACAGAATTTTCATCCCTGTAATGTGTACGTATATTGATGTATCTACAGGGCATAATAAATAATTAAATAAACAATTTTGTCTTAAGAGATATCAGCTCCAAACTTAATAGGGAGCTTCAGCACAATGTATGCATATTTATTAGTTCTCAAGTTGAAGTAATTGAAACATTACCACTGCACTTTTCCATGATTAATTAAGAATTATGAGGATCACTAATAAGCCAGTTTCCCTTGAGGGAAAATATTAAATTCAATTTTTTATTCTGATATAAAGTCAGTAATCTTTTATTACTCTTAAGCACTCCTGCATATAATCGCCATATTTATTCAAAAATTGTTGGTACTCTAACACCAATTTTTCAATACCTTGCCTGCACCATTCCATGAGCGAACTGTCCACTGCAATTTTCACATCATTTTCAAATTGCTAGCTTCTGAGGTGCTCCTTGAGTTTGGTGTAAAAAAGGAAATCACTTGGGGCAAGATCAGAAGAATTACATGGTTGGCAGAAAATTTCCTATTTGAATCCTAAGTTCTTGGGTTCTTTCAGATGAATGTGCATAAGTATTGTCATGCGTAACAGAACTTTTGCAAGACAAAAGTCTGGGGGGTTTAAATTTGATCACACCTCTATTTAGTATCATTCAGCATTCCTTATGGTTCTGTAAGGCAAGTAATGCACATTTCCATAACACTGTCAATGCAACTAGTCTTCCTCTGCAATGTTTGCCATGAATGTTTCTGTGTCCTTCCATGAACCATGCATGCCAATGTTGAACCATCTGAATGCTCATAACCATTCTCCGTAAACAGAGGTTAACTCATGGTAAATTTTTGCAGCAGTTTCATTTTTTGGTGTGAAAAAACCTATGACTGCACACAATTCATAATCGGCCACACTTTATAGTGACCCTGTATATCTAATTAACTACTGTCAAAGTAGGCATGTTATTTATTTAAACTGCTTCAGGACTGCCAACTCTACCTATTAAATTTTCTTATTAAAAATCTTCTTTGTTTTTCAGTTAAAAATAGGGAAACTTACTTATTGAATTACCTTTCTATATTTGGTCTTTTGCCAAGACATACTCATCTTTAATTTCTTAATTTTCATGAAAATGCTCTAATGTTATATCTCAAAATTAGAATACCTTAACTGCATGTATGTTAAAATTTGTCACAGGCTTTTTGAATATTAATTGTGATTAATTACAGGTATTAAGTGTCTGTCAAAACACTTGAATAGAATTGGATTTATTTCTTCACCACCACTGTACAATCTTACAGAAGAGATGGATCAGGTCCTAAGTACTGTAGCAATTAACATTCAACTGATTTATTACTGTTAGTTGTGTAATAAAATAACTGTATGCTAGTAAAACTAACTAAACCAAGTTGTTAATGGAACCTGAATGCCCCTTGTCATATAGTTGTTCACAGCAGTAGGACTTATGTTTTCATCATTCCATTGATGATTTAATCAACAATATAAATGAATCAAGTTATTGTTTTGGTTTATTTATGGACACTCTTGAACATCCCAGGTCATTTGCATCCCATTCAATGCAGAGTATGAAACAGCCAATATATTTTGTTCAGATGCCTCTTCTTTCATGCTTGAGGTTATTTTATGTGCCATAAATCTATTACATGGGACCCAAGGCTTTACTTCACTTCTGAAGGAAACTATATTATGGATTTTCAAGCCCAAAAATATCAATAGCCTTTGGCCAGGATTGAATCCGCAATCTTGGGTTTACAAGGCAATTATACTTGCAACTAGACTACCAGGACCAACAAAATGAATCAAGGAGAGCGACTGGGACCAATGCTTGACATTACCTATAATTGTACACCATATTTCAAATCATTAACAGAATGTTTTCTTTAGCATTATTTTTAAATTGAGATACTGAAGAAAAGAGTCTGCAGATGTTGAATATTAACTGAAATAAATTTGAAAAATGCCAAGTCTCATATATTTTTTGGCCCCCATATAAATTCATATAAAATGTGTGTTTCTGAAAGCAGATTTTCTTTAAAGCAAAATTTGTAAAATATGGGTTTAAATGATATTTTGCTTATGGCAAGGGACTTCAGAAATATTTGTTAAAAAGGAAATTCATTAAAACAAAGAAAGTAAAAATGGCATTCCAATGTAACAAAGGATACATTTTGGCTAGTCTTCAGTTGAAAATGTAATTGGCATTTGTTTAAAATATTTTCAGGGAAGCCTGTGGCCCACTGTTTTGAACTGTAAATACATTTCATGAATATACTTACCACATGTGGCCACTTGGAGCTTGTAAGCTAACATGACTACTGTATTGAAAAGCTGGTAAGTTAGGAGACAGAACAGGCTCTTGGCCCACAACACCTCGTCCTCGTACAGTCTCCAATGTTCCTGATAAACTGAATATTCGCCAATGTCTCTCACGAAGCTGTACTGTCATTTCCCCTAGATTTTCCAGTCGAATGCAATATCGCCACTAAAAATAAAAAGAAGGGAGAGTAAAATTGATACTCATCCCTACTATTATGTACATTCAATTGTTTCATCATATTTACAAAATAACATTATCTAGATTCATTGTATCTTATTTCTTTTGTTTTTTTTATGTTAGGATATACTATGGAGATAATGATAGATGTTATATATATGAGCTGACAGATGTTTTATATATATAAACATTATTTTATACAGACATGTAATATATTTACATACAAAATGAGACATTAAAATTAATACAACATTGGGAATGCTATACTTAGGATTGCCAGTTTGTAATTTAGATTAAGCTTAATTTCTTTAAAATCTTTGGTCATTAGCAAACCATTCAATTCAGGGCATGAAACGGCTGATAAATTTTGCTTAGAAGTCTTTTCTTACAGGCTTGAGGTTCTTTTACATGCTGGAAATCTATGATATGGAACCAACGACTTTAATTTACTTCTGGAGAGAGTCATATAAAGGTTTTTTATGCTATAAATTCATCTATCCTGAACTGGTTTGAACTTGTGACCTTGGGTCTAGGAGGCAATTATGATTACCACTAAACCATTGGGACCACATTAGTTTCTAAGCTATAAAAATTGGGATGATTTGCTTTTGGAACAATTTTATGAAAATGTACTTTCTTTACAAGCAATTAATTTAAATAAAAGTAAAAAACTGAACCATAAAAAGTTTACTATAAGTTATAGCTTTGTAGTTGAAGAATCTCCCATGTGTTTGTAAATATTGTACAAAATCTAGAGAACTGTTTTTTCTCTCATTATTTTCTGGAAATTTGAGCAGCTGACATGTCTAATGTTGCACTGTACTGGTTGTCCATTGAAGTAATTTTCTTTCATCTGCCATTGGGTATTCTCTATATACATATTTATGCCAAAGATAGAAAAATAATAAAGTGAAACACACTTTAATAAAAACTCAAACCATGTCTTGGATTGATGGATGAATTTATTAATCACCAGATACTTTATATAAACAAATTTACAACCATTTTAGGTTAGCTAACATCTAAATAAACATTACTTTACATGTATCCATATAGAGTATAGCATAAATCTTTATATAATTTAAAATAGGTTTCAATAACTGCATTCATATCGTAAGACTTCAATATGTTATCCTATGTTGGGTTTAATCAACTCTAAAACAGTTAGTCTAAGTCTAGGATGTAAATTTTGTCGAAAATTACATACAATATGTGCATTTGATGAAATTGTCACACTCTTCATATTTACAAATTTTAACTCTAGTGTAGAACGTGTCAGAGATGGTCACTTTTTACAGTTTACATTAACGTGCGATTTAATCTTAGTATACTTATTTTTTGATTGTATGAAATTCTCTTTTGTATAGAAGGTGTGAGTGATGATATCTTTTTAATGCTAACCTGAACTTATTTTTATTAGTACGCAGTTCCTTTATGTGAATTAAATAATACTATTCCATTGCAGTATCCATTGAAGTAAACATCTTTTTGGAGTTCCTACAACTTATTACTTGGTCCATGTAAGTCCTGTCTTTGTCTGGTATTATTGTTTTGTGTGTGTGTGTGTGTGTGTATATGTATATACATGTTTTTTATGAATACTTATGAATTGTCTTCTGCAAATAAAATTATAGCTAGAATATACTTGCAAGCTAATGGTAAAATTCCAAAAGTTTTGAATATTGATTTACATTGAGTTTATCATTATTCTTATTATTCTTTTTTGTAAAAGAAATATATTTTTGCATTTACTGAATTTTCCCACAGCATTGTTCAAGTCATTAAGAAATAGAAGTACACATTATATACTGTTTTAGGGTGTTCTTATTTATATAATAAATAATCTGACTGCAATACATATCTAGCTTAGTTTGGTTAAGATATAATCAATATGGTCTTTCCAATATATACTATGGTCAATCATAAGATCAAAAAAATTATGTTCCTAGATATGATGATTTCACTGCCTTCATATTGTATCTTTAGGTATGCAATAGTTTTATTTTTTTTGTGTGTGTGAAAATAAAGAGTTTTCAAAGTTTATATGCATTTTGTTACTATCAAACCAGTTATTTATCATTGGATAAATCTGAGAAACAACTTATTTTGTGTTCTTTAATGGGAACACTAGTATCAGCTGCAAAAAAGAATTAGATAAGCATGTTTGTTTATTACTGAGGAGAGATAATTGATATATAATAAAAGTAATAACGAACCCTAAATAGAACCTTGAACACTTTGCTTTACTAGTGAACATTTCCAGTATACATTCCAATTATCTGAAGAATTTATTAACTTTTTTGCTTTCTGTTTTAATAAGTATGCTGCAATCCATTAATAACTTTTGCCTTAATACCATAATACGATAATTTTGATAAGAGTATATTATTGTTTATACAGTCAATAACTTTTGATAGAACACGAAATATTCCTATGGTATTCAATATTATCAAGGGATTTGAGAACTTCATTAGTTAACTTGAAAGTGGCACCATTGTTTGACATGTTTTTCCTAATTCAAATTGTTCCCTTGCTATAATATTACTTTCATCTAGGTGATGTATTCTTTTGAACATTAGTTTTTCATGTTTTGGAGAAAGCTATTAGTAATGATACTAATCTGTAGTTCCACATTAGTGATTTTTGCACTTTCTTATACAATGATTTAACAACAGAATATTTCAACATGTACAGAAAAGTTTTGTTAAAAAGAAGAACTTACATATACGACTTAAGGGGTAGCTTACAGTATAAGCATATATTTTTAGTATTTTTCTAGTTATTGCATAATATCCTGATTATTACTTTATTTGCTTCTTTTGCACTTAAGTGCACTATCTCTGGAGAAGAAAACTTTTCCAATCGAATTTCATTTAGGTACGACTCTTTGTGTTGTTTCTTTAATAGTAAATTTTCTGCTACTTGAATGAAATATTCTTTGAATAAGGTTGCTAATTGCCTTGGATCTTTTGTGGTAATTTGATTTACTGTACTTTCTTTTATTTCATTTGTTGAGTAATATTTACTAGTCTCTTTTTTAAAATATTCCAGCTTATCTTAGATTTGTTATGCGACAACTACATTCGTCTTTCATTGCAAATTTTTTTTAGCTGTATTTATAGCCTTTCTTAGAATTTTACAGTAATTTTTATACTGTTCTCTACATCTAGCAGAGTTGTTTTCTCTAGTAGCTATGCAAGTTCTCTCTTGTGTTTGCAAGATATTTTGATACCTTGTGTTAGCCAGTCATTTCTAGAGATATTAATTTTCTTCATATAAGATGGAAAACTTGAGTTGTGGATCCTTATGAAAGTACTTAAGAAGAAGTTTATATTATTGGTCTTGTTTATTTCTTCCCACGATAGTTCTGTAAGGTCATTATATCGTTTACTATTCTGCAATTGGGAACAATAATTAATTTTCAGTAACTGACCATTAATTAGGAATTGGATTTCCTGGTACTCCTTTTTAGACATATGTGTAAAACATTATTAATTGCTGTTTTGGATTTTAATTGGGAAATTGCTTGTATGCATAAGATTATATGTTCATTACCTGAATTCAAAAAGCAAATCAAATCAAATTAGGAGAAAAAGAAACATGGGTATTATTACAATATATTAATAAATCTTAAGATTAAATCATAAGACACATTTATTTAAATTAGAAGAAACCTTTATATTTTACAGGCTCCTTAAGCACAGAGATCCATCCATCCATCCATCCATCTATATATTATTGCCGGTAACTAAGTAGAATATTCCTGTATTTCATCTAATTTTTCTTCCTTAAGCACATATCAGTTTGGAACACATTTGCCATTAAGAAATTCTGTGTTTTATAACTTTTCAACAAGTGGCAAACATTTTCTGTATCAGGAACATGACTGCCAGGATATGTTTTTGTGAGTGATTTTACCATTTCTCTGCAATAATCTGTTTTTCAAATGTATTGTACATAAAAACCTGTTCTTTGGAAGTATATTTATGTAATTTATGTAACAAATGCAATAGGCATACAATTTACACACAACGGAAGTTGTTGATTTGATTTATTTAAGGAAGCTTTTTAAACATCTCAGGTCATCAGTGTTTCATTGAATTTAGGGCATGAAGAGGCCGATTTTGCTTTTCTTTCAGACTTGAGTTTTTTTTTCCACACCATAAATCTGCGACACAGGGACCATAGCTTTACTTCTCTTCCAAAGGAAGCCATACTTAGGATTTTTATGCTCCAAAAAATCCATTGATCGAGGCCGGGATTGAGCCAGCAATCTTGACATAACAAAAGCACCGAGTAATACATGAAGACACAATCACTCACTCACTGTACAAGGCCCCCTCATACCAACTACAAATTGCTACCTGTTGGTCCATAACTCATCACTGTATAGGATGCATGACGAACAAATGTGAAACAACATAATATCAGTGATTCTTACTAAATTTATTACGTCATCTTATATGTTTATTAACTAACACCTTCCATTCTCCTTGAATCTGTCCACTTTTCTTAGATGATTTTGTCTCACTTTTCCTAAGCAGATATCTATCCTTTTATATTAATATTTAATCTTAAATTTAAATTTCTCTATCTCTCACTTCTATAAGAAACATTACATTTATCATCAGGAATTGTTTTCTCAGTCATGTGGTTTGCTCGCAATGCCAGATATTATTCGTCTATTGACACATTGATCTGTGCTCTCTAAAAAAAACTGTTTCTAATCTGATTCAAACTTATCACAACAGATCTAAACAAAGCAAGTTCTTTCCTCTCTATTTGTCACAAATTTCAATATATTTTTCTTTTCCCCCAGTCATTCTTTAAATTTGTTTATAATTGTAATTAACTTTTATTTTAAAGACTAGCCATAATTGTTTTCAATATCCCCTAATCTATCCAAAAACCTATTTGCAAATTATCCCTTTCAATCCATAATGATCCTATGCCACTTTCTTGGAGTAATTCCTAAATTCTATATATATCTATGTTTATCTTCTTTTGACATTTTCTTGAATAAACAGACATTGCTTGATAATATTTATTTTCTTTATCTAATTTCCAAGCTGTATACCAGTATCGCAAACACTCTTAATTTTAATTCCATATAACTTTTTACTCTCTGTGAACAAATTAACCATTTAACTTCCAATCATTTTATTTGCATTCTGGTATTTTATTTATCTGGTATAACCACAATAATATTCTAGCTGCTAATGCTTTTCTTTCCTAATTGCTTCAATTTCCATTACTAGGAAGTCTCATCCCAAGATAATTTTTACACAGCTTTGATTTCTATTTCTTTCCACAATTTTTCTCTTTTTTCAATTTATACATTTTTTTTTTTTTACAAATTATAAACCCATTTGGTATTTAAGGATAAGTTTTTCTGTATATATAATTTTAACTAAACAAATACCCTTCTATAACTTCAGTTGTATTTTTATTAAAATATTTTAGAAATTTCTCGTCTTCTCTGGAAGGTTAAAGTTTTAGGTGCAGACAGTGAAAGTACAGTTCATAAAGAGATGCACACTATTTCATCAGATCCTCAACTGGCTAATGAAATGAAATGCACTTCCCTTCTGAATTATCAGAATTGTACAATGAGTGCAGTTTAAAAGTACTGCAACTTAGATAGGCCTACCAGCAAACCTAGACCCTTCAATCCATGCAGCATATGCAGTGCAATTCTCTCTTCCTATCAGCTGTGATCAGGATTTCGACATAGGCAGTTGTGTTGTGCAATCAAAAGTGAGATTTCATTAAATAGTGCAGTATTTTGTGCAATGGTGAGATATTCACTGCCTCCAAGTAGGCTAGGACATTAAGGCACAAACTTGTTAGCAGGAGGTCTGGAATTCAATTCCTGCAACGACTGTGCTCTCTGACTGAGGATTTTCCAAGCTTTCCTCAGTCCTTATAAATGGGAAATGCTGTGGAGATATCCTAAACTTAGGCCTGGAATGCTTTCTTTCTTTATATATATATATATATAAAAAAAAAAAAAAAAAAGTTCCCAATTTATCGTTTCATTTTATCTTGTTTATCTCATTGCCTACTGCCTATGGAGTCTCAGTAATAAAAAGTATTTAACACTATTAAAAAAAAAATCAAAGAATACATCAGGTACAGAAAGTCATGTAGTAGAATGAGACGTGAATTTCTTTGCAGCCTGGTTCAAACCAGAAAAACAATATTAGAATTAGTACAGAAGTTTAATGAAATATGTTCTGTGAGTGACCAGAAAAAAATCAGACTGCTCATTAATCCATGATGGAATTTCATCATATATTTGGTCCCAGAATTATTGGCTCTGATTAATAGCCTCTTCATTCCCCAGATATTATGGTCTGGAATTTTTATCTTTAGGGGACAAAGAAAAATAAGAAAATTATTCAACTAACCCTCACACACTGGAGGAACTTGAAACAAACATTAAAATAAGTTAGGTTCACTAATGATGGGAAACTGATTCACATCAGTGCAATTTCCTAAGAGGTGGATTGTGTGGAGAACAGAAAAGGAATAACATTTCTAGCACCAACTGTTAGGGTGAGAACCAAATTCTTTTATTAAGGGAAACTGATTCACATCAGTGATAATTTCCTAAGGGATGGATTGTGTGGAGAACAGAAAAGGAACAATATTTCTAGCACCAACTGTTAGGGTGAGAACCAAATTCTTTTATTAAGGGAAACTGATTCACATCAGTGATAATTTCCTAAGAGGTGGATTGTGTGGAGAACAGAAAAGGAACAACATTTCTAGCACCAACTGTTAGGGTGAGAACCAAATTCTTTTATTAAATATGTTGTACTTAAGATCTAAAATGGTGAAGTGCATAAGTATCGTCAATCTATGCAAGAAAATATGAGCGGCAACACGGGGTCTAAGTGCCAACCATCTGAACTATGTACCAGGATTTTTAAATTGCTCTCAATTTAATACCTGCTATTAAAATTTGATTTGTTTCTCTTTATATTAAAATCTATATTACCTAACAGAGTTTGAAACCTATTTCATTTGCTGAAATTTCCTATTATACTGGTATTACTTGAAGAAATTTCAAACTCCATTTACTCTTTCTCAATTACACTAATGGTCTTCCAAAATAATCTCATTTTCTATACAAAAGCCTTTTTTAACAATATTATTAAATAAATATTTAATATTTAGGGGAACATATTAAGAGCAAGGAAATATGATTTTAATGGTTAATGCATCTAATGAGGAATTTCATAAGATCTTTACAGAAAAAAATTATAAATTCACTATGTTCTTTTATGGAAGGGGCAACATGGGCAGTGCAGATCAAGAATATGTCATAAACTTTGCACATTAAAATTACGACAAATAGCAACAGTAGTTTTGTGGGATTAAGAAGAATGTCTGCTTGACAGCCAAAAACTATTTTATGATTTTCACACAAAGCTATGCATTGGCTGGATTTTACATTAAAGTCAAGAGGAAAGATTGAAGACTTGAGCCATGGATCTCTGGCTTATCTTAACCATTTCAGTTATCCTGCTCTGTTCAACCAAAATCGTAAACTACTCATATCTGTTTCTATATCACTGGAGACATTGAAGGTTATTTGGTTAGAGATTTTATCCCTAAGATGTGACTTAGAACTTTTGATTACTTACTCTTCAGACTTCTAGTTAACAGACCATTACATTTAAATTTACATATTTAAATGCAGTTTTCACAGAAAGCCATTTATTGGCTAGGATTTCAAGTTAAGATAATCTTTGGGTCCTCCAGAATATATAGACTCTGCAATTATGGCAAGGTGGCATGGTAACATGCTTAAGGTATTGGCAAGGCAAGCCAAAATCTCATGATTTGAGTTCTAGCCATGACCTTACTGTTTTCCGATCTAAAAAAATCTACAAAAAAACTCTAATTCTATATTGGTATAAAGTTTACAGCTTTCTCAGAAAAATATTTACTTGGAAAATTTTAGCACACATCTATTACATAATTATAGCCCCAAGTATTCCAGTGTTGGTCCATGAGAGATCTTGTACAGTTATTACTTTGACACATTGTAACTGAGTGGATGATTACCATGTAAATTAGATTTAATGAATCACAAATTTGAAGCCACAGTAGGGATAAAATGCATAAGAATTTGCACAGGCAGTAAGGTAGTTTCGGTAAGCGCCTACCTGGCACTTGACATTTATGTCCATGTTATTAATTTAGTAGTATGCTTATTCAAATAATGAATGAATGCTTGTCGGAAACAAAGACCATTTTGCGCTTCCAAACATAACCAAAGTTGCAGAAGACTACTAAAAGAAGCTATTACAGTATATTATATAATATGATTGTGAGTAGTATTGACATAAATTAACCTTCAATGATGGATTTATTTCTTCAGGTAGACTATAGAAGTTTCCACTTTCTTCACTGAAACTAGAAATGTAAAGAAATATTCGATATTCATTGTTTAAATGGAATACAGTCAGCAGCTGTTTTCTAATATTAAGGCATTTTGAAAAGCACAGCTTTCACATGCCAACCTCAAAGTGTCTGCATGATTTATGGCTTTAGTTGATAGAGTAAGCACATATGAGATACGGTAGGTTCAACTCTAGCGCAATTTCTACACATTTAATTTTTAATTTTTCGTTATTTGCATAATCAACAGCCTTATGACTTTTTACTGTGGCCTTAAAAATAAATGTTTATATTTGAGACATGGTTTGGTCTCCATTAAATTATAATAAACAAATAAAACACAAATAAAAAAAAACTTTATACCCAGGCCATTATTCTTCATGTTGGAAAAGCTTATTAATTCTTCTGCGCAAGGAGTCTACCAGCTAGCAAAATTAGTTTGGCCTTTCTATCAGGGAATACGACACATCTTCAACCTTGTGCCATAGCTTCATGTCCTGGGAAGTGGGAGATGGGAATTTCGAAAAGTCTCCTTTATTTCTTCCCAAACATTCTCAATAAGGTTTAGATCAGGTGAGGATCAATGAGATATCCTCTTGCCTATCAACAAGCTGAACAATCCTTGACTTGTGATTGGTTTGGTTATCCTGCAGGAACAGGATTGTTCCACTGGGATATTTTTTTCTGGCACATATCTAAAATAAATTCCAAAAAGTTGCAGTAGGTAAAAGTATTTAACCTTCCAAGGTTTTATTCAAGGTATCCAGTGACAAGCCACCTTCAATTGGGCAGCAGATGAAAAGGGCCTTCTTTCTACCTCTGCCTGAAGACATTCATCCTCCTCCTTAATGAAAAATCTTTTATTATATGTGCTATGTCAGTTTTCTACTTGTCAGCCTTCCCTATATTGCCGAGCTCAACTTCTCCTAGTTTGTTCCTGGTTGCCATGTCTATGAGCAGCATCAGAATGTAAAAACTGCACATTAATCAAAGCTAATACACTGGTACATCTGTTAACTAAGGCAGCCATATTTCAATTAAAAGAAAACAACAGAAAGCAATCCTGAGGGTCAAAATAGTATCCATCCTTTAGTTCGGTCAGTGACCTATAGAGAAGTAGTGTGCCATAGCACATGGACTGAGTGGCTTGCTCTAGAGTAGAATAAAAGAAATTATATGAGCACTCATAGCCCGGAATCAACATTCTCATGGTTTAAATAATATGTTAGAAAGAAGTATACCAAATAAGTTTATTATATAGTAAGACATGCAAATTTATTAAACAACTACACAAATATTTTATTTTACTGAAATATGAGGTTCAAGTGTGCGAGATATGAACTTACATGGTTTTCAATAACACATTCCATTTGAGTTATCTAAGCAACCCAGCCATAACTGTAATCTATCTTTAGGTTTGCTGTAGGGAGTACTAATGCCTTCTTTAAAATGTACTTTCCCTTTCCCTCTGAAATCTGTCAACATTTGTAGGGGACCTTGATTCGAAAGAGACTTAGTCATATTTTGCCATCCATGAGTGAGGCATTCTTTTTGAGTAAGTGTGTAATAAGAACCAGAGAGGTGAATGTGTCTTGCTATTTTCTTTTATTATTTTGTTTTGTTTTCCATTTGTTGATTTTTAGAGTAAGTGTACATCATGTGTAGTAATGCCAAAATTTTCAAGTGCACAATATCTTGAGATGATGATAATTTATAGCTTGACTGCTCTAAGCAGAATGACATCCAGAAAAACATGTGCCAAATCAAAATGCATTTATCACAGACTGTCAGCAGATCTGGGATAAGGGAATGTGATAACAGGCACAATGTGCCTCAATTTAATTATCAAGAGAGAGGAAGATGTTACATTTGGTGGAAGAATACCCTGGATGCAGCAGTCACATCGCTGCTCATGAGTTTGAAGTATTACATTTGTATGGTGCTTCTGATATTCAAAGAACAGTTATTGCATTTGTACCACATCCCTTGCATACAGTGTCTATCTCTACATTATTTTCAACCAAAAATGGTGTTTTCTAAGTGCCTATTCCAGCAGTGTTACCAGAATCCAACTTCCTAGCAGATATCTTTAGTGGCACATAAGGCTTCCTTCATCTGCAGCAGCAGCATGAACTTTCATAACAACCATATGTGGGCTGTGGAGAACCCTCAAACTATCCACCGGTGGAACTTCCAGTATCAGTGTCTACTGGTATGATAGGAAACTTTTTATCGCCAAGGGTGGCCAAAGTCGTTCAGGAGAAGACTCGTGAGTGGGAGATCTGGGATTCGAATCCTGCCAGGACCGTCCTTCCTGAAGAGGTTTTTTTCCAGGTTTTCCTCAGTCCTCATTAGTGGCAAATGCAGGGAAGTACTCTGAACTTAGGCCTAGAACGTTTCCTTCCCAAAATCCTTTCCCAATGTATCATTTCATCTCATGTATCATCAGTGTCCACTGTCGGTGTGCCTCAGTAGTAAAAATACCATTAAAAAAAGGGGGGGAACTTTCTTATAGACCTTTCGTGTTTCCATTCCCTTTGATAGGCAGAGGAGTAGAGGAGGAAGACACAGTTTCTCCATGATGGTGTACCACCTCATATCACTCACAACATACGTCAACACTGATAATAAAGTTCCCCAATCATTGGATCAGCTATTTTGGATTTGTAGTATGGCCGTCCAGAAACTCTACACTTGAACCCCTTAGATTTTTATTTGTGAGTGACCTGAAGAGCAGAGTATACAAAGTATACAAGTATACAAGAATAAACGGCATCATTGTATTTTTCAGGCTAATGGTAACCATTTTGAGCACCTTCAATGTAAAGTTCTTGTCATTATATTTTGTAAGTGAATTAAATTCCTTTAATAAAAACAAAAAAAGTAATGATATAACATCTAGTAAATTTCAGCATATTTAAATTAAATTATCTTTCATTTTTCAGATAATAAACCTAAACCATGGAGAGGCAAGCAAAAGCATTTATTTACATAATGTTTTTTTTAATATCTGAGACATTTTGGAATAACTATTATAAATGAGTACATGATAATCATGTTATATATCTAAGTTACATTTCTAGCATTAAGCAAGTGGGAAGTGTTTTGTTCTAAACATGTTATGTACCACTGTGTAAGACAAGTAGGGGACCTCCACACCTATAGAACTTGTCAAAGTTGACAGATTTCAACTCCATTTCCATTTTCTATTTTCTATTTTCTAATTAAGTGTGGGTTTAATCACCGGATCCCTTAGAAGTGTTTTGTTAGTGTTTGTATACTATATCATTCCCTTGAATTTGCATGATTATTTCACTTCCACAGGTGATCTAATCTAAATACATACATATTTGCTTATATTAACAAGTAAACAAAATCAGAAAGATAATAATCCACATGAAATCAATTAGGAATTTAATAAGCAACATAATTAAATTTTAATTTTATAATCAGAAGACATCTAATAGAACATATCTAAATTATTTAACTCAAATTTGGCTTCTAAATTTCTCTAATGCATAAAAATAATATAAGAATAAATATTTCTTCCACTTTGTAAAAGTTTATTGTCAGTAATATTTTTCAGCTAAATTTTGTTCCTAAATATACAACTGTTGAATTTCTCAACAGTTTTGTTAATAGATACAATAAAATGAACTCTATGAATAGCTTAGGACCCTCAATATGTCTTAAGTTTCATGGTTGTTTATAAATGAAGGGTTTTCTTTAATTACTAACGTAAATTATCACATTATCACTCTCACTTTAAAGGATATTTCAATTAACCTCATTTTAGTTGTTCATTTTCCTTATCCATTTTTCTTTACCCACATGTACTCCTACCAATTATCTTCTCTTACATTCAATAATTTTATCTTTTAAAATTTTAATGCTAATCACCCATAATTGCTTCCATCATATTTTAATATACAATTTAAATCATTATAATTCTCTCCATTTAAAGGACAACTTTTTAACCTCTCTTTTTTCCTTTTCTCAACTTAATCACCCGATCTAGCCCATGCAGACTCTTCTATCTTTAAATTTTTTGCCCATTATAACATATGTATTTCTACCCCACATAATTTTGCAAGACTCAATATTGCATAAAAGATTTAACTTCAAAGCTACTGAATATTTCTTGTTTCTTCTATCCTCAATCCTGAGTTTGACTTTAGTTCAAAAACCTCTAGAATTTTCTGTACAATAAACACCCATATCCCTCACTAATTATGTTATTTTGCTTAGTTAGGTATTCTCTGAATATATTTTTCATTTAGATTCAATAATCTAGTATTTCAATATTCTTTATTTTAATCTTAATTCCAACAAAATTCCTTTGGGTGGACCTATAGGCAAATCCAAAATTGATGACAAAATGCCCCATGTGTCATATCTACATTAATCTACCCTCCTTATATTCCTGAAATTTCAACTCCATACAGTATTTTAGCCTCTAAACCTAACCCCCAAGTAATCAATCTCATTACTACTACAATATCTTACACCTTCAGTAACCAATTCTCACCACTCCTTAGATTATTCCACTTTTAAAAACCATGTTTTAAATTTGTTTTGATTTATCTTTTAACTCTATCTTTGACAAATTATACTCTTATTGCTTTTAATAACTTCTATTCAAAACTGAATCTGCTCTAAAGCATCTGCAAAGAGGAGGCCTGGTATATCTCCATTGTTTACTGTGGTAGAATGTAAATTATCCTTAAAAATGTCATGCAAAACACCATAAAACAAATTGAGTAAGTGGAATAAACTGCTCTATGTCAATATTATTTAAAAAACTTATTCCTTTCTTCCAGCATTATATTATACTTACACTTTCTCTTTATTAGAGTGAGGTCATTCTAGTTTTTCTTTCTGGTATTCTGGAACTAAATATGTGGCATTAGTATACCACTTGCAGCTCATCCAACTCTCCTACTGTACTAGAGGCTTTATAATGGCATCCCATAAGCTTTTTAGGAATTTTAAAGTTGTCATGAGACTAATTCTTCATATTTTAATTCATATACAAAGCAGATCAATTGAAAACATGAAAAACTGTTGTAACAATTTGCAAATTCATACATATTTGTTATTAACTTATAAAGTTCAATTCACAAATTGTAAACATCAACTCACATAAATGAAACAATTTTGATAAGAAATCATTCAAATTTCACTACTTTTTACCATTTTATTTGGACCTGTTTAGGGGGCTGTTGCCTTATTCATCAGCATGGATTCACTGCCACTTTCCTGCTTGGAATGCATATATCTTTCTGTAGATCTGTTGAATTTGGAGATGAGGCACTGTTATTTGGACCACTATGGGTGGCCGAGGTTGTTAATGTTGGACTTGTAAGAGGGAAGTCTGGGGTTCAATTTTCTCCAGGACCATCCTCCCTGAATGAGGTTTTTTCCAGGTTTTCCTCAGTCCTCATTAATGGCAAATGCCAAGAAGGTACACTAAACTTAGGCCTGAAACACTTCCTTTAAAAAAATTCTTTCCCAGTATGTATTATCAGTGTCCATTGTCTGCAGTACCTCAGTAGTAAAAATGGGCATTAAACACTATTCTACTGTTTTTTTGGAAAATCAAAATTAATAAATTTTCTTTATTTTTTTGTATAAATACAGTTAATTCTAAAAGTTTTTGGATAACTTTAAGAAGTTCTGGTTCACTTTGGAATTTCTGATTTTCGAATCAAAAATAGCATACTATTGCTGATTTCTCAGTATGTTTGTATTTGACATTTCTCATACATTCCTTAAAACGATGTTTCTTTTAGTTTTATTATGTGTTGCAGTCTTTACAGTTGATGTCATAAATGCCTGATTGTTTACTGGGAAGGTTCTGTTCTTTCTTAGGAGGAATTTTTAAAATGGACTAAAATAAATTTCCTATCT
Organism: Metallyticus violacea; assembly: GCA_030762175.1. NCBI lineage: Eukaryota > Metazoa > Arthropoda > Insecta > Mantodea > Metallyticidae > Metallyticus > Metallyticus violacea. The sequence continues at coordinate 39,939,000 of CM060839.1, forward strand.
TTAAACATTTTTTAAAAATTTACATTCCATTCGTGGAAAAACCAAAATTTTCAAAAAATATTTGAAGACAGAAATATTGTTTTGCCCCCAGCATATAAACACAGTTAAAAACTCCTAAAACCTAACAAAAAGACAGAATCTCCCCTAATCAAACAAATCACACATTTATGAAATCAGCAGTAAAGACTCCAATAAAAAATTTATTGGTTAACTAAAAGAAATATACTTTTCATTTCAAGGAACACATTAGAAATGTCAAATGCAAACATATTGAGAAGTCAGCAATTGCATATGGTTTTTGGTCTGAAAATTAAGAATTTCAAAATGAACCCGAAACATCTTATAACTATCGGGAAACTTACAATTTTTGGAGACTTTATTCATTATATATAAAAAAAGCCATTAATTTCGGTCTTCTGTAAAATAATGACTTGATCCAAGAAGTTTATTAGATCTAAGGGACATATATACCATGCATTTGAAACATATTCAACTAATATAGCAACTTATTTATGAGGATTTCACTTACTTGGACATGTTTCATGTTTTGAAGGCTGTTGTCTTCATCAGCAGCACAGTTTGCATTTAGGTTTTTTTTTGATTTATTTATTTATGGGCACTCTTTTAACATTTCACGTCATCAGCATCCCATTCAATTCAGGGCGTGAAAAGGCCGACTAATTTTGCTCAGAGGCCTCTTTTTCAGGCAATTGCTCTTAGGTAAAACATGTCAACCAATGATGTCACTTTTAAGTTAAATAATGAAGTTCTCAAATCCCTTGATAATAAATTTAATACTTAATGAATATTCTGTGATGTATCAAAAGCTTTTAACTGCATTATCAAAATTATCATATTATGGTATTAAGGGAAAAAGCTATCAATGGATTGCATCACACTTATCAAACAGAAAGCAAAAACTATAATAAATTCTTCCCATAATTACAACATACTCGGAATAGTCCGTAGTAAAGCAGAGTTTTAAGGTTCTATTTTGGGTCCATCATTATTTGTACTATATATCAAAGATCTGCCCTTAGTAATAAACAAAACAGGTTTATATAATTCCTTTGGCAGATGGTACTAGTATTCTCATAAAGAACACAAAATCAGTTGCCTTTCAGATTTATCCAGCGATATTTTCATAACACTAAATAACTGGTTTGACAGTAACAAAATTTATATAAGATTTGAAAAAACTAAACAGATTCATTTTTACACACACACACACACACACACACACACAAAAAAAGTTGCAGACCTAAAAATATAATATGAAGACAATGAAATCATCCAATCTAGTAACATAAAATTTCTTGGTCTTATGGTTGATCATAATATAAATTGATTACATCTTAGCAAAACTAGGCTCGGTAAGTTTTGCAATCTGATCATTAATTTATTTTATAAATGCATCCTAAAAACAGTATATGATATTTAGTTATAAGTACTTCCTTGACTTATGGAGTAATGCTCTGGAGAAATTCAGCAAATGTTAAAAAATATTTCTTATACCAAAAAAAAAGTAATAAGAATAATGACAGGTGCAAAACAATCAACGTATTATAAACTACTATTCAAAACATTTGCAATTTTACCATTAGCTGCGAGTACATTCTACCTGTACTTTTATTTCCAGTAGACAACTCATAAGATTCATATAAAAAAACTCAGATATATACAAAAAAAGAAACCAGGCACAAACAGAAGATTTACATAGACCAACAGCAGGCACTCCAAAAAGGTGTTTACTACAACATAAATATACGTTTTGGTTAGCACTAAAATGATATCTAGTTTCACATCCCTTATACAGAGAAGGATTTCATAAAATCAGAAAAATAAATGTACTATTTTTCTTCATTAAGTTAATACAACTTTGAAAATATACTAAGTGTAAAAGCTAAGTTACCATTTTGTAAACATTTTAGATGTAAATAATTTAAGTTACCATTAATATGTTTATTTTTCCCCCTTACGATCACATTTTTATGTAAAAAAATGACTATCTTTGACAAACTCTAATATCAGTTAAAATTTGTAAATATGACCAGTGTGACAATTTCATCAAATGTACATTTTATAATTTATGTAATTTCTGACGAAATCTACGTCCTAGAGTTAAAGCTATTTTACAGTTTATTCTCAATTATTATTGGTTCTGGCAAGAAATTAAATTTTATATTTAATAATTTTAGAGTTTGCTAATCTCATCACATTAAGATCCTCAGATTGAAGTGATATGATAAAACATAGAGGAACCATTATAATATATAATCAGCGTGCTTTGGTTTGTACTTCAATGGATTATTTCGTAAACTCAAGTTGATGAAGTTACAAACATAAATGAGTTAAGGCACATACAGCCTTTGTTATTACAAAATATTCCTTGACTTGTCTCTAATTAATGTTAAATATCTCTAGATGAAACTCGGCAGCGCACTGTAACTTACCCAAAATACTGATGTTGCTTGAGACTCTCGGCAACCCATGTAGAATGGTATCACTGTTACTCTGACATTTTCTGTTGTTTCTTTATGTACATCTGATAGTTCCAACCAAGGATGATTTTTTTTTTGCCATGCCCTTAAAGTTTCCTGGGCACCAAATGGAGGATCTGTTAAAAGTAAAATAAAATGACAATAGATAAAATATTTCCTTTTCTCTCTCGACCATAACATAGTTAGAAATATAAAACATTCTGAACCAGAATACTTATGCTAAGGATAAAAACCAAGGAAAACAAAATCTATTACTTATTGAAATAAAGTGAGAATAGGCTTCATCTGTGAAAAGATAACACTCAATATATTACCATCACAGCAAGGTTTGCGAATAACATTATAATTTTGTATTACTAATGAGTTATCAAAAACTTTATTGAAAGAATGTGATGAGCAAATGATTCATTTATAAGCAGTTTAAATAAATTTAATGGTAAACTCTACCAAATTTTCTTTTGCGTATGCTCTTAAATGTCCATAATAAATCTGGCTGCAAATCTAGTGCTGAACCTGCTGTCATGATTTAATTTACAATAAGTTCTGATATAAAATTTTCTTACCGTTGCTATTTAATAATTGTATTGCAAAAGATGTAAGAAGGGCAAGCATTTACTCAGTATCTGCACAAACTATAAAAAAACAAGTCCAGTACTGATGAAATTTGGAATCTAATACTGTGAATTTTTTTTGATTTATTTAAGGACGCTCTTTAACAGCTCAGGTCTAATACTGTGAAGCACACATTAATAATCTATTAAGTCAAACATTTGAAAAGAACACTCTTCTTAGCTTTGCTTATTAAGGGCTTTACAAGAATCTGTTTCATAGATCTTTGTCTACATCTACAGTGTTATTGGCAAGCGGACAGAGTTCATGAAACATGCTCTGAAAATAATTAAAACAATTTTGATTAGCAATCATTTAACTTTAATTAATTTTTACCAACTTACTTGGACATATATCTTTTAGAATTTATAAAATATATTAACACTAACTCCACTTACTTATACAGCATTATGACATATTTTGGGGGCAATTACTCTCATCATCAGTTGTTTACTGACTGCTCGATGTGGTGACCAGCTCCCAAGATGCTTCTGTGGAGGCCTCAATTGTTCAAATGAGAACTTACTGAGTTGATCCGTAGATGGAACATAAAATTCATTAAATTTCTTCCCAAGTAGATGGCTCTATTGGGTGTTAAGTTCTTTCAGCATCTTAGCCTCTTGTTTAATTTTGAATTCAAAAGTTTCACATATCATCCAACTTGCCGTAACAAATTCAAAGAACATGGCATTAAGTTAGGCCCAAAGATCAAACATATAACATAAATAGTGTACTATGTTCTACAGTAAAAGAAACTATACCAACAGAACAGAAATCTGGAAAAATACATTTTATGAAATTTGTTACACTGACAAGTATAATTACAGTTCAGTGCATTTAAAAGATTATCTTACATAAGTGTGCAAATTTTGATCCTTGTAGCTATAATAGTTTCTGGGGAAAATATTTGTTTAAAAAAATGTTGGGTAACAGTTCCAAATAGTTCATCCAGTACATACACTACTTTTGTACATGGAATAGTTCTGCTGCAATTCAGGCGCAATAAGATTAAAAAGTGATTAAATGAAATTGAAACATGACTGAAAAACTCAGTTTTGTAGTAAAGAACATATTGCATCCAGAAAAGTAAAAACAGTATAATTTTATATAAGTTGCTGCAGCACTTGGATCTATCAGCTAGTTACCTCACCCACAGTTTCCTTCCGCCCACATTGGTTATGCACTACTTATATAGCCACAGGCTCCTCGTACTAGTGACAATTGCATCCCCTCCAGTGTAGATAAAGAATGGGCAATATAACTGGGATTCTAGCAGAATTTTAGTGGACAACTCAGCAAAAATGGAATTCCGAACTAATTTATATATACACATACACTAACCTTCTAACCCTGAGTAAATCCTTGAAGTGTGTTACTATGTTAGCAGGTAAATTGTTATAGTGTGAAAAATCTCCTTTAACTCCAGCAGAACCCTCAAAATTAAATAGTCAGATAAACAAAATTAATTAGTTCAACATGAAGATAAGTGCTGGATGAACTATTTGGAACAATTACCAAATGTTGTTTCAAGAAATTCTCCATTAAAATTTAACTTAAAAAGCCATGACTCATTTTAATGCATTCTAGGAGACTTAATCATCATTAGCAGCATCTTCTGTTGATTCTGTTTGGCTATACTGCACCTTTTTACCAGATTCTTTTGATGAGAGGTAACAAAGTTATATTAAAAATTTGTCTACAAAAATGCTTGAAATATTAAGAATTTCAATGAAAGGGACAAGGCAGACCATTATTTAAAGTTAAATGTCTTATTTAAAGGGTTACATGGCTGCAACTTCCTATAAATCATTTATATTCTGAATCGGAATCATAAATTTTAATTCATCAAAAACATGAAATGTCAATTTTGGTCATTTTATACTTTCCAGTTCCTTTAATTTCATCTTTCAAATAACAATGACCTTCATCTCAAAATTCATCAGATCTATAGAGAAACATCTGTATACTATGCTGGGAAATTGGCCGTTAATCTGCACTGATGATGAAAGCAAACAGCCTTTGAAAATGTCCAAGTAAGTTGGTAAAAATTAAATAATTAAAAAAAAGAAAAGGTTTAATTATTGTTACATTTCACTGTGAGAATTATGCCATTCAAAACTGTACGTTCTGATAAATGTGTTGAGTAAATAAGCTAATAATAGTGGTTTTTTCCCCCCACAGTTTAACTAATTATTATGAAAACAAGATTTTTTAAACCGACAATTATCTCAAAATAAGAAAAGTGAAACCAGTAAAGAATCAAAATTATTACATAAAGTATTATTTAAATAAAGAATGATACTAAATCCATAAGAAGATATATACTATTGGGTTGCTTACAAAACTGTTAAATATTCAAGAAATATCTTTTATAACTGTAAATTCTTATTGAAGTATAAGATGTTAATAAATCTTTGCTTTCCCATTTCAAATTATGAGTATTTTCCAAATCCAAATAACAGAAAAGGTACTTCCATAACTGGAGATATTACATACCTTTGTCTGGATAATACATGAGAAACTTATCAAACAGTTCATGATGTAGAGGTTGTTTTTCTGTAGTTGTATAAGGCAGGATGTCTTCATGAGCTACATAGTCTAGCCCTGGGATGGCATAAAGGCTTCTGCTACTATCTTGATTGCCAAGAAAAGTTACTGCTTCTGTCTGAGCTCTCTAAAATTGTAATGCAAAAATATACCTGCAATGGTAGGCAGGAAAATGTCCCAGATACATAATGAGCAATATATTATGGTAAAAATGTAATTTTAAAGTATGTTAAAGGAATCATTTTCAAGCTACTAAAACCTGAGGGAGAGGTTGAAGGAGAAATATAAATTACTTTTACATCTAAAATACTAAATTCATATATAATTATTTTTACAAACACTATAATAATGAATATACATCAAATCAGATTATTGGATTATTTCTGTATAATTGAAACAGACATTTCAGGTACATTCCTTGTATGATTGAGCTCAACCTAACACGTGGAGGCTTTATTTATTTGTTGAATCTTACAATAGTAGACTATCTAGAGTTTTAATCTCCTTAATATTAAAGTTCATTAACATGTTTTTGTATTAAAAAATTGACAAGTTAAACATTAAGATAAGAGTGGGTAGTTCAACTAAATCATACAATGATATTAATTATATGTTTTTGTATTTTTATATGTCGATTTCTTCCATATAGTTGGCTTTGCCTCAGCACAAGAATCCACACAACCACATGGGATACAATCTACATGCAAAAATATAGGATAGATTAATGAACTTTGAACTCTGGGAAATAAAAACAATAGCTTCCACTCCATCAAATGTTAACCAGAGTAACATGAATGTCCACAAGAAAATGTTAAGAATCTTCTGGCAGTCAATAGGATGCAAATGACGGTCAGCTAAATGTGTTCTACATTTAAACAAGTATTTATTTAAATAAGTAAAACAACATGAGTGTTTAGGTTCAGTTCAATTATTCAAGAATTATTATATATGGTTCACTTCACTGTACATGTTCCAAATTATACTAAGTTAAGAACAAGTTTTTGTTTATAAGCCAAGTGCAAAATTATGTGAACTGAGTCTTCTGGGCTCTAAAGCCCTGGTCCAATGGGATTCTTCTCCTTAATCTTCCCAATCGTTTTGTCCACACAATTATGGAAATGTCTGGGAAGATAAAGGAAAAGAATCCCATTGGACCACAGCCTCACAGCATGGATTACTTAGTTTACATAATTGGCACCAGTCATGATACAAAATGTTTCACAATTTCTTACAACAATAATAAACATTTTTATATTATTGTTATTATCAGAACGTAGAGAATAAAAGCTAATGTGATAATTAAAAAAAAGTATCTTTGTAAAAATAATTTTAAGTTGCATTTAATGCACTCCAAATATGTACAATAGTAGAAAAATGATTGAGCATGGTAAAATGTTTTAAGTATATTAAAATTATTGTGTGATTGAGTTACACTGCCATTTTTAAATAAAGGCCTTAAAATTTGTGCCCAACACTCCAATAATATAGAAGATTATTTGGTAGATTTAGAAGTAGCTAATGAAGGACTAACAACAAAGAAAAAGAATTAGAATCAAGTCAGAAAAGGTGTTAAAAGAAATAATTAAAAAGAAAACTTCAGTACACAAGATATAGAAACACAATAAAATCATTAAATAAAAAAGATGTAGTTTATACAAAAGCTGACAAAGGGAACGGAGTAGAATATTAGATAAAGAAGATTATTATAATAGAATGCAATATTTGCTAAATAAAAAGGAATATTTAAAATGTAAATTGGAACTTGCACAGTGAAGCCATTCATTTTGATATTATTATATAATTTAGTTGAACTATACACTCTTATAAGGAATATGTTAAGATCAATTCAGATCCATTGAAGAATTGTATTAATTCAGTCAATGAGGTTCTAAAAATAGCAGTTATCCCAAAAGGAATAAAATATAAAACAAAACACACAACAACCCTACAATAGTCAAAATATATGGTTTGCCAAAAATGCATAAACCTGAAATGGTATGTGACCCATCATTAACAATATTAATATTAATATTAATACAAGAGTTGAGTTGAACTTTACAGTGGCTGAAGATGAGAACAAAATGTTCTTGAAACCGGTTCCATACATTATGACAAGTGAAGCATTAAGAGTGTGTAGTTCAACTGAATCATACATTGGTATCAATTATATGATTAGCTTCACTGTGCAAGTTCCAATTTACATTTTAATTAATATTAATACATCTTCATATTCTTTAGTAAAATAATTCATTTCAGTTAATAGAAAAAATTAAGGGCATAAAATTGCAACCTTCTGACACATTAATATCTTTCAATGTAGAATTGCTGTTTCCAAGCATACCTAAAGATAAACTAATTTATCTGCAAGATTGACTAAGAACAAGTGGAATTAATAAAGCACACATAAAAGAATACATTAATCTCAAAGAAATTTGCATAAACCAATTCTATTTTTCTTTCAAGGGCAAATTTTATAAACAATCAGGACTTACTATGGACAGTCCCTTGTCTTCATTTCTTGATATATTTGCCATAGTTACCAAAAAACTCATTAATGATGCCATAAAACTTCTGAATTTACAAGATAAAAATATTTCATTTATATACGAAACTGATAAGATAACATGTTACCTTTTTTGGACATAAAAACAATGAAACATCAAGAAAACCTGGAATTTGTAATATACAGAAAGAACACACATGCAGACATTCACATCAAAGCTGATGGTTTTTAACTCCACAATACACAACCTTGCAGTTATCAACAGCTTAACCTTAAATTTAGCAAAGAATACAAACAAAATGGTTATAACAAAACACTAGTACACAATAGTAAAGAAATTCAATAGGTAAATATTTATTAAAGAAACTATAACACTTTCAGCAAAAAAAGATAAAGCTAATTTTTTAAAAAATTCACATATCATCCTTGGGCTAGAAAAAAGTTCAGAATATTCTTAAAGATTTGAATATCAGGTTAGCACCTGCAAACAGATTTAATGTTAAAAAAAACTCCTGATTGATAATGTTAATGACAGTATTCCACAAGAGAAAAAAGCAGGTATTTATAAAATAATTTGTTCAGAATGTGAAAAAATCTACATTGGAAAAACATAGACACATGGTCAAAAGAACATTTCAGAAACATAAAATACAAGCAGTTGGAGAAATCAGCAGTGGCATTTCATTTTTGGACAGAAAACCATGACATATTGAATAAAACAAAATTATTAAAATTAGTGCAAGGACTGACCTACCTACCTACAGAAGTAGTAACATGGGAGAAAATCTACATTTACAAGTAGAAAGACAGTTTAAGGAGCTTCGACACTTCCGGTGATGAAATCATAAACTTCAATTCATCACACCTCCACCAGAGCAGATTACACATCCCTACAGCATAATGGTTTATCCTCCAGTTGACAAGGGCTGATGATGCAAACAAAGGGTTTGTGAAACTGGTCTTATAAGTGGAGCAAGAGAGTGTTAGTTTGACTCAATCACACAATGAACTTAATATACGATTAGCTTCACAGTCCAATATTTCAATAAACAATTTTAGTTAAAAGAGTGTTAGTTCGACTCAATCACACTATGATCTTAATATACAATTAGCTTCACTGTGCAATATTCCAATTAACAGTTTTGTTTCAAGTATTTCATAGAAATGCACAAAGTTTACAGAACCCAGTTCTCATTGGAACATTCTTACAAATTAGACACATATATCCAGGTAAAAACCAATATGCATTATAATGAAAAATAAATATTAGGGAATAGGTCAAAGAATGTCTTCACAAAAAATACTAAATACTCTTTATTACCAAACCTTTCCACTTGAATAATCAGTTAAACTAGTATTTCTACAAGTAAAGAATTTCTTTACTTGTAGAAATGGTTCAGGGTCATGTAATGGGACTAGAGATTCAGTGTTATAACTGAGGTTTGATCTTGTGATTTATATAATTTTTTAACTAAATTATTCATATAATTATTTGGTATATTTGTGTAATTATGTTTTATGATAATATGTTTAATGTCACGATACATATGAATATTTATTTACTGTTCTTCGAATAACTAAATAAATTTAGACACACAGACTTGAATTCTTGTCCAAAAACACACACACATAAAGGATTAAAGAAAGAAAAAATAAGAACACAAAAAGGCTAATATTTTGTGTGGTTCCTGTAATTTTCTATCTCTACCCATTATCTTCAAGGCATGGAATCCACCAACTTTCTATAATAATTTGCTAGTGACTCGCAAGTATCTTCAATGGCATGCCAGAGATGTGCAGCTTCTGTGAATCTGGGACCTCAAGAAAACACCTTGCTTTTTGCCCAAACATTTTCTACTGGTTTCAAATCTTGTGATTTCAGAGACCACAGTATCTGTTCTAAATATCTGTGTGCTCCAAAAACCATTTCTGAACCCTGGCAGATGTATCAACCAAAATATCTGTGCGCTCCAAAACCCATTTCTGAACCCTGGCAGATGTATCAACCAAACGATTATCCTGCTGAAATGTAGTATTTCCTTTGAGATAACATTCTCAGGCAGATGGGAAAACATGTTCCAGGATGTCAGTATAGGCTCTATTGTTCAGCCTTCCATGAACATGTTCCAACCATGTGTGGCCCATCATTAACAATATCAACATACCTTCATACTATTTAGCAAAATGGCTGGCTAATAGATTCAGGACACTACCAAAATTTCAAAGCTGGAGCATAAACAATTCATTTCAGCTAATAGAAAAAATGAAGGATATAAAATTACAACCTTTTGACACATTATTGTTTGATGTAGAATCGCTGTTTCCAAGCATACCTAAAGATACTAAACTATTTAAATTATCTGCATGATTTTTAAGAACAAGTGGAACAAGATGCACACATAAAGCAATACACAAAACTCACTGAAATTTGTACAAATCAATCCGTTCACTTTCATTCAAAGGCAAATTCCTTAAACAAGCAACAGAACTTATATGGGCACTCCTTATCTCCATTTCTAGCTAACGTCTTCACGAGCAGATTTGAAACACACATTAACTCAGCATTTCCATACATATTTAAAATCTGGTGCAGATATGTTGACGATATATTTGCCATAAAAACCAATAATACAATAATAATTCCATAACAAATAAAACTTTTCCAATCCGTTATAGTTAACAAAAAACATATTGATGCCACAAAACTTTTTAATATACAAGATAAGAGCATATTATTCACATATTAAAGTAATGAAACATCAAGAAAACCTGAAATTTAGAATTTACATAAAGAATACCCATACCAAAGCTGACGATTTTGACCCCGAAACACAAACATGCAACAACTTAACACACAGGTTAATTAACCTACAAATTAGCATACTTCAAAGAATACAAGCAATAGATAGAACTGTGATTAAAAATGAATTTAGAAAATAACTAATTCACAAAAAGTACAGAAATTCAAGATGCAGAAACTTATTAAAGAAACCAACTCTTTCACTTAAAAAAGATGATTTTTAAAATTTTATCATCAGCTTGGCACCTGTTTACAGATTTAATGTCGAAAATCTCCTGAATGACAATATTAATGATAGCATTCCACCAGAGAAAAAAGCAGGTGTTTACCAAATAGGTTGGGCAGAATGCGAAAAAGTCTATATTGGAAACACAAAGAGCAAAATAGGCCCATGGTTAAAAGAACACCTCAGGAACATAAAATGCAAACAAATGGAGAAATCAGCAGTAGCATCTCATTTCTGGACAGAAAACCACAACAAAGTGAATACAGCAAACTTATTAAAATCAGTACAAGGACCTACACAATTAGCAACATGGGAGAAAACCTACATTTATAAATAGTTTAATGAATTTCAATACTTCCGGGGATGAAAACATAAAGTTTAAGCTCATCACACCTCCACCAGAGCAGAAATACATATTCCCACAGCATTACAATTTTTCAGCAGTTGATGAATGCAAACAATAGTTCATGAAACTAGTACTACATATTTTAAACTAGTAATTGGACAATGATCTTAATTATATGATTAGCTTCACTGCACAGTTCAATTAACAGTTCTAGTTAATCTTTAAACTTACTTGCAGCTTAAGCAAGATGAATAACAGCATGATAATCTTTGACATAATACCATAATTTTGCATAATTTTTCTTTACTCTACAAAGTGTAGATAAATCCATAATACCAAAAATAATTTTTTATAAAAATATAAACTTTTTATTCTGTTTTCTTTAGGTATAAGGTGCATATCACTGTAATGTAGTGTGCAGTACCTACAATGTATGGGCAGTCTCTGGAATCTATCAGCACTTGGTAGAAGGTATGTGTTCGACCTTTCACTTCTTTGCCTACATGGTTGAAGTTGCCTTCTTCTTCACTGCTGAAAAAAAAAAGTAACAAACAATATGGATTATTTAACTTCATTAACATACAAGTGATCTCTGCTCTAAGCTGCCCATTGCCATATTTTAAAGCACTTCTACCTCAAACACATTCTGTGCCTTCTGCAAAGGTTTTTATTACGACATAAAACAAAAATAAGTACAGCAGAGAACTATTATTTAATTTTCTTCAAACTTCTTCTTTGACAGTTGAAATTCTTCTGCTGCAAAGTGGCAAATCTGAATAAATATTTAGTTAAGGTTCTTAACACAAAAAGTACCAAAAATATTTTCATAGTAATTCTTTTACAAGACATCCTAAATAAGTAACAAAAGTAACATACAGAAATAACAAATAAAATTAAAATATCTCTATCTAAAATGAAATGCATAAAAAGCATTTAAATAGAAATTTGTTTTACTAAGCCATTTTTCTCATGCTTTTGGGCATATTTTAATTAGCCTAAATTTTTACTCTTCGTTGCATAATGACATGTCCTCTCACCTCCAAGGCATCCCAATCTTTTGCAAAATTAGGAATATATTATTTTCTTGTATTATATGTATAACAAATATCATGCTTTATGAAAATGCTGTTCTGCAAATTGCCTCTCAAGCTAAATTCTCTATATTATTACATAATTTTAGAATTACAACATAAAACATACCAATTCGAAATGCAAATTAAGAATAACATACTTGCATTACAATTTGAGCAAAATGGATTTAAAAAAAGGTATTAATGACAGTAATACACACCTTTCTCTTTTACTAGGCAGATCTCGATCATAAACTCGTGCCAGCCATGGAAAGAGGATCACCCCTCGATAACCAAATACTCTATGCAAGAAGAGTTGGCCTGTATCATATTTACCTTGAATTTTAGGCGCTTCCAACCGTCCAACTTCTGCAAGTCTATAAAAATGCAAGGCAACAAATAAGAATTTAAAATCCTAGGAATGCTTTATGTGAAAAGCACTACCCAAATTGTTTTGCTGCAGTTTAAATGTCCTATCATTGTTACATCTATACGGCATATTTCTGAAATGAAAATGAATAATACACGAATTGATTAACTGCTTTGAAAGCTTGACACTTGAACACTTGCGTTGCTGTCAAACACAAGCACTGCGCTTTTAAAAACTGTAATATCCTATTCCCTTGCCAACGACATGTGCAGATGAACCTATTTTGAGACCCATAATTTTCGAAAGTTTTATACGTACATTTAAATATTTCACCGGTACTAACCGTATATCAGAAAACGTTCGTTGCCCACAGAACGTAAAAGCTTAATATGCTACATATTTTAACTGTGCAACAATAATTAATATACTAACCTGGTATAATGAGCACATTGTACTTTAATTATCCGAATATTAAAACCGAGAACATTCCTTGCACATTTTACTAAGCCTAACATCACTTCCATGTCAATCAGATGTTATTTTCAAAATATCAGCTTGCAAAGACGCTGCACTGCGCAGTTCTTATCGCAGCACTGACTTCATTGCTAAATGCTTCGCGTTCTGTGCTATTCCTTATTAGCGATCATAATATAACATTATTTTTAACCATTTGTTGCTTCCGCTTGTTAAGTACACGAGCATTAAGCTGATAATTCTAGCCGGTATCTTGAAGATCTTTAGCAGACCCAAGAGCAGACCTCTTTGGAAAGCATGTTCACGTGCGTTAGGCGCGGTAAATTTAATTGATAGTGCTCCAGTGATACTGGCTTTGAAAGAAACATTAAAAGCATTCATAAATAGTTAAATCTAATTTAGACGAACTCACTAAATCGAGAAAGCTTGATTTATCATTGCATTATCTAACTTCGCAAATAAAATATATCCAAATTACTAAGGGTTGGCCAGCCTTTTGCCCTTTATTGACAAATATGGCTATAGCAAAACTGTCCCAAATGCAGAAAAATGCATCTCCAGGGAAATCATTAACCAAAGTTTGCAAGACACGGGCCACTATTACCTATTTTATAGTGTACCTGTTCATAACCTTGAGCTTTCAGAACTGAAATGTTCTTTATATAGCAATAGTAGGTGGCCATGTTCTCATTGCCAATCTGATATACCCGATTTTATCCCCAACACTTTTGAATATTTTTTTTAAGGGAATGGTCTAAATACAAATGCCTCAAGCTTAAAAAAATAGCAAAGGGCATCTGGTTCCATTTCTGCTTGTCCATCCATTATTATAATTGGAATGCAATTAAAGTATTAATGCATAATATGATATAACACATTAATATATTAACATACAGCACATTAAAGGTAACAAAAATTAATTTTTTCAGTCAAATAAAATGTATTAGAAAATTTTGTTCCATTTATTGCACGAAATGACCCCATAAAATTTTGGTACAGAGTTCCCTTTCATCCTGTATATTAACACTAGTTTAACAAAAGCATGCAAAACTATTCACCTGTGTGTGAGCATATATATTAATTTCTGCATTCCCCAAGAAAGATAGGTCCACACATACTGTAGATAGATAAGTATATTATTATTATTATTATTATTATTATTATTATTATTATTATTATTATTATTATTATTATTATTATTAAGTACATTAACCTATACTTTCAGAATCTGCATTGAGAAGAAGCTGATGTTAATTGTCTGCATGTTTTAATTGGCAGTTATACATGCTGTCATGTTTACAGCTGTGACAAATAGGTGCTAAAAAGTTTTTGGCAGGCAAAATGGCAGTAAAAATGCTTGAAATGGATATTATATAGGCACTAAAATACAAAATAGGTTTTTAAAAGTCAATACAAGCCTTGAGAAATATAATAAAGAGCACTATAAACATATGCAAGCTTCTAGAGTTGCATAAGTCCAAATAATGGGTAATAAATTAATCAATATATAGGTAACTTAAATATGTGTTCAGTTGTAACTGTATTGTCATGCACATGTATTGCAGGATTTAAACTTGTAATTTTCTTATTATAGTACAACAGATCATAGTTCTTCAGAGGAAAGTAATGCCTGTTTTTGGCAATATCAAGTCATTTATTAAATAACTGAAATCAGAATAAGAATATATAGCTCTTTCTAAAAAATGCAATTGTTAGAACTTTTTACTGAAAATGTATATATTTTAATATTGAACTTTTGCTGATGTCTCATTTTTACAGTAATATTTAAAAACTGTTCCATTATTGATTATATTCAGACTCACCTGTAGTTTCCAACACTTATCAAACCAGTAAGAAAGAAAAATAATTCATTTTTGTGGCAACTGTGTATCACATTAATAATAATACTGGCTCTAGGAGTAGTAGTTCTTAATCAAGTACATTTAGAGGTAACTGTAGTTGTGTAGTACTCCTATTCCTATATTTAAGTGCTTAATGAACTATATTATGTAATAGGCAAAAATGATTAAGTGAGGCTGAGTATAGGAAACACTCTAAACTTAAATTAGAAAAATAACAAAGTATTTAGTTTAAGACCAAAGATAAGAGGTTTTTTTTCAAGTTTCTAAAACTGATGCGAGTACATTTTCAGTGTTATGTGGTGCTACTTCTATAAGGGTCATTCATAATAAACCGAATGTTTTAAAAATAAATTTATTCTTACCATATACAGTTACAAAAGAAATTATATTACTTTTCTACCTTGCTTCCTTCAACAGAAATGCATTTTCTTCATCAAAGAATGAAGAAGGCTGTCAACAGCCAATTGCGCAAAAATGTGTTCAACCTCTGCATAGTCACTTCTTTTCCCTCACAATGCCTCTTTCAGTGGCCCGAGCACGTAATCAAAAGGGGATAAATCAGAACTGTAAGAAGGGTGTAAAATGGGTTTCCAGTTTTCCCTTAATTGATCCTTGCATATGGCTGCTTATGTGACTTCACATTGTCATGCAGAAGCAGAATATCACAAATGGGTTGCTGGCATCTTTATTGCGATAGGGGCCTCTAACTCATCCAACAGTATGCAGTAATATGTTCACTCACAGTCCTTCATTTTTGAAGGAAATCGATGAGCAATTTTGGAGTCCCAAAATAAGGTTGCAAGAACTTTTACAGCTGACATGTGAGTTTTGGCCTTGACCGGAGCACACTTTCAGCTATACATATGTAACTGAAATATATAATATGACCATTTTGAAAATGAAAAATTCAGTCTCACTAAATATAACTCTAGCAAGAAGCGGTGGGGGGGGGGGGGAGAATGAAATTAATTGATTAATGAAGATATGAATTCAAGTAACAAGACAAGACTTGATCTGAGGGGAAATTTCAAGTAAGAAACTATTTAGTAATGCTTGATCATATGTTTGCAGAGTTGGAAAAATGCATGAAACCATACTATTATATGAATAATATAACAGGTCTGACATCTGCTTCATCAGCTGCAGCTCTACATTAATGTTTTAGGGCTGACCTAAATGGGGCATTAATCCAAGAATGCATCCAACCAAACAGCCATTTAATTATGTCAAAAAATGTCAGAAATCAGTTTTTTGATTCAAGAAAAGGATTAAAAAATCTATATGTGGACATAGGTTTTCATTTATACCTATTTAATTCTGTATCTAATAGCTTGATCAAATATTCATTTTCATTGTTTTGACAAATCAAAGCAAAATTATGCCAAAATATTTCATGCGGTTGACCAATTCTAATATTTTATTATTCAGAAATACATATCTTTGTCTTCTTGTCCATTTTGCCTGGATATCATTATTACTCTACATTTATTTTCATTAAATATTATTCAATTCTTTTTGGATCATTCACTTGTTTTGTATATTTCCACATGCACATAGTTTTGGATTTCTGCTTTACTTTTCCATTCTGTTAATAAGATAAGATCATCTATGAGAATCAACTTTGGAATGACTCATGAAGGGGGACTGGGGACTGAGGTGTATTGCAAATTTTTAGATATATTCCACAGTATGAGTTTTGCAAGCATCATTTAATTGGAATTGAGGAACAGAGCTGTATTATTGTAAGTTCTAAAATATGTATAAAATATAGTGAACTTTTGTAACAGTGATGTCAAATATTAACATTTCAAAAAAATTTGAGTCAAGATTGTAACATACACATCACTAAAATTCAATAAAATGGAAGACTAGTTTCAACAGCCATCGCTCCTATCGTCAGTTCCTGGTCGACTGCCGGCCTTGCTGTTTGTGGTAGATCGATTCATCTCTGGTGGAGGTTTAATGAACTTTTGTATTAGTACATCACTTGGTGGGATTTGAAATTAAAAACTTTCTCCTTATTTTCTTCCAAATATAGATGCTTTCCCAGACTGTAAATTCAGTTTTTCCTTTAATATTTTTAAGTAATTTGGGGTTTTTATTAATGTTATGTTGTTCTTTCCAAAAGTGCCAAGCTACTGCTGATTTTTCTTCTTGTTTTTGGTTTATATTCCTAATGTGTTCTTTAGCTCTTGTTTTTATGTTTCTTTTGGTCTTTCCAGTATAAACTTTATCACAATCATTGCAGTTCATCTGATATATTCCTGATTTATCTTCTTCTTGTAGGTCATCTTCTATTTGTTTTGAGTTAAGGATATTTTTAATGGAATAATTATTTTTTGGAGCCAAAACAATGTTGTATCTTTTAAAAATCTTTTGAAATTTATGAAAGGCTGATGGTGGTATGTGAATTTTTTGTATGTTCTGTTTTTTTCTTTGATAGGAATAAGTGTAGTGGTGTCTTTAATTTTCTTTTTATTATTGCTCTGTCTATTTACTTGTGCACAACTTCTTGTATGAAGCCATTTTCTATAGCTATATCCATTATATTATTCATTTCCAGTGCATATTCCTCCTTGTTCATTGGAACATTAACCAGTCTGTATGTAAGACTTTAAAACTGCATGTTTGTGGGGAACTGGATTAAAACTGTTATATTTAATGTAATTATCTGTGTGTGTAGGTTTTCTGTATATGCCAAAATTTAGGTGATATTCTTTTTTAATTACCTTAATATCCAAGAAAGGTAACTGTTTATTGCATTCTCTCTGCATAGTGAATTTAACTGTTTTTTCCTGTAAGTTTAGTAACTTTAGTGCATCATCCAAGTGTCTTTCTTGTACTATAGCAAAAATATCATGAACATGGCAGTACCAAGTCTTAAATATCCAAGGGAAACTACTTACTATTCTAATTTCTAAAGCACTCATGAAAATGTCTGCCAATATTGGTGATAGTGGGCTATCCATTGTCAGATCAAAATTTTGTTTGTAATATTTGGTATTGAATGTAAAGTAATTTTGTTCTAGACACAAGTTAGTTAATATAATGTATTCTTGAATATCCTTTGTGGTTATTCCTATCCTTTGTAACCACTTTTTTTATCAGAGAGTATAAATTCAGTGTAGAAATACTTGGAAAAAGTGCTGTAACATCAAACAAAACCAAGGTATATGTTTTTTTCTATTTTTATGTCTTTAATTTTTTGATAAGATCTAATCAGTTTTTTATACTAAGAGATTCAAATCTTGGGAAAGTAGAAAATTTGTCTTCTGTTGGGATCTCAAAGTCATAGCTTTATCCTCATATTTTTTAAAATAAAGAGGAGAAGAAGCCAGGAATATACAAAATCAACTGTTCAGAATGTAACAAAGTATATATTGGAAAAACAAAAAGAAGCATTGGAATCAGGCTGAAGGAACACTGGAGAAACATAAGGTACCATCAAATACAGAAATCAGCAGTGGCACATCACTTTTGGAGAGATAAACGTGATATAGAAATGGGAGTGAAATTATTGAAATTCGTAGATGACCCTTGAGCTGGGAATATGGGAAAAATTTATTTTCCAACTTCTATTACGTTTAAAAACTCTTTGATAGGTTATACTAGGTGGAATAAGTATAGTTGTCATTAACTAAGAAGATGATTCTCTCTACAGAGACAAATGAAAAAAATATAATACATTTTAAACCTAGAAAAAGTATAAATAAGGTTTTCCACTTTTTTCTTGGCCTTATAATTCAAATACAGAGTGATTATGGCAGGGCATATTGATAGAAATGATAGAACATAATTGATTGACATTTTTTGTTCTGTTCAATTTCTTCTTTAAATGTTTCATTTTGCCACAATTTAGCATTTCTCATTTGTATAAATTGTGATTTTTAACTGGAGTTTGTTGTTGTGATAGTGTCTGACAGTGTGGAGTTCAGAAAGTTTGAAGGCATGTCCTGTCTGACCTTGCACATGCTCCGAATTGGTTTGGTGCTACGGGGATGCACATGCTGTGGAGACTGAGCACTTGCACATTTTAAACTGGATTTTGACGATGCACATGGTTGGTCATTTAGAAGAAACAATTTTCACCTTGGTACATACACAATCATAGCAAGGTTCCTGAATGTTTAAATAAATGCAATTATTTAATTTTTATAAGATGTCTCAAAACTATTAAATAAATATTTTACTTTTATTTTGTTTTATTGAATGGTTATGTAAAAGCATGAAAAATCATATTCGTACACTGAAAGTACAAATAAAATGTATTCTGTCTGTTTGGCATTTACTTTAAGAATATATAAGTAAATGCTTAAGTGTAAAACATTTTATTTTCTTTGGTTCTTTCATTCAAAGTTCAAAGAAATGTGCTCATTGTTAGGTACTTTCATTAAACATTGGAACTTTCGCTGCAAATGCACAAAATAATTGTTTTAGGAAGTATATATCAATATTAAACTTTTAAACTATACCCATAATTCAATTGGTGCAACATAACTGTAGCTGCTTTTCAACATTCAGGGTGAAACAAAATAATACTGTGGGGAAGGAGTCATATTTCTGCTTCACCGCGAGCCATCCTTAATACTAACCGGCGCTAACATCATTCCAGTAGCTGCAAGAGGAAAGCATTGTTGCCAAATTTCTCTTTTTTCTGAAACATTTCCCTACAAATCTATGAAATATTAAAGAAAAGTCTCACCTGGGGCTGTACGGGGCATGGAGAGGACTGTCACGAGATGAGTAGATTAATTGTTTATTTGACTTCTTGGTTGGATGCCCCTTGTGCTGGGATCAGGAATGTTCACCTCAGGGAACTTCTGGAATTTTGTGACTCGTTTGAGTCAGAGGGAAGGGAAGGAAATCTACCAGGGTACACGGAAACACTTGAGTTCTTAGTTGACACCATTTATTCACACTTATTATTAGAATAATGGACTGTTCATGTAAGCTTGGAAATGTGTTGAAGATTTCAGTTGTCTCCTATATAACGCTTATTGATGTACAATCTCTGGCTGCTCTAACTTGCTATGATTCTTTTCTTACAGACTTCACGCACTTTGATTCTGATTGTCTATCCTTACATGCGCTTATTTCAATTAACTCTTACTATTCCTTCCCCTGACTCCAACCTTTAACTCCTAGCCTCGACTCCTGAATGTTAACCTCTCACTGCTCAGATGCTCACTGCCCTGTCTCTTACTGCTCTCTGTGTTCCCAAGCTTCTCTACCTTCTACATTATATTAGATGTAAAATTTATTGTATTATTAGGAACCTCCTACCGTGAAAATGAAATCTGCAAAATTTATGGAGCTCGGTTCGATTTTCTCTGCTTTACTGTTCCTTCCTTAATATCTATAATTATACAGGCTCGCTCCGATTTGTTCAATTTTGAAAGATTCCTATTGTTGCACTGGACCAATTTCCTGAAAATACTTCTCACGTTATAGTAATTCCAAGAACGGACATTCCTGCCATAAATATTTGGAAACTTTTATAATCTGACATCCCCTTCACTTTCTGCCCTTTCAGATTTACCCACAATGAAATCGCGATAGACCACGTCTCGGCCATAAATAAGAAACATCTATTTCTTTTGCAAAGTCATGTCAGCAACCTGTCGACGTGTCTGAATGTTATTGTTATGAGGGGCCATAGGCTTATGCTGCCAGCTAACGTTGACATTTGTTCATTTGTCGAAAGAATTCTTCCCTTATTGTCATTAGCACCATTATCTTACCTACTGAAATAATATATTTCTCTGCTTTTGTTAAGAAGGCAAGTTCTGTGTCTTGGTGAATGGATTTCTTTAAACCTTTGGAGAAGAGAATTACTTCTTCTCAGGACTGAAGCAACCCTTTTCCCCAGGTCAAAACTTTTCACATTCCCTAGTTTAACGAGCAGTCCCGTTTATACATTCACACAAATACACAATGACTCTTTATTAAAGATTTATCTAATGACTACAATACATTTAATACAAACTATATACACGTATCAGATCATATTTATATTAATTATTAGCATTGATTATAACCATATATGTTTAATCAAATGTGGCCTCTAATTCCGGCTACATGCCTTATTCATTGCTTTCTGGACAACCCTTCCACCTGGTAAAGTTTTTTTGAAAAATAAACTGTGTTAAAGCATTTAAAATAGACTGCTACCAAGCTGCATCAAATTCCCTTTTAATGTAATTAAAACAAATACTATCTGTAGAGGTTACAGGAATCTGGTGGATATAGTCAGATATCACAAAAATTAGATTAACTTTGATACAGCTACACAAATAAATGTTATTTACAAGTATAAGGGGTCTTCAATAAAGATTTTTTGTTTAATAGTGTTTAACGCTCGATTTTAATACTGAGGCACCACAGGCAGTGGACACTGATGATACATGAGGTGAAATGATAAATTGAGAAAGGATTTTTTTTAAAGGGAAGGAAATGTTCCAGGCCTATGTTTACGGTACCTCCCTGGCTATTGCCATTTATGAGGACTGAGTAAAAACTTGAACTTGGGAAAAAAACCTTAGTCAGGAAGGACCGTCCTGGCCAGAACTGAACTACACACTTTCTGTTCACAAGTACGTGCCTTAATAATGACCTTGGCCATTCAAGGCCGTCTTCAATAAAGATTGATCATACTTTTTTACAAAATAATTTCTTGCCTAAAATTGTTAGCTTAATGCATAATGTACATGTGGTATTAGTTTTATTGTTGTCACTTTTGGGTCCTGTCTGTGAGAAATGTGCAGCTTGAGACATTTTCAGTTTTACCTATAGCACAATAAAAGTGACACACAATGAACAATATGCTGCTCTGCAATTTGGTTTTCATCTCAATCTGTTCAACAAATCTTCAGCTGCAGCCTATGCAAGGTTACAAGTAGCCTATGGAAAAATTTAATCTTCTGTATTGCACAGCTTGAATATGGTATAAAATGTTTAAAGAGAGGAGGCAATCAAATTTAAAGGATGATGGACTCGGAGCTACAATTTGCACTCTAATGAAAGAAAACATTAACATCACTGCTGTCATTGTGAGACAGGCTGGGTTCTAAGATGGCTGATTCTGGAACAAATAAGGGAATTCAGTTGCAGGAAGATGTGGAGTTTCTTTCACAGATACTCACTGCTGGTAAAATTTGGCTACATCATTTTAATCCCTAGAGCATACAACAAAGCTCTGTTTGGGAAAGAAAAAGAAAAAAAAAAAAAGTGGTTGCTTCTACTGAAAAAATTAATTGTCTAATTTTTTGATCTTCAAGGAATGGTTTACCAGTATGTCCTACCTGTACATATACAATTGCAACTGAGCATTACTACAAAGATGTCCTGAAGACTCTGCCAGATTTGAGAAAGATCTTCAATATTTTAGGATGAGTAAAGGTATGTTGTCAAAAACTTTATCAACCTTCCCCATTGAACAGCCCAGCCCTTGTATTAATAAACAGTAGATATAACAAGTAATCCAGATGTGTTTAGTGTAATTATAAATCATTAAAACTATATAAGCATTTCTGGATAAGATGAAATGTCAACTCATGTTTAGATCATTTATTATTTTGCATTTTTTTAAATGTGTTTTGGTAATCTTGTATATGAGGAGCAATGTTTCAAAAAGCAGTTTGTCTGCAAATATAAAATTTTCAGGAATCAGAAAAAATGTACAGCAACCAAACTAAAAAGAATAAACAAAACAAAAAATGTAATTTTTGAGATCAAGACCTCAAGGCTAAGGTTAAAAAACAATCATGGTGCAATGCCCCCTCCCAAAAAAAATGCTTTGTGTATTGAACATATGGACTTATTAATGTTTGAGGACTTATTAATGTTTGAAACAACACACACCAATTTCAAATGCAAATTTTATTATTTAATATCTTAAAAACAGTTAATCTACAACATTCCCAATCCTTCTTCCTCTTCACGCAATCAAATGTAATGTTCTCGTCAACAATATGATCATTATCTTCATCAGATTCTTGTACCATCTGAACGACACATAGATAAAAATTCAGTGAATTTTCTCCAATTGTCACCAAATCTGCTTCTGTAACTTGTCTACATTATTCCTTTTGGCAGGATTAATATTGGGTATCAATATAATAGTATTTGAATCACAAACATTCTGCACTAAATGTTCTATTTTCAAAACTGATTGGAATTTTTTAGAAGGATCATCTAATCTATAAACTCCATTTTATAACATGCCTTTTCTGATTTCTTTAATATGATCTTCTTCATGCCATCTAACTTTTTAGCACATTGGATTAAATTACCTAAAATCCAGTCCAATCTTTACTCAATAAATGGATAGTGCCTACTTTTCTATAAATTCTTTCATGGTATTCTTCTGGTGTTTTTATTTCAGACATCTTTCACAACTCTTTTTCTGTGACTCAGAACATTCTATCTGGGGGCAGATATGAATGGTCCCAGACTGGAAAAATCATTGAAATGTTCTTTATCTGTGGAGGAGAATGTTTCTACTATAAAAGCCCATGACAAAGTGACTGTTCCAGTTTTGTCATCACTGAAAAATCTTACAATTGTAGTAGAGGGATCAAACTGAATTTACTGAGGAAATCAGTTAGAAAAGAAGACAATTCAACAGCCCCATGAGCACCCTGATTTTCGGTCCAGCAATAGATGTGTGGAATTTTATTTTTTGAGTGAATTATGCAAAGAGCATTGAATGAAATTTGCCATGAATAGTAAACCTCCCTTTGGAATGTTTTGGAGAAGCTGAAATTGCTAGAGATCAAATTAGAATGAGATGTTGTTCATGGGCTTCACCTTCATAATTTTATGGAAGGTTTTTGCCCTCAAATTGTGATGAAATAAGACTGCTCTTAGTTCAGCTTTTTTGTTTTCATCATTAATGGATTTCAGTAAATGGAACATTTGTGCACAATAGCTACAAGTATTTGTTGTTGGAGAGCCAAATCCCAGATTGAAATTGTTGGAAAAAATATTCTGGAAAAACCACTATTTTACTGTGAGATAATCTGGAACTATGGCATTATACATCTTGAATAATATATTAATATTGAGTTCTGAGGGTAGGTATAACCTCTCACATTTTGGCATGAGTAATGACTTTCTTGTGCTTCCAAATTTGATAGGAACCTAAATAAAGACTTTTTCTTTTCATCAAAAAGCTTATTCTTGTGATCACTTCTTCACAAAATCATACCACCCAAGGAGAAACCAAAATTAAAAGCAGACAACGCCACAATATCAAGGATACATGACCTACTCAAAATGCATAAACCAGGAAATCTCATGAGATCTACAATCAACTGTAGAAACATACCTTCCTACCAACAAGCAAGATGGCTCTCCAGAGATTTTGAAAATGTTCTAGGTTTGATAGCTTAAGTATAAGCAATTCTAAAGAACTGGTGGAGAAAATTAAAGATTTGGTTCTCAAAAAGGATGATCTTCTAGTCCCCTTTCATGTAAATTCACTCTTTCCCAGCATACCAAAATGCAAACTTCCAACATCCCTTCAGAAATGGTTGCAGTCTTTGAAACTAAGCAACGAGGAGATTGAGGAATACATCCAACTAACCAAAGTCTGCATCAGTCAGAATTTCTTCAGATTCAATGCCGAATTTCCCAAACAAGCAGCAGGTTTAGGTGTGGGGAATCCATTATCACCTTTTCTGGCTATTTATATATGAAATGCACATTATTAAATCATTTCCATACATGTTTAAAGTCTGATACAGATACATGGATGATATCTTTGTGATAATTAATAAGAAATACTTGGACAATGCCTTGAAATTGCTAAACCTACAAGATAGGGAAATAAAATTCAATTCTGAAACAGAACAAGACAACATGATTCCTTTCCTTGACTTAAAGATTAAAAGAACAGACAATAATTTGGAATTTGGAATATACAGAAAAGATTTGCAGACTGAAAATTACATAAAGGCAAGTGGCCTCAATCCCACAGCATACAAACATGCAGTTCCTAACAGCTTAGCATATAGACTCTTGAACATGTGCATGAATGAGTTTGAATATAGCAAAGAGTAATCTCACATAATACAAAGGGCAAAAATCAATGGGTATGGCCAAGAAATTGTAGACCAGAAAATCAAGAAATTCAAACAAGAGAAGAGGTTCAAACAGGTTACAACACTGTCAGCAAAAAAAGAAACTATCATTCACAAAAAATTTACTTATCATCCTTGGGCTACAAAAAAATTCCAGAAAATACTCTTGACAGTTTGGGTTTACTTTGTTCTCAGTGAAAAAATTCAGCCTTAATAATCTGCCCAACTCCAGCGATAATGATGGAATACCTGATGAGAAGAAGTATTGGAATTAGACTAAAGGAACACTGCAGAAATATCAGGCACAATCAGATAGATAAATCAGTGGTTGCACATCACTTTTGGAGAGATAAACATGATATAGAAATGAAGTTAAATTATTAAAATTCGTAGACCCTTGGAGCTGGGAATATGGGGAAAAATGTTTATAAAAAAATATGAAGATAAGGTTATAAATTCAATATTCCAACAGAAGACAAATTAATCCAAAAGTTCATAAAATGTCCATGAGAATACACCAAGTCCATTCAACCAACAACGAACCCAGCTGTTGATGCAGGCAAAGGCCTGTGAAACATGTTCTGTATAATTCAATGGTAAGTGGAGTATAAGAGTATTAAATCAAATCACTAGCAAATTAAGAATACACCAGCAGAAGGTTTTCGCATATTGAATAAGTGGCAATGCATTTTGTATTGTTGAATTCTCTAACTTTTGTACATATTATATGAAATGAGCACAGAAAACAGCATCTAAAAGAGTACAGAAAACAGCATTTCTTGAACAGACTGCAATTTGTTCCAATACACTGAATGCTAAATGCATTCTGCATCTAATATGCAAATATGAGGTCTATAATGTGACAAATCATTGTTACAAAATCACTCAAATTTCGCTAATTTTGTTCCATTTACTTGGACATGTTTCAAAGGCGATTGCCTCCATCTTCAGCTTGGTCCTACTGGCCACTTCCCAGTGTGGTATTAAGATGTCGCTCTGTGGCTTTAACGAACTTATTGATGAGGTCGCTGTTGTTTGGGAGATCAAAGCTAAACAAAAAATTTTTGTTTTTGTTTATAAATATATTTTCCATTACTGTTAATTCCATGGGTTTTTGAAGAACTTTTAATAGTTTTGGTTGATTATGGAATTCGTGGTTTTTTTTGCCAAAAGTGGTCTGCTACTGCTGATTTTTCTGTGTGTTTATATTTAATATTTTTCGTGTGTTCCTTAAAACATATGATAATATTTCTTTTTGTTTTGCCTATGTATTTCATGTCGCAGTCTTTGCAACCGATTTCATAAATGCTTCATTGCTTTCCTTCATTTTGTCTTTTGTGTTGGTGTTTAAGTGGTTTTTTAAACTGAATTTATTTACTGGGGCCAAAATGATGTTTGCCTCTCTAAAAATCTTCTGGAATTTTTGGTGTGCCCATGGGTGGAATGTGAATTTTTTATATATATGAATTCCTTTGTAGTTTTTTAGTGTGGTGATGTTCTTTATTTGTTTTTTCTTTCTGAATTTCTCTATTTTATTGTTGACAAGATCTATTGTATAGCCATTTTTCTGTGCTATATCTATGATTTTTTGGTACTCCAATTTGTATTTTGTCCTGCTTATTGGCAAGCTTGTTAATCTGAATGTGATGCTGTTGATTATGGCTAGTTTATGTTGTTTTGGATTGTGGGTGTTATTTTTTATATAATTATCTGTGTGGGTATCTGTTCTGTATATGCCAAATTTCAGTGTATTGTTATTTTTTATAATTTTTATATCCAAGAAGGGAAGAACCTTGTTGTTTTCAAATTCCATAGTGAATTTAACAGAGCTGTCTTGCAGATTGAGTATTTTTATTGCATCCTCTTTCCATTTTTCATTTACTATTGCAAAGACATCATTCACATAATGGTACCAACATTTGTATATATGTGGAAAAGCCTCAATTAATTTTATTTCCAAAAAAACTTATGTACATATCTGCCAAAAATGGCGAAAGTGGGTTTCCCATTGCTAGACCCTTCTTTTGTGTATAACTATTGCCTCTGAATGTGAAGTAGGTTTGATTTATGCAAATTCTGGTGAGGTTCACATATTTATCTATGACTTCTCCAGGTAGGTTTATTGAAGTTAGCCATTTCTTTACAATATTTATTAGATTTTCTATGGGGATGCTAGGAAACAAAGAGACCACATCATAAGAAACTAGCAAATCCCTCTTTTCTAGTTTTTCATGTCTGATTTTATCTATTAATTTTGATGAGTTCTTTACACTTTGGCGTTTGTATTTTGGTAAGGTGTTAACATTTTTAACAGGCAATTGGCTAAATTGTATGTGGGTGAATTTTTTGTGTCTACAATAGGTCTGATTGTATTACCAGGTTTATGTATTTTAGGTAAGCCATAAATTCTAGGTGTTGTAGGGTTGTCTGGTATAATATTCTTCTTTTCTTCCTCACTCAGAATTGTTATATTTGTTAATAGTTTTCTTACTGCACTGATATGGGAAACCCACTTTTGCCATTCTTGGCGGATATGTACATGAATTTTTGGGAAATAAAATTAATTGAGGCTTTTCCACATATATACAAATGTTGGTACTGTTATGTGGATGATGTCTTTGCAATAGCAAAGGAAAAATGGAAAGAGGATGCAATAAACTACTCAATCTACAAGACAGCATTGTTAAATTCACTATGGAATTAGAAAACAACAAGGTTCTTCCCTTCCTGGATATTAAAATTATAAAAAATTACAATACACTGGAATTTGGCATATACAGAAAAGATACCCACACAGATAATTATATAAAAAATAACAGCCACAATCCAAAACAACATAAACTAGCCATAATCAACAGCATCACATACAGGTTAACAAATTTGCCAATAAGCAGGACAAAATACAAATTGGAGTACCAAAAAATCATAGATATAGCACAGAAAAATGGCTATACAATAGATCTTGTCAACAAGAAAACAGAGAAATTCAGAAAGAAAAAGCAAATAAAGAACATCACCACACTAAAAAACTACAAAGGAATTCATATATATAAAAAATTCACATTCCACCCATGGGCACACCAAAAATTCCAGAAGATTTTTAGAGAGGCAAACATCATTTTGGTCCCAGTAAATAAATTCAGTTTAAAAAACCACTTAAACACCAACACAAAAGACAAAATTCCACCAGGAAAGCAATGAGGCATTTATAAAATTGGATGCAAAGACTGCAACATGAAATACATAGGCAAAACAAAAAGAAATATTATCATACGTTTTAAGGAACGCATGAGAAATGTTAAATATAAACACACAGAAAAATCAGCAGTGGCAGACCACTTTTGGCAACACCCACACACACCCCCCAAAAAAAAATTCCACAATGAACCAAAACTATTAAAAGTTCTTCAAAAACCCATGGAATTAACATTAATGGAAAATATATTTATAAACAAAAACAAAATTTTTTAGGTTAGCTTTGATCTCCCAAACAACAGTGACCTTATCAATAAGTTCGTTAAAGCCACAGAGCGACATCTTAATACCACACTGGGACCAAGCTGAAGATGGAGGCAATTGCCTTTGAAACATGTCCAAGTGGGACAAAATTAGTGAAATTTGAGTGATTTCATAACAATAATTCGTCATATTAGAATATATTTCACTGTAAAAATCCCCAATACAAAAAAACTACTTAAAAATGAGATCTATATTTTACATAGAAAGAGATGATTGAAAAAAAATGACATTATAGTACTATAGTATAAAGAAAAATGACATTATAGTACTATGTAAGGCACTAGTGGGAGTAAGAAATTGCACCAAACAGAATTTTGCCCATGGATGAACAAACTGCTTTTTGAAAAGATGCTCCTCAGAACTTTGTACAAGTAGGTCATTTTTATATTTGACCTTGTTCTAAAACAATCATTATTTTGTCTGGTGTTAAGATTAAATTCCAAAGTAAGAACCTTTCTTGACAGTGCATTTACAAAATACAGCCTGAAGGAACAAAATTCAATAACTAGTGCTGTTTCTTCTTGTAGTGACTAGTGATATTTTTAAGGAACTATCATTGTAAGCAAATAATTAAAACAAATAGAATTACAATATTTAACCCAATAAATTATAAATAAAATAATAGAAGTAATTCACCATATTGAATCTATTTGTAATTTTAATACATTTCCTAGGTTACTTGAATTGGTGGCACTTTCAGAATTACTGCTTTTTGGGGGCGAGGGTCACAGAACAGCAAACATGTCTAACAAAATATGAGTAATATTTAACCACAAACACATCCAACGAAATTCACTGTGTATATTCAAGAAAAATGCAATTTCATATTTTTATTTGTCACTTTTTTGCTGGTTCAAATTAGGAAAGAATTTTAGAGACAAATTTGCTTTTCTCACAGTAGCTAAAACCACATTTTTCAAATGCTTTATATTGCACATTTACAAGATTCATTTGCCACTGTGTGTATAAAATAAATTAATAATCCCAACATTTAACATTCATAATTAGGTACACTGGGCCACTGAAAACCTTCTTGCACTTTAAACAATGTATTTCAGCTCATACTTCTGTTATTTTGACAAAGATCTTCCTTTTGTATAGTAGTAGTTTGAAGAGGCAAGACTTCACAGAGCTTGTTTGACCTTCAAAAATTCTTTTAGGATGGCAAACACAGAATCTCTTTCTGTGTCTAGTCAGTAGACGAGAAAGTCTGGAGACTTACTATAAACTCCTCAAGAACAGCATGAATGAGCTATGTCCCTCCTGCTTCTACAACCCCTCTCATGTACCTAGAAGTTGTTTTTGTTATACTGAAGCTACTAGAGATCCTCAAATTCCATGTAAAAACTTCTTAGGAAAGCTTTATACATTTTCACATCAGTAGAAATTGGTATATTGCAATGATTATGAATTATCTAATACTTTTCTATAAGTAAAGTAAAGGAATTAAAATGTAAATTGGAGCTTGCACAGTGAAGCTAATCATATAATTGATATCATTATATGGTTTAGTTGAACTACACACTCTTAATGCTTCACTTACTTGTCATAATATATAGAACTTTAGCCTGGCTGATGATAATAAATGTTCTCGAAACCGGCTCCAAACATTATGACAAGTAAGTGAAGTATTAAGACTGTGTAGTTCAACTAAATCATACAATAATATCAATTATAAAAGTAAAGGAAGTTCCTCACTTCTTATATGAAAAAATAACCTCTTATTTCTTCATATTTAAGCATGTATTCTAAGATTCCAATATCATTTTCAAGTTAGGTGTGTACAGAAATTTATTTTCATTATGGTATGATTCACATTTCATTTTATTTCATAGTTTCTACTATGAGATAAATCACATATCATATCACTTAAACCATATATACTTTATTTTATCCAGCAAGAAAGCATATAACTGTACATTTTATGTTAATCTTATCATGATGGGCTACCTTTTCACCATAAAATTGTCAAAAAAAAAAAAAAAAAAGGTAATATAAATTTATCAAAGTAACAGCTGTGTGTGCAAGACCTAAAGGAATAAACAAGTGATATTTCAAAACATTAAGCAACAGTCTTAAAACTAACTTAACGACCTGGAGTGTGTCTGCTTTAGTTTTTGTTTAAAAAATATAAACAGTCTATCATTTTCTTTAAGAATGAAAATAAATCAGTATGCTATTTTTATGTACTTTGAGAGTTTGTTACAATAGCACTTTTAAACATAAGACTTAATTTCCAGAGTTCTCTTATAAAATATATTATTTTCCCCCTTCTCATAAGCAGTGAATAGTTGCAATAAAATAATGGTTTCACAGCCATGCTTGAGCTCTTATCTTGCAGGAAATGATACTAGAACCAACCAGTTTATATTGTTGTAGTTCATTTATAGATCTTATAACTCCTCCAGGAAATTAAAGCAATCTTCCTGCATTTAACAAACCAGTTTATAGGATTATCTGCAAACAGATAAACATCCAAAGACATTAACATTACACACTAAAAATGCTTCTAAAACAATTGTTACAAATTTGTTAATATTTTTAATGAATTTATTGCAGGATGCTACCAATACATTGTCAACATTTATTATAATTACGTGCACTAAATATGTGATTCTAAATTTGAATTCTGCATAATATACACAGTCTTAAACTGTGTAAGCAAATTGCTTGTACTGTGGCTTAAAACAATGAGAAATAAAAGTTAATTACCATTATTCTTCATTTTCTATCAGAATTTATTAAATATGTTAACAATAACTCCATTTACATATACAACTTTAGGACATGTTCAGGGGCATTGCTCCCATCATCAACTGTTGACTAACTACTTGATATGGTGGCTGGATTCTGAGGTGCTTCTATGGAGGCATCTAATGGTCCTCAATAAAAATACACATCTCCAACTGTATTTGCATTCATGTACCCCAAAGGAATGTCCTCCATTCTTGAGGTGCAATCAAATTGTGTTCATCCAATGTTCTTATCACACAACATTACCTATCCATTTTGTTTAATAAAGAAAAATTTGCTTCCATTTGTGAATATTACATTCTTTCAATATTCATAGGTAAGGCTATATACAAGGTGGTATCCACGATATTTGAGATTGGTACTGCCATCTCGACAGTAGTTGCAGTAAAGTTTTGCACCACTAGGTGGCAATACTAGTACATCTGATGAGCAAGTGTTTAAAGTTTCATGCAGTTGGGTAGATATGTTGAGATTCTATAGTACTTTTCATGATACTCTGTATGTAGAGTGTGGTGATTTTATGATGGATCCAAGATTAGAACATAGAGTGTGCATCAAATTCTGTGCATATCTGGAGAAAATGCTACGGAGACCCTTGCAATCATTCAACAAGTATTTGGGGGACAAAGCATGAGCCATACACATGTGTTTGAGTGGCATGCTCGGTTCGTGGCCGGCCGTTCAGCTATTGAAGACGATGCTCACACCGGTAGACCCGCCAGCTGCACAACGCCTGACATTGTTGCCAAAGTTCAACACCTCGTTTGTGAGAATCGACACCAAACTGTTGAAGACCTTGCTCATGAAGTGGGAATTGGTTATGGAACATGCCAACGAACTTTAACTGATAAATTGGGCATGCATCGTGTCACCGCAAAATTTGTGCCATGGATCCCGACTGCTGATCAGAAGGCGCAGTGTGTTGAAGTTTGCATGGATCTTCGTCAGGCCGTGTTCGATGACCCAACCTTCTTGTCCAGGGTCATCGCAGGCGACGAGAGCTAGATGTAGGCTTATGGCCCTGAGACAAAACAACAATCCTCCCAGTGGAAGAGCCTAAACTCACCAAGACCAAAAAAGCGGGACAAGTAAAGAGCAAAGTCAAGAGTATGCTCCTCGTTTTCTTTGATACCAAGGGAATTGCGCACAAAGAATTCGTACCACCGAATCAAACAGTGAATTTCGCGTACTACTGTGATGTTTTGAGATGGCTCCGTGAAAATGTGCGGAGACGACGGTCCGAACTTTGGCAACAAGGGAACTGGCTGTTACATCACGATAATGTGCCCTGTCATAATTTCTTGTTCACCAGGAGCTTTTTGATGAAAAACAACATGATGGTTGCCCCCCACCCACCGTACTCGCCTGATTTGGCATCCTGTGACTTCACTCTATTCCCCAAACTGAAAATAAAGTTGAATGAACATCGGTTCGATGCAATTGAGAGGATTCAAGAAGAAACTCTGTCTGTGCTAAACACCCTCAAAGAACATGACTTCCAAGATGCACTTAGAAAATGGCAGAATCGCGGGGACCGGTGTGTACATGTGGAAGGGAACTACTTCGAGAGTGATGGCAATCATTAGTAAGTTTTTGACCAGATGGCAGCACCAGTCCCAAATATTCTGGATATCACCTCGTAATATACTACAGGCAAACAGGCTATATAATACATTATAGGCTGTTTACCCAGATACTCAAAACATTGTGTGAAGTCTGAAATTCTTTATGCAAATGCATTAGCTACCTATTAAAACTACCTTAGGGACATTTAATTTCAGATATTTTTTAACCTTCCTTACTATTGATCTGACGTTGGTCAGATCGACAGGGATTGAGGAGCATTTGGAAGAAGAAAACCCTGAAACAACAGAACAAGGGAGAAATGGGCCCAAGAAAGAAGAACCTGGGATAAATCAATATACAAGTGGATAAATCCAAGTTAAAGACAATGGAGAACAAGGAAGCAGTGGTACAAAGAAGCAAGCAGGTGGAGAAAAACAAAGATGCAAAAAGTGCAATTATGTTTCATGATTTGATTATAAAAATGTAGTGCTAAATAGAGCAGATGTGAAAGTAAAGGTGCTAAGAAGAATGAGGGCAGAACATCTCCCAAATTTCCTTTGCAGGGAAAGGAACAAAATTGAGGTGAAAACAATAGTGTTGCACATGGGTACAAATGATAGAAAAAATCACAGGAACCAAATGAGGTTATGGCCAAGGTGTAATATTGTGATAAGAAGTGAAAAGGAGCAGGCATTACCCAAGTGCAACAATTGTTGTAAATAGTGTAATGATAAGAAGATATGTAAGTCAGAACTATATAAAAGAGCTAATGATGAAATAGAATGGGCATGTAATGCCCAGCATGCAGTTTATGTAGATACAAATAAATTCCCAATTGTTAGTTGCTTGGGTAGGGATGGACTCCATCTAAATAGGAAGGGTTCATTACTCTTAGGGCAGTTGATAAATAAAGTAATAAATATATGCATGGAGCAGAAAAACTAAAAATGAATTCAGAGGGTGGTAAAAAAACAGCAGCAAATAAAAAAAGTAGCTGATGAAACAAAGTGATAGCTTAAGTACTTTGAGAGAAAACCAAATTGAGTCAGCTAAAAACAGGGGAAAACTCATTTCTAAGGGGTAGGGCTGCAGGGGAATTAAGTTTCTTTCATCAGAATGTTCAGTCTATAAGTAACAAATGGGTATTAATACAGATAAATGTAAAGGAACTAGAACCAAATGTAATGATATTTACAGAACATAGTTTGAAAAAGGAAGAAATAGTAACAAACAACTATCAGGATTATACTCTAGAAATGTACAGGCAAGAACATGTTAGTGTGGGTATATATAGAAAATGAACTGAATTTCAGAGAAATCGATTGTAGTGAATTTACAGTAGAAATCTTGCAGCAGTAGAAATTAAACTTAAAAGCAAAAAATATAATACTATTGGTGTGTATAGAGCTCCATCTGTAGGTAAAAACATATTTTTTGATAAGGTAGAAAAATTGTTAAACTCAGTAAAAGAAAACAAGATAAACATTTTAATTGCAGATTTAAATATCAACTTATTAACTGATAATGCAGCAAAACGCATGTTAATGAGAATACTAGATAGGCATAACTTAAAATTAGGTTTAGAAGAACCAACTAGAGTCACAATGCAATCTAGAATTGTATAGACAATGTTTGATAAACTTAGAGGAAACCAAATGGAAAGCAACATGATAAAAGCAGGAATAGGGGACCATTTTGGACAGGGCATAAAAGTAAATGTAAATGAAATTGTAATTCTAAGTATATTTGAATATAAAAGGAAATAAATTGTGAAAATTTAAAAAAATTAAGAAGCTTTCTGCAGTAGCAAAAGCTGAAAAGAGGTTTATGTAGCAGAAACTGTAAACAAAAAGTATAATAGCTATTTGTACTTATGCAGCTGTTGACAATGGAGTGGTAATATATCCTAAACTTAGGCATTCATTTTTTATGTAAATAAATGGAGTTCAGTGTCAAAAATGAATACCGAGGTTTAGGATATAATCACTTTATCAAAATTTTACAAAAAGAAATGAATGTTATACCTGAAAAAAATGTGAAGTAAAAAATAGTAAAGATGCCATATCTACACAGTGAATGATAAAGGGAATAAAGATCTCATGGAAAAGAATTAAATTTCTGAATTCAATAAAACATCCTAACATGAATGATCAGTTTGTGTAGTATATAACAAATTATAACGATATTTTTAGAAAGGTAATAGAAAATGCAAAAATGAAATATAATAAAAGAACTTATACGGAAAGCTGATAATAAAACAAAAACAATATGGAGTGTTGTAAATATAATCCATAAGGAAGGGGGGGAAAAAATATTGAAAATATAGCGATACATAACAATGATAATGAAATAAAAGACCTACGAAATCTCTGGAATGTTCAATGAGCATTATGCAAATGCAAGGAATCTTACCAGATTCACTAAAAAACTTATTGTCAGATCAACATTTACACCAAAATGAAATAAGAAAGAGATACAAAGTTATACACCAATGACCTGGTGTTCTGTCTTCTCAAAACTAATGGAAGGAATTTAAAACAACTGCAAAATTATGTAAAGTATTATATAAAAATGGCAATATAGTTTTCAAAAGATTAAATCTAGAATAAAAGCCATACAAAAGGCAAATAATATTTTAATAAAAGCTCTAAATGACTGGGAATTTGTGATTGCTATTTACATAGATTTATCAAAAGTATACAACTGTATATAAAAACATTGATTATCAAGTAAGAAAAATGAAGAATTTGTGGCCTGGCTTAAATATTGGTAATTGACATACTTAGAAAACAGAAAACAATGTGTAGAAATAAATCATTTTTTTTTGATTGATTTATTTATGGACGCTCTTTAACATCTCAGGTCATCAGCGTTCCATTCAACTCAGGGCATGAAACGGCTGACAAATTTTGCTCAGAGGCCTCTCTTTCAGGCTTGAGGTTCTTTTTCGTGCCGTAAATGTATGACACGGGATCCACGGCTTTACTTCCCTTCTGAAGGAAGCCATACTTAGGATTTTTACGCCCGAAAAAAATCCATCGATCCTGACCGGGTTCGAACCCGCATTCTTGGGTGTAGGAAGCAAATATGGTAACCACTACACCACCAGGACCGACAGAAATAAATCATCTAAATGCAAATGGTGCGATAAAAAAAAAAATCAGATTTCAAAACTGTACACCAAGAGTTTCGCAAGACTCAAAAATAGTACCCTTCCTGTTCTTAATATACATAAATGAAACATTTGAACTAATAGAATCAAAGGGTGACATAGCAAATGGGTACATTGATGACATGACAGTCATAATTAGGAGCAAGACAACTAAAGATGTAGAAGATGTAGATGAAGCAAACTCAATTTTAAAAACCATAAAGGAATATTGCTCCAACCTAGATATGGTAATAAATATAAAAAAGACAGCATGTATAAATTTTGAATTAATGAATCCCAACTCAAATAACATAAAATTAACAATAGAAAGTAAAAATATAGGTAAAATAGATAGTACAAACTTTCTAGGAATGATTAATGACATAAATTTAAACTGGAAATCTCATATAGCACACATTACCAAAAAAATAAATAAATGCATATATGTAATGAGACAAATCAGTAAGACAATGGATAACAAAACTATAACACAGGTTTATTATGCACTTATATACCCACACATTAGCTATGGCTGCATCACACAAAGAGAAATGGAAAAAGTTTTAAAATTGCATTTTAAAAATGCCATTAGAAAAATAGATAAGATAAACAATAGACAAACATGTAAAAGCTTGTTTAAAATTTTAAGAACTATCGAAATTACACAAATTCGACAATTCTAATTGGAACTAAACACAGTGAAAAAAAAAAAAAATAGCGTGAAACATAAGAGTGTTTAGACGACAAGTAGTTCATTATATACATGTAAAAGCTTGTTTAAGAACTTAAATATTTTAACTGGTCCATGCATAGTATATACCTAGGGCCAAAAATGTACACAAACTTTCACAGTAGATATCTATTTAATATATTTCCAAGTTGGACCTGAAAAACAACAGCAATGTGTAGTATGATGTGTAAACAGATGTGCTTCATATGCATTATGATAGCATTGCTACATGACAGGTAAATCAACAATGAACAAATGAAGCCAAGATTATCGTAAATCAACAAACGAAGCCAAAATTATTGTGTGATGTTCTGTAAACAGATGTGACTCACATTACATTATGCTAGCATTGCTACAACAAAATGGAGCCAAGATTATCATCTGAACAGTGGAAAACAATTTTGAAGTTGTATTGGAAAACTGAGAATGTTGTTGAAGTTCAAAGGCAATGGAGACATGTGTACAGAACAGAACTGCCAATGCGAGTAACAATTGCATGCATTGGAGACAAAATTGAGACTTGTGGTATCATATGTGATGTTTACAAGGGCAGATCTAAGAAACATCGCATGGCAACAAGCTCCGCATCCTCGGCTATGGTTTTGGAATGTTTTGAGCACTCATTCAAGAAATCTACAAAGCAATGTGCATGTGAGACTGGGATTAGCAGAACCAGCGTATGTTGCATTATTAAAACAGCAAAGTTGAAAGTTTTCATCCCAAGACTTTTGCATGCATTAAATGAAGATAACTCTGAAATGGCATATGCTGCAATTGCTGAGGGCACTTTCGCAGGTGTTGCTCAATCAGTAGTTCAAAGTACTCAGAAGTGTATCGACATCGATGGTGGGCATTAGGAGCAACTGTTGTAACTATAAAAGTCTAAGATGATTAGTGCTCATCATTTTCTGTTTGTGTGAATTCAGTTTTGTTATGTTAACACAGTTTTTCATCTGCTTGAAGTGTGTATACACTTTTTTGGTACCCTATATATATATATGAAAGTATAAAAACTATTGTACATAAAAGACATAAAAAATTGCAATTTATATTCTTATGGACTACTTCAGAACAACACTAAGCGAGATTAATTAAAATGTAAATTGAAAGATGTTGAATAATCATTCAAAAGAAAATGTAGGAAGTAGGCAGTTCTATAAACTACCAAATGAAATCAAGAACATAAACCAAACAACAGAAATGATAAAAACCATAAAAATATTTAACTCAAAATGCATTATATAGTATTGAAGAATTTAAATATGGAAAAGTATGTGAAACTTTGTATATAATGTAAATATGTTTTACTGATGTGTCCTTTAAAATGTACTTAAAAGAATGAAAATAAATTGAATTGAATTGAACTATCTGGCATTTTTTTCTTTCAGTTAGTATTGTAGGGAACCCATTCCTTGATGAATTTTATATGCTTTTGGTTTATTAAACTTTAAATAAATAAATATAGTGTTAAGAATGAATGAATAGTGTTTAACGCCCGTTTTTGCTACAGAGGCACCACAGGCGATGGACACTGATGATACATGAGATGAAATGATATATTGGGAAAGGATTTTATGGAAGGAATTGTTCCAGGCCTAAGTTTAGGGTACCTCCCCTGCATTTGCCATTTATGAGGACTGAGGAAAACCTGGAAAAAACCTAGTCAAGAAGGATGGTCCTGGCGGTATTCGAACCCAGACCTCCCGCTCACGAGTACGAGACTTAATGATCTCCTCGGCTACCCGTGGCGGTTTATATAGTGTTAAGGCTATCAAGTGTGTTGCTTATTTGTTTGATACAAATAGGCTGCAATAACCTTTCTTCTATAGTGGTTTCATTTGTTCTATGTTTCATATTTATTGCTATGCCCTGTTGCAAAGTGGAATATTAACTGACAACTGTTAACAGATATCAAAGCAGTTTTGCCAGATTGCTTATAAAAATGCAGTCACCAGATGAATAAGTGCCACAGTATTAGAAGTTCTGATCTGAATCAAACTTTTATGTAAAGTATGATGCAAACTGAATATTTAAAAGTACTTACTATATCTATGTTATACTATTTTTAGCAGCTTGTTTCAACATTGTAAATATAGTTAGACGAATACTTTCTGGAGTCATTGTATTTACAAAGGATGTAGGGCCATAGACAGCCAATATTCATTAGCAGTATACCCCAAAAGAAGAAATATGGAATAGCACCAAAAGAAGATAAATAAAATAGTAACAACATTGAAGAATTAAACAGAAATTATTAACAATGAAGTAATATATAATTTAACAGCTGGACTCCAATTGATGATTTTTTTTTTTTGAATGGTGTGTAATGCCAGTTTTCACTACTGAGACACCACAAGCGGTTCAGTTGATGATAAGAGCCAGTGCTTTTGAAATATGTTTTGCATTTTAACAAGTAAGTGAGGTATAATTAAGTTTCTGTGTCCACTGCTAAAATCAAATATTAACATTACTTACCTTTTCCCTAACTGGGTCCTGCAAACTGCATGTCTTTATGGCAGGCCATGAAATTCTGCAAGCTTGTATACATGTTCTGCCAATTAGCATAATGTTGCATCTGTTATTCACAGAGAATGAAAGAAAATTATATTAAATGAAATTTGCAACTGAAAGACAATCTTAGACAAACAAGTTGAATATGTATCTATTTTAAATTTAAATAATAGGCATTTTCATCTGAAATATAGTATAATATAACAAATTATTTATGAGGAATTCATTCAAATTTCACCAGTTTTGTTCCAGTTACTTAGACATGTTTTCAAGGTTGTTGCCTTCATCATCAGCATGGTTCCACTATCAGCTTCCCAGCATGGCATTAAGGTGTCACCTTGTGGATTTTATGAATTTTGTGAAGGTACTTTTTTTTTTGAAAAATCAGAATTAACTAAATTTTTCTTTGTTTTTTTTATGAATATATTTTCCCACACAGATTAATTCTAGGGTTTTTGAAGAGCTTATAAGTGTTTAGGTTCATTTTGGAATTCGTGATTTTTTTGCCAGAAATGGTATGCTACTGCTGACTTTTCTTTGTACTTGTATTTTACATTTCTCATATGTTCCTTATACTGTAGTATAATGTTCCTTTTTGTTTTACCTATATATTTTATACTGCAGTCTTTGCAACTGATTTCGTAAATGCCTGAATATTTTCCTGACAGAATTTTGTCTTTTGTGTTAGCTATTAGCAGTTTTTTTAAACTGCATTTATTCATTAGAGTCAAATAATGTTGGTATCTTTAAAACTCTTCTGGAATTTTTGGTGTGTCCTTGGATGAAATGTAAATTTCTTAAATATAAGATCTCTTTTGTAGCCTTTCAGTGTGATGATGTTTTTTATTTGTTTTTCTTTTTTGAATTTTTCTATTTTCTTCTTGGCCAGATCTGTTTTGTATTAATTTTTCTGTGCTATATCTATGATTTTTTAGTACTCCGATTCGTATTGTCTTGCTTATTGATGGGTTTGTTAATCTGAATGCGAGGCTATTGATTATTGCGAGTTTATATTGTTCTGGATTGTGGCTGTTGTTTTGCTGTTTTATATGTAATTATCTGTATGAGTATCTTTTCTGAATATGCCAAATTCCAGTATATTGTTATTGTTTATAATTTTTATATCCAGGAAGGGAAGAAACTTTTTCTTTTCCATTTCCATTGTGAATTTAATGGTGCTGTCTTGTAGGTTTTAATTGCATCCTGTTTCTTTTCTTCATTTATTTTTGCAAAGACATTGTCAACATGGTACCAACATGTATATATGAGGGAAAGTCCCCATTAATTTTATTTCCGAGAAACTCATGTACACATCTGCTAAGAATGGTGAGAGTGGATTTCCCATTGCTAAACCCTTCTTTTGTGTGTGTCTATATATATATATAGCCTCAGAATGTGAAGTAGGTTTGATTGATGCACATTTTGGTGAGGTTCAGATATTGTTATATAGTTCATAGATATAATACAGAAAAATGGCTCCACAATAGATCTGGTCAAGAAGAAAATAGAAAAATTCAAAAAACAAATAAAAGACAACACCACACTGAAAGGCTACAAAGGAGATCATATATATTAAGAAATTTACATTCCATCCCTGGACACACCAAAAATTCCAGAAGATTTTTAAAAATGAACATTATGTTGGCTCCATTGATCAAATGCAGTTTAAAAAACTTCCTAATAACCAACATGAAAGTCAAAATTTTGCCAGGAAAACAAATGGGCATTTATGAAATCAGTTTCAAAGACTGCAATATGAAATATATAGGTAAAACAAAAATTAACATTACACTACTGTTTAAGGAACACATGAGAAATGTAAAATGTAAACACATGGCAAAATCAGATTTAGTTGAACTACACATTCTTAATACTTACTTGTAAGTAAGTGAAGCATTAACAGTGTGTAGTTCAACTAAATCATACAATAATATTAATTAAGGAAAATTTAGTTAATTTTGATCTTCCAAACTACAATAGCCTCATCACAAAGTTCATAAAATCCACAGAGTGACACCTTAATGTCACGCTGGGAAACTGACAGTGGAACTGTGCTGATGATGAAGGCAACAGCCTTTGAAACATATCCAAGTAAGTGGAACAAAACTAATGAAATTTCAGTAAATCTTATAAATGATTTGTATATTATGTATTTATTTATTACTGAAAGAATTAATGACGCTGCTTTAACAGCATTGCTTCTAAGATGCTCTATACAGAAAGAGGGGGAAAGGAAATTTGAAATATTTTAGTAAAATTAAGTCACTAATTTTTGTGTGCAGGACTACCAAACCTAGCACTTTTTAAAAATAGTTAGTACCACAACATGTTTTATACAACTGACAAAAATGGATGTTCTCACCATTTAATTTGGTAGTATATTGTCAAAAACATTCCATTTGCTTTGGTTGCCACTGTTTCAGATATGAGTACAAATAAAGTGTTCACTTACTTTTTCACGCAGCCATTTGGACAATCCTGCAGTGAACTCTTTTCTCTGGTTGAAGCGAGCGTCAATCATAATAATGGCACCCCAATCATTACGATGCCTGATGCATCTTCCTAATGCCTGATTTAAGGCCCTAGAGATAAAATACAAGCTATGCTATAATTTACACAAAATAATTTTTTTTTCTTTTATACTAATACTGTTTGCTGGTTTATTAAAATACTTTTTTAAATATTTTTGCTCTATTATTCAGTAACATATTAATTTAAAAAATGCAAAACTTGTGTATTAGCAACTGGAATGTCTATGAGGTTAATGATAGTGGTTAGACAATTCATGCATTACTAAGATGACTAGGTTCAACCCTAACAGAGAAATATGGAATGTGTAGCAAACAAAGTGGCACTGGAATAGGTTTCCTTTGGGTACTCTGCTTTTCCCTACCATTTGTTTCCACAAATGCTCCATCTTCACTTAGCTTTCTGTTTGGTACATTTCTAATATGCCAGTCCTAAACCATAAGCAGCAGTATACCTAACATTGAAACTGTTAATGGAATATGAGGTGGCTTGTTTGAATCTCTACAGAATATATAAAATAAATTCCTTAAAAAAATTCAGTACTGAATGGCAATTTTTTTAAAGGAAAAAGAGGGCATGGGGAGGAAAATGTTAAGACATTAGGCTGGGAATAATTAAGAAAACAGATATAAAAGAGCTAGAGCAATAGCAATGTTTAAAGCATATAAAGAAAAATAAAGCTGGGTGAGTATTAGATACCATTTAGAAAAGGTATCTTATTATAATAGCAATGAGCATGGCTTCAAAATTATATGTAGTCAACAACAAATTTCTTAAATGACAATAAACAATTGAAATAAATACATGCAATGATCTCTGAGGGCTATACTTCTCTGAGGTAATTTTAGAAATATCTTAAAAATTTGTGTGTGACAACAATGAGTGCTGTGTTTTTTAATTTAATATTAAGTCATGCAATTATTTATTTATTTTAAAATGCCTTTGATTTTTATATTTTCTACTATTATAGAAAAAATGTATTTTTATTAATTATAATTTTACTGTAGTACTGTAAATTATCCTGTAGGCTCTTTCTGCAAACAGTTACCTAGTCTAGGCCCAATTATAGTGAATAAATCAATACAATACAATGCTATACATTCAATGCAATGCATTACAATTTCTAAATGTTAACAATTTTGAGACAACAAATAGTATTAAAAAATGTTAACACTTGGAATAAACCAAAACTCCATTTATGGCTAGGCGTCACTTTAAGTGTTTCAGTTAGGAATACACAAAAGCTATAAATAAGAAAGAAGGGAGTAAAAAGTAAAGCATTTGAATGTACAAATAAAATCTGCAGAAACTATAATACTAAATAAATGAACCATTAACTTTCATATGAAATGCAATCCTGCAGCAAATGAATGGTGCAATCTGACAACCTATAGGAATATAGTTATGAGCATTCATTGGATAAAACCTTTAGGGTATATGAACATCACAAAGCCATACCTGTAAGCCTGTGTTTCATACCATTCCTTTCCCGATTTCAGACCATGTTGCACATTGTCATCGTTATATTTGCGTTTTTCTTTGATAGTTACATCCATCAAACTTGGGAATGGAATACCAATCTGAAAGTTTACAAAAAGAGATTAAAATGCAATTATGCCCCCCCCCCCCAATACAAACAGACATCTAATTACTAATTTCACTCATCTCTAAATTAATTATTTAACTAACAGCACAGTAGTTTACATCGGACGTGAGAACTGTCAATAAGGGTCATGACCCATTGATTTAAAGTGGAAAACTAATCCTAAACCACTATGCCAATTATTGAACCACACCCAGCAGGAGAGATTGCACATGTCTACAAGGTTCATTTGAAAAATGCATTACTTTGCATTAATTGTGCAAATATCATTAAATGATATTACTGTTGACAATCATCCTTCTTGCAAAAGCTGGTTGGTTGGTTGGTTGGTTGCTAGTGGCCATTCGGGATGCTGATGTTTATAATTTTTTCCCTAGCTTCCCAATAAAGAGTTTCCAAATTATTTTTCATTTGTTTGTTGCTATCAAGTTAGCTGCATTTTAGTAGATGTTCTTTGTTTAAGATGGTATTCACATCCTCACATAATGGGCAGTGGCTGTTCTTCAGTAATTTCATCCTGAAGAGATGTTCTGACAGGCAATCATGCCAAACAATTAAGCGATATTGGGGAACTACAATTTTTCTTGGTTTGAATAGAAGATGTTTGAAAGTATTTAGATCTTCATATGGGTTTCCTTTATGTTTTTGTTGGATATTTAGTTTTTCTTGCTCAGTCATTAATCTTTTTTGAGTTTCATTTTAGAGGGAAGTTTTAATTCAAAATGTGGTTTTAA
The DNA here is from genome assembly GCA_030762175.1 of Metallyticus violacea. Lineage (NCBI taxonomy): Eukaryota > Metazoa > Arthropoda > Insecta > Mantodea > Metallyticidae > Metallyticus > Metallyticus violacea. Next base: position 39,983,487 of record CM060839.1, read on the forward strand.
TTTTATGGTGGCAACTTTTTTGCTAAAGTATCAGCAATCTTATTCCCCTTTAATCACACATGGCTCAGGATCCATTGCAAAACCATTTCTGTATTTCAGATCTGGATTGTATTATATAATTTTCTTATTTCATTTATAGTGTAGGTTGATGGTAACTGTAATTTATTATACCTTGTAGTGCTGCTTTTGAGTTACTTAAGATAATACTTCTTTTATTTACTTTAGGTCTATAAAATACATTTTTTAAAGCTACTCTAATGGTCATTATTTTGTCATCAAAACTGTTAGCATACTGTCCCAAAGGTGTATATTGAGAAAATTCTTCACAGTATATTCCAAAGCCTGCTTCTCTATTTTTAAGAGATCCATCTGTATATACTTTACACCATGTATTAGTCAGATAATAGTGGTTTAGTGTACTAAGTGCTGTCAACCTTAATACCTCATGTAGATTGTTCTTCTTGGAGACTATTTTTATCCAGATTTAATTTCATACTGATATCTATATATTATAAAGGATCAGTTGATATTGGCAGGTTTAGTTCTTATTTTTAAAATTTTGTCTAAATCTTTTTTCTGTACATAATTTCAGGAGGTCTGTTTTTTAATCATTGTGCTGTTAGGAATATGAAACCATTTATTTCTGTGTTAATTACTTTTTAATTTCTGTCCCAGCATGGCCTTTTAATATCTAACTTTGTTTTAATTGGCAAGTTGTTAGTTATGCTCTGTATTGCAGCAATTGGTGTTGTGTTTATGGTTCCCGTTATTATTCTTAAGGACCTAGATTGTGTTGTATCCAATTTAGTTTAAAGTTGGTTGTTTATTGTGAATATTATTTCACTTCCATAAAGCAAATTGGACTTTATGTATTTATTGTATGTATAATTAAGGCCACCTATGAATTCTGCCCATTTGACACTGCTAGTCTTCTTAATGTGTTGTTCTTCTTATTAACTTTCTTAGTTATATCACTGATCTGTTCAGAAAAGAAAAGTTTTTTGTCAAGTGTTATTTCAAGATATTTAGTGTGTTCTTTCTCTTGTAGTAGTTCATTATTGATTTTAAGTTGTAAATCATCTGTAGTGTGTTGAAGACTAAAAAGCTGGAAAACAGCCTTTTTAATACTTAAATGTAAATTGGAACTTGCACAGTGAAGCTAATCATATTAATTGATATCATTGTATGATTCAGTTGAGCTACACACTCTTAAAGCTTCACTTACTTTTCATAAATGTATGGAACCAGTTTCGAGAACATTTAGTTCCAATCTTCAGCCAGGCTAAAGTTCAACTGTCGGATCATTCATTGAGCTGCGGGAATGTATATTCTGCTCTGGTGGTGGTGTGATAAACTTGTAGTTTATTGAATCTGTCGTCTTGACACTCTTCATGCTTCACTAACCTTAAAAATATACAGATGAGCACATGAGCTTCACTGTGTTAGTTCCAAATGAAAACTTTTTTTAAAGATTTACAATTTTAAAAAAATTTTGGTTGCAGTTTATGTTTTCATCCCCGGCAATGTCGAAGTTCATTATGCTGTCTTTGTATTTGCACATGTAGATTTTCTCCCAGGTTGCTAATTCCGTAGGTCCTTGTACTGATTTTAATAATTTCGCTTTATTTATTATGTCGTGATTTTGTGTCCAAAAATGATATGCTATTGCTGATTTCTCTATTTGCTTGTACTTTATGTTCCTGAAATGTTCCTTTAACCATGTGCCTATGGAACATTTCAGGAACATAAAGTACAAGCAAATAGAGAAATCAGCAGTAGCATATAATTTTTGGATGCAAAATAACGACATAATAAATAAAGCAAAATTATTAAAATCAGTACAAGGACCTACGGAATTAGCAACCTGGGAGAAAATCTACATCTGCAAATACAAAGACAGCATAACGAACTTCAGCATTGCTGGGGATGAAAACATAAACTACAAGTTTATCACACCGCCACCAGAGCAGAATATACATTCCCACAGCTCAACGAATGATCCGACAGTTGAACTTTAGCCTGGCTGAAGATGGGAACTAAATGTTCTCGAAACCGGTTCCATACATTTATGAACAGTAAGTGAAGCTTTAAGAGTGTGTAGCCTTTTTAATGTTTTATTTCCATATTCTTGTAAAAGTCTATGGCAAAATTTTAACTGGGTGCAATGTATAATTAACACCTGATAGCATCTGACAATGGCTATTGATGAAATGTGGATTAGAGACTTTGACACAAGAATGTTTGATCTTAATGTCGAATCTATGTTTCAACAAGTTTACAATGTCCTTGCATTTCTGCTTCTGTTCAGTAGTCAAGAAGTGATGGGCTCATCGTGCACAAAGCTATCTCCTCTGTAAATAATTTGCCAAAATATACAGTAATGATAGTGGAATTCCTGTAGCTTCTGAAAATTTCTCTCATATTACATAATGATCTACATGAAGAGCATTCATCACAAGTTTCACACTTCATCTGTTCATCTGTTGATGTCTTCGGCCTTCCTGGAGCTTGGTCATTGTATATGCTGATGTGTCCAACATGAAAATGAATAGCACAGATAGAAAGTATATTACAGTCTACTGTGAACTCATCACAAACTTCATTCTAAGCACTGTGAATTTATGTGGAGTTTTTACCAGGTAAAGTTTTTATCTTAATGTACAATCTCTCATCTTTAACAGTCTCAGAATATACTATGGACAAAATCAATGTATATGCTTTCTCAAGCCTTCAACTGTAACTGATATAATTTTCACTAGTGGTGCACAATACAATCTGCAGTACTGCCAACTATGTATTATTTCTAAAATAACTCTCATATATGATAACAAAAATAAGAAACTTAGGATATTTCATTTGCACTGCTATACATAAATGAAATCGACCATGTAGGAAATCTTAACTGCTGGATATTTTTTGCTAATGTGAACGAAACACTGCAGTAAAGATTTTAATCTCTTTAGATGTTACTAAAGAGTGATAAAAATGTTTTATAGAGTGCAGTATGCAACTGCATTCAGTAGCTATAACTCAAATAATTTTTTTGCTTTTCCTAGTTACTCTATTTGAGAGAAATTGCATGTTAGGATAGTGTTTGTTCCTTTCCCCAATTTAATATTTGTTGTTGAATAACAAATCAATTTAAGAACATATGGTTATTGTTTGTCATAAAATGATTTTAGCATCCATTAAATTCCTCGATTTACTGCATCTGTGCATAAAATTTTTCCTTGAAATGGAAATTGTCTTATGGTAGTGTTCTGAACCATTTTAACATAGTTATCAGTCTCTAACTTGCACTTTTTCTGAAATTAACACATTTTCCCATATTATTTTACTTCCTTCTATATACCTAGTCCCTTGTTTTAACAGTGCTCTTTAATGCTATTCTGCTACCCTCTTTTTATGCATTGTTTCTTATTTTATAATTGCAATTTGTATCTTGCAGTGTATGAATACTTTTTCTATTACTTAAAATCAATATAAATTCCACTGGAAATATGTAAATTGATATTGTTCTTTTTGAATTATTATTATAAATTGTATTATTTATAACCAATAATACTGGTGGAAACTTTGCCAGTATCATTTCATTACTTTAATACTGGTTTACATAATTATGTAAAATAAAATAATAATTTAAAGCATATTGTAAAATTTCTTGTTGCATGCATTCCTCCTGTTATGTCGAATACCTACATGTTTATACAAGGAAAGTTAGGCAGAAAGACCTTGAAGAGGATTAAAGGGAAAGTGCAGAAATTTTGTTATATCTTAATTTTAAGATTATTTTGAGGACAATGAACAAAACAACAAATTGATTTTATATATTGAACTAGATATTAAACAAATGACTTGCCAATTGCATAACAATGGGCAACAATTTTACTTAATTAAATTCTTTAATTTGAGAAAAATATTACAAATTATTATCCAATAACTCAGCATTTGAAAGTCAGTTAAATTGTCATTTACATAGATTTTATATTTAAAACAGATGTGTGAATAAAATAAAATCTTACTGTGATCACAGCTCGAGCATTGTTATCTGCAAAGTCTAATCCTTCACTAACTTTTCCTCTCATGATGGCAAAGAGGATGGGACCCTTACCAAGACCCTGTTCACTGAGCTTAACACTGGAGTAAAAAGACTGAATTGTAGTCTCAAATTCTTCGCTGCCCCTTGTTTCGCATAATACATCTTTCAAATCACTCAGTGCTTCCCATATTCCTGAAGTTAACCAGCTAGAAGCAAGAAACATATACATAACTTATAATTATGTAATTATATTTAAGAAGATACATTTATTTTAAACAAACTGTTTTCATAAACTAAAATCCCCTTAAGAAAGACCAGTAAGCTCTACAAAATAAATCAATATACTTTAGTGCAGTAATTGGTTCACTCAAATAAGCACTGTAATTGGACATTAAGTAAATATGGCATTTAAATATGGTGGTGAATCTCAAACATATATCTAAAAAAATTATTGTGAATCAATAGTGCTTAAGTGACTTAATACCAAGTTTTATTTATTACCCCACAATGTAAATGGATGGAAGCATGCACACAAGTATTAGATATTATTGTTGAGGGTTTATGATTTATATTATCAGTATCTAAGACCTTTTATGTCTCAGCTAACCAAATGAACATCAATGAAATCAGAGCAAAGAACAATTAAGCAGCAAAACTTTTTGCAACTTTGAAATATTGATAATTGATAAGTTATCATGTTAGCAAAATAGTCATTACTGTTATCTATTTCTAAAAATCAGCTGTTCTTCAAACAGCACATGATCCAAAGTTTGTGTTAAGTGCCTGTTAGTGCAAAAAAAGAAATGTTCCAGAAGAGACAGATAGTAAATGAACCTCAATATAATTACAGAGTTTGAAGTAATGGAACAAGAAACTGAATGGATGATTCCATCAGGACCAGTAATTGTTCAAAAAGCTGAAATTACAAAGGCACAATAGTTGTATTGTTCAGTGGTAAAATGATCACTAAATTGATCTAATGATCTGGCTTAGTAGGATACCTAGTTTGAAATACAAAGTGTACGCAATATACATACACTGCAGGAATTAAAAGAAAATATTTGCTGCCAGAGTGAAATTATTCCTGTGAATGAGCTGCAAAGAGTGACCAATAATGTTTTTACTAAGTGAATCTTTCTTTGATTACACTTCTGACACTTTCTATGAAGTAAGATGAAAAATGTTCATTTAGCAGCATTAGCATAACTGTGTGTTGCTGATGATACACAGCTGGCTAACCAAGGTTCAAAAAGCAATGGGTATGGAAAACATTTAAATTATAAGCACCACATTATGTCACCTTTTCTTATTTCATAAATAGAAAAGTATTAATATATACAGGGAACAATAGGAAATACTTTTTTTTTCTGTTTGCTCTAATGTTGGAAATTTGTCAATTCATGCAGCATTGTTTCTTCAGCAATATCATTAAAAATATATTTATTCTGTATTTCAGGAATTGACAAAAATACAAATGAATCATTTGATAGAACAAATAATATGATAATATACATAAAACAACTTTTCATATAATTTAAATTTTTTATTTTAAAGAAAATTCTAAATATAACTAAATTAAATTACTGAATTTTATCCTTATTCATTCCTTATGCAAATATGCACGTAATAGTTACTTCTTTCCATAGAATTTGGAATCCCAAAAAAGAATAAAGGCATGCTTAGCTCATTTATAGCAACATAAGATGTACCCAAAATTTCCCAATAGTATGAGCAGTGTCTGAATAAACTTATTGTCTCTCAAGATTACATTTTGATATTAAAAATCAATAAGTAAAAATAATGATTATCCTAAGATACTTATTATTTATAATGCATAGATTTATATAAAACTTTGGTGACAAAGCTGCACTTACTGTGTTCTAAGATTATCCAGCAAGCTATATGATGGGAAAAAACATAATACTCCATTTGGTATTATGGTGCAAAGCTTCACTAGCACATTTCCAAGTTCTATTTTGAAAGAAAAATCATTGTTGCAGCGATAGGTTGCATTTAACGGATATCCTGAAGGTCCACATGGTAGACTTCCAATCCATACCTTTCAGATGAGTAGAAAAAATAACTCAACAATATCAACAAAAGAAGTAACTAAATATAGGCTATTCCAGACTATCCTAGAATACTGTTAAAAATAGAATTTCTGAGCTGTTGTGCCATGAACTCAGAACTGGTGAACACTCAGTTCTCACCACACTGATGATGCCAAACGTAGTTAATTGGCGAAAGCTCTGTTTTACTTTTTAAAACATAGACCAAGGCACAACAGCTCGGAAATTCTATTTTTAACCTTATGGACACCGGCCGTGAAAGTCTTAGATATGTCATTTCCTAGAATACATTAGGGCTAAATAAACACAAAACTGTTACTCTTATGCTCATACACATAAAAGAGATAAGACTTATTACAAATAATATTTTTAAATTATTCATGTTAATTACAAAAGCTTATTTTGGTGGCATGAAGTAATCTACCAACATATGAAGGGTTGGTGGGAAGAAGCATGAGGGTCCATAAAATTCCAATTTTCAGTTAGGGCTACTATCTATTGAATTATGTTGAGAACTAATAGAAGATTACTTGGTTATTACAAATATGATGAAGATCCATAGATTAGCGAAAGTTTTTAAAAACACCCATTAGGGAAGAATGATGGGAGTCCACCTTGTTTCATGAAATAGAGATGATAATCCAACTTTGGGGGGCAGCAATGAAGGCAACACTGATTGTTTCTGGCTTTATAGAGCTGTAGCAGCATTGCAATAAGTGTATTTATTTCAAAATACTTAATTTCAGAGTTAATGTCAATTATGGAAGGTGCTGAATGTGGAGACCTGGTAACATGTATACAACCAAGGAAATCAAGACAACCCAACATTTGTAAGTGGAATTTGTGGTCGATGAAATGGTGCCTGAGCAGGTTTTCTTCTGGGTCTTTGGTTTTCCTTACCACTCATTTTGCCATTGCTCCATTTTCACCTCATCACCATTCTTAACCTCATCTAACATAATGACCACCATCTCTTGGTGCACATGTTCAAATGGATTATGCTACTACCATTAAACAGTGAAGGAAGAACACCAATAAGCCTGCATTAGACACCATGGCTGCCACTACCATAAGATATATTTACTGACTAACCACATGATTGCACACCACTGCTTTTGTGTAGTAACAGGAACTCAGTTGTTAACAACTAAAGTTGCAATTCTACTTTTGTGGCAAGATATCTATCTTCAATTGTTTTATATAATAATTTGATTATTTCATTATCCTAAGATACTGAAAGATCTTAAATTTAATTTTGCTTTTTTTGTATCTTTGTTTACAATAATTTAGTTCATTTTATCTTTTCTAGCCTTTAAAACATAACTTGCACACTTTAGTTTATTTGAATTGTTGATAATTAAAAGCATATGTGTTGTGTGTGAATTTATTTCAATTACTATAATAGAAGAAAATAAACTCAGCAACAAAAAATGAAACAAGATGGCATACTCTTTTACTCTACTCTAATGCCATTCTTATTGTGTAAAAGAAAGGTTGCAGAAATGAAGTAGAAACAAATATAAATATTTTAATGAAGACATTGGTGATGAACATCACTGATAACATCATCAGCCTAATAGTAATAACATTACAAATCATAATTGGTAAAAGTTAGTAAAATGCATATCCTTTGGAGATTTTTATTATGGCCTGACATGCACGTGTGAAACAGCTAGGCTCCATATTTAATTATGTCTAAGGCCCCTTTATTTTGGGTTGTTCATTAACACCTAACATAAATAAATTTAGTATCCCCTTAGGTCTCTTCATACACTTGTAATATATTCTGCCTTCTATTGTTACATGATCAAGATGCAATTGTATAATTAAAACAGTCTGTGAGTATGCTGCATTTTACAATGTGTAAATTCTATTAATTAATACATTGAAACTGTCTGTAGTAGAACTGCATTATACAGCAGTTTGTCCATTAAAGACAGGTTCTGTAAGTTGTATATATTAATATGATAAAGTGCATACCATTATTCACCGTTTTCTACAGACAACAATTCAATTTGAATTTTTCCTTGATTTGGTGCAACCTACAATATATTCATGCTCTATCTGACCTAAGCACAATAACTGCTCTCTAACTTTTCATTTTATGGTGTTGTTTGCAGTTTTTATAAGGTTTTTCTCTATCTAGTTCAGAAATTTTTATTCTTAATGTATAACTTAAATGTCCCATTTATCAACAGTAAAAATATAAAACATAAAACAATCCAGAAACAGAGAATAAATACAAACTTGAATTAAAATATTAGATCATTCTGCAAATAAATTTAATTCTATAAAATAGTATGACTTACTTGTGATGGATTTATCACATGTCTACCCTCAAACTGAATAGGAAAATCCACATTCAGTTCTGACTGGAACGTGCCAACAGGTGCTAGTGTACCGGATGTCAGTACAATTGACCGCACAGCTCTTGCAATGGGTGCAAATACTACTCCAGAATACAAGCACAAAAAATTAAGTGTGTATTCCTGCCCAAAATATGGAGTATCCACAAGTTCTATATTTGCCAATCTTGCTCGCCAACTGTCTCGACTAATCTAAAACAAATTAATAAAAAAAATTAATGTATATCTGACAGTCAGTAAAACTATTATTGAGAAAAAATAAGTATTTTCTGAAAATGAAATTATAGGTAATATCTTTTTTTCCCATACTTCGCAAAATTAGAGAATTATGGGGTAACATAAAGAAATTCACATTAAGTGCAAAAAGTTGGTTATTGCTCTCCCACCAGTTTTAAATTAATAGAGCTTTCCTTTGATAATGATGCAATCAATATTATTTATCCCAAAGAAAGAAAGAAAAAATTTAATTTAATATGGTAGCACATTATAACCTGACAATTGCACTAATCAAACTAAGAATTAAAGTTCCAATTATATACTTCTTCCTCTTTTGTTCTATTCACTCTCTTCCATTCATAGGTTTAACACTAGGATGCTAGGTCAATTTAACCCAACCAGATATTGTAACATATATTTCCTTCACTTAAAATGGTTATAGGAACCGCTTATAGGAACTCTTATGATTTTTACTCTTTTTGGGGTACTAAGCATGCACAAAAAATCAAAATTATAAAATCATTATTTTTTAGAATATGAAGTATTTTGCCTAGAATGCCCAGTCGGGTCATTTTGACTGCCATACTGTTAGAAATTCTGATTCCATATTTATAATTTCATGCTTTTGAACAACAATGGCATTCTTTTGCAGTATTATGCAACAATAAATGATAATTATTATTCATTATAGCATTACTGTATTGGATAAATTGCTAGTAACCAGACAAGTCCTAGCACAGGTACTCCCAAATTTTATCTCAGCAAGCAGCTCCTTATGGCACAATATCGATGGAACAACAGCTGAATGTAAATCTAAAATGTATGTTCTAATCACAATACTTGAGGGAAACCCCTGCTCCACCACCCCTTGCCAAAAGAAATGTAAGTAATGAAAGTGTGGCTAGTGCATGGTATTTATTTATTTATATCTGAGTCAATGCTGCAACATATTCGGAAATATACTTTTAACTAAAACACACAAAATGTTAGGAAACAATAATTAATCTTTGACAAATGGAATTTTTTATTTCCATTATGTATGTCAGAGGTATCTGTGCCTGTAAGAATGTGAAGCTTCATGCTTATGGTCAGATTCTTGGGGCTGCCTTTCTGTAAAGAATGCATTAGTAGGAACAGATAATGATAATGAGATTTTTGAGATTTGACACAAAATCTACTCCAGCTACTCAATTTCAAGTAGACAAATATGCATTAATTTCTGAAGTATAGAATAAATTTATAGAGAACTGTAAACTCTGTTTTAAACCTGGAACAAACATTACAATTGCTGAACAGTTATTTCCCACTAAAGCTATGTGCCCATTTATTCAGTTAATGGCTTCTAAGCCTGACAAGCATGGACAAAAGTTTTGGCTCACCATGGATGTTGATTAGAAATACATTCTAAATGGTCTCCCACATCTGGAAAAGGACAATGTTTAACCTGAGAACAAATGGATATCTGAGAACAACTGATTAAGTTGTGATAAAACTTATGGAGTCATAAATAGTTTTAAATTGTGGGAATTTTCACAGTGAAATATAGTATAATATAACAAATTATTATTGAGGAAATCACTCAAATTTCACTAATTTAGTTCCACTTACTTGGACATGTTTCAAAGGCAGTTGCCTTCATCGTCAGCATGATCCCAATGTCTGCTTCCCCGCGTGGTATTCAGATGTCGCTCCGTAGATTTTATGAACTTTGTGATAAGGTTACTATTAATTGATATCATTGTATGATTCAGTTGAACTACACACTCTTAAAGCTTCACTTACTTTTATGAAAAGTAAGTATCATTATATCATTGTATGATTCAGTTGAACTACACACTCTTAAAGCTTCACTTACTTTTCATAAAAGTACGTGAAGCTTTAAGAGTGTGTAGTTCAACTGAATCATACAATGATTTCAATTAATATGATTGGCTCCACTGTACAAGTTCCAATTTACATTTAAGGTTACTATTGTTTGGGAAAGGAGCACATGAGACATGTAAAATATAAACACATGGAAAAATCAGCAATAGCAGACCATTTCTGGCAAAAGAACCACGAATTCCAAAAGGTACTAAAACTCTTAAAAGCTCTTCAAAAACCAATAGAACTGACAGTGTGGGAAAATATATTCATAAATAAAAACAAAGAAAATTTGGTTAATTCTGATCTCCCAAACAATAGTAACCTTATCACAAAGTTCATAAAATCTACGGAGCGACATCTGAATACCGCGCGGGGAAGCGGACATTGGGATCATGCTGACGATGAAGGCAACCGCCTTTGAAACATGTCCAAGTAAGTGGAACTAAATTAGTGAAATTTGAGTGATTTCCTCAATAATAATTTGTTATGTTATGGAGTCATATTTGTCTAAAGGCAGAAAAGTAACAACTGACATCTCTACATCTAGCCAAGAAACTGAAGCAAAAGTCAAATACCATTATAGGTACAATAAACAAGATCAGGAGAGAATACCTAAATCTATCAAAACTGTAAAAGCTCCATTGCATAGTACCACAATACTGAAGCATGATGTTACCTTGAATATGCTTCAAGGGAAAAAGGCAAAAAATGTAATAGTAATACTAGTAATGAGCTACCTCCATTTTATAGTCAATATCAAAACAAATGAAAACTTTTGAAACAATTAGTCATTATAATGGAACGAAATACGGCATAGTAGACAGAACACTGTAAAAGCTTTATTCAGAAGGTGGCCTGTACATACATTCTGCAATATCCTTGATTTAGAAGCAATAGTGCACCAAGAAATTGCAATATATCTGTGCCAATGTGTGTGATTTTGAGAATTTTGATAGCTTGTGTGTATATGAAGGCTGTTATATAAAAAAAATTAACACTGTGTTTAAAATAACACATATTATCTTTGAAAAAACTAAAAATGTTTCTTGTAAAAATCACTTCTCTTTTTACTGCATTTAATGTTTTATTACTATTGTTAAGTTATTATAATAAAGAGAGTGAATGTTTTTATTATTATTATTATTATTATTATTATTATTATTGTCATCATCATACATATTTATTAATTTAAAATACCCAAAATCTGTTAAACAATCTGTTCTCAGTATTTTTAAAAGAAAAAAAAAACACAATTTATTTGATATCTATGATGCTTAATGGAGCAATTTAGGTTTAAAACTAATGCATTTCATATAAAAAGTTATATAGCTTACCCTTGTTCGTCTTTTGTTACCACGATTTATAGTCACAACATAATCTTTCATATGTTCCAATTTATTGTTATAAATAAATGAAAATACCAAGGATAGACTTTCTAGTACTAGTTTCGTTCCTGGTGCAATGCCATGTCGCATATTTCTTTGCCTTGCTTCTTCCCTATGTTCTTCATTCATTGATTCCCTTATGGATTCTGCAGCCATGTCCTATATAAGAAAGGAAAGAAAAATTATAACATTTGATATAATTAATAATTTTCTCATCCGAAGTAGAGATCGATATTTATAGAAAAAATAACTGGCATATAGAGAAAGATGGAGAAACTTCTCACAGGTTATGATAAAATAAAAAATTATACTTATACAAAACATATTTAAAAAAGGTGATAGTCTTTTAGCAGCAATGAACACAGTACATTAAAAAAATAATATTTAAATAAATCAGCTCATACCTTGTTGCTTAAACATACTACATAAAAGCACCAAAAATGATTTTTTTTAGTAGCATTTAACATCAGTTTCCATTGCTGAGGCATCACAGGTGGTGCACACTGATGATACCTGAGACGAAATGATAATTTAGGAAAGGAATATTTTTTAAAAGAAGGATGTGTTCCAGATCTAAATTTATGATTGAGGAAAACCTGGAAAAAAATTCAGTCAGCAAGGATGGTCCTGGTGAGAATAGAACACCAGACTTCCTATTTAATGACCTTGGCACCCAAGTTGGGATGACATCCCTACTACTATGGTAAGGCTAACTGTTGTAATCATAGTCAGTCAAATTTTTTCAACCTTTGCAGCTAAATAAAAATATAGCTTAACATTAAATAAAGTATCAAATTAACTCTTTGTCACTTCAACCTAGATGTAAAAGTAAAATACAGTATGTTGATTTTTTTATGATTAGATATGACAAATAAGAAAATTATGCAGTGCAAACTATTATCATAATTTTATTTAACGTTATGTTTATCATTTTAACAACTCGTGTATCTTTAGACAAAATTCCCTATAAAATACTGCTTAAAATTTAAAAGTTACATGGAGTTCATGAAAAAAGGAGAAAATAAAAACACTCAAGAATTAATATGAAAATTTCTATTATGTACAGTAACAAAATGTTAAGATAAATTACTGTAGCAAAGTAAATGTCTTTTAAACATTTACAAAGCAATGTGTGCTATAAATACAGATTCCAAATATATAAAACTAAAATGAAACTACTTCTTGTTTGGAGCTACAGCCTGAGGTCAGCCTTGGCCTGCTGTGGCAATCTCTGCATCCTCTACCTCCATCTTATGACTTCATTGATATAGGGCAGTTTTGCAGGGAGGAATGTGATCAACATGCCGGTTGCCTATCATATGGCTTTCATGATCAAAGAATGAGAATGCCTCTATCAGGTAGCTTCCCAATTGTTCTCTCGAGGCTGGGTGAACCGCATTCCAAACTTACATAACTTAGAAAAATTCCTAAGTAGGTACTGGGAATTGAACCTGAGCCTCCAAGCCAGCAGTCAGTAATGCTAACCACTAAACCAAGGAGATGTCCTAAAATAAAACTGGTGGAATAAATTAAAAACTATAAGAGCAAATGTATTATCATTGGCCAAGAATGGTCCTTGATCATGGCTTCGACCACTCTTTACAAAGAAGACATTGAGAGCTGAAATATATGATTTTGCATAATAGATTTAGAAAATTTATTATTAGACTTTTCTCTAAATAAATAATGTTGTTCTCTTGCTATGTTAAATGTCCTTCCTTCTTTCGTATGACAGCCCTTGAAGGGCCAAGGCTGGCTTTGACAACCAATATATTTCTGTCTTTTTCTCCAGACTTATCTGACAGAAGACAGTACTGCAGATTACTGATCAGCATACCAACACCCTGTCAGCCTTCATCATGGCACCTTTCTAGATTGCAAAGCTGTTACCTCTGCATTGGGTAGCTCTTCAGTTGTCTTCAATAGCTGGATGGATCTTATATCACGTCTCCCTAACTAAGAAAATTTTCAAGCACGTGCTGGGGTAAAATTAAGAATTTGTAACATCTAATATTGGTAATTCATTTAAGAAATTTCGAAAAATAAGACAAATTTACATCTAATATTGGTTTTGAAAACCAGTTTGTACAAAAGTAATGCCTTTCTGTACAAAACAAGCTTTATTTTTTATGCTGCTGCATCATAAATTAGATTTACTTTTTGAGATGAAATTTTTGCAAGTAAATCAGCTCTGTTTGGCACATGTTTGAAGAAGTCTTAAAATAAAGTTTTCAGAATTGTATTTACAGATAATGAACTTTTCAACGATTCACTATTTAAATTTTCAACATTTCCTCTTTAGGGAAATATGGAACAAAATACGCCTTCTACATCATTATGTACTTATTTGGGTGCAAAGCAAATTTTAATTTAAAATAAATAAAAACTATTAAATGTTTAAATATAGAGCAATTTGCATGTTTTTAAAATGCAATGCATGTTTAAGGAATAAAGGACATCTGGTCACTGTATTCTTGGTTGTTTATCATTGCAGGTTTATTCACTTGTCATTTAGAAGAAGGGACATATAGCACAGAAAACTGAGAAAACAACTCTCTTAGAAAACAGATAATAACCAAACTTATGTACAGAAAAATAAAAAGAATGAAATAGTTTGGATTAGGAAGTATTTAAGGAAAGATTCCATTGAGATTAAATTTGAGTTGTTTGTTAGTAAAGGAATGAATAAGAAAAGATTAATTTCTAACCCTATTCATGAATTAGAGGATAAAGAAATTAAAATACCTCTTAAAAATAGTGTTAGTGTTAGTAAATAGAGGATTTTAATTTGTTAAAAAAATGTAATATAGTACAACAGCCAAAGACATATACAAAACTGCATGCAGATCCAACTAAATATGAACCATATTATGCTACCAGTTTTGAATTTTATATAAGAGTTACCTGAAAATTTTTAACTTCTTCGGCACTAATACCACAGTTTTCTAATGAAGCAACAAAATATGTGCCAGACCACACCACCTCATTCTTGTTCTGGAACTCAACTATATGTGTTTCAAACCATGAAAGTAATTGTTTCAAGAAATTAGCCTGGAACAGTGAAACAATAGCAATAAAATTAATATGCTTATAAATAATTATACACACAACCATAAAATGATGAATGCTTTGAATATTTTTTAAAATTGCATTATATAGTTGTTAAGAGAATTTTGCCAACAGGAGCTCCAGCCAACACCTTGGTAATTAAAGTCCCTGTCCCAAAGTTCAGACAAATGCTTACCTTAATAAATAAACAATAAGAGTGCCCTAGAAACCAGGGCTTGGAAAGGGGTGAATGATGAGATCTGACTGTGAAAACATGCAAATGCTTATATAAATATGCTCCTGAACTAGTGCAGAAGAATATATTTAAAATTTTCAGCAAATCTGAACAAAACAGCCAATGTGGAAACCAGTACTATTTCAAAACACCCAAATATTCCATAACAATCTGAAAATAGTGCACCTGAAAGGGGAGGAAAAAAAAAGCTCCAATATATATACACACACACACACACAAAGCTATTATTTTAGTAACTTACCTAAGCATTAAACCACAAAAGAAAATACATCAATATTTTAAATAAAGTCTGAAAATATGTGTGTCATGCCAAAATTCTCTCTGCATAGTTTCACAAGCAAAACTAAACAACAGAAACAACCATTTACTGCAAAATACTCCCAAAAATAGTATTTTCCTGGACAAATAGAACTATTTCTGGCCAACAATAAAATAAAAAGTCTGTCATGGAGGAGCTAAGCGAATTACTCACTGATTGAATAATTTTTAATAAAAATTAACAAAATTCAAATTAGGCCTCCTAAATGATTGAAATCAAATAAATTACGGCATTACAGTATGGAATTAGTGAACAAAATTAGAATTCTTGCAATCTATAAGTATTACAAAGGAAAAACTACATTTTTTAGAATTATTATTATTATTATTATTATTATTATTATTATTATTGTTGTTGTTATTACAATTGAGATTAAACTACAAGAATTAAGGGTATACTATTAATTAAATGAAATAAATGACCATAGATAGACAAAGCTATAAATGTGTGGGTATTTTTACATATTTTTAAATGTAACCATGTTTATGAGCTTATTCTTGATATCTTCGCATTCGCTTAAATAGAGAAAAATAACAAAGTTTTGAATTACATTCTGAATTATGAAGATGATATAAACAATGTAATACAGTTTTTTTCACACTAACTCCATTCACTTACATAAAATTTGGAACATATGTTTCGGGAGCGATCCCTTCCATCTTCAGCCTGTTTGTCAATATGTTCCAAATTTTATGTAAGTGAATGGAGTTAGTGTGAAAAAAAACTGTATTACATTGTTTATAGATATACCACTCCATTGTCAACAGCTTCGTAAGTACACTTAATTGAGTATGAAGATGATGTTCATATGTTTCAATAAAACAAAAACATTGTTACTGTTTAAAAACAATTTTAATGTACTGAGCAAATATGTAGAATCAGCAAAGAAAAATTGAAAGGTTCATAGATTTTCAATGGCTTTGAAATTTAATTTAAATGTTATTGTACAAAAACATATAATGCAAACATTTTCTGAAGGTTATTACATATTAGATTATTATTTCACAGCTGCTATCTTCATGATGGTACTTTTGTTAAATATAAAGCAATGCAATGTTATAAATACAGTTTATGTGCTGAATTAATTTCTCATTTTGAAACAATATAGAGAAATTAAGATCATTGTACTCCTATGATTGAATCGAACTACACACGGTTATTGCTCCACTTACTTCTTTATGATATTTCTAGTTATTTATTTATTTATTTATGTGAATGCTAAGAAAATACAAACTACAAGGGACCTCCATCTATCTGTCCCAGGTCATTTTAGATGCACCCCTCACAATTACATTTTTTACAATAATTAATGATATATTAATGCCTTAATCAAAATTCGAAATAAACAGAATACCAATTATTCACTTCTATTTCTTCACAGTCCCTGGTTCATCAGCACAGTGTACTGGAATTCCAGGGGACCCGGATCTGACCTGACACCAGGCACCCAAATGATATCTACTTTACTCCGTCTATACCATTATTTTATCGACTATATAATATTATCTGTGAGAAATTTTTTCTTCTCACTTCATTGTTCATTTCCACTTCTGTTTAACTTTAAATAAATACTGACCCACACTCCTGCACTCTTTTATGAATGTTATCTTTGTTATCCTATTATCCCTTTTAAATTTTACCTTAATGAATTCATTTCTCCAGTTTTCAGTTTTCTTACAATCAAACATTATATGTTCCAAGTCCTCTTTCCCTCTACATAATGGGCATTCCCTTTGTGTAAAACCTCCTCCTTCACCTTTTAACTTCCACACGCTTGCTCTCGCCCATGCTATACCCTCTCTTTCCTCCTTATTTGTTTTATCTATGCACATTTCCCTTTCCCATGTCCAATATTTCTAGTTAACATAGAGGAAACTAAATGCAAGAGCATTTTGTAAATTTTGGTTTTCAAGTATACCTTTCTTTACTCCATATAGTACAATTTCCCTAATTTTCAGAATTTATTTTTCTTAAATGATATATATATATACCAAATTTTATTGTGAAGAAACAAATATTGATGCTGCTAGAGCAATTTTTAAAATTTGAGTAACTCCCCCTTTCCTAATGGCCAGATTTTCCTGATGTTCAGAAACTATTTTTCTTATACTATTTAAATGGCATATATGGAGTTTCATCAAGAAAAAACATATTAAAGCCACTAGAGTGATTTTAAAATTTTGGGGTATAGGCAACCCCCCAATCGCTATTCAATTTCGCTGAATTTCAGGAATTGTTTTTTTTATTATTTTATTTAAATGGCATATATGGAGTTTCATTATGAAACAAATATACCAGTAGAGCGATTATTACATTTTGGATAACCCCCTCCCTCTTAATAGTCTAATTTCACTGATTTTCAGAAAATATATTTTTTAATTTATTTCAATGGCATATATCGAGTTTCCTTTAAAAATAAAAAATTGAGACCGTTAGAGCGATTATTAAATTTGGACTTAAACCCAAAAGTGTTTCAGATATACCCCCACTCCCAATAATCTGATAATTTTCAAAAACTGTTTTTCTTATTTGAATTTCATGAGATATGCTGATTTTTGTTGTAAAAACAATTATTGGTGCTGCTAGAGCAATTTTTAAATTTTGGGTTTCCTGTAACCCCCCCCCCCCCCCCCGTTCTCAATGGTCCAATTTGCGTGATTTTCAGAAACTATTTTTCTTATTCTATTTAAATGGCATATACGGAATTTCCTTGGAAATAAAACATATATTAATACCACTAGCGCAATTTTAAAATGTTGGGGTGCAGGCAAACCCCATCTCCTAATGCCCCAATTTCCTTGAAATTCAGAAACAATTGTTTTATTCTATTTAAATGGCATGTATAGAGTTTCATTGCGAAACATCATATTGTCACTAGAGCGATTTTTAAAATTTGGGTTTGAGGTAAACTACCCTTCCTAATAGTCCGATTTCACTGATTTTCAAAAGCTATTTTTCCTACTTTATTTCGAAGGCACATATTGAGTTCCCTTTAAAAACGTTTAAAATTGCAGCAGCTAGAGTGACTGTTAAATTTTTCTTTAATCCCCGAATGTTTTTCAGGTATATCCTCATTCCGAGTGACCTGATTGCCATGGTTTTTGAAAAATATTTTTATAAATTTATTTTAATGATTTTTACAGAGTTTCGTGGAGATAAAATAAAATTGCGGCAGCTAGAGAAAATTTTCAATTTTTTTTTCGTTGTAGGTTAAACCCCCCACCCCATCAATGTTCCAATTAGGCTGGTTAACGAACTAGATGAATCGTTTGTTAACTGATGGCTATGAGAGTTTTGTTGAGAAAAACAAAACCAGAAAAGGATAAAACAACAAGAAAAAGTCACAGATTTACTTCAAACTGCTTGAGTTCTTCTATGGCAAGAAGATAAGTGGAGGTGGTAAAAATAAAACTTTATTCAATATCGAAGGTAATATTGTGCATGGAAACAGATGAAACAAACAGTGAAAAAAAAAAAAAAAAAAAAATGAATATGGAAGATTTAAACATGATGCTTTATGTTATAGCTGAAATTTCTCTATCTCTAAGTAAACTTTCAGAGCTATGAGTAGGTAATGCATCAATAAGTGTTAAATTAAAAGCATCATCAAAATCTTTAGAGTGAGATATGACATGTTGGGCAACCTGCAAAGAGACTGGGTTTTAACAGAACGTCCATGATTGTTTATACGGAGCGAAACAACAATAGAAGTTTAACCAATATAAAATGCTTTGCAAAGCTTACACGATAACATGCATACTACATTCTTAGAAGAACGAGTAGCAAATGAAGAAATGTTAAATTCTCTGGATAAAATAGGTCTCCAGAATGAATGGCACGGCACAATTAGCTTACAAGTTCTACATTTAGGGCGTTTGCAAGGA
Organism: Metallyticus violacea; assembly: GCA_030762175.1. Lineage (NCBI taxonomy): Eukaryota > Metazoa > Arthropoda > Insecta > Mantodea > Metallyticidae > Metallyticus > Metallyticus violacea. The sequence continues at coordinate 40,002,935 of CM060839.1, forward strand.
TATGAGCCTGCAATGGAACGAGGTAAATTCGAAGGAGATAGGTTTCGGCGAAATATACTTTTAAGGTCAGGGAGTATTCTAAAAGTAAGGCAGCGTACAAATTTAGAAAAATCACTTAAAGATGAATGCATTAATGAGTATCGTGACATTCTTTCAAAACAGGTCTGATGCTTTTCAATTCCAGGCATGTAAGTAGTAACAAGGTTAATGAAGTTCTTATTAGAGGTTTTAGGTTTGCATTGGAAAGATTTGTGCGCTGAAATGATACAGGATTTTAAAAGAGAGGAAGGATATTTTGGCCTTGGAACTTTTGAGCTAGGATTTTAATATACGTGTTAAGAAATGAAAAGTTGTTACAAAGAGGATGAACATGGATTGAAAGAGAAAAAGGAACATATCTTTTGGTATGCAAGAGATTACAGCTATCAAAATGAAGATACTGTTGTCTAAGAACGTAGAAGCATTGAGAGAGACAGAAGAAGTGAACTTAACTGAAAATTTGGAGTTAAGATTAGTAAGGAACTGATTGACAGATTCTGAGCCATTCAGTTGAAAGCACGAATATATCATCAATATATCTCAGCCATAATAATGGCGCCAAAGGTTCTGACTTAAGAAATTCCTCTTCTAAGCGAGCAATAAAAAGATTGACATAAGACGATGCCATTCTGGTGTCCATCTTGGTGCCTTTAATTTGTAGATAATATTTATTATCAAATCTATATGCAATGCCAGTGAGAACCAGATAAGCAAGATGACAAATGAAATCTGTGGATGAGATATGAGGAGGTGCAAGAGAGTACAAGAAATGTCTAACAGCAGCTAATTCTTCATGATGAGGAATGTTATTATAAAGTGACGTCACATCGATAGTGGCCAGAAGTAAATTAGAATGTGCCAAAGGGTCAACTTTCTTAAGCAAACCCAAAAAATGGAAGGGATCTTTGATGTAGGATGGCCTAGACGTAACAAATGGCTGTAACCAAAATCTATTAGGGCGGAAATACATTCAGTAGGGAATCAAAGCTGGCTACTATCTGGAGGCCTGGAACAGTTCTTTTTATGAATTTTAGGGAGAAAATATATGATGGGAGTATGAGGGACATCAGGATTCAGTAGAATGATATCTTCTGCAGTATCAGAAGCAATAAAAGAAGCTATATCTTGATTAAATTTAACTGTTGGGTCAAAAGGTTCATAATAAATGACGCCATCAAGCTGTCGGTAAGTTTCAGCATTGTAAAAAGAAATGTCCTGTAGTATTACTGAGGATCCTTTATCGGCTAAAAGAGTTCCAATTGCAGTGCAAAGATTAAGCATGAATATGATACAAATACTCCAGAGCATCATACTTGTGAAATGGCATAATCAGCTGTTAAAACCGGTTCTATGTTAAGAAAGAAGAGAGGCAAAAGAAAGAAAGAAAGAAAAAAAAACCAGTGTCTGCAGCTTAAGTTGAAGATGTTAGGAAAACATTTCATATCAGCCTGCAGAAATCATTCGATGGACTAGTTCAAATCTGGATATTCCAAAGTCCACTATATTGTCCATAAAAGATTGCGACTTAGAGCATACAAAATCCAAATTGTGCAGAAGCTGCAGTCAACCCAGTTGGGCCGAGTATGCCAATTCAATGTTATTTCACACTGATGATGACAATGGATTCCTTAAACATGTCGCACTCTCATATGAAGTAACCTTTCACATGCCCTGTATAACTATAAAATGTACAGAGAAGAAATCCCACATGTCATATTGGAATGGGAATGTGATAGCCCTAAAGTTAACTTTCTGTACACTTTGACTTTGATTCTGTGATCAAGTGTTGAAACTTGGTTAGTCTTTCTAACATAAAATCTAAGTCTGGTTATTCTGCACTACTAGTGTAGGAGATATTCACATTTCTTATTGGCAGTCCTAGTGTTTTTTTGCCACTTCCTTTCTTTTTCAACACAGAACATGTTTCTAACAGCTAATTATGTAATTTCTATGTGTTATAATACCACATGCAGGTGCACTAGTATCATGATTTTAATTGTTTCATTGGAGAGTTTCTACACAAGATAAGATGAAAATCATATTTCTAACTTAACTGAGTGAGGAGATATTAACATTTCTTATTAATAGTGACTCTACAGGACACACTTATGACAGAAACAGATTTTATTTATAAATCAAGTGGTATACTAGTAATTAAACAAGCAATGAACAATGACCAGAAACCTCCATATGAGTTTAGGAGTGTGTCCATGGCTCATCTGATTTCATTTGTATCAATTCCTATATTCAGATTCACTTTCATTTATCCAAAGTAAATTTGTTACAGATGGTTTCATTGATAGAAAATATTACAGTATTGCAACAAGGTTATATATCATACAAAAACAATATAACACTCCAAACAAAAGAAACACAAACAGTGCAACAAAATAATATGATGCTTTAGAAATGCCCTTTGATGCTATATTAGCAGTTCTTAATTCCTCTTTTTTTCACTCCTTTCTTCAGTTTTAATATTTTATATTATTTTGGGTAAACTACACCATTTATAGTTTGTTTCTTGCCATGTCTCTTCTCTAAACCGCTGGTTTCCAAAATTTTGCAACTAATGAACTCCCTTCATGAAGATCTGAGATGAGAAAATCCTTGATAAAATGTTTAAAAACCTTACATTAGCCTAAACTGCTACTGTTATGGTAAATAGACCTATGACCCTAGGGTTCCTCTCCAAAAATGAGCAACAGTGCTTAATATAAAAACTACATACGTTTAAATAATTATATATTTAAATATTGTACTTACGAAGCTGTTGACAATGGATTGGCAACCTCAACTTAGGTATTCACATTTTACAATAAACTCCATTCACTTACACAACAGTAAGACGCATTTCTGGAGATTCTCTCCCATCTTCAGTTGCTCACTAAACCGCTGTTACTTGAAACTATGGCTGGTCAAACGGATGTTCCTGTGGTGGCCTTTGTTGGTTGAAGTAGGAAGTTGCCGAGATCATCCATAGGAGGAAACTCGAAATTCATTAGGTTTTCTCTATTTTTTAATATGAAAATTTTTTCCCAAGTGGATAACTCCAATGGGTTGTGAAGATGTTTCAGCAGTTTTATTCCCAGTTTTATTTCATGGTTTTTGGTCCAAAAGTGAGCTGCTACTGCTGATTTATCCACCTGTTTAAACCGAATATTCCTAAAATGTTCTTTCCTCCGAATTTCCAAATTTCTTGTTGCTTTGCCTATGTAGCTCTGTTCACAATCTGCACATTTTATTTTGTAAATTCCTGATTTCTGTTCTGGTGGTATGGAGTCTTTTACTGTGCAACCTAATAAATTCTTGATGTTGTATCTGTTCTTTGGGGCTAACATTATTCCATGTTCTTTGAAGATTTTCTTGAACTTGTTGAGGTAAATTGGATGGTAGGTGAAATTTTTGAATTTGTATTCTTCTTTTGTGTTTTTCAGTGTGGAAACTTCCTTTATCCCTTTTTGTCTTTTAGATTTATTGATAATTTCTATCACTGTCTCTTTGTTGAAACCAATGATTATATCTGTCTTTATTATTTGTTTGTATTCTGTTTTGTACTCTGCTTCTGTGAGTGGAATATTCATCAATTTGTGTGCCAAACTGTGAACAATTGCATATTTATGTGGAATGGGGTTATAACTCTCATTTTTATGTAGTTTTCTGTGTGTGTTTCTTTTCTGTAAATTCCAAAATTCAAACAATCTCCATTTCTTATAATTTTTAAATCTAGAAATGGTAGCCACCCATTTCTTTCTTCTTCTATAGTAAATTGTATGGATTCATGTTGCAAATTAAGAAGTTTCAGAGCATCTATCGAGTGTTTCTTCGGTATTATTCAAAAATGTCATCCACATACCTATACCATGACTTGAAAATTAAAGGGAAGGCTTTTGTGATGTGTATTTCAAATGAGCTCATGAATAATTCTGCTAGAAAAAGTGACAAAGGGTTTCCCATAGCTAGGTCTGAAACTTGCTGGTAATATTTTTTGTTGAAGCTGAAGTATTTCTCTTATACTAGAGAAATGGTTAACATCAATAAATTTAAAAACAGAAGAAATAGAAGACTTATTAAAACTTACTAATATCTGCATTAAACAAAATTACTTCAGCTTCATGTCATGTCATGAGTAAATACATGTTGAGTGAAACTATAAAGAGTGCATAAACAATGTAATACAGTTTTTTTCACACTAACTCCATTCACTTACATAAAAATCTGGACATATGTTTCGGGAGTGATCCCTCCCATCTTCAGCCTGTAGATAAACTGTTGTTATATGTGGCGGTTGGGTCTCTTGATGTTCTTGTGGCGGCATTTGTTGGTTCTATTAGGAATTTGCTGAGTTCATCCATGGAGGGAAATTGAAATTCATCAAATTATCCTTATTTTTTGTAATGAAAATGTTTTCCCCAGTGGAAAGTTCTATTGTGTTATGAAGTTGTTTCAGTAGTTTTATCTCTGGTTTAATTTCATGATTTTTATTCCAAAAGTGCGCTGCTATTGCTGATTTATCAATTTGTTTTAAGTGAATATTTCTAAAGTGTTCTTTTTTTGGATTCCCAAATTCCTCTTTGTTTTTCCAATGTATTTTTTATCGCATTCTGCACATTTTATTTCGTAAATACCTGACTTTTGTTCTGCTGGAATGTAGTCCTTTACTCTGCAACCTAATAAGTTCTTCATATTAAAATTGTTCTTTGGGGCTAACATAATTCCTTGTTCTTTGAATATCTTTTTGAACTTATTGTGGTAAATTGGGTGGTATGTGAAACTTTTGAATTTGTACTTTTCTTTTGCACTTTTAAGTGTGGAAACATCTCTTATTGTTTTTAGTTTTTTGGTTTTATTGATGATTTCTATTACTGTGTCTTTGTTGTATCCATTAGTTTCTGCTATCTTTATGATTTGTTGGTATTCCAATTTGTACTCTGTTTCTGTGAGTGGGATGTTAATTAATCTGTGTGCTAAACTATAAAACACTGCATATTTATGTGGAATGGGGTTAAAACTGTCATTTTTTATGTAATTTTCTGTGTGAGTATCCTTTCTATGAATTCCAAGTGTAAGATAGTTTTCATTTCTTATGATTTTTACATCTAGGAAGCTTTGTAAGTACATTTAATTGAGTATAAAGAGTGCTCTAAATATTTCGACTCAGAAGAGATTATTAATGCATTGATATTTTTCATTTGTTTGTTGCTATCAAGTTGACTGCATTTCACTAGATGCTCTTTGTTTAAAATAGTACTCATATCCTTCCTTACACAATGGGCAGTGGCTGGTGGCTGTGCTTGACTAATTTCATTCTGAAGAGATGTTCTGACAGGCAATCATGCCAAACAATTAAGAGTAATTGGAGAACTACAATTTTTCTTGGTTTGAATAAAAGATGTTTGAAAGTATTTAGATCTTCATATGGTTTTCTTATAAGTTTTTGTTGGTTATTTTTTTTTTGTACAGTTATTAATCTTTTTTGAGTTTCAATTTATAGGAAAGTTCTAGTTCAAAAGATGGTTTTAATTTTGTAGTGGTTCCTTTTTTTGGTAAAGTATCAGCAATCTCATTTCCCTTTAATCCCGCATTGCTCATGAATCCATTATAAAACTATTTCTATATTTTTGATCTGGATTGTATCATGTAATTTTCTTATTTTATTTACAATGTAGGTAGATGGGGAACTGTAATTCATTATACTTTGTAGTGCTGCTTTAGAATCATTTAAGATAACAATTCTTTTATTTATGTTAGGCTCTAATGGCCATTGCCATAAACATTGTTAGCATACTGTCCCAAAAGTGTATATTGAAATAATTCTTCACAGTATATTCCAAAGCCTGCTTCTCCATTTTTAAGAGATCCATCTGCATAGACTGTACACCATGTATCAGCTACTTTACCAAGTGCTGTCAATCTTAACCTCAGGTAGCTAATTCTTCTTGGAGATCATTGCATCCAGATTTTCTAAATATATATATACAGATATCATATATATTGCTGATATCTAACGTATTGCAAAGGATCAGTTGGTATAATGACAGGTTTAGTACTTGTTTTTAAAATTTTGTCTAAATCTTCTTTCTTTCTTTGAAAGTGTGTTGTGTTTTTAATCATTGTGTACTGTCAGGAATATGAAACCATTAATTCCAGCATTGATTAATTGATTAATTTAATTATTTTTTTTCTGTCTCAGTATTGTTGTTTTAATATCTAGCTCTGTTTTAATTACACATTTAAAAACAATAAATAAATCTAAAATTAAATAGGTAAGCTAATAATGCAATAGTTGTATTTAACATCCCATTTTTATATATCACTCATTTTTAAATAAAACAAACATTGAGAATTATTTTTTTGATATGATTGAAACATTTTATGTGGTGACAGAATTCCACATGCTCTAAAGTTATATCGTTACAGAATAGTTACATAAAAGTTTTCAGTATAGATTTACTTATATTTTCATTTAAAATTCAGTGAAAAGGATACCCTTGCTTTGAATCGCACAGAACTTTGTGAACAGGAACCACAGAGACTTTTTGATTTATGTTCTATTGATATGGTGTCTTTTACTGTGCAACCTAATACATTTTTGATATTATATTTGTTCTTTGGGGCTAATATTATGCCACATACTACTCAACTTATCACAATAAATTCAAGATGATATTCAAAGAACATGAAAATTTAGAATTTGTATCTTTCCTTGATGTTCTTCAGTGTGGAAATCTTTCTTATAGATTCTTGAGTTTTAAATTTATTGATAATTTTTATTACTGGTCTTTGTTGAAACCATTGATTATTGCTGTTTTAATTATCTATTTATATTCCATTTTGTACTCTGTTTCTGTCAGTGGGATATTAATTATTCTATGTGCCAAGCTGTAAAACACTGCATATTTATATGGAATGGGGTTATAACTGTTGCTTTTTAATTAATTTTGTATGTGTTTCTTTTCTAAGGATTAAAAGTTCAGCATGTCTTGATTTCTTATAATTCTTAAATACAGGAATAGGAGCTAACCATTTTTCTCTTCTTCTAATCCACAATGGCCAAAGCAGTAGCAGTAGCAGTAGTAGTAGTAGTAGTAATTGAAAATCCATCATAGGAGAAAACTTTTGGCTAATCCTTAATAAGATTCAGGGGATCCCCAGGGACTCTAGAACCACAATTGCTGTTCTAAGTCATATGCAGAATTAAAAAATTCAAGGCGTGCTACACAATAAAATAATAACTCTTTCTTTTGCATAACCCACATAACTTTTCATAAAAGTGAGTATTATCGAAAAATAACTTCCAATGCATTTTGGGGTATAGTTGTATAGCTTAAGTTTGTTAAAATAATAATTAACAATTTCTGGCAATCAAATAGTGTTATCAATACAAGTCAAACTTCTGTTGATATACATTATACCTTAGATGAAATGTGTTGTCATAGAGACTTGTTTATATATGAGTACATTTATGTACATTAATAGTAGGTCAGTCTCATATTTTGCTTGTGCTGCAGTTTAGTTATACTGAGGGTGCCAAAAAATGTATAAATACTTTCGCAGTAGATATCTATTTAATATATTTCAAAGTTGGACTGGAAAAAAAAAACAATAATGTGCAGTATGATGTTCTGTAAACAGATGTAGCTCACATACATTATGATAGCCAAGGTAAATCAACAATGAACAAATGAAGCGAAGATTATTGTAAATCAACAATAAACAAATGAAGCCAAGATTATTGTATGATGTTCTGTAAACAGATGTGACATATTATGTTATGCTAGCATTGGTACAACACAATGGAGTCAAGATTAATGTTTGAACCGCAATTTTGAAGTGGTATAGGAAAACCGAAAATATTGTTGAAGTTCAAAGGTAATGGAGACGTGTATACAGAACAGAATTGCAAGTAACAATTGCATGCATTCAAGACAAATTTCAGACTCATGGTATCGTATGCGATGTTCACAAGGCAGATCTGGGAGACCTTGCACAGCAGCAAGCCCCACACACTGGATTGAAGACAGTATCCTAGGCGCTATCCAAGGCAATGGATAGGACGAAGAGGTTCGATTAAGTTTCCACTGCATTCTCTGGATCTAACTTTGTTGGACTTGTACCTGTAGGGAACTCTTAAGGATGTTGTATATCATAGAAAACCAGCTACACTGACAGTACTTTGGGAAGAAATTGAAAATGTACTGCAATTGCTGAGGAACTTTCCCAAATATTGTGCAAACAGTAGTTCAATGTACTCAGAAGTGCATCAACACCGATGGTGGGCATTTTGAGCAATTGTTGTAACTGTAAAAGTCTAAGATGATTAGTGCTCATCATTTTCTGTTTGTGTGAACTCAGTTTTGCTATGTTAACACAGTTTTTTCTTTGCTTGAAACGTGTATACATTTTTTTGGCATCCTCTATATTTGAGATCTTTGCACTTCTTTATCAGTGATGCACATTGTGCAATGTTCCAATAAACAATTTTAGTTAATGTTGAATGTTGTCTTTAAATAACAACTCACAAACCAGGAATTTCAGAACACGAAAAAGTTTTTATTGGAAAGACAAAGAGAAACATAGGCACACGGTTAAAAGAAATTTCAGGAACATATAACACAAACAAATATAGAAATTAGCAGTAGCATCTAATTTCTGGACAGAAAACCATGACATAGTGAATAAAGAAAAATTATTAAAATCAATCCAAGGACATATAGAGCTAGCAACATGGGAGAAAAGCTACATTTATTAATACAGAGACAGATTAATGAACTTCAACACTTCCCGGGATGAAAACATTAACTTTAGGTTCATCACACTTCCACCAGAGGAGAATATATATCCCTAAGCATAACAAATTATCCAGCAATTGACAGTTAGCTGATGCGGAAAACTTTAGTGAAATGTGTACAAAATTTAAACAAGTGAGTGGAGCCAATAAGAATCAGTCATCCAATGATCTTAAATTCTGGACATGTTTATATGACTTTTTTTCTTGTTTTGATGAGAGAAACTTGCTCCTGAAGTTTGTCCTAGTATTTTTGTTACACTCTATGTATATGTGTAACTAGCAATAATAAGAAATAGAGAAGCAGAAATAAACAAAACACTGTAAACAGTCACTCACTGTAATAGCACAATATTTCCAATAACTTGTGTTTTTCAGATATTCTGCCTCTGAAGAAGAACATAAACTGTTTGAAATATTGGATATTTGTGATAACTGTTTTATTTGTTTCTCTAGTTCTTTATATATAGTTTGTAAATAAGGAGATATGCAAATTAAAAAGTAGCAGTAGCAGTAGCAGTAGCAGTAGCAGCAGCAGCAGCAGCAGTAGCAGTAGTAGTAGTAGTAGTAGTAGTAAATAGGCACACAATTCATATCTTTTAAATATGCTTAAGTACATTATTACTTTGTATTAATTAATTCCAATTATAGTACGCATTATCAATAATATGTGCCTGTCTAATATCCTGTTACAGAATAGAAATAACTTATAACTATCAAGGAGCATAACATGCCTCTATTCATATCTTCAGTTCTGGATCTAAATAATCAAATGTAAACCACAAAATTCATAATATTTCATTTAGTTAACTTCTAACAGATATGGGCAAGAAATGTTCTGTTTCAAGCAGGGTAACAAAGAAGTAAATGATGTTGAACAGAAATCCTTTCTTACCAAACATGTATGTGTTGCTGGTAATATATCCATTTGTGCCACTAAGTTGCAGTTATTAATAGCATCACACAAGTTATCATAATCCAGGTTGATGCTTGCTGCTTCTCGACATATGTCCTCAATATTATGTGCTTCATCCAAGAGCACAACAGCACCATTCAGTGGTATATCCAGCTACAAGACAAAAATTAATAAAAGCACAATACAGAATGGCTAACACTTATCTAAACAAAATATTGATCATTTGAGAGGGACTGGAAGAATTCTATGGCACTTATGTTAAATATTTATGTAAAAAATTATTTTTAAAATAAAAAAATATTAAAAGATTCATATAGATTTGATCAATCCACAAAAAAGTCCTGATCATCTCCCTGGTCTAGTTGCAGCATTTGTGATACAAATATGGAGGTTCTGGGTTCGATTCGCTGTCGGATCAAGCTGCCTGTGTTTTTATTTTTTATTTTATTTATTTTTTTTCCTCCTTTACTCTGAGAAGGTGAATGCCAGATGGCTTTAAGGTGTCAAAGACTCCAATGTCATTTGTGGCATTAATAATTTGTCTCATTTCATTCCATCATAACTACAGATTTACACCTACAGAATTCATGTACAATCTACAGATGTCATGAGAAGACCAATGTGGTCAAAGCAACTATAACAAATAATGCATAAAGAAAAGTCCCATTTTGTTAAAGATATGCAGTCTACTTTGATTCAGGATAAAAAGCTACCATAAATGCAATAACAGTAAAACTTCAACACACAAAGATGAATAAAACAATCGCTAGTTCCTAATAAATATATTTTTTGTAACCTATGTGGCTAATTTCAGAAAAAATATTATTAATGCTTGATTTTTGACAAAACTTTAACTTACACATTTATCAATACATGTGTAAATTAATGGTGATTGTCTCGTCACCATCACATTCATTATTGTTTTCTTTGTTACACAAACTTTTGAACAAATTCTTCCATGGCTAGTGCATTACAACTTTAAATGTATGTTACATTTCACTACTTTCCTCTACATATGAAATATTTTAATATTGCTGGAGATCAATTTTAGTCACTGCCCATTTATAAAATGCAATATATAATAATTTTTATTTCTTGTAATCCTCTATTTTATTAGTTAATGTGTTTACTTTGTTATTGGCCACAATTTGTTAGGAAAATATTCTGTCATATTCTGTCCTTTGTTTAAAAAGAATTGTGCTTTGAAATGAAAGCCTTGGAAAACTAAAACTTATTTAATTTTATTAACTTACTAAACCACCATCAACATCATCAATTATTAAAAAATAATTACCTTTGGCCTTTACACATCCCATTAGTTTATTAGAACCATCTGGTATTGTGGCACAGACCAACTAGAGGAATTAGTTTTACTGCCTTCACAAGATTTTGCTCGAGATGAATCAAACTGGAGTATAGTTTACCATAAGCTTTCTTCTCCAAGATAATCTTTAGTCTGTAGTCCAGCATATTCAGTTCAGTACTACCAGAGGGAAATTTTTCTAGAACATAATTCTTCAGCCATGTTTGGTTGACTGTGCTTTGTGAGTCAAAAGAACCAATGCATCCCTCCAAACACAACTCAGCTGAGTTCCTGCTTTTTAGTACTTCTTGGCAGAAATGGAGAAATGTCATTTGTTGGTGTGATACTCTCTACCAAATGGTTGCTGATGATGTATGATGCTATCTATGAACCATCTTCTTTGCTTTCTCTATGCATATTTTGTTTATTGTTTATTTCCTCTATTGGGAAAAAATTTCTCTTTAGTAAAGAGCATATTTTTGTGGTCATTTTGAGCATGCCTGAAAGGAATTCTTTGTTCTTTCACAATTATCATTTTCAGGTTAGATGTTAACAGATATTCTACGAACTTCTAATTAGCTTTCACATGAATGTTGTCTTAATGATGTGAGACATAAGATTTGTTACACAGTGGTCTTAATTGCATTTATGTGTATGTGGAGGTCCAAGAAAGTACATAAGAAAGTCAAATGCAATTTGTCAAAAGGCACTGGTACATTTGATTCTTTGCCACAAACTAAATAATGAGGCTAGAAGCAGTCTGGACATTGACATGTTTAGCTTCTCAGTCATTAATATTGCTGAAAAGAATGAATCCACTCATGCACTAATTTGAAAACCTTGGGGTGTGTTGCCTTCCAGATCTTGGATAATTTTCAGAAGAATAAAACTGAATTTCCTTATAATGGTGAACAAATTTCAATGAAACATTAAATTGTTTTAAATTTAAAACTAATTTTGTGTCTGAACTAATACAGTGAAGCAATTAATATATCCTTAATTAGCTGGTGAAGTGATTTAATACTCTTATGCTTTACTTATCATTGAATTATACAAAACATTAAATAAAATATAGTGAATTTTCCTAACAGTGATGTCAAATATTAACATTTAAAAAAGTTGATATTATAACATATACATCACTAAGATTTTAATAAAAAGGAAGACTAGTTTCTGGAGCCATCGCTCTCAGTTCCTAGTCAACTGTTGGCCTTGTTTCTCGTGGTGGATTGATTCGTCTCTGGTGAAGGTTTAATGTATTAAATCCCTTGGCAAGATTTCAAAATTAAAAACTTTCTGCTTGTTCTTCCAAATATAAATGTTTTCCCAGACTGTAAGTTCAGTTTTCCCTTTAATATTTTTAAGTAGTTTGGGGTTTTTATTGATGCTATGTTGTTCTTTCCAAAAATGCCAGGCTACTGCTGATTTTTCTTCTTGCCTTTGGTTTATATTCCTAATGTGTTCTTAAGCTCTTGTTTTTATATTTCTCTTGGTCTTTCCAATATAAACTTTTTCACAATCATTGCAGTTCATTTGGTATATTCCTGATTATTGTTGTAAGTTATCTTCTTTTTGTTTTGAGTTGAAGATATTTTTAATGGAATAATTATTTTTTTGGAGCCAAAATTATGTTATATTTTTTAAAAATCTTTTGAAATTTATGAAAAGTTGATGGGTGGTATGTGAATTTTTTGTATATTTTCTTCTTTGATAGGAGTAAGTGCAGAGGTGTCTCTAATTTTCTTTTTATTCTTTGCTATATTTATTTTCTTGTGTACAACCTTTGAAGCCATTTTCTATAGCTATAGTCACTATATTATTCATTTCACATTCATATTCCTCCTTGTTCATAGGAGGAATGCAAGATTATTTAAAACTGCATGCTTGTGAGGAACTATAAAACTACTATATTTAATGTAATTATCCATGTGTGTAGGTTTCCTGTTTATGCCAAAAATTAGGTGATTTTCTTTTTTAATTATCTTAATATCCAACAAAGGTAATTGTCTATGCATTCTCTCTCCATAGTGAATTTAACTGTTTTTTCCTGTAGGATGAATAGCTTTAATGCATCATCCAAGTGTCTTTCTGGTACTATTGCAAAAATATCATCAACATAGCAGTACCAAGTTTTAAATAACCAAACTTTTTACCAGTCTAATTTCCGATGCACTCATGAAAATATCTGCCGAAATTGGAGACAGTGGACTACCCATTGCCAAACCAAAATTTTGTTTGTAACACTTGTTATTGAATGCAAAGTAATTCTATTCTAGACATAAGTTTATTAGTGTAATGTACTCTTGAATATTTTGTTATTCCTACTTTTTGTAATCATTTTTTTATAAGAGAGTATAAATTCAGTGTAGGAATACTTGAAAAAAGTGCTGTAACATCGAAAGAGACCAATATATCCATTTTTTATATTTTTATGTCTTTAATTCTTTGAATAAGATCCAATGAGTTTTTTATACTAAGAGATTCACATTTTGGAAAAGTAGAAAATTTATGTCAACCATTTGGCTAGTTTATAAGTTGGAGCATCTATGTTATTTATGATAGTCTCATTGTTTTCCCTGGTTTATGTACTTTTGGAAGACCATAGATTGTAGGTATTGTAGGGTTATCTACTTTGATTTTTAATGTTCCTTTTTATCTATTACTTTGCAATTAGTAATTGTTTTATTAAATGTGTTTTGGATTGATTTAGGAGATTTTTTGTTACTGTTAAATATTTGTTGTTTTGTAATAATTGTTCCATTCTATGTATATAATCATGCTTATCCAGGATTACTACAATATTCCCCTTGTCCACCTTTGTGTAGATAACAGGTTTGCTTTTTAATATTTTTATTATCTTTGTGTAAGGGTTGGTATTATTTTTATTTCTAATTTGTTCAATAATATTACAGCATTGACTTTGAATTGTATTCCTATCTATTTCTGTAAGATTTTTGGTAGTATTTGTATGTCTGCTATAAAATCTTCAATTTTATTGGAGAAATTTACATAAGTTTTTAAACCTTTATTCAGAAAGTTGATTTCTGTATCTGTGAACTTTTGTTGTGAAAGGTTATGAACATTATTTTTTGTAGTTTTTTTCTTTGGTGGTGTTTTTATCCCCTGTTGATGGCATAAATTATCCAGTTGCACATCCCATTGGACAGATAAACATGATAAAGAAATGGAAATAAAATTACTGAAATTTATAGATAGACCTTTGGAGCTGGGAATATGGGAAAACATTTTTGTAAAAAAATATAAAGATAAGGTTATGAGCTTTGAGAACCCAACAGAAGACAAATTACTCCAAAAGTTTATAAAATGTCATGAGAGCTACACCAAATCTATCCAACCATCAACAAATCTTGCAGTCAACTCACAGTTGATGATGTAGGCAATAGCCTATGAAACGCATAATTCAATGGTAAGTATAGATTAAGGATATGAAATCGACTCACCATCTATTAAGATTATTCAATTGTTTATTACCAAATTTATGAAAAACAATTACTGCAACTCTGTTTTCTTTTACACCACATTCCTGATGTAGAAGAACACACTAATTACATTTGAGCAAATAATGTTATAGTTATTGATTTGATTTATTTATAGATGCTCTTTTTAACATCTCAGGGCATCAGTGTCCCATTCTATTCAGGGCGTGAAACCGCCGACAAATTTTGCTCAGAGGCCTCTTCTTTCAGGCTTGAAGTTCTTTTTCATGCTGTAAATGTATGACATGAGACCCATGGCTTTACTTTCCTTCTTAAGGAAGTCATACTTAGGATTTTTACGCCCAAAAAAATCCATCAATCCTGGTCGCGTTTGAACCTGCGATCTTGGGTTTAGAAGGCAAGTATGGTTAACATTACATCCATTACATCACCAGGACTGACTATGTTGTAGTTACTGATACTGTTGTTGTAGTTACTGATACCTCAATTTTTCTTTGGTATAGGTTTATCAACATAAAGGAGAAAACTTATGACAAGATTAGGTGTGCTGCCTATTACAGAGGGCATTTAATAGGTAATTCTACATATTTTTTCCCTCCAACTAGCTTATGTTGGAAAAAATGCATATTTTATACAGGGTGTTAATGAAATATACTGAAATAATTTCAGAGGATGTAGATATGTCGTGTATAAGCAATTTGGGATAGAGAATGTATGGCCTATCTGTTTAAATTTCGAAGCTATGGCTGTAAGTTTCTACAGCACCAACATGCCATTGGCTAAAGAAGATACCCTTCGAAAGCATAACACACGATAATGAAGGGAGGTTTCTGAACATATCACTCTGCTGCCACGATTGACATTCAATTTTCAGTAAGAAATGGTCATTTATTTTTGGGTTTGAATTTCATTCATCACTTTTGTTTTCTGACTAGGTCCTAATAATACAGATTTTAGTGTACTTTTTAAATAGGTATTTCAATTTATACACTTAAATCCTAACATACCAATTCATATAATTACAACCCTTGCTACCAAAGGTAAAACTATGGGTAACCTTAATGAAGTGCGTGTTATATATCCAAAGATGCCTAAATTTCATTCATAATTCTGTAGTATTAATTTCATAATTCATAATTTTTTATTATGAAGTGCACTTCATATTAAATAAAAAAATTAATGGCATGACAAGAATTGAACCTGAGACCTATGGAACATCAGCTTTTGCATTATGCATTACGTCACACAAGCAGTTAAAGAGCTATCTCTAGAGTTGGCTAATTATTCAAGAAGGTAGTTAAGTATGTATTATATAATTAAGTTTTAGGCATCTTGTTAGTAGTAAGCTTACTAGCCATTGTATGTTGATAACACATTCATTGTTGAGAAAGAGAAAAAAACTTGAAAGCATTTAATAAATTTCACTCATAATTCTTTAGTATGCATATCACAATGCTTCATATTAAATAAAAAAATTCAATGGTAGGACAAAAATTGAACCCATGGCCTAAGGTATAGAGTTTTTGGATTATGCATTATGCCACAAAACCAGTTAAAGAGCTCTCTCTAGAGTAAGCTACTTAATGCAAGGCAGTTAAAAGATGTTCAGTGTTGCACTGTCAAATGAATATTTGAGATTTGAGGGATTTTTATGGCACTAAATGTTGAAAATGCTGATAACGAGATAGAGAAAATTGATATTTCTATGCTAGCAAGGAAGTTTTAAAGACACTCTAAACATATTTTTCACCCGGCTTGGTTTTAACACTGACTTATCAGCATCTGCTGCAATAATGTTTAACACCATAAAACTTCATTATGCTTAGTTGTGGACCATATACTGTCTATCTCAAATTGCTTAAATACGTCATTTCTACACTCTCTGAAATTATTTTGGTGTATATATCTTAACCTCCATATAATTTCATCTTTTTCCCATTTGGTTTGCTTTAAAAATGAAATATTTAAGCGATGTGCAAGTTAAATAAACAGAAGTGATTGAATTTCTTTTAGTGAAAAATGACCATCACCAATAATCAGAGATGTTAAAGAAACATGTACGGATGGCAGTGGATAAAATTATGAAAAGGATATTAAGCATTTTGAAAAAATTTCTACAAATCATTAGAACCTGAACAAAACTTGAGATTAAAATAGTTGTAAGCAGGACAGAGTTTGGAATCTGTTAGGATATCTGAATTTCCAGAATGGTATGAATATTTTAACTCAAAATATGTATACTTACACTCTTTCTTATTAATGGATCAATTAAATAGTTATAAGGGCAAAAGATGATGTCAGAATCTCTTATTAGCTCCCGTGCAACAAAATAAGGGCATGCTTTAGCTTTGCGTCCTGCATCCACCAATTCTTCAATATTCCATGCCATTTCCAGTTTTGTATTTTGATGCAGCAGCTCATGATTACAAATCTTGATGACATTAGCGTTGAAATAACAGCCTAGGCCCTGTTAAATAATAATTGTTTATTATTTATTTATTAATATATAAACTTCTTTAGCATATGCTCTTCATAGGAGCAATTCATATCAAATTTCAGGTGGCTTTTAAAGATGTAAAATTACAGTATTATACATAGTAAATATTATGAATTCACAATTACAATATCATTTGATAATATTGTAGCACGGACATAAAAATGTAATTGGCACTAATTTATTTTAAGTAAAAACCAATACATTTTTAAAAATTACCTTATATGTGTATCAAATTTTAAACTAATATAGAAATAAATATTTACTTAGAACTAAATATTATGAACAAAATTAGAAATTAAGATTATATAAATGTTTTTAATTCTTAATAGCTATTTATTATATCTGTAGTATAGTAATAATGAGTAAAACAATGAAGCTAATTACTTAGACTTATTACTACCTGAATGTACTGTTACTGGATTATACAACAAGGTACCTCAGATAATGCATTTCAGTTTAAATCACTGTTTATTAAAGTATGGATGGTACTGATAATAGTGTGTGCATAGCAATAGAAATGCCTTTATGATATAGTTTTCAACATACTGTTACCTACAAATTTATTTTGTGATCAGGTTACTGGGTACAAAATTAAATTTAAAAAAAAAGTAAAACCATACAAAGCAATGTAATAACTGTAGGGCTGCAAATAGAACAAAAGAAGAGTAACATGTATGACTTAAAATGTTATCTACAGAAGCGTAAGCTTCATACTTTCCAACTGGTCTACAAATCACATGCCACGACACTGTCACTAAAAACTACATTTTTACAATAGGATGCAAGCACAAAAACAGTTCAAATGCAGCTACTGCATTTCAGAACCATAAAGCTGGTAATAGAGCTTAATAAGGGGGATAAAAATGTCTAACTACCTTTTTCTATATCTCTTAGAGTTTTCAAGAAAATAAATATTTTATTTCAAAACATATACAATGCTGCTTAATGTTCTACATGGTGAACTTATAAATTTTGAATGCACTTATTCCAATACGCATTTGCATAGCCTTACTGAGAAAACAATTCTAAGAGTTCATTTTGTTTGCATGCTATTGTAAATAATCTCATCAACCCATATGCTTTTCGTTTTTAATCTTCATTGACAAATTAGCTCAGTAATGCTAAATCTAATTTTGCAAAAAGAATTATTGACAAAAACTTTTCAGAAGAATTTATATCACAATACTTTTAGTTATGAAGAAAATTGCAAAGGATATTATTTATTCTATTTTGGTTTGTCTATCCATTATTATAATCAGAATGTGTGAATTAAGACAAATTAATATTACATCATATAGAAACTTGTGTGTATATATAGTCCATACAACACATTAAGGACCAAAATGATATTAGAAATTATGTGCCATTTATAGCATGGAATCATTCTATTAAATTGTGGCAATGAATTCCCTCTGATCCTATATAGTGGTTGCTGTTTCTGGAACAGAAATGGTGTGGCAAGAACCTATGACTTTCCTTGTACAAGATGATTTTTGTATTGAATTGAACTTAGTTAATAGCTACTTTAACTAATACTCTTTGGATTTCTTCTTACTCTCCTGGCTGGTTCTTTGTGATAAATACATTAAAAATTTGAATCACTTTGCCATTTTAAAGCAGTTTTTGGAAAAATTGGCAAGTGGTTGCATTGGGTCATTGAAATTTCCATGCTTCTTATGAAAATTCCAAGACAATATCCTTCTCTTATGTTATGTTTAATTTTCATTGTGAATATCTCCTTAAAGGCTTAAAGTTTATCATATATCAAGGGAATCTGTTAATGGCCTTTTGTTCAGTGATATGGGACTGCAGGAATTGATATAATATACCAAATATTACACCAAATAATATTCCAAAATGAACCTAAACTCTTAAAAGCTCTTCAAAAACCCATAGAATTATCAGTGTGGGGAAAATATATTCATAAACGAAAAAAAGAAAATTTAGTTTTTGATCTTCCAAACAGTAAAATTCATAAAATTCACAGAATTCATAAAATCCACAGAGTGACATCTTAATATCATGCTGAGAAGCTGACAGTGAAACCGAGGTGATGATGAGGGCAACAGCCTTTGAAACATGTCCAAGTGAAGCAAAACTAGTGAAAATTGGGTGATTTCCTAAAAATAATTTGTTATAATAGCAATAGTTGAATTCCTACACTGCAAAATGTGCAAAATAAAGCAGTGATTACTTCCAGAATGAAAAATTTTATTTAAGCAAATAAACGCTACCTATCTCAGCTTAAGAAGAAAGCCAAGGATCTCCTTAAAAATAATCTAAAAAGCTGAACAGCAGTGTGAGGGCACATTCCTTTGTTTATTCATAAATCTATTCATTTATTCCTAGAATACAATACAATGCAAATACATGAGATAAATCAACAGAATCAGTAATAAGGCACAATTAGTAGCAAAGTTCCTACAAAGAGCAAGAGCAGTTATGAAAATAGTAATAACAAATTAAAATTAACAACACATTAAAACAAATATTCATAAATAGAATCAATATTAAGACATGTCAGTAAATAATTCTTACACATAATAAGAACTGCAATGTCAATGGGTAATAAAAATTGAAAATACACCTATAATATTTGTCCCTTCACATAATTTGAAATTCAATTATATGAAAGCAATAATAATATTATTTACAAGCAACTATGTACTAGGATATTAATGACAATTTTAGCATTCTCAATTATTCTGAAAATTCTTCAACTAAATAAAAACAGTGGTCAAGAAACATGCTACTACTGCAGATTTACAAGTGATAAATTTGTTAATATATTTAACTTTAGGATATTGTATAGTTTTACTCCCATTTATGACACTATAATGATATAGTTTTGTGTTTGTACTTTGTAAATGAATATCACATTTCATTCTGGTATTATGATTATGAATGTTTACATTTGTTAACAGAAGAGTACTGATAATTGTCTTTTGGAAACAATATATTCTTGATGTGTATATGGGGAAGGTGTACAATTTTAGTTTCTTAAAGGTCTCCAAGAATTTAACTGTCTAGTTCCTGTCACTATTCTCACATCTCTACTGTGCAATGAATAATCTTTTCCATGGAAGGGAATGAATTTTCTTTTTTGAATGATTTATTTATGGACGCTCTTTAACAGCTCAGGTCATCAGCGTCCCATTCAACTCAGGGCATGAAACGGCCGACAAATTTTGCCCAGAGGCCTCTCTTTCAGGCTTGAGGTTCTTTTTCATGCCGTAAATGTACAACACGGGACCCATGACTTTACTTCCCTTCCGAAGGAAGCCATCCATACTAGGATTTTTACGCCCCAAAAAAATCCATCGGTCCTGGCCGGGTTCGAACCCGCGATCTTGGGTTTAGGAGGCAAGTAAATGGAAGGGAGATCCCCCAAAAAGTGTACCATATATAAGTAGTGAATGAGCATAAGCAAAATAACAATAATGCAATAAATGAACTTATGAAGTGGTTTACAGAAACAAAGTTGGTGTCAGGCAACAACAAAACTCTTTCAGAGAGTTTTGTTTATTCTGAAAAAGTAAAATTAAATTGGTGATAATGGTAGCAGAGATTGTGCTCTTGGAAAAACAAATGAAAATATGTAGATGGCTATATTACTATTTCATTATTCTTTCATTACATAGGCTGATATATTTAACAATTATATGTAGAATAGGTTAGAATTTATTTCTAATAAATTTCTCTAAATTTTGAAGCAAAATTATCATTGCTTATAAACCTATAATTTGCTTGAGTTTCTGAGAGCCTAGTATTTTGTAACTGTATGGTTATCTGGTAAAGTGTAAATGCTACTCATTTACATTATCTTTTATTTTAATTATGGCAACATCCCGTACCATCTTGCATAAATGATCTTCCTCTGTCTAATTACTAATTTTCCCATTATTTTTCTATCATCTTCTCTTTTATTTCTGGTAATAAGTCATATTTGATTCCACAATATGTTGCTTTCTTCACATTCTTGTATATTATCTACTCCTTCCTCATCCCCTCTTTGTTCAGTATAAGCAAGCCCTTATTTCTCCAACTAGTCAGAATAATACATACATACATACATATACATATTTTTTCCTACTACATTCATTTCATTTAATCTTGGGGATCTCTTATCTCTAAAACTATTAAACATTTCTTGCATTTTCATATTTTCAGTCCTGAAATTACCTCCCTCCAGAAGCCCTCACCATTTTTGCTCTCTCCCTCTAAAACTCATTCATTCTAACTTCTTCCAAAAGTCCTTCATGCTTGAAAACCCAGGCTTCTCTCTCCCTTTGAGCTTCTCTTCCTTAATTAAACTTCAATAAGAATATTCTCTAACTTAGCCCCATAATTCTACACTAGTATTTCAACACTTTTTCTATTATCCTATAGTTTCTATTCATTCTTTCCAGTTAATTATCATTATTATTATTATTATTATTATTATTATTATTATACAAAAATGAGCAAAGATGATTACTTTGTTATCTATTTTCCTTAAGTGACCATAAATTAGATTAGATTTTATTTTGAATGTGTTTATTAAAGAGACAATAACAGAATAACATTGAAAAGAGTGATATAGGGAAGTGAGCAAGGAATATTTTATTTAAATATTGTGAATGGTATCTATTGCTATGAGGAGAGCAAATACAGAATTAGCAAACAGGGTGAACATTTCCAGACGAAGTACAGCCTACACCACCTGATAAAAGCTGGAAGTGAAAAAAGCAAATGTACAAAATATGTGAGATAATAACACTATTATATTTGTACTTTACCAAAGACTTTCTGTATTTGATATTAATTAAAACCACTCTGAAGGATTTCTTGTTATATAAAGATCTTTAAAGACAGAAGTAATGGTAATGTAATTTATTCATGTAATACATGACATTCATATTAGCAATATAAAATCCAAATTAAAGCTATATTTCATAAGCTTACAATTGTTAAAATTTTACTTAAATTCATATTCAATATCAAATTAAAGATACTGAAGTGAAAACACATGTTTTAACTTTCCCATGTTAAGCAGTATAAATGTTAACATTTTACCTCAAAAGGATCCAGGTATTCTTGGCACATTTCAGTTTTATTGCTATATTTTTTGCCCTGACGAGCACTCTGTATACATGTATGTTCTCGACTGGACAAAATTGTCATTCTAAAACAAACAGAAAAGAATCTGAAAGTATATAAAGATAAATCTTTAATTTTAATAAAGAAAACAGTAAATAATGTATTTCTTCTAATACAGTCTAAAGAATAAAAGGCACAATTCACTGTAAATAAATTTATTCAACTGTACATCAATGGAAGTCTGTACCCACTAGCTGAGAACTTCAAGTCTCAAAATAACTAGTACCTTACATTAAATATTATAATTTCAATGCTAAGCAATAAAAATAAATTATGTATACATAGAACATAACATGTTTGAGCTATATGTGTTTAAAATTTATAAAAGAAATCAGTCTGTGCATATGCAAAACATTCACAATTTGTTGATAAACAAATGAATTATCAGTTTGATATCTACTCTACTTTCTGCTGGGAAACTTAAGATGACAATTATAGTTTTATATTTGTACTTCATTTATACACAAAATATTTGTTTTATACAGAAAATAACAACTTTTATAATGAAAGTGTTGAGTTTTTTTCTTAAAGACAAATCTAAAAAAAAAAAAATTTTAATTGATGGTTTTTTATTTTAGCAATTCATTACAAACAGCTGTAGAAAATAAAACAGAAACAAGTTTCAGTTGTTAATTAATCTTACCTTTCAAAAAATAAACTCAATCATTAGTTCTTTGTTATAAATAGCACTCTCAGTTAGTTCTTTGTTTCTGAAGTGAAAAAATATACCTATTATATGCAATAAAACTTTTATATACATTTTCAATAGTATTAGCAATTCTTATCATGGTATTGTTGTATATCATTTTAGTTTATATTAGTTTAGATTTTCATTTACTCTAGCTTGTGCCTCTGAATTTGCATTATGCTGCAAAATTTTCTTGAAATTTAACATTAAAGAGAGGAAACAGTATTGAAACAGTATGAAGATCACAAAACAAATACATATATGGCAGACAATGCAATAGAGGACAATTTAATAGGTGAACGAAACATTTCCTTTAGTGATAATTCAGATTCTACTGACATTGAAGATACTGCCTCAGAGGATGTGGGACTGCCATGGGTGGCTGAGGTTATTAAGATGCAAACTCGTGAGCAGAAGGTCTGGGGTTCGATTCCTCCCTGACAGGTTTTTTTCCAGGTTTTCCTCTGTCCTCATAAATAGTAAATGCCAGGGAGGTACCCTAAACTTAAGCCTGGAGCATTTCCATCCTTAAAAAATATTCTTTTCCAACTCATCATTTCATCTCACTATCATCAGTGTCCACTGCCTGTGGTCCCTAAACAGTAAAAACAGGCATTAAACACTATTAAAAAAAAAAAAAAGAGGATGGGGAGGTGGTCGCATATGGTGGGGAGCAAAAACACTTGACACAGATAATGAATATGTACACAAGGGTACTTAAGTGTTGAATGCTTTATTCATTATCATTTTCTTTGGCATGCAATCAATCAATAATGGACCTTCATTGTTCGAGAAAATAGTAAACAGTTGCTCAAAACTCAACCTTAATGTACTAGATATTTTGAGACATAAAATGATACTGTGTTTAGATCTCTGTCTCATTTTTTCTGATTGTTCAGTTTCCCAATAAACAGTTGCACTATAGTTCTCATTATAATGAAATGAGGACCAACGGAGGTAACAGTGAAAGTGACTGAGATCAGGTAACCCATAACTCAAATATTCACTGTAATTTTTTTATTGCGATTAGGCTGATATACAAGTTTTTAGCATTACTATAAGTAAAAAACATGTTTGTATACAATTAATAGGCTTATTCACAAAAATAAGATTAATTTATAGTATATTATAAAAACTTGTATCAAGATTTAAATCATTATGTATATAGGCTTTCATGGCTGGAGTTATGTATGTTAAAATATTCTATTTTTAGCTTTGAGCTCATGATTTAGTGGTCACAAAAATTTGTCTCAATATTTCATTGTTCAAACGTAAAGTTAGAATATTTATTTTGGTAAATATTGTATTTCCGAAGCTGTTGACAATGGAGTGGTAATATAACCTATTATAAGGCTATTTATTTTGGTATTTATATTTTTACTGAAAGTACAAAATGATTTTGTGTTTAAACATGATGATGATGACGACGATAATCATCATCATCATCATCATCATTATCACTAACAGGAGTTATAAGAGATGCTTAGGAAATTTCTGCATTTCAACTTTTTTTTTTTTTTAGAACATGGACATTTGAAGCATGTTCTTGTCATTGAGAGTCCCTGTCTTTCATAACTTTTTAACAAGTTGGTGAATAGTTTCTGTACCAACTACCAGGATATGTTTTTGTGAGTTGCTTTGCTGCTTCTATGCAAGAATCTGTTTTTACATATATATTGTACATAAAAATCTGTTCTTCAAAATTATAATTATGTAGTGGTATAACTAACAAAGAACAATTAGCATACAATTTACATACAATTAAAGCATTAAATAACATGTGAAGACACAACCACTTTGGACAAAGCTGCCTTCAAGCTAACTACAAGCTGCTACCTGCAACACATAATATGGCCTGATGACTGGCTATGCAGCCATGCTAGCCATGCTAGTACCGCCTGTGGTGCCTCAGTAGCAAAAACTGGTGTTAAACACTATCCTGTACATCTCAAATAACCTGACTGAACAAACAATAGTGTCAATGCTGCCAACTTCCATACTTAGCATTTCAATAGGCCACTAGTTGCAGTTATGGATCCATTTGCTATAGAAGTCTTCAATTTATAAATGCTTCACTTTGTGAAATGTTCTTTTGTTCATAGCTTTCCAGGGTCAGAGCAAGGATCATCTTTCTAAGTCTTTCACCCATCTTCAAATGACTGAATTTTTTTGCTCTTTCTCTTATCTTACAGAAAAGAAAATATGAAATCTAATGCTTTCTCTAGAAAAAATCAATAGTTGCTCATCAGCTGTTCACACAGGACTGAATTCAACGGATATTCTTACTAAGACTATTGTAAGTTTAAACTTGCATTATGTTAGTTATATTTTTACACTCATTATTGTCTAAGAATGCATAGGATGGTTCCAAAATTGTTTGAATGTCCTGCACATTGCTTATTTTGG
This sequence comes from Metallyticus violacea, assembly GCA_030762175.1. Taxonomy (NCBI): domain Eukaryota; kingdom Metazoa; phylum Arthropoda; class Insecta; order Mantodea; family Metallyticidae; genus Metallyticus; species Metallyticus violacea. The sequence continues at coordinate 40,028,166 of CM060839.1, forward strand.
AAGTTACATGTATTCTTATGGTATTACAATTAGTGTCAAACTGCCACGGGTGACCGAGGTCATTAAGGTGCGGACTCGTGAGCGGGAGGTCTGGGGTTCGAATCTCACCAGGACCGTCCTCCCTGACTGGGGTTTTTTCCAGGTATTCCTCATTCCTCATAAATGCCGGGAAGGTACCCTCAACTTAGGCCTGGAATGCTTCCTTCCTTTAAAAATCCTTTCCCTGTTTATTATTTCATCTCATGTATCATCAGTGTCCATCACCTGTGGTGCCTCAGCAGTGAAAACGGGCATTAAACACTAATGAAAAAAAATTAGTGTCAAACTTAAATTTTAAGCATTTAGCATGAAAGAGTAGAAGATAACTTACTGAATATGTTTGTAGGATGTTTTTCTCAGTTCTCTGATCACTTGGCTGATCTGCTGGTGTGTTCTTGTACCATAGAATATTTTTGGTGCACTGTGAAGCATACATTTAAAACAAAGAGATAATTTTATAAATTAATTTGATTTTGTTAGTTATATACAAATTATTAAACATTCAGGGCATTTAAACATTATATGAAACACACTTCAAGCAAAACTGACAGTCATGTGTTACTTTCTTTTCTTTCTCTGTTTTGAAATTGGAAAGGCATATGGTGAGTTTGAAAATTAGATACTAAGTTTCTCAAGCATTTAATTGCACAGATCTTTAAAAAGAGGCCAAAGAGCATATTTGATCTCCCTAGCAAGATCTCAAGTTCTGCTTTTCATTTTCTTTATTCACTATTTTATACTGAGTTGAGCATTAAAAGTTATCCAATATTGATTCTTTTAGGTAAAAGATTCTGATTAAAAAAAATCTCATTTTGGCACTCTGTGTAAACAGGACTCTAAACTGTGCCCTTTGCTTTTTATTTAGTTAGCTCGTTGTTAATTTTATTTAACATTCTTAAATTTATACTACAGAGAGTTTGCATCATGCTTGAACCGAGAAAGAGTGACAGGATCTCTTTGTATTATCTTATACACATATGAAAGTAGAAAAAGTCAATTAAAAAAAATATATATTAATATAACTGTAATAAAAGCATATATACTTTATTAATATATATAACATAAAATAAAAATAATATAACACCATTAACAATATAACTACATTAACAATAATTAGAAAAGCAGAAAAGGATACAGCACTAAGAAAAAGTCACAGAGTTGTAATCGCTATATTTCGAACTACTTCAGTTCTTCTTGCCATAAGTGACATTTAATGCAACAGTTCAATATAATAAATAAAAGTAATCAAATCATATCTTTTAATGTAATGAACAAGAATCTTAATCTTTTATTTGATAAAATACTCAATGAATTCATTTGTGCTGTAAAATCTGTGTTCAAACAAAATTGTTTACTTTTCTTTTAAACATGCAGAGACTGAAATGGCTACTACAGAATCTAGATATAATAAGATAACTTTGTGATTAATAGAATTGTGTTTATTTGTTGTTTTACAATTATTGATTTGTATGTGTTATTTATTTCTGGTTGGATACTGATAAATTTCTTAGTTTACAGTGCAGTGGTGGATATTTTTGTCAATTAAGTACACTGACTCAAAGATGAAAAAGCATGGTACTGTTATAATATTATGTTTTCTGAAGTAAGGTTTGCAATGAGCTGGTTATTTAAATTTAGCATTTTTGCAGGAATGATTTTGATATGATCAGTATTCTTTCTTATTTGAAAATAATGGGGAAGACAAGAGAGTTGAACAAACCTTAAGGAAATTAAAGGCCTACAACATTAACAGTATGATGGGTAGCAGATGATATTATGTCAAAATGCCTACTCTTCAAATTACTAAAGTGAAACCTCTGTACAACCAACAATTGAAGGCTTTGAAGATGAAGATTTCAGGGAAACTTTTGGATCATCAGTAATGGAACAAATTAAGGACTGGCTAAGTAAGGATAAGGAAGACTGTGGGTTTCAGAACTTGATTGAAGAACAAACTAAAACAGGAGGAAGGTTCAAGCGAGAAAGAAGATTAAAGTGATGAGGATATATGCACAGGAAAATGGAAAACTTAAAACTTTTGCACTTAGGTCTTGTGTAGAGACATTAAGTGAATATGTGCATTTTATTGTCTTCAAAGAAATATTATGAAGTAATAAGTGAACAACAGAGGACGCAGACACAGATAACAATCACTTCATTCTTTAAACCAAAATCTGCAGACTCTTGCTCATCAGTAATTATCTTAGACTAAAGGTATCAGAATAATTTCATATGCTATGTTGTTACTGTAAGATAGTTAAATTATATTTAATGCGCTTCATATGGTAGCATTTCAATATTGTCGATATATCCTTTGGCATAATTTTCTATGGATCTGATTAGATATTTATTGTCTTTTTGCCATATGCAGTACAAAGAGATTCCTTAATACATTTTTTTTTTAAAAATTCAATTAAACTGTAAAACATGTCTTAGTTAAATATTATCTTAACATTCTTTTAAAAACATTGAAACCCCCTCCATTTAAATTTCTGTAGGAAGTTGTTAACAATTCTTCATGTAAGACATAAAGGTAATTTGGAAAATTTAACAGTTAAGTTAAAGAAAGTGAACCCTTGTTGCTAAAGCATAAACAAGCAATTTTATTTCCATTCACTATTAAATTATTAGCTGCACATCGATATTTAAATTAATTTATAATACTTATTACTTTAAGCCTTAAAGAGTTCAAATCACTAGCACTCAATGTTATCAATGTATCATCAGCATCATGGCGAGGCATTCAACATTAAGATAAATTTCAAGATAATTTATATACTATATAAAAATTAGGAGCCCAAAAAGATCCTGTGGGACCCCATAATCTAAAGAAAATTTCATTTATTTCAGCCAACAGACTCTTACAAGAGCATCTGACATTGTCATGATTCTATACATCTATTAATCATATGTACATATCCTTATATTTGCAATTAGCAATATTATACACTCTTATCCATTATAGTTCAGTAATACTATATAAGAATTTTTCTATTTAGGAATAGTTTTAGCACAGATTTAAATTTCAGGATGAGGTATTCTTAATTTATAAAGATCATTTATTATATAAATCTCCTATTTTATATGGGTTCTTATTGGTTTGAGCTTTATTCATGCTCACCCTATGGTAATAGTTCGCTCTTCTTGTATCATATGCATGGCAGTCTTAATCGAGCATGTTAAATTCTTATTTTTTTCCTTGACTAGCATAATAGTTTTGAATAAACATAGTGAAACTACAGTTAGAATGTTTTGTTTTTTTGAATGTTTCCCTACAGGACTGTTGGTACTTAAGGTTATATATACTTCTTATGTACTTTTAATATTCTGTCCATATTGGTTTTACTTGTTTCCTCCCCAGATTTCAATTCTATATGCTAAATATGGATAAATAATGCCATAATCTGCTGTTTTTAGGAAATTAATGTTTCCACATTTTGTAAGTTGTGGCAATAGGTATATTCCTGAGTTCATTTTGTTACAGACTACTTTCACATTTGTGTTGTAAGTTACATTTTCATTAATGTGTATGCCCAAGAATTTAAAGTTTGTTGCCTGTTCTAATGCGATATTGTTAATGTTTACGTTTAATTTATCATGTTGAAATTTCATGAATTTTGTTTTATCTATGTTTAACTTTAGTCCATTGTTTAGTATATACTGTGATATTTCACCAAGTGCATTCTTCATTTGTCTTTCTAAGCTTTCCCTGTCATTCAATTTGCTGTTTTTCGGTTAAGGTAAATTATTTATATACTTTAACCACGTATCTTATATATTTAACAACTGATGAAATCAATTGATTAGTTGGGCCTCTTAGGCCTCATATCTAACTTATTTAACTTTCAAAAAATCATGATTTACAGATTCAAAGGCCCTGCTTCGATCAAAGAATATACCCACAACATGTAGGTTATTGTCAAGCCAGAGATGTGCAAGGTCAATAATATAATTCAGTATTTCATCAAATCAAACTATAATTTCCGCCAATTAGTCTAAGTTAGTGGTTTTAGTACACTATAAGTCAAGTGCAAACACCTCTGTTTTGGTACTGGCAAAGGAATATCACCGCAACATGAAGGTGGAAACTGTGACTCTGCTACAAGATGATAATCACTTGATATCACTGTACAACCCCCAGCATCTTGGTCATCGTCTATAATTATTATGTCATCATCTTTGTCGTCATCTATAATTATTATACTATCATCTTTGGCTTCTTCTTTAATGCTCTCTGTTGTGCTGTTATACACTTTCATCTGAAACAAAAGAAGAAAGGAGTCAATGACAACACTTGATCTTTTTCTAGTATTTGGAATTTTCTTAACTGAACACAGAATTTCCATTATTACAAAAGATATTATTGATTGGAAGATTATATTGATTCTTACTATACATAATTTAATTCAATGACTATGTGATACTTTGTTTTAGATATTCTAATCAAAGAACTTATACATCCTTCTCCTCAAAAAGAAGTAACTAAAGAACAGTAAGCTTATCAACATTCTGTGCTTATAAAACTATAGGAATCTTTATCTATGACCTGAGAACAGAACTTTGGCAAAAGAGCTTTTCAAATATGCAACATATATTTTAATTTAAAAGTGAATCTGTATAAATTAAATATTTGCGATTCCAATGCTGAAGTTTAATCCTGCCTTTTTAACATGAATGCTTTATTTACAAAATGTTTTTATTGCTTTAATCATTTCTTTACTATTTATATTATAAATTCTCTACACATGTATTTAATTTCTTTCTGTAACTGCTAGATGACAGTACTGATTTCAGTAATTCACATTTCCTTTAGAAGTAATCTCAAGTGCTCTGGTATAGAAATGGTTCAAATTACTGTTTATGCTTATTTTCCAATGAGGTTACATTTCCTTTAAATCAAGATGGAGTATAGCAGTTATAGGTGCAAAGGTTGAAATTATTTCTCGTTTTTATGGTATCTTTTTTTCCAGTTTTCTTTGCATCAGTTATATAAAGTAGCTTAGTAGCTAGGGATATGCCAAAATTTCTGCATGCAATATTATATCAATAATTGGATCTCATGTGCTTTCAATTGATGGCCAAATTCTTCTGTCTAAATATGTGAGTAGACAGTAAACTATGAAAAGAGATAATTTCATATCTCAACATGTCAGTAAACAACATAATGCACTTTCTAAGGCTGCTGTGAAAAAGATTTTTCTGCTTTCTATAGTAATTACAACACCAATAGTACAACCACTGTTTGTATTCTATTTATGTAAAATGCTCAAAAATCCTAAAAATAGGACAGTTTTAGAGAAGTATGCCATAGAATCTGTGCCTAGTGAGTCAAATTTGTAATAAACTTACTTGAGTGAATGTTACAATGTTTCAATGCTAGAAAAAATTAAAAATAAATTCTGGATCTCAATTGATGAGTGGACTAATGTAATTTTATTGCCACTGTCATTATTGGACCATTAGATCCTTCTTTAGAACAGCAATTAACAAAACTATTACCAGTCTCTTCAGAGTCAAAATATTAAGAACACTCTTCATGGTTTTACTTATTGGAGATATAATCAGAACATGTTTTGTGGACCCTCATCCACAACCTCAGCTGATAAAACGATTGAACTGGACAGTCATTATTCACCAGTTCATTAATGTAATATGACCTGAAGAAATTCAACATGACAACATCATGTTTCCATCACTGATGTGACACCTTATATGAAAAAGCTGAGAAAGCCTTAAAAGTTCTATTTCTAAATGTACTTCTTGTAACCTGCATAGAATATGGTTTCCATAGGGTGTTGGAAGAGATACAATATTTGTTTCCAGGTGCTGATAAACTGGTTACCAATATTAAAATCTTTTTGAATGTCCTGGAATGAATTTAGAAATTTAAAGATGTTGCTCCTCAAACTACCATAAAAAGATGAGGAATATGGATTTTAGCAGTATTTAACTATGCTTCAATGAAAATTGTAGTAGATGTACTGCAGTGATTAGAGTATTTCGAGGGAAAAAGAAAGAGAGTGTTTTCTTAAAATTATCATTTTCACAAAATTTAAAAAATTCTATAGATAGTAGCAGAAATAAGTCAATCTGTGTTTCTCTCCATGACCATAGAAAACTTAAAAACATACAGTTACATTGAGTAATGAGTATGCCAACAATTTTGTAATATATACAGGAATATTTTTATTTTCCTGTCAAGCTAGAAATATATTTAAAACTTTAAATTTGGAATAACATATTCAACATATATTATTTATATCTGCCTTGTCTCCTTAAATTATTTTGCAGCAACATCCCTTGGATCACTAGTATGCACAGGACAAATGAATATGATATAACTCGGACCAATGCTTCCATTTACAGTTAGCACTTGTTGATTTTTTCATTTATGCGTTTTCTGTGAATTTCGTTTGAATGTTTGGCTTCATTGTGTGCATTCTCAATTTTATTGTTTGAAAGACGTAATAAATTCCAAAGTTTCATTTATTAGTAATATGTAGAAAAGTAGATAACTATATTTAAACATGATAGGTGTAAAGACATTAATGTTCACAATATTAATACAATTCTTGGTTTAGCTCCAAGTAAATGAGCATCTAATGCACACCAGAAAGACTATTTTAATATGAATAATAAATGGTTTGACAGGAACTGCTTTAATGTAAATCTAATGAAAGCTCAGTTACAGATATATGTTAATGTTTGTTATGCATGCAAAGATTTTCTGCAATATGTAAACAATAATGAAAATTTCAGGCTGCTGCCAAAGATGTAAATAAATATGATTTCAATAAGAGCATTTGTGAGCTTATGTAATGCACTAGGCTAGTATGATCTAATAACACTGTGGTAAGGAAAAAAGCATTAATCAATTAATTTAACATCAACTGTTATATTAGGCCAAAATTTCCCATATTTTCGAAAGAAAAAAAAATAACTGGCAACTCTAGAATCTACACCAATCCTTGTGGCTTATCCTAAATACAACACATGACAGTAAACCCAAGTAAGTTCGCGGATTCGATCTCGGCCAGGATCGATGAATTTTTTTCGGGCGTAAAAATCCTAAGCATAGCTTCCTGTGTAAAGTAAAGGGAAGTAAAGCCGTGGGTCCCGTGTCGTACATTTACGGCACGATAAAGAACCTCAAGCCTGAAAAAAAGAGACCTCTGAACAAAATTTGTCGGCCGTTTCACGCCCTAATTTGAATGGGATGCTGATGACCTGAGTAGTTAAAGAGCGTCCGTAAGTGAATTAAATCAGCATATGACATTATGACATGGGGCCTGTTTCATAAAAGTTGACAATTCGACAGGTGAAAGGCAACAGTTTTACAATTCAATAACTTAACAATTTTCTATTTCATAAAACATGACAAATTCACAAAATCGTCAAATTGTCACGACAGATTTGTCATATCTGTTTCATAAACATTCTAGTGACTGACAAAAAGGGACAATTGATCAGAAATATTTTGACATATTTGTTTTATGAAACATAATACTGTCACATAAGATAGTAACAAACTGATATATTTATAAAATTGTCACACAAATTCGACAGGAAAATGTGGGCTATCTCATGCAGAAGAAATGTCGAATCGAAGTCGCTATGATGTTACGAGGACTTCATTGAGGAAACAAATGACATGATATAAGGTCTTTTACATAAACCCTATTATTATTATTATTATTATTATTATTATTATTATTATTATTATATAATTAAGCTTGTTCCTGTGTGTCTTCAATAACTTATAAATAAACAATCATATTTGGAAAACATCAGAAGTGACAATAGGACGTACTGTAAGAATGTGATTCAGGAAATAAGAATTGATATAAACTTTACATCTTGTTTCTTACATCATCGGAAAAAGATAATATGGGCATTTCTTCTGCAGCACGGTGTACCTGTTATAGCAGCCTTAATGTGATATATGATAGGGCCAATGATAAAACATAATACACTAAGTTAAACCTTTCTTCCCCCGTCAAAATTTACATTACAAAGAAGCGGTTATTGTTTTCTTCCATGCTCTCGTAACTTATATATTTATTTTGTAGCTCAATTAAGTTGCTCGCCATAACTAACTTATCGTTTGTTATGTTTACGTTTATTATAAAATACACGGTGGTGACAGAGATCATTTTTTTAATACACATTATTACAGTTATGCTAGCAATAGTAATTTTATTAATTAATAAGTTGCTATTAGATAGATTTAATTTACATTATGATATAATATAATTATTATAATATCAACGCAAAGAAAGTAAATGTTAATGTTCGTTAAATAACAAAGAGTCTTGAATGAATATAGCTAATGCTTCTATAATCGTAGCAACACATTCATTTGTTGACAATTTGTGAATTTTATGAAATAACAATTTACTTTGTGACAAGTTACAATTTTATATCTGTCCCATGTAACATATTTGTAAATTATATGAAACAGCCAGTTATCACAATATACCGACAAATTTATCAAATTGTCATACATGTAAATTTTAATGAAACAGGCCCATGGTGAAATAATGAGTCCTGTGAGGTCTAGAGAATGCATCATAACAATATATTTATTACATACATACTTAATATGACTAATTGGTATATAATTGCAAATATAAACTTGAATGTATAAGCAATTTTCAAGAGTAATATGAAAACAACAACAAATATTCAATTTCCATACTCATAACACCTCGCTTGTTCCATGCACTATACTATATATAATTAATTAAAATAATTCATGGGTTATATTCTTGTACAATACAATGTTTTGACAAAACAGATGGCATGTACTTGAAATTGCACAGAACTGAATGTTATAGAATATGTAAAAATTACAGTTGAAATAATAATTGGATGTTTTAAACTGAGCTGCAGATACTTTTATTCCAAAGTACCACAGCTAATAAAATTATTCTGCAGATAAATCACATGATCAGAAAATTTATTTTTATTTTTAAGTTTCATTTGGACTCTACTGATCTTTTCTGAAGGAGCCAAATGTACCTATTAAACAAAACTACAGAGGAAACGGTAGATGGTGATAAAATAATAATAATAATAATAATAATAATAATAATAATAATAATAATAATAATAATAATACCTTTGGCTTCTTGCTTACTTGGAAGTCTTCCTCGTCACTGTCATCGCTGTATAGCCGCCGGGCAGCTGAAAAGACAAGCCTGAATTATGAATCATTGTTGTCATGTCATGTAAAAAGTTATGCAGAAAGAAACACAATAAACAACACAACAGTTCCTCTAAATCAGAATCTTAAAACCGAAACCTGCCTCCAAGACTTACTTTCAGACGTCATCAATGGCAGCGATTTGCCACTGGAAACTTTTTTAACTGTAAATTTTATTCTAAAAATACACCAGATCTGAAAGAAATGTACAGTAACATTTAATATCTGTTGCTGTTATAAAGGATAACAGTTCAATCAAGTAATAAGTAATACTCTTAATATCTGATTAGAAATTGACCATCAATAACAACTTTTTCTCTACTGAAAACAATTTGTTAAACTCCATTTTCAACCATTTTCGGAAAATTTCCGTATTTAAACATTCATGACGTCACATCTAATTGCTAGCGCTGCTTGTTAGGGCAGAATGAATCCAAGAAAGTCGTTCGGCGCTTTTAGGAAGTATCCTGTCTTCATGCCAGCGATAGATGTTTCGAAGTATTGTAAGCAGGACATAATGGCACAATTATAGTATCTAGAAAGGCGACGCCATGACATTTAAATGACTGAACACGTGCTATGTACTTTAATAGCTGCGTCACTAAAATGTCTATATTTCGAAGTCACTTCAAACATTATATATTTATGGAGTACTTTTTCTTTTCAATTATATTTAAAACGTTGTTACGAAATCATGCATTTTCCTCATTTTTAAACGCCATATTTACATAAAATGCAATAGTATCTAAAATTCCTAAGTCTCTCACGGAATATTTATATTTTATAATGATGAGCTGCAAGTTAAAACACATTTATCATACATATTTCAAACACGTTAATGAAAAAAATAAATGATTTTGCATTATTAAAATAAGTGTGAGTTTTGTTCCTTTTTGCCTCGTCGACCTCTATGTGCTGCCTGTTCCGGCATTGTTTTTAACAAAAAAAAAAAAAAAAAAAAAAAAAAAAAAAAAAAAAACAAAACAAAACAAAAAAAAAAAAAAAAAAGGTGCACAAAATCTTTGCTCACTGTGCTATATGAAGTAATCAAAGACAATATCAGAAAAAGAGCAGTTCAGTTGTTTATTCTAAAGTACGCACCTTTCTAGTAGCTCCATTTATCTTTTAAAATCTGATTCGCTTTTCTCGTCGCGTACCCCTGAAGAACAATTTACGTCGCACCAGTTGGAAATATTGTATTACGATACTTACTACTTTTCAAACGTAAACAACTGAAACAAATTTCTTCTCTATTCAGAGGTATTGCTACTTCTGTCAAAACATGTTTACACAGCGCCCAAGAACTACACTTAGAATTTTTGAGAAAAACGTTACACATTTTGATTAGCCAAATATCTTTGGAACGAAGTCCACTCTTATTAGAGTTCATTAATCCAAATTAACAAAAAGTACGATTTTTCATTTATGTAATTAGAACCATTTTTATACCTGCAGACTGACCAACACTCACAATTTTCTCACGCTAAGTCTAATTAAACACTAACAAATAGCGTTGATTTGGGAAGATACTTCTTTCAAATATAATAGGCTTAGGATTGAACAAATTAAATACACAATTCTTGAATGCAATGTGTTATCAATATTAAAATAAATTTAGATTATGACTTTTATATATAAACTTATCAATGAAGAAAGTAAATAGGTTACTATAGATTCAACAAATTAAACTTTAGTGCTGTACTGCAGCTAGCAACTAAACTGGAGTTTATTTTAAATACATTTTATATACTTTTGATGTAATATTGCTATGCTAGAGGGTAATACCTTTAAGTGGATGTTATCTAGCTCCCTTAAAATATTCTACGTGATATACATGCTAAGTTTAAATATCTAAATGTTGACATTTGTGTTGAAAATGATTAAATATACTCTAAGATTATACATGATGAGCAAACTTTAACAACACTTACAAGCTAACTTTTTTGTTTAGCATTCATATCGAAAAACCCTCTCAAATTTTGTGCGAAGAAATTATGTGCAAAAATGTAGGATCATACGTAACGCCCACAAAATGTAACAAAAGTACTTGAAGAGCCTGGGTAGGTAGACGACATGCACGACAAGAGTCCGGCAGTCGCGTGTCAACTACGTTCGTACATACGAGAGTAGGTCCATAAATTTCCGGCCTAACTTGATGATAAAGGTATGTTAAAGACTAAAACTATACTCCACTTTTCAACACTGTTACCCTTTATTGCAACATCTTTGAATTAACATTTCACACCCCACCCCCCAGTCGGCCCCGGATGTGTAGTGGTAACCATACTTGCCTTCTAAACCCAAGATCGCGGATTGAAACCAGGCAAGGGCCGATGGATTTTTTCGGGCGCGAAAATCCTAAGTATGGCTTCCTTCGGAAGGGAAGTAAAGCCGTGGGTCCTTGTCGTACATTTACGGCACGAAAAAGAACCTCAAGCCTGAAAGAAGAGGCCTTTGAGTAAATTTGTCGGCCGTTTCACACCCTGAATAGAATGAGACGCTGATGACCTGAGATGTTAAAGAGCGTCAGTAAATAAACCAAATCAACCCTTCAAAATAGTCAGAAATCTTGTCTGCAAAATGGTCATAAACAGCATCTATCGCTTCTTCGTCACACTTAAATTTCCTTCCGCGAGGGTCCTTCTTGAGTTTTGAGAAGAGGAAATAGTCACTGGGGGCTAGATGTCGGCTGTAGGGTGGAAGGTCGATCTCCTTGAAGCCACATTTCTTCACAGCTTCCTTTGCAACAAGAGCAGTGCGCACAGACACGCCGTGAAGAAGGCGCACACCACACTCAGCTTTCCTCGCCTTTTCTCTATGATGGAAGCACGTAGTCTGTGCAGTAGGCCAGCACAGTACTCCTCATTTACTGTGGTGTTCCTCTCCTTGAAGTCAATGAAGAGTATGCCTTCACAGTCCCAAAAGATTGTGGCAATGGTCTTCTTGGTTGACTCAGTGACCTTGGCCTTTAGAGGCGGTGCTTTGCGGCGGCCGGAAACTTATGGACTACCCTCGTACCTACCAATGTTCAGACTTCTCAACTATTTTATATCATTTTAACATAAATGTTGTGGGTCTTATGTCGTATTCGTGGCTTATTTTTTTGCACACAATCTTTTCGTTGCATCGTCTGTCGGTATACATTGTAACAATAGCACTAGTGGACCTCCGAGAATATCCCATACCATCCGCGTGTGACCTTTTATTTGAAGCCAATCACCATTTTGTGATAGGTTATTTAAAATTCTATCCTTTTCGTTTGTTTAATGGTTTGCTATTTAAAACACGTCTCAAAAATATTTTATTTTTCTTTTTGTAACAAAACTCTGCTTCTATACCTAATGACACATATTTTCAACTGTAGGTTTTCGCAAATTTAGAAGTTACAAGCATATAATTGCAGGATTTGTTTCACTCGAATTAAATATCTTAGAATTATCTACGCACATTTATGGCATATTTCGCTTTATCTCGCTTGGAAATTTTCAGCACAACCTTCCTAGAGGAAAGCATCCTTCAATTAATGTATTATACAATAATTTAGTGCTTATAATATACTTCGTATGGCATATTTAACACTCAAGAGATCCTTCGATATTTATTTTCCAAACTTATGTTTGCGACATGATCCCTGTTTTGGCAGTAGTTGGAGGAAAGGGTGGTTAAACGTGAAACTGCCACCGTTTTGCTAGAAGAATATCTGCTTGCAATTCATTGGCCTGGCTTTCATGCCCAATTGAAGATTTAATAAATCCCCAAGTTATTTGTCGTGGTTAGAATCTTGTAACGGTGTAAGCTGTGAACAAAAGTCTGAACTGCCAGAAAATTTCTGATCTGATTCGAAGTTCGAAAACATATTTTCGTTCCACGCACACTAGACAAAACTTATGTTATAGGGAAAGAAACAGCTTTATGCAAGGTGTCTTGGAGGGAATAACGCCAAGCATCCGTATACTAGGTAGTTTGCAAGAAATCGGCAGATAGAAATTATTATACCTGAATAGTATGCTTGTACTTGGAACAGCAGAACTCTTTATTATTGCAAACATCTTTTAGTTAACAGATGTGTGTGACGTCAACAGCAACGTTGTTACAACGGTTTTTCTAAAATTTTCACAATAATATGTGGAGATCGGCAATTATGCCGTAATACAATATTTTATGTACTATTCTACAGTAAATGTTATGCACTTTCTTAATATGTTCACTAACGTCTAACGTATGTGGGTTAATAGCTCATCCGAGGCAATAACATTATATTTTGTATTATATCACTCAATATCTTTATGATAATTATATTAATTTCAAATGTACACTGAAGGATAAATTTAAACATGTAATATTACATTATAATAGAGCATGTTGGGAAATTAAATAAATAAAAACACACTCTAGTGCATATCAAAGTATAGCTATTATAAAGAGTAATCGAGAAATCGCTCCGAGCCATTGTGTAGCCGAGATTTCACTAGGGAAGCGAATTCGGTTGGCAGCATTGACTGCGCGCCGAACATATAGTTATGTTCACTTAACCACCAAGGCAAGTACACACTCCAAAGACCAAACCTTACCAACAGTAGGCGGATTACTTGTTACTGTTTTGAAGGAAGGTCAGAAATGTATGAGTGCCAACGTTCTCTTGTGCGGTGCACATCATCTGAATGCGGAGGAACTTGTCGACGACCAGTTGTCCAAGCGGTTAAAGGGGAGCGTTTGGTGTTCTCGAACCCATGAACCCTTGCACCGCTGAGATAACTTCATAACGCAACTCTAGCTTACTGGCTGGAACGAAACTGTTGACAAAATATTATGCCGAAAAAACATTCAAGCTTTCGGAGTCGGATTCGAACCATGAGAGTCACAAAATTTACATCTATGTGTCAACTCCTTTTGGCTGTGAATCTGGTCAGCGGAGTTTCTGCAGTGTTTATGTTCACAGTGAACAGCGTCCATTTACAGTGGCATGGGGACAACCACACTCTTAGCGGGGGAATACTGGTAGAAAGTGGATTGTGAATTTATGACAAACTGAAATCACAAGTGTTGAGACTTTTCCAAATTCAACAACTGCTAAAACAGTACAAGGACGGATACAGTCGAAATGATCACTGAACGCTTCGGCGAGAATAGAACTGCTTCCGCACTCTTAGCCATGCATTCGTATATCTCAGGAAAAATCGCCTTGCATGGCCAAACAGCACTATTGTTATTGGACTAGGAGACGCATTATGAGCTGGAAAAATCTTTGCCTCCATTTCAATGGAAGGTTTTCAAACCAAAATGGAAATGTCACGTTTTGGGAGCTATATTTAAAGCCAAGATATCCGATTATATGAAATTTTAGGACTATGCCTTATTGGATGATAAGCTACTGCCATTTATCCAGTTTCTAAAGCACTGTGGATCAACATTTTAAAGATAATAACTGTATCAAACCAACTTCTGCAAGACTGATTTGAACACCAGTTTGCCTTCCCCTTCACTTGGATGGCAAATTCACCAGATCTTAGTGCTAATGGGAGTATGAGAGCAAGCCATACATACAGAAGACACAGGAGTTATTAAAGCAGGTGATGAAACTACACATTAAGAAATAAGCCAGCATAATACACACACACACATTGCAAAGGATGGCATCGTCGCATATTTCTCTTAGCGACTGAGTCAACGTAGGCGCACCAAAAGCATGTTCACCCAAAAGTACCGTTGTGACCGAACTGAACGCACTGGTCATCAAAAGGGAAATGTGATTACAGATTTTTATCGCCGAGTTTTCCATTTATTTGTACATTTGTCTATGATTAAAACGTTTGCTTTTAAAAGTAATATCTTCAAACACAGTCAGTAAAATGAGATTAACATATACGAGTACACTGCTGAAATTCTTTGTTGTTTTTCAGAACTTTAGCTTGAAATACAACTTTGTTGAAATGAAGATCATAAAAAAATTCAGTTTTAATAAAGCCGAGTTTGTACGGAAAAAAAAAAAGGCTACGAAAATGCAAAGATTGACAGGTGGCTGTGGATTTCAAATTAAAACTTTGGCCTCACCTCCACAAACAGCGATGGCGACGCTCATATCCAACACTTTGAGCACCGACGCGTGACCCGTCGGAGGGAGGGGGGAGGGAAAAAAGAGAAGAGGAAGGGAAAATAACCAGAGGGCCTGTAGGGTCGAGGGGGATGAGAAAGGGCTCAAATATAGACTATATTAAAATCTCGCTTCACTGAGATCCTAGGCTGTGAGAAAAAAAAAAAAAAAAAGGGGGAAACGTGGGCAAGAACGCATGAGAAAATAAATGTGTCGCAATGATTTGCGTGAGAGCTAAGGCATGAATGCGTTCTAAATGAAAACTGGTCTGGTCTGAGCCAGTTTCATTCGAAAAGCTTCTAGAAGCAACATCGTCACACTCTGTAATAGGACATTAACATTAAACATTGATAAATGTATGCCGCTAAATTAGATAAAAATGTCCTTAGAATATTTTAATATATCTTCTAAAGCCAGTTTCAAATGGCCATAACTTTGACAACTTTTTAGATTCTGGAAAAATAAAAACACCAACGTGTTCATGAAAAAATGGAATTTTATTATAACAAAAATATAATAAACGGCATTAGTAAGTGTATTCCCAGGAATATTTTCAATAGTATTTGATGTCTATTGTTTCAGTTCCTCGCATGTCTACTAATGCAATCGTGACACCAAAAAGACGTGTAATACTCGGCATTCACAATGGTCCCCTCACGCACTGGATGACCACAAGCACACATGCCAGAATGACCATGACTTTGTAGCTGGAGGAGTTTGGCGAAACTTGTGTTTGCACGAAGATCCAGAGTGTCGCCATTCACTGGAGTTCTGGTTCATACGCCCTTGACTAAGTTTCATCAATTGCAATGATGTGATTCAACATGACATCCCCTCTCTTCCTGAAATCTCGCCAAATTGATGCGACATGTCTCGTAGCGAGTCCTCATTTAATTGACATGGGAGCGACTTTGTACATCTTTTCCCCATGTTCAGGTCCTCAAGAAAAGTGGTGCAGTGCTTTTTCCGGAATTCCTGTTTTCCTTTCTAATTCCACAAGTGTCCAGTGTCCATCATCGCGTAAGAACTGTTCCACCACCATAACTCGTACACCCTTGTCTACGAACACAGGACGCCCACTGCACGGCAGATCGGCAGTTGACATTCTGCCCGTTTCAAGGTCTCTGTCCATCTCGCCAATGTCACCGTAGCTCTGCGTGCATTCTTGCCGTGGAGAAAGGCTATTTTCACATTCTTCGTGACCACTGTCCCTCACCAAATGAGCTTCGGGCAGCTCTGCTCACATACATCATCTGGTGGCTTCATTCAAAGTGCATTCCATACAATTTCAATCGTTTATTTTAGATTTTTTTACGAGAAAAAAATAGTTGCCATGACTTATGACTTATCCCAAAAAGAAGTGGAGAATCAGCTCTGCTGAAAGAGACCGGAATAAACCCTGGTTTCTGCTGCTGATGGCCAGATAATCTTGAAGATCATCCCCTATCAGTATTGATACCAAGACCTCGTGAAGCGATCTGGTTGAAACACCATTTCTGTACCTACAGTCCCAATTACGACCCGTGTGATTTTTCTGTTTCCTATACTACTTTTGATGACTACAGATATCCTTAGTTAAAAGAGATAGGAATGAATTGTACCACATAACAGAACTGGAACCTAAGCCTGCGTTCAGATTTAATTTGGAAAAACAATAAATGAAATTGTTCATCGATTTTTATCTATTTATCTATTAATTAGTTAACTAGTTACTAATTAATTAGCAAGTAATATGTGCGGTTCTTAAGTTTCTGGCCTAATATAGAAGGTCATGATGTTTATGCCATTTATACATGTTTCAGGAGTGCAAACATTGCATTTCCTTTCCGGCTATGCCATTTATTTGCTACTTAGAGCAGCTTATTGAGGTCATACGTGTTGTATAATGCAATCTGATACTTAGAATTTAATAGAGAGCAGTGATTACTTTGTTAACTAAAGAAGGACGTTCACCATGTGACATTAAAGAATGTCTTTATATTCCATTGTAAGGGAGCGGTCAAGATTGTTTCGTTTGGGCAGAGAGAGACTTAAAGCTGGGCCAGGTGAGGGTAAGCCTGTGTATATATTGACACAAGAAAACTTGAGGAGTTCTGAGTGACATCATTTGAAGACATAAGAAACAACTGCACGGTTGAGTCTTTCTACAACAATTGTACTTCGCATCATTCATCTACATTTGCAAATGGATATGGTCAGAGCAAGATGGGTGATCTTAATTATTTCTGCAGTTTAAGTGCAAGTGCGCGTGGAATGTTATCAGAAGTTTTTTAACCTTTGCCATGGTAACGAGAGGACAGTATTGAAGTCCACCGTCTATGGAGTGACGGAGGAAGAATAAAGCATCCACTATAAAGGCCAAGGTAAAAGCCACACAGTCCAAGAAGAAGATCGTGGCCACAACTTTTGGACTGCAGAGGAATTCTGATAACAGACTTCCAGGAAATACTATGCTGAACTATGTATTACACCAGTTGCAGGAAAAGACACGTGAAATGTTGAGTTAAGGAATTAGTTTGCTCTTGTTAAGGTTGCTGTGAACATATGTGGCATCCAGGAACTGGATCTTCCATCATCAAATCTCCACCTTTGTGGGTGGAGATTCACAAGGCGCTGTTTTCCAGCATTCCAAAAACGCTTCGGACTATTTATTTAGGGAGATTGAGATGATAATTAGAGATGTGAGAATGCAATGACGTGAAGGGTAGATTAAGTTAAAAAATGCTACCTGTATTTTTATTCCTCATCTACCTAACCCTTCAGTCCGGAAACTTATGGACCGCACTAGTGACCTAGTAAGGTAAAGCTTTTTCATATCATCACTGACCGCTTCTCCCTCTGATGGAGACCGAGTGTAGTATAGAAAACTGGAAGACAAATGTTATGGAATGCACTAGGCGAAATGATTTTATACTAACGTATTGCATTAAATATAAAACCATATTTATGTCGAAACTGGGGTGTGAAAGTATGAACGTGCACGGGCTACACATTCGATGTTTTGACTTTGATATATTAGAGTAAGCAGAGGCTAATGTTTTTTTTTTTAATATAAAATACACATGATATCACGACTGTTAGCAACAGAACTTGAGTCCGCTGGAGCTGCTCCAATGACTTTGACTTTCATCTAGGTATTAAATATATTTTCCTTAGAGAGAGAACTTTGTTATTATTTCACTTACTTCTTTTTCGAGACATGTATTCTAGCTCTGTGCGAAAGATAATGTTATGAATCACCAATAAATCGATGGTTTATAACGTTTTTATTTATCGCGCAAATATTTTTATAGTTAATAACATTTCCGTAGTGTATTATTTCAGTTGCAAGCTAGAGTACAGGCTTCTCACGTTTTCCCTTAAAAAACTGACTGCAGACGTTTTCTTTTTCCACCTCTGTCGCCAGTTCTGTTTGCCTCTTTATAACGCCGTGCGTCATTTTTCACGGATATCGAGTGAAATGAAAACAGCTCCCGCCTTTCTCTCTTTTACTCGTAGCTTCAGGCACAGGCTACTACAAAATTTACGCTCCACGGACTTTTGCCTGAGTAATAAACGATATTTCTATTTTACAAACAAGACTTTTTGAAATGCAACAAGTTAATTGAAAAATGAGAAGTAACTACACTTTGCAATCTTATACAAAAAGGAACTTTTTGCTATCCCACGAATAATTTTTTAGCTTATTTTTCTAAAATATTTACTTCCATTTTCGCGTGAAAGTGTTACAAGCGTGATAAAATATTCTGATTTTTTATCCATTTGTCTAAATGTTGATTTTGTGAGAAAAATGAAAAGGCAAACCTAACGACGTATATGTTTGGTATGTAAAGACATAGTCAATATATTATATTCTATTGCTGCCAATATCAATATATTTCATAAATATAGCTATCTTTCTCCAGTATGAATATTCTGTTTACACTATTGCAAAATAAAGTTTGTATCGCTATATGGCTCACAAAGGCACAAAATAAATTCAATGGGTGCTATTTATTTTGTTTTAATATATTAGGGAAGGTACAATACATTTATAATTATATTAATAATGATGTAAGGCCAGCTGAATCTACCAATCCACTTGGAATTAACCGCAGCACAAACTTATGGACGCAGTGTAAACGACCAGCTATTTATGTAATATTGGCTCATTTCGCCGAAAAGAACACAGTAACACGGTGCCTTAGCAAATGTAGTTACTTATATCATTCATGACGTTTTAGTTGTCAAATTCCTTTGAGACAAAGCACTAAATATGAAGAACCACTCTTTTTCATGACCACAGTGGCAAATCACCTTTCGCAAAAATAGGAAAGATGGTTGTGTAGGCTCTGACATTGGTTAACTTGCCAGACAAGGGCAGCAGCAAAAGAGTTACGTCAAACGTCATGCATGCACTGTTGGTTGGGGTGGAGTGGTGGGGATGGCAGTGGTAATAGTATTTTTTGTTGATTTGGTTTATTTACGGAAACTCTTCAACATCTCAGGTCCTCAGCGTCCCATTTCATGGCGTGAAACGGCCGATAAATTTTGCTCAGCGGCCTCTTGTTTCAGGCTTAAAGTACTTTTACAAGCAGTAAATGTGTGACACGGGACCCACGGCTTAACTTCCCTTACGAAAGAAGCCATACTTAGGATTTTTACGCCCGAAAAAATCCATCGGTCCTAGCCGGGATCGAATCCGCGATCTTGGGTTTAGAAGGAAAACATGGTTACCACTACACCACCAGGACTGAGACCGAGTTTAGCAGCAGCAGCAGCAGCAGTAGTAGTAATAGTAGTAGTAATAATAGTAATAGTAGTAGTTGTAGTAGTAGTAGTAGTAGTAATTGTAGTAGTAGTAGTAATTGTAGTAGTAGTAGTAGTAGTAGTAGTAGTAACAGTAGTAGTAACAGTAATAGTAGTAGTAATAGTAGTGGTAGTGGTAGCAGTAGTAATAATAGTAGTAGTTGTAGTAGTAATAGTAGTAGTTGTAGTAGTAATAGTAATAGTAGTAGTTGTAGTAGTAGTTGTAGTAATAGTAGTGGTAGTGGTAGTAGTAATAGCAATAGTAATAGTGGTAGTAGTAATAGAAGTTGTTGTAATAGTAGTAGTAGTAGAAATAGTAGTAGAAGTAGTTGCAGTAGTAGTAGTAGTAGTAATTGTGGTGGTGGTGATAGTTGTAACAGTAGTAGTAGCAGCAGCAGCAGCAGTAGATGTAATAATAATAATAATAATAATAATAATAATAATAATAATAATAGTAGTAGGAATTGTAGTAGTAATAGTAGTAGTAGTAATAGTAATAGTAGTAATAGTAGTAGTAGTAGTAGTAATAGTAGTAGTAGTAGTAATAGTAATAGTAGTAGTAGTAATAGTAAAAGTAGTAGTAGTAATAGTAATAGTAGTAGTAGTAACAGTAGTAGTAATAGTAGTAGTAATAGTAGTTGTAGTAGTAGTTGTAGTAGTACGTATATGTTTATTGTTATAAAATTCTATATACACACATACAAATATATTATATACATGGGTCGTAGACCGTACATGCTTAATATGATACACAGTTAAAAAGAGCAACAAATAATAATACATATAAAACAACATCAATAATGGTAAATAAATAAACGCTAACAACGGGCAAAACGATATTTACAGACATATAGAAATATATACATTATTTATAATTACACTAGCTATTGCGTTCTACCTGAAAATATATTGCTTCTAGCTTCGCGCACTTTGGCTAGGAAAATGCCCATATTCAACCAATTAGTGTGGTTCGCAAACAGATCCCAGCATACCAATCGTCCTCTAATTACTCTAAAAAGTTATCAGGAAACAGCTTTTCTTAGGTGTTTCCAATGAGTACATTCGGCCAGAATATGTACCCATTCCTCATTCCCTCCATAGAATGGACAGATTCTCCTACCAGAACTATCCGCTAATTTTGAGCTTTCCAACCTTCCTGATCTCACCTCTCTCTCTAGAACGAGCATATACACCTCTTTAATTAATAGAATCAAGGAGACTTTCGTGTTACATTCTTCTTCATTTCCTGCCTGTTGATATTCTCTAGCCTTGTTCTTTTTCTATACGTTTTAATTATTGGCATTGCCTCGTTGCCATATTGAACCCAGGCCAATTCCTCTGAGTCAAATTCATCCAGGTTTAAACTTGTTACTTATTGATTGTAATTAGAATAGTTAAAATATAAATTGGAGTTAAGTTTTGATAATCTTATGAATGATTCCTGCAATTTTTATACTGAATATCTTTGAAATTTAGGAATTTCTTTATCTACTATGACATCACAGCTCATCTTGAGCCTGCATCTCCTCCCTTACATTTACTACACCATTTAAAGCTTAGTTATGCTTCTTTTCCTACAGAGGGCAAAGTGATAGACTAGGCTTCAGCTGTCATATTGAGGTAACTAAACTTGCGCTACGCCCTGCCGTCTGCGTGAAACCAAGGCATGCCTCCTTTAAGCGTAGGACAGCGGAGAAAAAAGAGTAGTGTTAGTTTGGAGTTCCGAATATTATTGCGCCTGTTCTATTGTTTGTCTATTGGAATTCCCAGTTAATTCATTCACACATACACGCACTAATTATCGCTTCTAAGAATTAGTTTGGAGTTGCAAATTTACCGCACCTCTTCTATTTTTCATGTGTTGGAATTTGCAATTAATTCACGCGCGCACACACACACACACACTAACCCTAACCTAACTTCGAGTAAATCTTATAAATCGGTGAACCCAGTGGTTTGCTGCGGCTCGCTACGGCCTAACGGCCTACGCTAGCTTCCTTTTCGTAAATATAAATTGATAGCGGATTGTGTGATACTATGTTACGGGGTAAAAAATTGTAATTGTGGCAGATATTCTATAACTTCAGCAGAAAAAAAATAATAAAATAAAAATAATGACACCGCGAGGAAGCGAATTCACTATCTCCCCTTTAGGAACCTTCCCTTTAATACTAAAACGCTCCACCTAAGCTACCATACCGTTGTGCTGATTGGGTTGATAATTTGCCTACATCTATTAAAGAGACTATCTTTGGCTATGGACACTCTCATCCGCTGCCGTTCGTGAAAGTTCTACACAAGACGGCAGGGAGTAATGATTAGTGGGAACTAAGGTATTACTTGGAGGTTTATGTATTTCAAGGAGAGCCTTGAGGCATATGCACTAGGACTTAGATGGCAGTATACTGCCGAACTATCGAAGTCCATACGGGAGCTTTCATCTGCCTTCTTGGCTCCCATCAACGAAGTTCTATAGATCAAGAAGACGTTGAACAGAATTTGGTCACTGCAGCTGCAGATATGCCACTCGGATATTGTGATTCATTCAGTTCAAAACCCTGCAGCGTAAATGAACTCGTGCATCTCAGTTGGTGGTGGTGTGTTGGGGTTAATGAAACGCTTGTTGGCAGGTGAGTATTCTCCAGTTTTAAGAAAATTCTGTCTAATGTATTAGTTCAACTGATAGCAATAATAGGACGAAATGGGCAAAGTAGCTCTCTAACTTTTTCATAAGTATTAATTGCTTAAAAAAAACGCCTTTTACTTGCAAACGTGTCTAAAAGCTACGCAGTGCGTGAACCGTGGATACGGGCAGCACACACAAAACACGGATGAGAAGAGAATGAAACACAAAATGTAATTTAAAACTGCGGGGTCAGACGGAGCATGGCGCAGGACGTATGTGTATGCAAAGTCCAATTTAAGCTTTGGCGCATTCTTGCCTCTATTCGCTTCGTCTGGGTAATGAGGTTTGAGGGCGCTCTCTCCCCAACACTCAGGTTGTGTACTGCGGCTTTGTATGTACCATCCACGTCCAATGGGATTGCTCATTTAAGACCCACGTACGTACCTTCATATTAAGCTGGTTCTAAATGATGCGAGGAACAGGTTCCCCCCCCCCTTTCTGTGTGGTAGTATATGGTTACATGGGGGAAGTTTCATGCAGATCTGCACCTATTGATGTTTCTCTGCAGATGGCGCTGTCTCTGAAATTTTCTCATCTTTTGGGCTTCAAATTAAATACCGAACTGTTATAAATGTTTATGCAGGCCAAAGCACGACACTAAAAAAACCTCTTAGTATAGCTTTACTATTCTAAAGGTCTGTGCTTCCTCAGTGCGTATATTAATAGTATTGGTGAGATTGTTGTATTTGTGCAATATCTGAAAGAAAGAAAATGCTAAAACTCGCTGAGGACTGGTGAAGGAATATTATATTATTTTATTATTTATTCGGTTTACATTGTTTCCACATCATCTGAAGTCAAATTAAATTTCGTACTTTCCGCATTCAGGTTTTCACTATTTTCCTTAAGCTGTTCCTCTTTCCATCCCTCTCTGTGGAATTTATTCATCAGGCATCCTTTACATATGTTCATACTACTGCTTTTGGTGTATGTAGGTGGTCTATTATTGATTTTTGTGAATTCGTTTTATCACGAATTACTGGTTTTTGAATTTTATCCTAGAGATTCTCCCAAAACTCCAGTTGTTGGTAACAATTTTGAAGTAGGCAACCGAATGTTTGATCAGGCAATTTTCAGCCCCATATTTTAAGATGCGTTGAACTTCTTTCTTAATTAAATGAATTAGTTTGTTTTTGAGTTATGATTCATCTCATAAGATTTATTGCATAAAACAATTCCAATCTCCCCCCCCCCCGAAAAAACTATCATAAATAACAAAACGCAGTTATAAAAAGGGAGCAGAATTAGCATTGTTTGTATCATTACTCTTTTAGTTTGTTGTTATTGTTATTATTATTATTATTATTATTTTGCCTTAACAAAACATACTAATGAGTTAAATTGAAAAAAAAAAACCAAACAAAAAAGTTAAATATGATACCAATTAAACTTACAGAATGAGATAAGAACATTATAGCTATGATAATCTTTGTAGTAAATTATCGCTTTCCCATTTCATCTCATTGGTTTTGTTACAGGGTGGAAAGTGCCAGGCGAGGTGGGTTGATGCTAGGTGCGGTGTGACGGTGGCTAGCGCTATTATGAGGTTTCTGCCCCTGCTTCTGCTATGAAACGGATTTTTCAGAAGCTCGAACGCTTTAAAGCTGGATGTGCTCCGCCAGCATCAGGATGTTTTATCTGAAAACGATATTGAGCAAGGCTAAATTATCAAGATGTTTCTTTCTACCAACGCAACCTAAGCCAGCACAATTTTATATCTTGTAACAACTGGCAATATTAGGAATTCTAAAAGATTTGAAAATCTGTGCTATGATAAGGTCTGGGTACCGGAATTACTCAGTGAATGGGGAAGAGTGGAATTAAAAAAAAAAAAAATCATTTGACGAAGTTGTCCACTGCGCAGGTTGCAGTGGTACGCGTCCACGTTACAAGGGTTAACCCATCTTCTCGATGTGTCAGGAAATACCATACTACTCGCAGTTTGAATGATGCTTCCCAACAAAGAACTACCATTCTTATCACTGCAGCCATTTTACTGTTTAATCTTCGAGCGATACCACAACCGCTGTATCAGAAAAAAACGCACTTAAAACCACATTGTTAATGTTTGTCTATTGAAAGACGAGACACAATGTGAACAAACGCAGTTGTTGACCGCAGCACAAATGTCTCATTTCTATTCCTATGTAAATTATTCACAAACTATGCCCCCGGTTCAGCCTGTTATTTAGCTTATTAATAAATAAAACGTGTAAATAGCTGTAAGAAGGTTTCTACCCAATAATCATTTTAAATGTGTATGAAACTGTATACTGACGATATGTGGCTATTGTGCAACTTAATACTTGATTGAATGCATATGCCTTACTCCCTCCATCTCTGTCCATATCCATTCATAGTGTCTTTTTCTCTTCCCCGCTTTTTTTTTTTAAATGTGGATTATCAATAATGTATCAGAACCAGAAAATGTTTTGCAAAATACTCTTGCAAAAACAAAACCGATTTGGCAATCTTATAACATTAAAATATTATCTAAAATTCGTAAGATTTCGGTAAGGGACCGTAAGACCAAAATATAAATAAATTATTCCAGCACAGAAACAATTTAACATTTACAAATGCCTACATAAAATTAGACATAAAGCATATTTTGAGTTGAAAATGAGAGAGGTAATAAAATGAAGATTCCGTAAAGCCATATCGAAACTTGGATCTTGAGAGAGGCATATAAAAACAGCACTGAAACATTAAAAATGAAAAATATGAGGTCACTTCTTAGTCTCACTTTGAGAACAGCATTATAATAAACATTTAAAGGAATTATTGGATATCGGAGTAGAAACTTTTCTATAAATACCCAAACGCAACAAAGTTCGTTGAACATGCCAAGACCAGACATTGGTTAAGCTAGAACTGGTTTACAAAATCTCAGAAGTTGCTAAAACGGTTCTGGTTTACAGAGCGAGAACTGCATAAATATCCTTGGTGATTATTCAACCTACCTTTCTGTCAGAGTTATTGAAGAACAATAAGAGTGCGTAGTTTCTTAAAGCACTACGATTTACAATGCAAATAACTTTGATATGTCTTTTGCATTCATCATCTTCTACAGACTAATTCAACTTTATATACACGAACGAGGACAGTATACTCTTACGGATCGCCGAGATAGTTAAGACGCGGATTCGTGAGCGGGAGGTTTGGGGAATCCTACCAGGACCGTCCTCCCTGACTATTTTTTTCCTCAGGTTTTCCTCAGTCTAACTAGCAAATGCCGGGGATGTACTCTAAACTTAGGCCTGGAACGTTTACTTCGTTAAAAAAATATCCTTTCCCAATTTATCATTTCATTTCATGTATCATCTGTGTACACCGCCTGTGGTGCCTCAGTAGTAAAACGGGCGTTAAATACTACTAAAAAAAAAAAAAAAAGGTCTTTTTACGAAGAAAACTTACCTAACATATGACTGAAATTGACGAATGGAAAATTTCATTTCCGACAAAGTTGTGTGTATGCAAAACCAGGCAGAGAACTTAATGTTTCCTTTCTCTCTCTTTTTACAAAAATGTGTGAGAGTAAATATAAATAATGTCAAAAACAGTAGCTAAAACTACAGTGTAGTAGCTATAGCAGTTCATAAGCTACTTATTTCTCTGAATATTGTTTTACAAAACTCTAGTTTATTGTTTAAAATTACATATTTTAATAAAACTACTTTACTAAAAGCCAAACCTGAATCATTTCTATATGATTTTAGGGTTCCATTTTTAACTTAATTTGCTGCGTTACTTTTTTATGTCGGAATTAATCCATTTTATTTTCCATTAGAGTTAAAAGAGCTGAAACATCGTAAAACATAACACAGCTTTAATATTTATTTTTTAATAAGATGACTATCAATATTTATTTTCACGGAAGTTAAGAAGCATGTCAACAAACGCACCATTTTGTAAATAGTTCACAAAATATTTTCCCAATGCAGTTTGATTTTTTAATTATTAATAAATAAAATGATCAATAAATAACTGTAAGAAGTAATGTACACACTCACTCCTTCCACTTCGTACCATGTTTAATCACATTTGCTTATCTCTTCCTCTTCTCCGCGGTTCCACCATTGCCTAAGCGCGGATAGATCTAATTAACACGTTTATGTGTTGGACTCAAATCGATTTGAAAATGCTTTCCGGACTGAGTTGGAACTAGAACTTTTTTACGAGATGTTTTTCCGTTCATATTGAAATTCATTTATACATTTCTACAC
This sequence comes from Metallyticus violacea, assembly GCA_030762175.1. Taxonomy (NCBI): domain Eukaryota; kingdom Metazoa; phylum Arthropoda; class Insecta; order Mantodea; family Metallyticidae; genus Metallyticus; species Metallyticus violacea. The sequence continues at coordinate 40,055,201 of CM060839.1, forward strand.
TATTTTTATGTTGGTTACCTTGCTTTACTTAATTTTAAGTTTAAGCAAAGATTGATTCAAGATGTACAATTTGGAAATATAAAAAACGATCGGCTTTATGTGTAAAAATGACTAAAGTCAATGCGCACGAATATAGTCAATTCGATCTCAGTACGATCCCCGTTTACGTGCATCTCATTCTGAAAATTGAATCTATTTCATTTCCAGTTTTTTGCTTTTTTAATTGCGGTACAACTGAAATTTCAAATACAAAAGGTATGCTACATTATAGCTGAGAAAGGGAATTAGTCAGCATCTGTAAAAGGTGCAAATAAGAGTCTTGACATTTTGCACTATAATGCCCAACCTCATACCGCGTACACTGCCACGGACCAGATAGACCTCGCGCACGGTAAATTTGCATTTGGAGTCCGTTATTGTGTAAAAGAGAAAGCTGTTCAGAGAGAGACAGATAAAATGTTCTGCGGCTGCGCGCAACCTTCTTCTATAGCAGCTATCTTGAGAAAGCATTAGTTATGTGATTGAGTGGGTAAAGTAGGCACACGGCAATGAGTGAAAGTAAAAGTGTCATCTTTAGTTTATTTAATTAAATATTTTAAAGATAACATACACCCAAAAGTTCATTAGAATGCAATAAGCAGTTCGACAGAATGTCGTCTTAGCAGGTAGATGAACGTCTCCGGCTATGTGACGTAGGCTGGGTTAGGTCTCCTTGTCAATGCTTACGAAAGGAGGGGATGGGTATGATAATTATGTTAAAATACCTGTACACGTGAAACTGTGTTACCTACTTCTCCTGATACACCGCTTCACGTGTTGCTAGAACAAGAACGGAGTGGCTAAGGAAAAACCGCAACTGTCAACTCCTCCTATGAACATTTCTTAGCTGTGGACGAGGACAACGTTTTTAGCAGAATATTCGAATGGTTGGCTTGCTGCAACGGGATGTTCGCCTGAGTCGTATGCAACACGCCAGACAAAAACCGTTGCCATCCTCTTTTTCCCAGAGCCAACTTTTCCAATTCGGGCAAGAAGGAGAGAGCAGGCCCCAAATTCAATTACCGTCAACTGTGGCACCCTCCCCCCTCTGGACTATTCCAAATGACATTACTGTCCGGCCATCTTGACACCTCCTGTGCCGCTGCACCAATAGCAGCAAGACATCCGCGTGTCTGTTCCAGCCAATGGGCAGCGGTGCCAGCGTCCCATCGACCAATGAAGGAGCGGCTCGTTGCCATGGTTACAGCATCTCCCCTGCTGTGTACCGGCTCGGGCGCATCATTCAATAGCGGAAGGGGGAAGGAGGCAGGGGACAGCTATGCCATCCGAAAATGGTCTCCTCCGGTGGAACAAGTGACTATGTTCCTCTAGCAGGAATGTCACTCCGAGCTTCCCAAACGGTGCGAGTGTCGCTAAAACAGCAGTTGCCAAGAACTGCTGTTGGAAGATGGCAGACTCTCGGAACATTACGCCACAAATGAGCATACACAATGCCTGAAATTCATTGATTTATTCAGCATGCTTGTTTCTGTTCGTACACTTGCAAATCATTATGGAGCAATTCTTAAGATTTTCCGTTTACTGAGGGACATAACCTTTGTGTCAACGTCACAAAACTCTATTCTTGCTACCATTGTGCTTTTAATTTGAAAACATAAATGTAAAGAAGCATAAAAAATAAACAGGAGGTTAATAACATTTAACATAACAATTTTCCTTACAAAAACTGTACCATCAACGAAATCCTACCAAGTCATAAAAATATTCCTTGCCAAATTATCTAAACGTTCTCTTTACTGCATTGCAAAACTTCAAAAACTAGACTGGCATTGCAACATAGCCCTACTTTTCCTTTAACATTGATATGTAATTTTCCTTACTAGTTACGATCTGAAATCGTGTTTGGTAACGGCTGCTTCAGGGAAAGTTACATTTTAGACAGTAAAGCAATTGAACATTACTTTGGATAGATTTCTTTTAGTTGTCATAAACAGTAGTCGCTACCAGATCATGGACCAAGATTTCATTTTGAGTTTGAAAATGTTAAGAGCAGGTACAGTAGAATTCTTGTCCATTATTTTTCAACGATGTGGCTCAGTTTAGCACCATTGTTAACAATGTTTGACCATTTCTTAATTGTCACCAATAGTGGCGTAGTAATTATTAATAAGCCGTTGTTTCAACTAAACTATAAGAACAACATAAACGGCGATGGATCACAATCATTGCTGCCACTTATTTGTGAGCTTTTGCAAAGTCTCGATAATATTTTCCTATAGCTTTTCTCGGCGCTTTTGACTCCACTTGATTACGAGCTAGAGAAGCACGGTAGTTTTCAATTATAGTGCGATCTTTCTGAAGAAAATCTATTAAAACTTCTGACCTTTAAGAATACGGGTCATGTTCCAGTTTTATAACACAACCCACATAACCAACTGCTCGTCTTATAACTGTGTTATAGGTAATAGTATACTGTATTGCTCCTAATGAATTTCCTTAAGGAATAGATTCTTTTAGATACCTAAATCAGTGCATGACGTTTTATTTAAAACCACTTTCATAAATGAACTCAACTTAGTTTAATAAACATAACTATATAACTTTATTCCAAATGCTTACAATAGCTTAGAAAGTATATTTAAAGCAAAGAAAACTCTTCAGTGTTTCTTGGCCCCTATGTTATGCATACATGCAATTCACGCTTTTGTTGCCTAGATCTAAAATTTATACTATACCATAAACGCAGAAAATATCTTCACCTACCTGAGTCTAACTTGATTTTCCACTTCGCCCCCCCTCCCTTCCGAATACTGTAGATCCATTTTTAAACATAAAATTTAGTAATCCAGTTCATTTGTAGTTAAGACCCAATCTTATTTTCCATGCAGTAGATATACTTTTATAATATTTAAAACAAATTTTATAGGTATTTTTATATACCTACCAAATTATAAACAGTCTTTAATGGTCAAAATCATTAATGAAATGCTACATTGACACTAGTTGCAGACCGCTTCCGTGGTTTGCAACAGTCTAATCCGAGATCCTGGGTTTGATTCCCGGTCAGATCATGGTCCCTGGGTTAAGTTTATTTTCTCAGAATTTTTCCTTAACCTGAGGAAAATGTCAGATTGCTTTAAGGCTCCAAGGATTTCGAGCACATTTCCGCCATCATTTATTCATTTCGCTTATCTTTACAGACTCTGTTTAGGTACACATAGTTTTAAGAACCCCATACACCATAACTATATCACCATCATCTTCATTGGGACAACACAGAAGCACCCTAGGGGCGTCCCGACCTTAGAAGTCCGCTACAATGATGGAATGCCCCATAAGTTCATGAGACACTAGACTGGCATTTGAAAAAGAGAGAAAAAATTCAGAAATTATCATACTAACAATTACGACATTATATTGTTTTCATTGCTAAAATGCTGTCATCAATTTAATTTACGTTACGATGGTATTAAGGAAACAATTTATGTATTACTGAAAACAGAATCAACCATTCATCTTCATTGCAGAATACATTTTACAATTCAGCGTTTTTAGCTTGGGCTAACGTTTCATGAGATAAATCTATCTTCGCTATACGAATAGATAAATTGAATAATCTCCATGTATACAAAATGTCATAAGTATGATAAAAAGGTGTTGGTTTCTGAGTGATTCCTTAGAAAATCGACATTAGTACGTACTTTTATTTATTAATATGCTTTAATAATTCTGATAAACAAAAAACTTTTATAATGTTATAAAAATACTGCATTTGTAAAAATGAACGAAACTCGCTTCTTTAATTTATTATGCATTGAAATATAACATTATAAACTAAACGTAATATATATTACATGCCTTCTCGTAAGTTGGCCAGTTTGTAGTCTGAATGTAAAAATCGAGATTTGATATTGAATTAGTGTAGGGAATACAGTTATTAAAAAAAAAAAAAAAAAAAAAAAAAAAAACCGACGAAAGCAGTACAAGCTTACTGCGTTTTAAAATCAATGTTCCCTTCCTTTCCTCCCCCTCTTTTAAGGCTAAAAGTGTATGAACGGTGATTTAAATGCTTAGATGCTTGCCCACTGTGGTTTAAGATTTTTTCCCCTTTGAAGTTCATGAATACTGAAGTGACAGTCCTTAAATTCATGTACATGAAAAGGTAAGAACACCACACATGCACGATTACAGATGCCCTTAAGAGTAACATACCGGACAAAAGGCAGTAAGAATGTGAAGTCATTGCAACATTGGAAGGGACCACTTCATGAAAGAGGTGTGCTAACTGGGGGAATTTATTAATATCGCCTTCTTCAGCGTGCCCTTGAAGGATTGAGGGATGACAAACTGCAGCTTGACAATGAAGAGGATTTCGCTGGCCTTTAAAGCCTCTTTAGTTCTTTATTACTCACAAAGTGTGCGCATTTAAGACCACATAAGCATTCGAAAGAACACGTGATCTGCAATCCAGATTCCATGAACAATCGATGAAGCTCTTACTAGTTATTTGTACTTGATGGTAGCCTTGGCATCCTGTAGTATGTAATAGTAATCCAAAAAAAAAAAAAAAAAAAAAAAAAATTAAAAACTAGAATATTTTAAGAAAACCTTTTATTTTTAGACATAACACAATACCAGAAATAAGATCTGGATAAAATTATGAAGTTTTTCAGCAAAATTGGAGTCCTTAACTACCACGTTTGAAAATTAAATATCTTTTTGCAATTAATACAGACGAAAAAGCACTTTTTGGAAAAAACATATAACTATTTCCCTAAGCTAGGTTGACATTTTAGACACTGATAATTCAGAAAGAGTACAACAACAACAAACAGCTGTAAGTCAATGTCCTGTCTCGCCTTAAACTTACCCTTTTACCTTATATTTTCCTCTTACAAAGTTTATAATTAAATATTTGTGCATCTTTTATTTTCCTAGATGATTTGACTAACCAACTCTGTATTCCTTGATATTTTTCCTTCAAGAGAGAATTTCCAAATGTTTGTTTTCTTCATTGTGGATTTTATGCATCCTTGAGCAACTTTTCATTTTCTCAGAAGTTTAATTCTACTGGCAATATCTCTTTTCCTTAAAGCCTATGTCTTGCATCTGTATAGCAATATGACAATATAACGTAATAGAAATCTTTGTGCATGCATACCGGGTGTAACAATAAGGTACGCCAAACTTTCAGGACACATTTATCACACTTAGAAGAAGAAAATATGTTATATAGACATGGGTCCGGAAACGCTTTATTTCCATGTTAGAACTCATTTTCTACAACTCTTCATAGTACATTAATAATGGGAAACATACAAATGAAACTCTTTCTTACATGAAATGTTCAAAATGCCCTCTTGGCTAAGTTGTAATTCTTACATTCAACGTCATTGTTTTGTGTTCTATTTGAACTAAGGTTGTGTTGACATGCGACTCACTTCATTTGTGGGGGCATTTGAAAGCTCTTGTGTATTGAACCCCGGTACAAGATGCAGAAAGTCTTCGTGCCCGTATTGTGGAAGACTGCGAAACACTCAGGGATACGAGTACATCCGCACATCCGGGATTCAATGCAACGGCGGGTTGATGCATGTCAGTGCTAGCGGAGGACATTTTGGACATGCCATGTACGAAAGTTTCGTGTGGTATGCTGGTATGTTCTGTTCTTGTGTTTCCCATGATTAATTTACTATGAAGAGTTGTAGAAAATGAGTTCTAACATGGAAATAAAGCGTTTCCGAACCCATGTCCATGTAACATATTTTCTTTTTCTACTTGTGAGGAACGTGTCTTGAAAGTTCGGCCGTACCTTATTGTTACACCTGGTATGTAACTTTACTAACTGGGTACTTAAATGGCTCACTTATTCTAAAACATAAAGTTGATTGCTCCCTCCGTTACAAAATCGTGCATGAAGAGCAAAGTGCTGTGGTAATACGTACGAACGGTACGAAATTGACACAGACGCGTGCATACTATGTGACTTTATTAGTTTATTGAGTGACCAGTCAAAATATTTAGCAGCCTACAGTGTGTTCTAGTAGAAGCCTAGTAACTATTAACACTGCCAATTAGGAGTAGAAAGTCAAAGGTGCGACGTCTAGCAGCTGAGTATTGTTATGCCATTACAGCTGCAGTAACTCTAAAGACTTAGTAACTGAACACATAGCGGGGTTGATCAGGTGATAACGCTTGGGACCCGCATTTGGGAGGTCCGGGTTCAATTCCAGTCATTATTTTTTTGTGGTGCTAGTCGCTTAAGTGAATGTTGGGATGTATATTTACATTTCTTGAATTTTTGGCTCTTCCGTTTTCTTCCATAATTTTAGTTATAGGGTCAGAATTGTCAGGCGATGCGGGTTGGTGCTTGCGGTGTGAGAGTGACTTGCTCTCTAGAAAAGTTTCTGTTCTGGCATCTGGTGGGGTCTGTTATCCGTGGAAACGATAGGGGCTCCGTCTGTGATCATTCCCCTGGTGTATCATTCATCTCATCCCTTCTTCCCGGAGGAGCCCCCATTTAGTGGCCTATATGCAAACTCTTCATCTGTCGACCATCCCACCCCATCCTATGCAGCTGAACTGAGCAAAATAAAATACATCCTTATGCTAACAGCCCAATTGCTGGCGTGTATTATGGCATACTTGTTTTCATACATTATTTTGGAATATATTGCATTTCTATACAAGTATCATATTTTACACAATAATAATAGGCAAGACACTAAACACGAAAATAAGTAAATACCTGTCAATTTGTGATATGATAGGTACATAGAATCTAAAATGTAAAATAATGAATGAGACAAGGGCGATAAAAGTTTTAAAGTATGAGAGACTTCGGTCGTTACAAAAAAAATTGAAAGTAAATTGAGAGAGCAGAAGTGAAATTTGTAATAAGAATAAAAGTTGTACAAAATCAGGGCACATAAATAAACTATTAGAAAAGAACTTAATAGATGGTGAAACAGAAATTTACAAACATTAAATAATATGATGAACGCCTAATAGTGGCGTTTGCGATTGCTAATCTATAAGCCCTGAGTTCGAATCCCGGTCAGATCAAGTTTTTTTTTCCTCCGGAATTTTACCTTACCCCGAGAAGATGAATGCCAGATAACTTTAAGGCGCCAAGAGCTCATTAATCTGTTTTATTTCATTCATCTTTACAGACTTACATCTACAGTAATCAGTCCACCGTGTACAGACGTCGCGAGAAGATCAATGAAGTCACAGCGACAATAAATAAATAAATAAATAAATAAATAAATAAATAATATGAATGAATTCACTGTGAGTATGGAAGTGACGTCGGTAGTGCTTAGACTGAAGAGTTGAAAATTTCTGGTAAAATTTCCATTTAATTGCGGCAAAACTATACAAAAAGAAAATAGAAACATTAAAATTATTTCACGTTCATGAAGGAAATATATCTACTTTGCATAGCAGAATTTGTGAGATTTAAATGTAACATCATTTGCCGGCTTTTATGAGCTTAAGTCAACATAAAGGGCGCGGAAGTTTTAGCAGAGGAGTTTTTGGCTTAAGCCGCTTTTATGAGGGCACTAAGCATTTTATTAGAAGTATTTGAATATATATCTACAACATTAGTATTTATTACTCATCTTCTGTTACTCTATTTGCTGCAGGCGTGATATTATTGCTGCTATTCTGCTTTACGTAATATGTAACTTCTTTATTGATCTTAATTTTGAACAGCACAATTGACAGCTCCACCTCAGTTCGACAGTACTCCTTATGCAATAGAGGCATTCATTTTCACAAAGAAAGTGCTACATATTACAAAAGAAAAGAAAACAATTCCTATTTACCGCTCTAGTAGCCGTTTGCAATTAACTGCCCGGCCGCCGCCTGCCACTTGCTATGCGAATGAAATGGCGGCTTGATACAGCGCCGTGAGTGAACCGGCGAGGCCGGTTCCTCTCTCCATTAAGCTTTTGCATGTTCAGCCTCTTCCTGGTTACTTAATTCCCTCCCCTTTCCTCCCCAACCCCAGATATTGAATGCGTCTACCCCTACCACCTCCAGCTATATAAGGTCTTATACTAACTTTAGGGGGGGTCCTGCTTGTGCTGCAATAAGGGCACAAATGCGTCCAATCCCGAGCGATTTCCGAGGAATCGATGCCAACCTTTCAAACGCATGGACTTCAGAGCGAGAAAAGGCATGGAAAGTGCTCGTGTGAAAATTTCCAGCACAAGTGTCTTCAGGTTTACTGCCTCAGGTCCTCAAACACACCATGGGTTTCTAAGTGGAATCAGCAAAACATTTCTTCATATTTTTGTGACAAATAAGATATTTCAATCTTAACATTATGAACTCGAACACTGCACATGCTTTAATCTATGAAAAAAATCTGATATAAAAAATGAAGCTATTATTTCTATGTGTGCTATTCGCGCATTCAAGTCTCTGGTACAAACGTTACTTGATATTACGTCTGAACAGTTCTTTAATGAATTTGCAAATTGTCAAGTTCGCTGATTCATAGAAATATCGTGAGAGACGCAAGTAATGTCATTGGTGCACATCTAAACATGTCCTATTACTAACATCTGCTAACGCAGTGATCTGAGTTGATGACACTGTATGACACATACGAACATGTGTTTGGAAATAAAGTTAAAAACTGAGTTTTATGTTTTAAAGATGACAGCTAGTGTTTCTGGACATATACATTAGCTTAATTCAGTATGTGGGGGTATGCATTGTCACCAACTTTATAAAAATATTATTTGGACTACAACTTTTTTAAATGATTAAGAAAATAAACAAATTGATCACACACAGTATGAATATTTAAGTTAATTTACAAAATGTACAACTATTTAATATCAAAACATTTAAGCGATTTAGTGATAACAGGAAATTTTAAATTGCTATTAAACAAATATATTAAGAAAAAAGTTTCACAAATTAAAATATAGGTAATATTTACTTTTATAAATTTGGTTACTGAAACTATAAAACTTACAATCAAAAGGTGCACCGTGTAGCAATTGTGTTTCTCCTACCTGCGCTTCTTATAAATTCATCATCCAAATTTTCATCATGGTCCCTAAGCACATTCAAAACGGCCACATGAATCAATCTTTTCTGCGTCATTAATCTTTTCGAAGTAAAAAAACGAACTTTCGGCTGTGGCATTGGCACAGGGCATTATCACAATCAAACGTACAAATTTCATAAATTTATGAACATTCTACTACTTTATACTTATATTCTATAATCCACCACATTTATACGTCCACAAAGCTTCAGTTAGAAATATTATCGAAAACATGTCTAATGTCATCATTTTTTGTTCCTTTCGGTGTATTTAGAACCACACATACTATCCAAAACAAAAAAATTGTTTCTTCCTTAAGGGCAAATTAGAAGTTACTGGACACTGGGTGAGGTTATCATCAATTCGTGATCGCTTAGTTGCAAATTTATCCATTATGTCGCTAAATTAATACACCACCGAGAGGGTTCAACTTTCTTTCCGGCCTCATACAGTGTGTTCCTCTATCTGCGAAGCGACACACTAACTTGTCAATTATCAATATGTAAAAGTAAAGCAAACAGGAGGAGGACGAGAAAGATCGCAGTATTAAGGGAAAATAAGCAGATTTTCAGATTGGCTTAAAGTACCGTTAATTGCTACAAATCTTCTGGAATGTTCTCCTGCTATGTACGGCCTATGTACTGTCTCGGCAACCTGCTAAACTAAGGGCTAAAGCAGCAATTCTGCTGCTCGAATTTCTTGATAAAGAGACACAATTTATTGGCCCCTGAGAATTACTACAAATACTATAATATATATAGGCAGATTATTGGGTGGATCCGAGCCCTATTTTCCATATAAGTTGGCGCCACTGAGTATATCGTTAACAAAGAAGTTTGCGACTTTTTTTTTTTAATTTACAATTAGTAACTAAACTGGACCTTCAGACTTATCCAATAACAGATGGCTTATGTTCATGTCACCTTGTTAATATAGATTTTATCTTAATAATTGCTTATGGGCTATGTTGTTCTGGGTTATTTTGTCTTGCCAATATTACTTATGAGCGACTAGGGAGTCGTAGATTAATAGTTAATAAAGGGCTGCTAAGATTAATACCTCATTTACAACCGCGCAGAACTGATTTATTACTAGTGATCAGAAATACCGGGTTTCCAATATATCTCCTCACATCTCGCACGAGGTTTTGCATCTCGGCCAAGGCCTGCTCCCTCCGCACTAACGGCCGCTTGTCTGCCCTTGAGCTTTCGAGCAGTCATTTGCAAAGCCTTTAGAGCAACGCATTTTTGTGTGTAAATCCAAATCATCTCGTAGCGTTCGTGAGGAATTTATTAGAAAGTTCCCTTGGCCATTATTTCTTCCCAGAACTACAATTCATGATCTTGTTAAATTTTTGATACTACTGGTTTCGTGCAAAACAAACACACGCAATGATATCATTTTTAACAAAAGACAAATCAAACAAAATTGGGGAAAATCTTGAATCTTCGCCAACAAAAATCACCATCGAAATCAGCATACCAAACTGGGATTTCGGTGTCATCTGCACACACAGCAACAAAATTATTTAAACCCAAACCTCACAAGTGTACACGCATCCATTGTCTACGACAAGGTGATCCCGTAGTATCCGTGCGTTATTGTGTTTTTTAATCAGTGACTGAAGGTATAAACGACCCACAGCTTGTGTTCTTTTTAGATAAGACGTGGTTTCACCAAAATGGCCGAGAACACTCATTATATTCGCTGTTGGTGTACTGAAAATCTAAATCGTGTACAAGAAACCCTCCCTTATGATAATAAAATTAAAGTTCCGTGTGCGATTACCGCAAGACGAATAAGGCGCGGCCGGTTATGGCATGTTCAGCTGCCGAGACGCAAAATCTTGCGCAAGCGGTAAGGGCATATTTTGGAAACACTGTTTATGCAAATGCATATTTGTACTGGAGCTGCACACTTTAATAATTACCTACATGTTTCATGTTTAATTAATACGACTGGCGCATATTTCTTCCTGATTATGCGCATGCCTGAAAGTTAGTGAATATTTGGATGCCAAGGTCTATATCTTCTGCATATTTATATTTATTTGTTATATTTTGCTTAATTATCCGTAAGCACCCAGTGGTTGTAAAAGGTGAGGAACTTAGAAAAATGCTGAAAAGCTTACATAACACTGTAGTAAAATGCAAGGAGAGGAACTGGGCGGATTGGAAGCAAGTAACCCATCCACCATTCCGAGAAATGGCGATTGAATTTATAGCAAACTTAAATAAAATGGCGTCGGAGTGGTGGTGAAGGTCGCAAGTCAACGTTGTTACCAGCAGTAAAAAATGCACAAAGTTTCTCTCAAGTACACACTCACGGTAAGTTTCTAAAATCAAACTTAGCGAACACCTAACCTAACTTAACCTAACGTAATAAATATTTGTTATTATAGGGCTACTTGTGATGCTTATACCTAAACTAAGATTGTGATCGCAAACGTGAGACCATAACCCTCTTAAAATGTAACCCCTTGGTTCGGTTTTAGTTATCGAGTGGTAATAGTAAACTTTGTACTTTATACACTTATTTCTACAATTCCGTTACCGTTGCACCAAAAGGTACATAGTAAAATTATATAACTGTTGGCAACTGTGAAAAATAGTGAAGCAACTAGTGAAATTGGTGTACAGAGCCGTGTACAGGTGGGGAAAAAACATGCACTTGAGCAATTGTGGCTATATGTTAGGCACATATTGTAGAAAATTAAGGAATTAATATTAGCAGAGGACAAATAAACACATTTAATATATGTACAACATGAAACATGGGTACAGTTAAAGTTAAGAAACACCAGAAAATTGCAAATAAGACATTAGGGTGTTTAAGAAATTAGTAATTTTTACATTTCTGAATTTAGTACATGAACACACAGAAGTCATCCTGCCGAACTTTGATAAGATTGACAACGCTGTGCATTGAGGCGGAAAAAGACCCTAAGTGTGTGCCCAGCAGCCTGCGTGTTTCATAGGTGGTATGTAAATTGGATACATTTACTTGAAATAAATTTGAAAAGCCGAAAGAAAGACACAGCAAAAACTTCATAGTTCAAGAAAAAATAAAAGATTATCCATGCTTAAGCAACGATGGAATTGTATTATAACAGCTATGCGAAAAACGTGTTTATATTTTAATGCTTAATATTTATCTAATTTTATTTAATTATATTAGATTATTAGCTTTTTCTTTTTAAATTTTTAAGAATTATTTGGTACTTGAGTTGTGCTAAGCCTCCTGAGATAATTCCTACTATCTAGATTAGATGCCACCAAAATTTTAAGGGGTTAAACATATAGGCAGAGAAACACAAAAATTACATTCCTTGGCAATTATTTAGAAGCCCACCAAATTGACAGAGAACCTTTACCAGAGTATGCATTTCAGGAGGGATGCCATTGAACGAATTAATCTCAAATTAAAGAAACGAGTAAATGCAGCAGCTGGCAAGTAAGGTGAAGTTAGACCTACAAATTAATGACTTTCTGGCGTGAAAGAGCTGAGAGAAATTAGCAAAGTGTTTCATGGTCATTTAAATGCACAAGTCTACTCTTACGGACAGGAGAAATAAGTTACACCATGAAAACATAGAAAATGTTATTGTGTTACTAAGTTTCATACATTCAGTTACTGCGAGCAACAAAGAAATTACACTGTTTATTGTTATTTAAATATTTCCTCTTAAGATGCACCCGGTTTTCCTCTCGTGGGATTCGAATAAGTTCGCAGAATCTGAAGCTTGGTGCAACATTTATGCAAATGTGCATTTTGGCACTTAAATGCACATTTGAGCATTTTAAAGCGTATAATTTGGTTACATATTTTAGGCTTTCACAGGTAGTTTGGTTTAAGTTGAAACATGGTAATTTTTGCTGCTATCTGAGCTGTCTACGAGGAGGGTGTGCTAATGACGGTCAAAGGGGCTGAGAAGCACTGTCACAATCATTCTGCACTGCAAAGTCTCTCAGTGGCAATTATTGTATTGCAATACGTTTGTGACCAGTTGCACTTTTTGGCAGTGAAATATGTGATATTTTTAACCATGTTTATTTCGCTGACTTTCATATTGTTATTAGGGGGTGTTGGGAAATGAGGAAAACCTGTGCAATCAGATGCAAAAGATATTGTGTATAGGATGCACATGTTCTTTAAAGTTTTTGAGATTAGGCAGTTTGCTTACTGCAGTGCGGAATATAGTGCTATCTCTCTACTTTTAGTTTTAACTAAAAGTAACTGTACTGTAAAGTCAATATTATCTATAATTTATACTGAAGAATGTCAATAACAGGATTATCTTGAATAAATTGTTTCATTCTACTTTCCCTTCAAAAAACTGCACCTATCATACTATATTTCTTATGCAACTGTCAATAATAGATTCGTTCAATCAATTATCATAGCTTCGCTTAATTATGTCTTTCCTTTAAAATGTATCTTACTGTTTATTGATCTTGAGTATAGATATAAAAGTCTAGCTTCCCTTCTTATTTAATACCCTTGAACGAAACATTCCTCCATCTCATGTTGTTTTGCTGTTGATTTGGTTTATTTATGGACGCTCTTTAATATCTCAGGTAATCAGCGTCCCATTCAAATTTTGCTCAGAGGCCTCTTCTTTCAGGCTTGAGGTTCTTTTTCGTGCCGTAAATGTACAACATGGGACCCACAGCTTTACTTTCCTTCCGAAGGAAGCCGCACTTAGGATTTTTACGCCCGAAAAAAATCCATCGTTCCTGGCCAGGTTTGAACCCGCGATCTTGGGTTTAGAAGGTAAGTATGGTTACCATTACACCACCAGGATCGACTCTCATGTTGCCGTAGATCATTTATAACAATTATTTTCTATTAGTACTTTGTATCTGAAAAATAGCACACAACACATGACATTTCGGATAACTGCATACCCTTGTCAAAGTTGAGGCTACCCATTTATCCGAAACATTACCTATGAATATGCCACTTTTCTGTGTTCAGTATGTATGAACACCTTGTTGTTTAATTCGATATTTTGTTTTTTCGTAATTCTTTTATATACACATATTTACATCCGCCTTGTTTTGTTTTCATAATTTACTGTTTTTTTTTCAGACAACATTATATTAATTTTAACGCTTATTCTAAAGCTCAACCGCTCGCATATTTTATTCCTGTTTACGTTAATGTTTAGCCAGACTGTCCGGTGATTTGTTTGAATATTAAGTGGTTATATCCACACACACAAAACACTGCTCCTTAGGGCGCTGTTGCAGTGCAGGATCATGGAGCGGGGTTAGCTGGAAGCCGCAACCTACGAGCGTGTTCCCCTTTGTTCGAACTGCATCTCTCCGTCGCTGAGTCCAAAAGCAAACCGGCGGCGCACCACTTAGTAGACATGAAGAGGACCTCCCAGGTCCCCTCGACCACCCCCAGCCTTTCATCGGCTTCTAAACCCTGATGTCCTTATTCCTTTTCAATCGACAAGCAAGTATTTTAGGAAAAAAGGGAGGGGGGACAGAAAGTGATGGTGGCTATGATCATCGCAGGCTGGCGAGAGAGGATTCAGTGCAAAGTTCTCTTGATTGCCGCGCATCTTCACTGTCCAAGCAAACCCAAAGGACTCCTTCCCTCCTTCTGATGCTAACTAAAGAAGGCAAGAATGTTTAGCATAAGTCGTTAATAATTTCAAAGCTAAGAATCATTAACTTTAGTTACCTACTATTAATTACACACATACCATCCATCGCTGCGAAACTAACTCTTCGGTAATGAGATGGGGCTACATCCTGTTGTACTGTGTGCTCAAGCAGCTAAAATCCTTTCCAAAATTAGTGAAAAAAGGACCAATGATAAATGATGAACTTCTCCGTTATTCATCATTGCAAAATCTGCTTGCTGGTGTCCAAATGAGTAAGCTATAGATTGCATGAAACAATGCTTGATTTCTCTGTTTTATTTTTTTAATTTGTTTTGAGAGATTCTGAAGCATACGTAACTTTTCAGTAGATATACGAAACACTAACAATGAAGAAATTAAAATAAGATTTTTTTAATATTAAGGAAAATATACTGAGCGAGTTGGCAGGGATTAACGTCTCAGACTTGCATTCTAAAGACCCTGGGCTCGATCTTCGATGCTGGCGAACGTAATGAATTTTTTCGTGCCTTTCCTTAATCGTAAAGACACGTGTTGACCTGGATTATTCCTAATAAATTTCCCAAACAATCGGTTTACAATTAGAGAGAGAGAAGAGAGAGAGAGAGAGAGAGAGAGAGAGAGAGAGAGAGAGAGAGAGAGAGAGAGAGAGAGAGAGAGAGAAGACATACGATCACCGCCATCTGTTCGGCAACGTGTGTACTGAATACTACTTAAAGCTTCACGTGATCAATGATTATGAATCAACAAATATAATATGACAATGCAGTTAAACCAACGTATGGCCAGTTAAACATTAACAAAATGTGTGTACTACAAATAAATGCAAACTTCGAACACGAGATGACAGACCAATTAAACCACAGGAAATGATATTTACTACTATTTATTTCAAAACGAATGATGCTAGCCACAACTTACTATTATGTCTCTAATGTTATCTTTGGGTGAAAAATGTTGAAAATGTCCTTCCTTCTACATAAACCATAACACAACACGTCGTTCATTGTGCTAATCCTGGCATATTGTCCATCACATGGTTCACAGATGAAGCATGGTCCACTTAAGCGGCTATGCGAACTCACTGAACTCATTAGGCCGTCCAAAATCCAAAAGTCATTCATGAAGTACCTATGTAACAATTAAAGTCGGGGTTTGGTACGCAATAACGCACAGAGAATAGTACAATAGTGAAGAAATTGTAGACACCGCCGGATTTTTATGCAGTTTGTTGAGCAACTGGACGACGTAGAGCTGGTTCATGAATATTTTCAACAAGATGGCCCTACATGCCACACATCAAACCAATCTATGACGCTAAATGAAATTTTCTTTGAAGACCGGATAATCTCCAAGAACCTGTGACTACCGAGGTCTCCTGATTTGACAATATCTCACTTCTTCCTATGGGATTATTTAAAAAACACAGTTTACAGAATATGCCCCCAGACATTGGACAATCTGAAGTACAACATTAAACAGGAGATTAATGGTACTGGCAACACAGTCCTCCAACATGGAACGACGTTTTTTTTTTAAATAGTGTTTAACGCCCGTTTTTAATACTGAGACACCATAGGCGGTGGATATTGATGATACATAAAACTAAATGGTACATTGGAAGAGGAGTATTTTTTTTTTAAGGAAGGAAGCGTTCCAGGCCTTCTTTTAGGGCACCTCTCTGGCATTTGCCATTTATGAAGACCCAGGAAAAACTGGAAAAACCTCAGTCAGGGATGACGATCCAGGTGGGATGATCTCCCGCTCACGAGTTCACGCCATGGAACGACGTGTTGAGTTATGCCTTATATAGGAGAGAGGACATTTTCTATAAAGGTCAACAATCTCCCAAAGATTACATTCGGGGTATAATAAGTTGTGGCTAGCTCATTCGTTTTGAAGGAAAGAAATGTGTTAGTTCTATGTAAATCACTGTATAAGCCAATCCACAGTCTAGTTTCGCTAAACATAAAACAGACGACCCTTGATTTAAACTATAAAACATGTGTATATGAGCAACAGAAAATCTTCATTCCATGCATGAAGAGCCATTGCATTTGTAGAAAATTAGAGTATGGCGTGGTGTGTCTTGTAGACGAATGGGAGCAGACAATTTTCAGTATCGTTGAAAGTACGGTATATAAGTTTGCAAGCCTTTATCTAAATAATATACACTTTTATAGTCACTAGTTTGGGGCCTCTAGCGAGGGAATCTTAATGTATTTATTCCACTTTATCTTTTATTCCAAGTTTTAAAATTTTGGAAATATATTCCCTTTTATTCTTTTATTTGGGCTACATTGTCGCCATTGTGGGAACGTAATGAAATGCAAGACAGTCAAATATCTGAAATATGTTCTGTGCAAAATATTTTCTCTTTTGATTTAACGAAGGTGAGATAAGTCTTTTGTGCGACTCAGATCAAAATAATAATAATAATAATAATAATAACAATAACAACAACAATAAAAATAATAATAATCATCATCATCAAATTACAGAGTCCTAGGCTGCTCACCGTAAGTAGCTCTAGTTATTTCTTCAGTTAGACCGCCATCTGTATTACAAACTACATATAAACATGATCAGTTTTCTGTACAAGGCACTTACTTTTTACTTTGAATAAATACTGACCTAAGCTCTTATAATTTTTTTTCAAAGATACGCTTTAGAGCTATTGATTCATTTTAAGGCATTTTTACCTGTACTTTTCTTCAGCAAATCTCAAGTTTCTTTATATTCCAACAGCATGTTCTACAGTTTCTCTCCTTACATAATGGTCATGCGCCTTGTATGTACCCACTTATTTGTCATTTTAACCTCCACACCCCAGTTCTTAACCACACAACCCCCTTTCTTTCTTCTTTACTTATGTTATCTACATACTTTTCTCATTTCCAGCTGTTTTTCATTGGGACAAAGAACACTAGTGACATCATCTCTGTTAATTCACTAAATAGTTTTTGTATCTGCACATCTTCAAATATTTTCTTACTCAGCTCCAGAAACCTTTACTTCTCTCTTTTTCTTATTTGCTCTCTTCCTCCACACTTCTCCAAAGCCATAATTTTCCAAACTATTCTTAAATCGCTTGCCCAACTTTTGTTTTATAAGCTCATTTGTTGACATTTTAAACATTGTTTTAATAAATTCTCATCATCTAAATTCAGTATCCTATCCCAGTACTCCAAAGCTCTTTCTATAATTAATCTTTTTTTCTTGCTACTCTTCCCATTTCAATTTGTGCAAATTCTTTTGACTACTGTAACTAGCAATCCTAGAACTTTCTTCAAAACATGCTATTAACTGCTTCGAAAGATCGGCGGGTTTTGTCTATTTGTCTGGTAGAAAAGATCTACAGAACTGTTAACCAAACAGAGAGGAAATTTTATTTTGCTAGGAGCAGTAATCAATCATACATACCACTCTGCAGCAATTAAGTGATTGAAAAGGGGGGAGGGTACAAAACAGAGGAAGACAGAGAAGGAATACAGTAATACAGCTACACACACACAGAGGGGGTTGGTAAAGACGCTAGAATTATGTAACTATTGAGCAAATGTTAAAAAAAAGGGGGGGGGGAGAAACAAGATAAAGACACAGGGGTAAACCAGGCAACAAACAGAACGCAATGCAAGAAGAGAACAAAAATTCTGTGTATCTCTGCAATAAGCATTTCTTTTTAATGTTTACATTTTTTTACCGGAGGGCTCTATAACAACTGCCAGATGCCTGCCAGAGAAAGGGCAAAAGGCCATGTTAAAAAGCGAAGCAAACGGCGGTTAAATGAAAGAAAATACATGCAAAATGGAACTACTAATGCGTCTTGTGTTAACCGAACGGTTACTAAATCTGATCTTAAAATGGATGTATGAACGGAATCACTGTTCTTATTAATGCGTTGTGTAGCGCTCCACGTTATACACGTTAATCAATCTCAATTAAATTATGTACAAACGAGTAATGACGGTCGTAGCCCGTAAGTTACGTTTGAGTGTCATTCAGCTCTCTAAACATAGTTTTCTTAATTGCCGCTAATAGCAGAATAAACTCACCCAGCACACGCATGCGCATAACTTAACCGAGAACCAACAACAGCTATGAATGAAAATAAACAACATGAAAAGCATTTGCGTTAATATGGTGTCTTTTTAAGAACTTCCTGCAATCCATATTTCTTTTTAAGAGCTCCAAAACTAGAGATAAGATGACTCACAAAGAGGAAAAGCCCTTCGGCCTCTGTCAGTAGAGTTGCCAGAAGCACCATTTTACCCGAAATAATTTCGTTATCGTTGTTCTAAACACAACAGTACAAAAAGTTCCATTTTTAGGTTAATGGTACAAGATATGTAATTTCAAAATGACTTACCATCTATGGCATTGCTAGAAATCAACTTTGAGTACATTCCTTCCTATGATGCATGACGCAGTTGCTAGTGACATCAGAGAGATGGCATGAGTTTGTAAACAAGTAAGCAAAAGAAAAGAAGAAGAAGTAAACTATTAGTTCAAAGCATGTATCTGACAGGTAGGCGTATGTTGTGGATTTGTTAGTCCTGGTGAAATTCATATTTAGCATTTTTCCCTTCGAAGTTGTTACGGAAAGAAGTTCTTCTATAATGGACAGTTTTCTCTCTCAAAATGATAGAGAGGAAAAGAAGTTTACTTGATAAAGCACGAATTGTTTACAGTTAATTACAATGAATATCATAGCGACTCTTAAGTGAAAGTATTTCAGATAACAATGCGCTCAGATTTTTAAATATGTGTCAGTACTGTGTAATACATAGGGTTACCAGACCATGTTTATAAAAATTAGGGAATTTCTCTCGCTTTTTGCAAAAATTAGGGAAACATTGTCAATATGCCCGAATCTTAGGCGTGGTTTCTCATATAATCAATCATCGTGGCAGAATCGTTAAAAACAGCTCTAATGCGGAATATAAGAGTAAATCAGGATGAAAGACTACAATTACACACAAAACTTCACTGCAAGACAGTGAAAAGATACATGCAAAGAAACTTATACATATGAGAAGCCAGGCTCCAAATTTACCACTGAAGGATATCGTTGCAGAACGATGGAACACGACTTCCCACCCAGCCAGACGACAATCTCGAACAAGGACAAGCCCGGAGTGCAAACGCAGTTACTTATATTAAGACGAGAGCTGATTGCCTGTGGGATAAGTGAAGTCAATAAATAAAAAGAGTAGAAAATCATGGCGCTAAGTAGCGGTAAGAAAAGGAAAATCTCGAGTCGAGGGGAAGGCAAGAGCGCACACAAACACAATCGAGCGGCAACTACCTATATACCGTTACAATACTATAAACAACTATTTTGCCATTACCTGAAAAGAAATTCATGTTAGGGAAACAAAGGGTGCAATGTCTCAAGTTGATAATCTTAGACAAAAACACTCAAAAGACAAGAGTATGGGTTTTACTTTTTGAACTAGAACTATTGGAGAAAAATGAAAAAGGCACAAATAATTATACTTGGAGTGACGTGAACTGTATCATCAGCGATACAATGTAATTTTCATTAGAACGTTTATGAAAACATATTGTCAGTAAAGTGCGATTAATTAAGATCAGTATTTCAATGTTTAAAAGCTAACAACTAAAGCACATATCTTTTCTTTGTGCATCAGTTTTGCCCGAAAGTGCCCCGACAATTTAAGAATGCTGCAAACGCTCGACATTAAGGGGTTGGAAACAAGGAAAATGAGGGCAGCAGAACTTTAGAAAACTTAATTTGATAAAGAGTTCATAACTTGAGAAACATGAGTCTTTCACAAATAGAACCTTTACTAAATTACGGCATGTTACTAAAAAAGCGACGTTAAAGAACCACGCGATTCTCACCAAGTAAAAAGCTGTCAGCAACCACATGGAAAAACAGAAAGAGTTCCTTGTGATTGGAAGGTATCTTCTGAACAAACTGATGCATGATGAAGTTGGTAATTAATATAAGTACACCGTTTAGAAGTTATTTCTTAATATTACAGTACACTCTGAGAGATTCACTTAACGCGCTACAGTCAGCAGGGATGGCATCTTCCAGATTAATTTGCAAGCAGCGCTGCAGTTATGAACTTCGCTGTATTAGGGGAGAAGATGAGTACGGACGGCAACAAAGTTGTGCGGTTCTTCACCCTCTCGCAGCAGTCCAGGTGCTGAGCCGTCAGAATGAACAAGAGCCGACGTCACTCGCACATTGCGTCAATTTCAGGGCTACCCAAAATGCTACCAATGTGACGTTTACTTCAATCCATGCAGTGAGAGCCTTGAAGGGCGTTAATGAGTTCTGTTCTTAGTGGCCACAGCGAGGAAATAAACGCACAGCAGTTCATGGGTAATATATATTTATATATTACGAAGTTTGAATGACATTTTTAACGTTGTTCAATTCATTTTCACAGACATGTTAAAGTAAATCTTCTTCAAAAAGTACAAACGTTAACCTTTGTTTGATGGTAGAAGTCAAACTTATTTGGACTCCATACTTGCAGAACGTCTGTAGCAGAAATGAAACCCTCATACTTTTTTAATCATCTGCTTGCCATGTAAAAGTTACAGTTATATACAAATCACTGCCACCACTTAGAGGGTATCTTCGAGAGGACAAATAAGGTTACACTCAAAAGATCTGAGCTATGGAGTAAATATGAGAGGATTAGCCATTCAGTTTTGATTACACTTGGCACAAATTAGTAGGCATTTAGAAGAGAAAGAATCAGATCTATTTTTCTTCCAAACCAAAACCATCGATCACCTGCACGCAACTGTTGTATCTGCCAAGATGACAGGGTTTTGTTTCAAAAACCTCACATTCAACGGTCCAGTTTTGTCTTCTCCAACGCATTTCTCAATTTAAGGCTTATCTGTGTGTGCTGGTATACGTATAACATTTTATGAATTTCAACCGAACTCTTTAAAGATGAAAAGTTTAATATCATGAATCCAAAACCATCAACCACACTGTTGATTTTTTCTGAAGAATCAGTTCAATACGAACAGAATAACACAAGAGGTTCTACCACCTCAAATATCCAATTAATGGCCTTCACCACCTCGATTACTGTCTACGTCGAGTTGACTCTGCATCTAATTAAAATGTTGAATAAGTCAGCCAACTCTTCATGACGAATATGTTGTTCCATGTAGCCTATAGCTGATTTCATTATTCACAGATCGTTCAAATAACTATGGGATTCTGCTTCTCACAGAACACCCACACACGTCATGCTTTTGTATCAGTGTTAAAACTTTGCAGACATCTTTGGCATTAAGATTGAACTCTTCAAGAAGGACTTTCTCAGATTTTTCAGTATAGCACACTGTTCTGATATTTGGGAAATATCATCTGCTATTCAATGTAAAACAGAACAAATGGTTCCAATCACAAGAAATCATTTTCCTCCTTATTTCTATGCACCTACTTAATTAACACTTCCAATCCAAAACCGATTCTGGCGGTAAAGCTTGGGATTTGCATTCGGGAGGTTTTGGGTTCAAATCCCTTGGAACCAGTCATCCTGACCTTTGGTTATTCGTGCTTTACCCTGGTAGCTTAGGCGAATACGGGACGGATATTTACGATTCATGGAATTTTCGCTTTACAATTTCATATCATTTAATTACAAGGTCGAAAGCGTTGGGGCGAGGTAGGGTCGGTGCGGTGTAACTGGCCTGCGTTTTGGAAATGTCTTTCTGGACAGGGAAGTTCCGCCATTGTTGGGGCATTCTATCAACTCGACCTTACAAGTAGAAGTTACCCGGAAGTCGCGAGTAGTCACGAGCGGCAGGGGAGAAATTTGAACGTCACTCCATGAAAGGACTCATGAGTGACTTAACATGAAGTTGACTTTGCAGGAAGCATGTAACATGTTACACAAAAGCAATGTAACATGTAAAGGAAATGATAAATATAAGGGAAAGGACAAGCGCTTTCAACAGCATAAGTTTTGCATCTATTATAAGCGAAATATTTCTTAATTTGAGGTGGGGCGTCCGTTGTATCAGGTTTTTCAAGGAGAATGCAAAGAGTCAAATTTTGTAGCAAAGAGTCTTTCTATGGGGGGGGGGGATCCTCCTTTGAGACTTTTATTTAGTTTTAGGCATGGTACTTGTTCATTTTGGATGCGAACCGAAGCTAATGTTACTTTAATGGATTCCCTGATTTCTTCAAAACTTCCAAGTTCTGCTGTTGTTGACATTCCCTTAATTATATCCCAAAACTCGCAACAAGTATTTCTTTTTGTCATTCTGATAAGATCATAGAGCAGTTTTTTAGACTGTAGATTCCCCATGTTTATATATAAAATATATATTGAAACCACTTTGTATAAAATTAAAAAAATGTGGCAAATTAACTTTAAAGCAACAAAGGCTACTTAATTTTTAGTGTTTTTCTTTTGTGTTATTTAAAACTTCTTCAATGGCTAGCAGTTATTAACATGGTTGAGCATCGGTCCTGGTGGTATAGTGGTAGCCATACTTGCCTATTAAACCGAAGATCGCGGGTTCAATCCCGGCCACAAACGGCTAGCCATTGAGCAAGGCTGTAGTACCGAAATATCCCCCGTCGCTAGCAATCCAATCCAACTATATCCATCACAAAAGTACAAATATTCCCACATAACTAACGTTTCAACATAAAATGGACTTAGAATATTTACTGAACAACAATAATTTTCTATTCAAGCTTCTGTAACGGTAAATTTGAAAAGCATTTATTCTACTTTCATTATGAATCCTTAGCCGGAGTTGGAACTGAAAATGTGGTCACAAAGGTGGGGTATTAACATTTATTTTTCTACTGAACATGCGGTGTGTATATCACAAAATAATCAAAAACTACATAGCCGCGAATAATTCAGTAGCATTTTTCATCGGATCTATAATGCTGACAGAAAATTTAAAAAATATTTTACTCTTTCTGTTGCAGACCAAAATTTTCCAACTTCAAAGTAACATAAGGACTTATTATTAAAGGCTTATAAAGGGTACGAAAGAGCAAGCCATGTGTGTGTTGCGGACCACACTTTGAATACTCTTCGGACCTGCAGTGTTGCTGGCTGATGCCTAGAGAGTGCATTGGTATTTTTCACACAACCGCAAAGTATTTGCAGGAAAAAAAGTTAAGTCAGTTCATTTGAATTTCGATCACAAAGCTATGAATTTAATTTAACGCAGTGAATGCATTGCGGTGATAACGCGGTTTAAAAAACGTGGCTGTGTACAAAGTCCTGGCATGTTTTGGCGTACCGCAGGAACCAACGTGCAGCGTTAAATCGAGCGGATGGGCGGTGGGAAAAAACCGAAATTTGCAGCCCGCATCATAACAAAGGGGCAAGCTTTTCTCACTCGCCGACCCCTCACATTATCACCATCATGCTTCCGACTGCGCCGATAAGACTTTTCTAGCATAAACGCCACGATATGCCGTTATATAAATGCGTTAAGCCAGAGTATTTAATACCAACGTAACTAGAATGTTTAAGATAGCGGATAATATCGGAGAAAAAAATCCATTCTGGTATCAGAAATGCGCAACTATTTTGGCACCAGAAATTAATAAACAAAAGGCGATAATGAGAACACAACTACCATAAGCAACACTACCATAATATCATGAGAGGGTCTGGAAAGCTCAGAACCTTGAGTGATATTTATTAGGACTATTTCATGAATAAAATAAGAATTTAAATATAATTCCTCTAAACTTGGCTTACAAAATTGTAATAATTATATATTTGTACTTAATCTTTTCAAGCAATCTTCCGATAGAAGAATGCCGATTGTCAGTAATGCTAATAGACAAGAGCAAAATATGGGTTTGGGACTATTTCATGAATGGAATAAGAATAAAAGTAACATATATTTGAAATTCTTGCACGGAATATTAACACTTGTATTAAGTTTTATACTTATAAACATCTTTTCTATTCGTGAGACTGAAATGGACAAAAGTGGTTTAGAATTTTTAATGATAAGATCAATTTGCCCATTTGACGCATCATCAAAAGGCTTTGAACAACTCTCCATTTTGCATTATGATTGTCGATTGTCCTGCTATCAATAGTGGAGGTATACAGTTGGCTACATTGACCATAAGACAAATGCACTACGCGTGATAAAACGGATTTGATAATTTTTTTCGATAATTTCCCTCCATAATCCGGCTATGATTGGTCAGAATTCAAAATTTTTTTTCGTTTCATTGGTCCATTTAAGATGACGTCACACGAATGAAATAGTCACTAGAAAATTAGAACGGTCCAGTTGTTTAGGTATCAATAAAAAGTAATAAAACCCTATTACTGTTCTTATTAAAGTCAGGTAAAAATGTATGAACTATAGATTAGTATCACAATATTTGCAAATGTCGGGTAAATTTATCAACAAGAAAAAAAAAAAAAAAAAAAAAAAAAAAAAAAAAAAAAAAAAGCAACCGAATCATAAATGTTAAGAGGAAAATGCGGGGATAAGATTTGATATAAGATGTTAGAAAAGAAGACCAGACTAAAAATAATATACTTATTTAAGAGCTATGTCCACACGTTGAGGACAAAAAGAGGAAAGTAAAAAAACTAAAGGGATAAAAAGCTCAGTTCACAAGCTATCAAAAACTAATGTTAAGTCACTTATTAATAATACCCATTACCGAGGTTTAAGGCAAATTAATGCATGTTTTACTCAGGATAACATGTAAAAAAGAATTCAAACTTAGAATCTGCAGCACTTGATCTTTTTGAAAATATGTACGTAGTTGCTTTCTGGAGACCATCCAGCTGGCATTTAAAGAGATGAGACACTCAATAAGTTAGGCAGGTATTAAACGATACTTACTGCCGTTGTTTACATGCGCTCTCAACATATCTAGAATAGAGATCAGTTCGTTACGTAAGCAACAAATCAAATATTTCCTTTCCATTAGAACATTCAAGTGTTTCACTGCAGTGCAATGACTGCAAAAACTAAGTCTTATTCTTAGAGGTTGGGCAAGTTTCTACTACTGCAGCTGAGTCGAAAACTGTATAACGTATGAATATCTTTCCATCATCTGAAGTAACGAATTTCAGCTTTGCGTAACACATCTGCGATGTTACTCTACTCCGTGTAACTCCCTGGTTCAAATTCCGTAAGGTCAGCTGCCTGGTTAAGGTTTTCCCTTTCTTTACCCTGTAAAGGTGTATGTCAAGTAATTTTAAGCGTTCCGGACTCCGGATTTATTTACGCACTCAGATCATGAAACATTAATTTATTATCTCTTTATACGTTTGTAGTTATGAGGGAGATTTTCTTTCATGTCTATCCGTGCTCAGGGAAGCGGAGAAATTAGCATACAACTGCCCAATCAATTAGAACATAACACCAAATACTGTTTTTCACAGGACGGGGCATTTTCATTAAGTATCGAAAAATGTTTTAATGCCTGGAAGGGATCAAACTCAAACCTCCTTCACGGTAGGCGCTTTTAACTCCAATGTGCACTTGCCTTCTGGTAGTACCATTACTGAAAGCATTTCTGGCGGGTCTGTTTTGGAACGTTTTTCAACTCAGCCACGCGTTCCATTCGCGGCGCCAAAAAGGATTGGTTTCCGGCTAGACCATTCTCTCACGTTTCATCAACAATGATCCAGATCTTCAGGAAATCATGCTCCTTATTGGTGAAATGCTAAATGTCCTTCAGGACTACAGGTCGGGTTTGCTTCAGTATAAATTTCACAGTCATCTTTCACATTTCCACATCTTCCATTATACTGGGGAGTGCTGCTGGTTCCATACTTAGCATTTTCTCATGATAGACCTCCATAATTAAAGAATTATTCTGAATGACCTCTATATTACGAATTGTGATAGCCTCCCGAAATCTTGGTCACTATCCGCCAATGTGTTTTCATTTTTGAAGAAGATAAACTATTCCATTGCAGCATCATGGAAAATCTGCAGAATCTTGCGAATGTTTCCAATTGGGAATTTTAAGTTCGAGGAAAACTTTTCGAGAAATGAAAATGCGACGACAAGTACATCACCTCCACATTGACCTCCTAATTAGAAATGGTTTGTCCATTTCATTACTATGTACAGTTTTGCCTTCATATTGTTAGGTATATAATATAATAAAGCACCTGTATATATTTTATTTTATTCTAAATCTTTCACGTACGACAGACATAGCTATGTCGAATACAAACTTAGCTGCCGCGTGTGAAACTTACAGCTGGGTGCCGCAGCGTATGAAACTGGAAACTGCTTAACTGATGATTGCGTACGTCAAGTGAGAAGTGCTTTTGCGTAACTGATTCTGTGAACTAGTAACTGCGTATGCGAACTGAGTCAGAACTGCTTCACACCGCGTCTGGAACTTAGATGTGCGTGAGGTGTGTAGATCTTGGAACTGCCTCTCGCCGTATGTAAACCAGGCAAATGAGAACAGCGTACCGCTTGCCGCCGCAGAGCAAACGTTTCCTTATATATTAAATTCAAATCAAGTAATCGTTGGCTTAACGACGCCAAGAGGGCCACAAAGGTACGCGCAAGTTTCGCGCCTATCTTTAAAAGTTCAAACATACACTTACCATTGGCTGGTTGAAGTTCACCTGCCATTCGCTATTTTTGAAAGTTTAAACTATTTTGTTGGCATTGGCTAGTTTAAATGCTAACAGTACAATGCTTGTCGTGTTCAAAGTCCTAACGGGTTTAAAAGTCCTTCAGTTTATTAAACCTGCAACGGCAGGCCTTTTAAATAAAGGGCTTACACACTCACCCATCGGGTTTCTTCCTATTATATAGAGTTTTATGACCTTGTTTTCTAAGCTACCGTAACCGAAAACATCAGACTTTCTCGTTTTTTTTTTTTTTGACGTACAATTCACATGTTAACATTATGCCGTATTATACATATATATTATTAACAATTCCAATGCATGAAATATTACGATAACTAGGTTTGCAACATACATACATACATATTATATTATATTTATATTTTTAGAGGTGGGCCGTAATAACTGTGTCATGTTTCAACAAGGAAGAACAAACTCGACTCTAAAAACGAATGTTCTGCAAGGTCCCAGATTTTAGTTACAGAAATGTAACTCTCGTATTTTTTTTTTTTTTTTGAGTAGTGTTTAACGCCCGTTTTCACTACTGAGGCACCACAGGCGGTGGACACTGGTGATACATGAGATGAAATGATAAATTGGGAAAGGATATTTTTTTTAAGGAAGGAAGCGTTCCAGGCCTAAGTTTAGGTACCTCCCCGGCATTTGCCAGTTATGAAGACTGAGGAAAACCTGGAAAAAACCCCAGTCAGGGAGGACGGTCCTGGCGGGATTCGAACCGCAGACCTCCCGCTCACGAGTCCGTGCCTTAACGACCTCGGCCACCCGCGGCGGTCGACTCTCGTATTGGAACGTTAATGTTATAATAAACGGTAAAAAGGAACACCGAAATAAGATATTGGAAGAAATTTATTGGAGCATGATAATACGTATCCCCTCAGTGCGGAAGCTTACTGCATTTTGAAAGAAAAATTTATTCATATGGTTAATTATGCTCAATATATGCTACAGATTTCACCCTGGGGTCTCTAATTTACTATAAACCCAAGAGTAAGGAAATTAAGACAACTAGCTATATATATATATAGCTAGTTATATATATATATATTTTTAATGTTGGTATTAAAACAGGCATCACCAGTTAAACTTCAACTGTATTTGCGACATAGGATTATCATCTTTTTCGGTTCACTTCTTGGGAGAGAAATTTACAAAACGTTGAAAGCAGCTGAAACCATACCAATTAAAAAGCCAAGAACTGTTCGTTGCACTGGTGTAAGATGGTTCAAGAACCTAATGGTATATTTTGAAGATGAAATAAATTTCGTTTTAAACCTATTTTCATAAGATTGTTTTTGATATGTCTAATATCTGAAATTTCTACGAGATCAAAAACCCAAAGTCACCAGATGAAGCAACAATGACTTAACAATAAGTCATGTTTATAGTTCGGACTCTTAATTTTTTATTCATGTGACTGTCAGAAAAGATGTAAGATATTCTGAACTATCACACATTGTGAGGAGGTTTTAACTTTGTCTTTTTTGTACTTTTCTGCCAATTTCTACATTTTCTATAACATTTTCTTAATTTTGCAAAATTTCTGCTACTCTGGTTTAGTTCATTGGCGGGAATATTAAACAGTACTTTGTTCTAACACAGATGTTATAAATCACGTTTTGTCGGTCCTGGTAACCAAACTTGCCTTCTAAACCCACAATCGTGGGTTCAATCCCGACCAGGATCGATGGATTTTTACGGTTGTAAAAATCCTAAGTATGGCTTCCTTCGGAATGGAAGTAAAGCCGTGGGTCCCGTGTCGTACATTTACGTCATGAGAAAGAACCTCGAGCTGAATGAAGAGGCCCCTGAGCAAAATTATCGACTTTTTCATGCCCTGAATTGAATGGACGCAAATGACCTGTCATGTTAAAGAATGTCCGTAAATACATCAAATCAACAATAAATCATGTTTTGGGACAGATTTCATTTTATATAGGAAATGCTCTGTGGCTAACAATATATTCATTCCTCCTAGGAACATCTTCATAAACCTTTTAAATCGGGTAAGTAGTCTGGTTTCCACTGTGGGCGAGTGGCATTTGTTTGAGAACTGCTGATCTCAGTTTGCATTATTCACTCGTAACAAATTATATCTCCAGTTACAGCGAGAAACGGTTCCCATTACAATCACTTAAAAACAACAATGATGCATTAAGAAAGCTCTTTCTGTAATCTATTTATTATAACTTTACAGTAAATTATTACTTTGGCCCTCGTATTCACCATGATACAGTAACGCCTGAGAAATCGGCCATTATTTTCACGATTTAATAGTCTGTGCACGTGTATGATGTCTTTTTCATAGAAATAAATTAATTTCTGGAAGAAATGTAAATACAAATTTCTTATACTTGTATGCAGGGGGGGGGGGAAGAGCTTATAAATAACCGAGTATATTTATTTAATAAGCGGTACAACTTAATGAGCTAATTTGGGAGTAAAAAGGCTGGCCAGTCATTTAAAATGATTTCTGCCTTTGCTTTTATTGACAGTCATTCTAAACTTACGAAGGCAGACCAAAAGATGTATTAATTAAAACGGGAATACTTTAGAATGATTGTATTTTCCTGGAATGGAGATTACAGCTATTCAGCTGTTCATGATACGCACGAGGAATGAGATGTATCAGTTCGCTCAGGATAACAACGTTGCCACATCTTTGCAATCTCTTTCAGTATTATATATAGGAAACGTTCGTAGTTTATGCTAAATTTTTTAGGTACAAAAGTGACAATTACCAGGTATATCTTGACAATGTGTTACGATGAAAGCAACAACACTAAGACACTCGGAACTCGGTGGGATGGGGCGAGGTTAATGAGGTCTCCCCCGCACTTTAACTGTACATTTTTACTAGGATGCTAAGTTACAGCCTTAATGCCTTGCAATTTATGGCATATAAATTACTTTTTAGTTACCAGAAAAAGTGTGTGATACCTGAACATGCTGTCTCTAGTCATGACGGCTGAAGTTTTTATTATTTCTCTACTTATACGTTTAATTAAACATTTATTATAAAACGTGTTTGAAATTTTTTTTAAAGATTTTCTACATTATTATTTTGGACATTTGGGACTTTGCTTGATTGTGCAGGGCGATTCTCCTGCTACAGCCCCTAATTTTTTGGCTATTGTCACGTTTTATTTTTAAGTCAGAATTTCTTTTAGTGTCTATTATTTACATAATTATACACAACTCAAACTATTGGAAATACTCTTTAAAGCAACACAGTCTGCAACTTTGAAGAGCGATCAGAAGCCATTTTTCCCTTACCACACGGCACTTGTTTTATTCCCGGGGGCTGAATTAAAAAGTTCGTACTAAACCAAGGGAAAGTTTGGACAGCCCGGTGCATTTTGCTCGGTCTCCATTGTGAAACTCATATCCTTGTGCTGGGTACCGCCTCTTCTTGGTCGGTACACGTGATTATTAGCATGGGGGCCCCATCTACCTACGTATCTACTGCCTTCCACCCCTTTAAATGCCACTCACAGCCTGTCAGCACCGGAATGTGTTTCAGTGCGCAGTGCAGTGGATAGGGAGGGGGGAATCGCTGGAATGCTACGTCCGTTGCGCCACTTTTTTTTATTTTATTTTTAATTTCACTGAAATCCAAACTCTCCCCAGCATCAGTTGCATTCTTTTCCAACCCACCCCAACCGAAGTCCCTACAAAACCCGCTCGGGAGTTTTTATTTTTCTATGTGCGTGTTTCCGAATTGAGAAAATCAAATAAAAGGATTTGTGTGCGTGTGAGGGGATGATGGTTTGCTCTAGCAATAACAGACTCGCATAAAGGAGAATGTGATGCGGCTGATGTGTTTCGAATATCGATATCTACATAAGTGCGGTCTGTAAAACGCTAGGCACTCCAGCACCTTCTCGCCTCTTTCTCCTCAGATAGCATTGCGGAAAGTGATATCGATATGGGTTTATTTTATCGATACAAGCGCTGGGGCTTCCTGGATCCCTATCAATGGATGAAAGTTATTCCGTGTTGCAAAGCTCTTGATCTCAAGGATGAGTCTGCTGTGTATCTCATTCCTCGCCCTCTACATAGCTTCACTATAGCATAACGATTTGGAACAAATAACTGAATAATTTATAATTCAGATATACTGTATTCAGTAAATACTTAACATTATTCAGAGTTCGTGTTCATCTTAGAATCTTTTAGAAAAAGAAAGTGCTAAATCCACGCCTGAAGAATTATGCCAGATAGAAGGTGTGGATATTGTCATCGAACTGTTTCATTGGTGGAGAATGCAGATAATAGTCTTGAAGATAAGCCGCGCTCGAAACGCCCTTCTGCTGTAGAAATGAACACTGCATTCCTGCACTCGTAAATTATCAGAACGGCTTGGTATTTGCAAAAAAACAGTAGCATCTGCGACATACTCGCAGAGTAGATCCATACGAACTTATTGAAGCTTAGACTCAGCGATGAGTTTATATTCATTTATAAATTGCTTAAAAAACTCCTAGGCGACCGATTCTGTAAACGTGATGAAGATGGCTCTTGATCCTTAATTCGAAGAACAGGAGGAGGAGAGGAGGTGGAGGAGGAGGAGGAGGAGGAGGAGGAGAGGAGGTGGAGGTGGAGGAGGAGGAGGAGGAGAAGAAGAAGAAGAATAAGAAGAAGAAGAAGAAGAAGAAGAAGAAGAATGGGTGTCCCGTAGGAAACAACCTCAGTCAAAGTTGTTTTGGCCAAAAGCGATGCCTTACGTTTGGCAGAATTTCGAAAGTGTTGCCAATTTTGAGTTAGTCCTAAATGACCACAGAGTTGACGCTGAGTATTACCGTGAACAACTGCATAGGATTTACGAAATTTTAAGACTAATAAATGAAAGTGCATTGCACTGCAACAAGTTAACTACCCATCGATCAAGCTTGACGAAGAACAAATAAAAATAAAGTAAAAATATTCAGGAATTAGAACGTACAGCGTTGCTGCCTCACCCAGCACACAGTTCAAACGTTGCACCTTCTTACTATGGTTTGTTTTGGACCATGGCAACATTTCTTCGAGGAATCTCGAAGATGCCAATTTCAGCATATGAGCTGGCATGTGTGATCGACAGATTTCTAAAAAGATGTCTGGAATGTGATGTAGCAACCTCTGCAACACCTCCTGTCGTAAAGTACGTGCTTATTTTCATTGTAACAGAGAGAACTTATGTGCGGATATTACATCTGCTTTGCCGGGAGTTACCGCTCCGATTACCGAACGTTCAGCTGCCGTGTAATGGACGACATAATTATGAAAAACCCAGTATTATATGCGGATAACGAGGAAAGTTTAGTGTTCTCGAACCTACGGCATTTTGCACCGCTAGTTCGTACGATGCCGCTGAAAAAAAAAAATTCATGCACGCGAAATGATTGCTGTACTTAGAACAAACAGTTGGTAGTTTTCGTGTGTGAACTAGGCGCTGTGCCGAAGTGAACATATTCCGGCTTCAAAAGAAAGACAATTTTTTTTTTTTTTTTTTTGCCTTAAGGTGCGCGTACATTAAAGTATAATGGAAAGGTCTGAAAAGGGGCTGAATACTTGACTTCTTTACAAGTGTTTTGGTACCGTTAAGTGTTGAAAGCAAACTGAGTAAGCTATATTTCAAACTCTGGCGAATTTTCGTTCACTAAGTGGTATCTAAGCATTTAAATAAAACCTTTTCATAACGCTTGTGTGGAATGCACAACGTTGAACTTATGGTTAAACTGGTCAATATTTCCACATGGATGTCTTGTCAGATTATCTCTGCTACATTCATCGGATCCGTTTCAAATATCGATACATAGCGAGGTTTACACCGTGATGCTCTGGAGCCCTCCCATCTCTTCAGATAACACTTCAAAATGCAAAGCGCGGTAGTTGGGCATATTTAAAAAAAACTGTGAAGTGTTTTGCTTAAATCATACCTACACCATCTAAGAATAGAGAATTTTATTCCACCGTTTATTATTTTTTTGTAATTCCTAAACACAAATTACTCTTCACATAACACAATTCTCAATAAGTTACACATTTTCGCTACTTGCTGAAGCAGAGATTTACAAAAGCACTTGGTTGTGAAGTCAGTGATTGCATGTATTACGACACCATCTTAATAACTTGACACTTCTATCCTTAACAGAAGGCACGTAAAAGGTAAGTGATTGCCTTTCTCCATTTTAGGGGGGGGGGGAAAGCAGCATTTTTCTAATTTTTCTTGCAGAGTTCATCAATATTATGCATATACAGTGAGGTTATTTGACTTAAGGGCCGACAGAGCGCGGCTGCGTAACGGGAGAAGCAAGCTCTCAAGACTACATAGCAATTTTACGACGCAAATACAATTAAACGCAAAAATACTATCTGGTAGTTATTACGCACGGTTCTCAATCAATTCGGTTTGTTATCGACATGTTAATAGCTCCAGGCTTTAAGTGTTTGTTTATAAATTGTAAAATAGGCCTTAGATTATGGATTTGATATTATTCTTGCAGGTAAAATTACGTTTTAGTTAAAATATTGTAACAAATGAGTGAGAAACATGAACACGTTTGTTAATAGTGCACCGAAACTCTCTACAACAGTAATATGTTTTATTTAAATATTTATATGGGTGTAAAAATAAGACTTTAATTTGGTACAATTAAAAAAAAGGCGGTATAATGCATTTGCAAATTGTAGCTTCTAGTTAGATTGAGGGAACCTTTGTCAAATAGTGGTTATACTTTTGTGTGGTAATTGTGTGTCAATTGTATGCTAATTGCTCGTTAGTTATGCATTACATTTGAAGGACAGAATTTTGCGTATGATACATATACGATGACGGATTCTTGCACAGAAGTGGTAAAGCGATTTGCAAGAAAATATCTTACCAATGGTGTTCCAGGTAGAGAAACTGTTCGCCAACTTGTTAAAGAGTTACGGGAAAAAGAATCTCTCGGTGTTGCGAATCGCCGTGTTCTTACACGAAATATAGGAATTTCCTACGCAAGTGTTGGCAATGTATTGCCACTGAGGGGCATCATTTTAAACATCTCTTATAACACAGCTTAGTGTTTACTACTGTCAGTTTTAAATACTTTTATACTTTCAGTAATATACATACTAAAATGAAATAACTTTATGCGCGACGACTTTTATCTTTCTTTTTCCGGTTGCGGCGGCTATACTTTCCTAGTAAGCAGCTGCGCTCAAGCGGCCCGTAACTCATGTAACGTTGCATAGGCCTCAGTTGAATACATGTTGAGAGGAAAATTTCATAAAAGTACATAGCTCGTCGTGTATTACTTCCATTTTGCTGTAGGCGGAACTGAACATGCCTCAACTTGCACACTTCTCACAGACGAGAATTGGAAGTGACAGCAATGAAACTTGTACCACGCGTATATTACGCATTAAGTTAACAAAACATTATAAAGTTATGTTTTAAAGCGAGAAATTTGGCCTGTAAAAATTATGATAATTCTTTATTGAACGGCCCTGGTACGAACAATTCGCAAATTTCAATCTGCTAGTCTGGATCTTCAGTTAGGCTGTAACAGTTTTCGCAGCTGTGGCATCTAAGATAAACATTATAGTGTCTTCTTGAAAGCTTCTCAAAATTTACTCTAATTAGTGTCGCAGAATTTTATATAAGGGATAGAAAACCGGAATTAAAGGAAATTTCTCTTCCCTTTTCGTTTCGTTTCGAGTAGATATACATTCCAGATAACAACTTAAGCATTCTCATATTTTACCTTCAATTTACTATTGTAAATTCACTTTAGCAGTATTAGATTGAGATATTCGGTTGTACGACTGTACAAAAAACGCACTACATTTTTTTTTCAAAACTGTGTACGTTAATCCACTTTTATTATCAGGTTATCAAGGTAGATCGTCCTGGTACGTTCAAACAAAGAGGTAACAACAAGACAATAGAGGAGAGCTGGTTGCCTCACAAAAAGCTACACCTTGAGATTTGTGGAATGGTACAGCGCAGGCCAGTCTACAAGAGGATTTGTGGTTGCGGTATCTTTAGCTCCAGGAATGGCGGGAATCGGGTCGTCTAAGCCCGAGATCTCAACGACGCAATCCCCCGCGTAACAGACTTCGAAAGCCGCCGACCACTCGATTGTCTGGTTTCAACTGCAAACCGACTTAAGCCTATCTTATCATCTCTACAGAGGTGGACAAATGTATTACCTCGTATATAAATAGAACTCAACTGTCACCGAGACATTGCGTTTAAACTATTGTGTGTGATATGTAACAACATTCTTACTATGAAGGAATATGAAGCCTTTTTAGACTGGACGAGTGGCTACATAACACATATACAGGGCGTGGAAAAATATTTACATATAATTTGCAAGCAGAAAGAGGACTTAACAGTTGAGTAGCCTCATGGAGCTACAGGCATCGACATTGATCAACGTATTAGCTATGTTGTAATGTGACGTATGCTTATAGCTTCGATATAAACATAAGTTACAATTGCACAGATTTTCGTGGATGTTTTGTGAACTACAGTATGCAGTTTTTTTTATAACCGATTGCTGCACTTGAACTTCAACTTTTTGTTTTCAACCCTCTTGATGATCCATAAACCCATTGCAGCTTTGGAGTTCATGCATGCATCCCCATAAAAGCTTCAGATTTCATTAAATTGTCCCTATTCTTGAGATGCCTCGAGGAACTGTCATTTTAAATTATTCTAATAATTTTCAAACAGTTGTAATTCCCAAATACTGCAAAAGAACGATATAAAAATATCTATGAAGGTACAAACTTTCTGCATTTCCACATTATCTTAGGACTGAGATATAAATTGATGAGAAAAAATTAATTGTAGCCTGATTCTTTTAACTATATAGTTGGCAACATTTTTTCCAGCCAGAATAAATATGGTACTTAGAAAAGTCCTGTACATTTCAATGTAATGACTAAAAAGATCGTTAAGTGCCGTCGTTGTTATAACGTCCGTGACAAAGTTTCAGCCAAATGATACCCATAGTTAATGTTTGAAAGTCATTTTAATGGACAACTATCACATATCTATCATAAATATGGAAGGGGGAGATTTGCACAACGATTAAAAAGTTTATTTGAAAAATCTGGAAGGCATGTTGGATGAGGTTGAAGTAGAGACTGCATAACGTCGAAGACTAGTTCTGCATAAGTGAATTTAAACGTGGCCGTACATGCACCGAAATGAAGCGCGTTCCCAACGCTCAATGAGATCAACACGAAGAATATCGCTGAACAATTAAATGGCGTCATAATGGAAGGTTGCCGTAAAAAAAAATTAAAGCTGAAGTAGTAGGCATCTCAAGTGAAGGAATACACAATACGGAGGACAAAAATTTGCACATGAAAAAACTGTGAGCATGATGGGAGTCGCGATTTTTAGCTTTGGACCTAAAACGCATGCAAAAGAACATTACCAAAGACAAAACTTGGATCTGTCATTACACATCTGAGTAGAAACAGCAGTTAAAGACTAGCACTGGCGAAAATGCGCCAAAGCAGGTGAAAACAACTCTATCGTTTGGTCAGGTAATGGCATCCCAAGGCATAATCCTGAAAAAGATATAACAATAATAGAAGTCTATTATGCAGCATTACTGTACCGGATGAAACATATTGCGATAAAAGGCCAAAATTAGGACACAATAAAATCCTATTAGGCACATGGAAGGAGCTAGAGAACAAAACGCAGCTCTAAAACTTCTATTATGGTAGGTACATGACACGGGATTTGCTATCAGCACAATTTCTTATGAGGAACTGAACTGAACTTTAGCCTGGCTGAAGATGAGAACTAAATTTCTCGAAACCAGTTCCATACATTATGACAAGTAAGTGAATCATTAAAAGTGTGTAGTTCAACAACGATTTCAGGAAGGAACTTGTTCCACACCGACAACAACATGTTCGGAACTCAAGTTCTATACAGAAAGTTCCCGATGTGAATTCACCTTAACAAGGCACACAAATTACAATCGTTAATCGCGATACAAACAGATGACAGTCTGTTCAACTTCAGGTTCGACAACCCAACAAACCGACAGAGGTGCTCAATTTAAACACTGTGTTCATTAAGGAACATCCTGTATTTCTGCTTGTTTAGCTTGTAATTCATTTATGTAAATAAATGGGCCCGGTCGAGTTTCAGTTTATCACACTTCGTATGTAAGGCACATACACAGGGAATTCATCGAATCGAGAGCGGTCCGCCTTGCGGCAAACGCTGGGGAAAGATTCAACACCAGCATTTGCGGTAAAGAGTATCGACGAACTCTCTTACTCTTTCTCTCTTTTTAAAAGTGTAATTTTGCCAAGCATGTCTTAATTCTTATCCGCTTAACTGGTCCAGTTGCATCATATAGTGCAGATTATTACAAATATTCGCACTCATTTACATGTAAACAACTTTACAAAGATAAGCAATAATAGTGATAAGCATACAATTCTGTTTATACTTATATACACAAAAGTTAAAATGTAGATTCACTTAAGAGATAATAGAAATAACATAGCACCCATAGATTATACAACAGCAATTATTTTATTAAATTTAGATTTACAAATTCTCCAATAGAACAAATGCAGTGATTGGTTAACCACGCCTTAAATGTTGATTTAAAGCTGTTGATATTTTCAGTCTGTTCAGTGATCTCAAGAAGGTTAATATATAACTCAATGCATGCAATAAGGCCTTTGGAGGGACGGGATGGTGTTACATTTCTTGTGAGAGAAGAATTTCTTTTAAGTAACGTGAAACGAAGCCAACAGAGAGAAAGTGTTGTTCTCTCGCCACTAACTGCCATACAATATCTCAGTAGGAATTATCTTTGGATGGGGCAAGAAAAATTATATCAGCAAATCACTCCGATTATAACAGATGGATGAATCAGGTGAATTTAACCAAATATAGCGACATACGACTGCTGAGGGGGGAGGGTATTCTGCGCCACTAACTTCCCCTCCCCCATTGTGCTTGCTTACGTCTCTAGCTTTTTCATTTCGCAGAACCAACAAACTAGGTAAACACGCTATCGACAGACAATCAGAATATAAAATAGAAGACCATCGTCCATAGACGACAAAGCTAAAATACCTATTCCGGCCTTTCCTTGTTCATAAGAGCACAGAAGAACTTAAAATTGTCTTTCTGAATTATTTATCTGCATCCTTTGAAAGACGGAGTGGAAATCATCTGTTCATCCCTGGGCATCGTTATGAAATTAGTTGACGAATCAGAAAATACGATATCTGTTCACTTCCACATTGAACGTTTCTTGTGCTAAATTTGTGTTCCTGTCCCTAGGACAAGTACACTGTAGTATTTTTGAAAAAAAAAAAAAAAAGTATCGTCATGATGGCTTAGGTAGACTCCTATATTTTGTTTCATTTACAATCATTGCATTGATGTATTGTTTTATTTGGCTCCTAGTAAGAAACTATATAGTCAGCTGAATGCAAAGGAACAATGCATTAAACACAACTCTTAGTAATGACCTAATACAGTGAGGTCATTTGAGTTACGGGCCCCCTGAGTGCGGCTACTTACTGGGGAAGTGCCGCAACCGGAAAAGGGAGAATAAAGTCAGCGAGCATAAAGTTAGTATTTTTATTACAAGTATAAAATAGTAATGCATTTAAATCTGATAATACTGCGCATTCATCTGTGTTATAAGACATGTTAAAAAGAATGCCCCTCGGCGGCAATACATGGTCGGCATCTACACATCATCTAAATTTCTTCCGTATGAACAAAACTGTTTGGAACCGTTGTTATCATTGAGAGATCGTGTCTCTCGTTAAATTTTTAACAAGTAGGCGAACAGTTTCTCCTGGAATATGATTGCCAGGACATTTTCTTTCGAATGTCTTACCTCTTCTCTGAAGAATCCTCTCACACATGTTCGTACATAAAAACTCGTTGGCAAAGTCTCCCTCAAACTATCTACAAAACTGCTACCTACACATGCATTATACGGCCTTGACTGACGTCTGCTAGTTATGTAGCCGCTCTCTGCCGGCCAGTAATTCAAATAACCTCACTGCACAATTTTACATAATGAATTATTAAGCACAAGACAAACATTAAAGTTAAATACTTTTCTACACAAGATAAAACAAATGTACAAAGAATTATCCCTGTGCTTTATCCATGACCCATTTCCGTTGATCTAAAATTTATACTTTCATCTCACTTCCTTGGGGACGAATTTTTTTCTGTTATGCTACAACCTTTCTACAGCTTCTTGGGAGAAGAAATTGAATCTCTGCACTG
Source organism: Metallyticus violacea (assembly GCA_030762175.1). Taxonomy (NCBI): domain Eukaryota; kingdom Metazoa; phylum Arthropoda; class Insecta; order Mantodea; family Metallyticidae; genus Metallyticus; species Metallyticus violacea. Next base: position 40,094,815 of record CM060839.1, read on the forward strand.
GTCACTGGTTTACTGCCTTCAAGCTTTCTTATCCCGAGGAAGATTTCCTGCCTACTTTTGAAAATAGTCTTAAGTCGCTCGGAAAACAAATAGATGTTCAAGTATTTCAAACAATACTTATCAACTTCACACTTGCCCTTAAGACAGAGTCGGTCCTAGTGGTGTAGTGGTAACCATACTTCTAAACCCAAGATCGCCAGGATCGATGGATTTTTTCGAGCTTTTTCCCAAAAAAGCTGACAGCATGATATTGTCTGCATTTTAGTGTCAGCTTTATAGTGACAGACTCAAGACTTGCGCAGTCACAAATTTGTCAGGGAAATTTTGTGTTGTCCACTGCAAAATGTCTTAAGATGTTGACACTGAACTGTGAACATCCTGCAGTTAATGTTTCCATTTTTAATTCTTTAGTTAAAATATTATATACACTATGGTATGCCTGTTTACTCTCCTGTATACCTGACTCACTTCACGATTTTGCTACGTTAAATAACACACTTTATTTACATCCTTTTCGGTTGCGACAATTTTCAAACAGACTTTTTTCTACTACATTTAATGCGACCTAACAGAGTGCACATTTCTTCAAAGTTGTTGGCACATCTTAATGCGTTTCAGAATGAGACATTCCCTTTATTTGCAGGTATTTTAATTTTCTGGCTGACTAACACACGCAATCACTTGGGTTTCCATTGCATAAACTGTTATTTGGTTTTTGGGTCATAGTGATGCACTTATGTTTTATTTCCAGTAACAATCTTTCAGAAAAATTTATCAGCATTATCTTCGAGGTGGTGCAAATTCTCCTAACTGAATTCTTGGCGATATGCTTTCTGCTATGGTGTCACCGTTCTGAGTACCTATCGGACTAACATTTTACATGGTGGTCAAGGTCGTTAAGGCTCAATTCTCGCCAGGACCATCCTCCCTGAATGAAGTTTTTTCCAGGTTTTCCTCAGTCCTATGGCAAATACCGAGAAGATACCTAAACTTAGGCTTGGAACGCTTCCTTCCTCAAAAAATTCCCGATTTATCATTTCATTTCAATGATACCCTTTGACAAGAGAGAGAGAGAGAGAGAGTTATCTCTTGAACGCACAATTCTCTAACTCCTATTAATTATAGTGCGCGGTTCACAAGGTAACCAGCAAGGTGCGTAGCCACTGTAGCAAGCAGTTGTGTTATATGGCAAGTACTAAAGACGTGTGCTCCGTTAGCTCTGTCGCAGAGTTGCAGCGATTAAGAGCGCAGATTCGTTCTCCAATATGAAACACTTTTTTTTTTTTAATAATTGTTGTATCATATTATGACAAATTAGTTTAGTAATATTGTTTCCCATAAAAGCAAGCTTCAACGTTAACATATTATATATATTATAATATCTCCTTTAGTCTCTCGTACACACTACTGTAGAAATCTGACATCATTTATGCCCTGTAGATTGAGGGCTGAGGGTTCATACACCCGATATTAATTTGTGTTTGTTACTATATTTTCTTTAGAATATAAATTTATTTAGTCATTTGTAAAGAATACGTTAGTTTGTGATGGGTTTTTGAGTGTACATAGATAGTGTCACTAAACTCAAACGATACGTTAAACTATAATATGATATTAAGGTAACATGATATTCTACACATACACTTATAAAACCAACATTAAAAAAAAAGTGTGGGATTTCAAACCAGGAGGGCAATGTCTTCTAAACCGCTCGGCCATAGCTACCTAGCCTAACATTCTCTTTCCAGATGCTTATGATTGTGATCATTACGCTTACAGGCAAAGTGCCCACTGCAGTGTGCACTCGCTGCATGCGCTTGTGGATACAGCGTTTACGAGCGTCCCCGAAGTTCTCCGATCAACAAGCAGAATCTGGGGATTTTTTTTTTGTCGAAGGGTGTGGCATGAGTGTTCACCGCCTGTGGTATCTAGTAGTAAAAACGGGCGTTAAACACTTAAAAATCACCACGTGGGTATAAATAACTGTAAAATTGTGCCAGTTGGAATGCCATGAAGTTCATGGACTATTATATTACTCCTGACATGACACGATATATTTCCCAATTTTGACACCTTTCTTATGAAGGTACTTTCATAGGGTACCTTGTATGGATATAATCTTCAACGAATACCGTTCTTCTTTAAAATTACTTGGTAACTGGAAGGCGCATTGTACAATTTATCTTTCCTTGAAAATTTTAGGTCTTTTTCTTGCTTTTTGTGAAATTTAATGCACCTTCGAAACTACAAATCACCCACTTTACCGTAGACCAGCACGGCAATGCATTTAACATCTTCTCAGTTTCGGCGTTTACTGCTGGCTGATTTGTAATTGTCTGTTTCAAGACAACACATGTTTCAACCTGCACGTGCAAGCTCAGTTCTCCAACATATCAGGGTAATAATTTATTTCCTCGAATTTTGGTAGCTTTAAATACCTTTAAAAGTCAATTTAAATCTTTGCCAAAGACACGGCTTTTATATTTAGAGCCTGAACGGCAACTTCTCATAATCATATGCTTTAGAAGCAAGCAGCATAGGCATAAGCCGGCTTCATTCCGACACTGCTCCACCTTCACCCACATCAAAGATTATATTTGGTGCGTACATTTGAATGGGATATGCTACTGCCATATAACGAAGAATGGAAGAACTCCAATAAACCGGGCATTGGACACCACCATCAATTTTTTCATTACTCATTTTTATCAATCCATTTGTTTATACTCTCTTATAGATTTACATGTATACGAGGACTGTGCATGTTACTATTTAAGTTTCTCTGTGACTGTGTCACTGGGTTTATTATTAGCATATTTTTAAAGCCAGAGTGAAGGCCTATGATCTTAGCTAACACTTTATCTGAAAATTTGACTAGCTGTAATGCTGCCAAATTTCACTTTCTTAAATTTTATTGTTTTATGTTACTAATAATTATTATTAATTAATTACTTCTATAAGTTGAACATTTCAAATGTTTAAAACTGATATATCATTCTACACTATAACAAACTATTATCAAACGATTTTTTTTCAAAATGTTCATTGTTTTAGAGAAATAAAATATATAAATATTTAAAAACGTTGGAGTATTTTAATTAGTTAACCTTTAAACATAGATATGCATTATGAAAACCAGAGCTAGTAACGGATTTAACGTAAAAATATGATAGATATACTTTGAAAAATTATAAATATTTTGATCTGCACTTTCTATCGGCTCAAAATCCTTCTGGCTCTTACGCAGGACGCTCCTGTTTAAACTTCTTTCTTATTTCAGCACATTTCTTCAATCGAGAAATTGTAAATTTAACAAATATCTCACAAACAAAAGTACATTTTTGGTGAATTATCAGATTTCAAGGTGTATTGCCTTAATAGAACTTTAAGTATGATTCCAATAAAATTAAACCAGTGGCTATGAATGAAAAAAAAATCAATAAATTCTGCAATAAATTAACGCTTTTAAAGCTTTCAATATATTATATGATGCATACTTAGAACGGAACGTGAAAAATACAAATTCTATTAAAGATAATTACGAAAATTATTGACAAATCATTTTAGAAAAGAAAAAAAAACGCCTTTGAAACGATTTTTGATTTATTTATGGGCGCTCTTTAACATCTCAGGACATCAGCGTCCCATTCAACTCAGCGCGTGAAACGACAAATTTTGCTCAGAGGTCTCTTCTTTCAGGCTTGAGGTTCTTTTTCGTGCCGTAAATGTACGACACGGGACCCACGGCTTTACTTCTCTTCCGAAGGAAGAGCCATACTTAGGATTTTTACGCCCGAAAAAATCCATCGGTCCTGGCCGGGTTCGAACCCGCGATCTTGGGTATAGGAGCCTTTGAAACGAGATATTTAGGATCTTTAACCTGCATAACAGAAAAAAAGAAGCCCAGATAAGCAAAATTAAACATTATTAATTAACTACTGTGGAAGAAGTGTATATATATTAACACTTATTGGAGCGTTACCTACACATAGCTCTGAAAGTTACTCAGAGATAGAGAAATGATTACTATATTTTTACATAAAGCGCGTACACCACCTGGTTTAAATCTTACGTATTAATTTTTTTTCTTCCCGCACTGTTATTGCTAGTTTCATCTGTTTCCATGCATAACGTTACCTTCGATACTCAATATTTACTTTTATCACCGTCACTTGTCTTCTTGCAATAGACGAACTCCACGAGTCCGAAATATAGCGATCTCAAGTGTGACTTTTTCTTAGTGTTTTATCCTTTTATACTATTATAATTACTGTTAATTTGTTACATTGTTAATAGTGTTACTTTATTTTTATTATATATATTATATATTCATTGATACATAAAAGTTATGTGGAAAAAATGTTACCTGACCGAATTGGTGAACATTAGATTTCATCTTCAGTCATCAAAACTACTTTAAGGCTTAACCTTTCTTAGTAGAACCCGAAAAAATGGTTAAAAGCAATCAAAATGTAGACAGCGCAAAAAAAGGACTCTTTATCTAAGGTCATCGATTTGCGAAGGATGTTATACCTTGAACGTAAATCACATGGAAATTGCGGATTCAGAGTTTTGAAGTGAAAAGACTGGTCAATTGCTCTTTTGTTATTTTAGCAGAATGGCTTATGGCAACTAATTATAGAAAACGTTTCTCGTCTGTGCAGAAGATGTTTAATTGAGCGCATACAATGGGATGTTGGAGAACCGAACCTCGTTACTTCGGATCAGAGAGACGCTGGAGTCCCTGCAGCCGGCCGGGTCCATTACGGTATTATTCGCAACAAAATGAAGCCCCCCTTCCTCCTCCCTCGCTCCCACGTCACTAATGGATGTGAAATCCCACACATGAAGCACCAAAACACGATGTACGCCTCACACTGCCTACACCCTGCAATTCAAATGAAACACACTAAATCTTGATAAATACGCGATTTTGTGCTCTGCAGAAATAATAGTAATTTTTGTGCTTTTCATTTATACATTTCCTATAAAGTTTACATTTCACGAATAGAATTACTTTTAGGATTACTTACCTGCCTAAAAGGTTTAATTCAACTTTATTGAACAATCATTTAATAATGCCATTCATAAGGAAAACAAATTATTTTCATTCCACGCCATTAAAAACAGTTAATTTCGTAGAAAAACGTATAAAATATCTTACCGTGATTAGTTGTGCATCATTTTTAAAAAATAAGCTAATATTGTTGTCCACAGCGATAATTAACATAGCATTCAGTATTGTTTTTATATTAGATTTTGATACAGCGAAACACATATCATTCCTTCATAATTAATAAATAAATAGAAACAAAAGACAAGTGTAATGTACAAGGTACTTAAAAATGTCCATCCTCAGGCCAGAAAAATAAAAGAAAAGGGGAGGGGAGCTATAAGCGAGGGAAGGTTTAACTCCTACCTCCTTTATGGTATGTCCTTTGCAACTGCAAATATTTAGCCTCGTGGTCGAAATATTTAATGAAAGTACAGGGTGTTTCGTTTGGACATGACTGAAATTAAACGTTATTATAAAAGTCATTACGACAGTAGGGGATATTTTTTTTTCTTAAAATAATGAAATGTTCATTTATTTATTGGCAATAATTAACACCTGTCAGTAATGTAGAATATGAGATAATTGTGATTGTTCAAATGAATATTACAAATCACCAGAGAACTAATGTGTCTTTGGCGGTGTTAGGCAAGTCCATAACTAAATAGTATTCCATAATGCTATGGTGTCGAGTATTTGAAGATGTAGGGTCTAATCATCTCTTTCAAAAGCCATTACAAGCGCATAAGAAGAATGTCTGGCGTGGAAACATCCTGACAGCAGGAATGAAAATAATGAATCCCGTTTGAGTTTAGCAACCATGATGTGCCATAAGATTAAAAAGAGAAAGTTTTCTCAAGCATGAAACTTTATGCACCGTATCCGGAAAAAAACCCGATGAAAAACAAGCAATTATATATTTTTATACAGTTACTTTTACTGTTCAAAATATATACATAAAGTTTCAGTACATCGCCATTTGGTAAGTGTAACGCATGCGCAAATAACATTGCAGCTGAACAAAATATGCTGTCTACATTTGAGTACCGGCAGGCAAAACGCGAGGATGTTTACTGCACATGACAAGGCCAAGTGCGTTTTGCGGTACAGCGAGTGCAACGATGTCTTTTGAAGGAAGATCTCTGCCGATCTCGAAGATTCAGGAGACCGAAGCGATAGGATTGCTCGCACCTTAAATGCTTTCACGCTTGTGGCAGGAGATTGAGAAATGACACTACACAGAGATACATTGAAACCTTTTGAGTTTCTCTTCATAATATATTTATTTTGAAGCAACAAATGTAACTGTCTACGAAATATAATTGTATTGTTTTCATAAGTTCTTTCTCGGACACCTGAATATGTCAGTAGAAAGCTTCATACACACAATTGCATTGTATGAACAAGAGAAAACCCTCAGACTTCTTTTGAGCATGAAAGGCACGTCTAAAGTTAATGTACGGAACAATAAAGTGCGTGAACAGTATTTCTTTGCGTATATCTGGATATGTTGGAATTGATCCTGTTCTACAGCTCGAACAGATAGCAACATGAATGTTGTGATCCATAAGTACGGCGCATCACATCAATGGAAAAGGGTGGTTCGTGATTTTCTAGGCACTTTTCATTCGCAACTGATGTGGCCGTGAAGGATGAATTGTTTGACTTCCAATCTCTTCAGACCTAGTCATCGTATATTCACAGAAACGCGAGGGCAATGATGATCTGAAAAGAAGCTTTCCCTGAAATGGTACATTGGACATGAGCTGAATTTGAGTCATCGGTGTGTTACACAACGTTCTGAATAGGAGTGATGTAGCTTAAGTATGTATTGCATACCTGAAGTCTGTCTTTCTACGTTGTATACATACTTTCAGTAATATTTTTTGTATTTCCGGAAAGCTTGTTTGGCAATAGCTATCAATTCTGCATGGTGTTCCCCGGATCGTACCATAATTACGGTCTTCAGGAGTCATCAACAAGTACTGCGCCACTCCTATCTCCATTATACTCCAGTGTTCAAAGATTGTGTTGATCCCAAATTCGTCAGCAATTTCTCCAACCTTCCGACGGATAAACAACAGACAAGAGCACACTTTCTGAAAGACATCTGCATTTTGACTTCATGACTTCCGGAACATTTTTGAGCCGGTTATTTGTGTAATTCCTATTACATTCTCGCCAAAAGTCAGCTAATCTTCCGAATTCTTTCCACTTATGAATCTCCAAATTTTTAGCTAAACATGAATACAATGCCGCTTTTTTTTAGTAGTGTTTAACGCCCGTTTTTACTACAGAGGCACCACAGGCGGTGACACTGATGATACATGGAATGAAATGATATATTGTGAAAGGATTTTTTTTTAAAGGAAGGAAGCGTTTCAGGCCTAAGTTTAGGGTACCTTCCCGGTGTTTGCCAGTTAAGAAGACTGAGGAAAACATGGAAAAAACCCCAGTCAGGGAGGACGGTCCTGGCGGGATTTGAACCCCAGACCTCCCGCTCACGAGTTCGTGCCTTAACGACCTCGGCCACCCGTGGCGGTCTACACACAATGCCGCTGCTTCATGCATTCCTCATCTGGGGTCAAATGAAAATACGACGATAATGTACATCTCGCACATTGTTCTCCTGAAGGCAACAGATCACTCCTGTTCTTAGTTTTGTCACTGGTTTAAAAAAATCTTTTTGAACATTTCTCTTAAAAGTAAAACATTTTTAGGTAAACACAACGAAAGAAAAACGCAACAGTGTACGGGAATTTTTCTGATCAGCTTGGTCCTGTGAATAATTAGTTCAAAATGTTTATCATATTCACAAAACTTTAACAATTTTCAAAATATGAAACAGCTTGCTGGTTTTAGTATAATTTCAGGATCAGTAAATGCTCTGCATTTCAATTTAAACTAAATATTGAATGTTTATAACGTTTCTTATGTACAAAAATTCTTGTTTAGGTAGATTTTGTTTTCAACGGAACTACAGCTGATACTCATCCCTAGTAAAGTGCCTCGAAAAATTCGGCTTTCAGATAAATGGCGAATGGTTCGTGTGTCGAGTACCTTAATACGAGGGTTATCTTTTAAGTTTTTACAAAAACTAGGAAAGAAAAAAAAAAACATTTTTTGGAACTTTTATTGGTTTTCAAAATATTTCCCTTTAAGTCCATTTTGCATGCGTTCAAATCATTCTCGAAACATTTTTTCATTCTGAAGTTGGTATCTCAAAAACATGGTTTTTAAAGGCTGCAACAGCTTTTTGAGATGATGAAAATCGCTGTCCACTTGACGTTCGGGAAAAAAAAAAAAAAAAAAAAAAAAAAAAAAAAAAAAAAAAAAAAAAAAAACTCATTAGGCGATAAATCAGGCAAATATGGACAATATGACATTGATTGGATGTTTTTCTCCTTCAAATAACCAGGTCATTACGCGATGAATCCCTTAAATATGGGCAATATGACACTGATTCGATGTGTTTCTCCTTCAAATAATGAACTCATTAGGCGATAAATTAGGTAAATATGGGGAATGTGACATTGATTTGATGTTTTTCTCCTTCAAACAATCAACTGTTTGACGTATTGTGTGAGAATTGGCATTGTGATGGTGAAGAACGATGCGATGATTTCGGCTCTTTTTTCCTGATTTCGTCGATGACTTCTGGCAAACAAATTGTTGTACACAATTCAGCATTTTTCTTGGAAGTGTTTCGTGAACGAATTTTTGTGGGATTCGATTCATTTTGAAATATCCAAACACTGGACTGTTGCTCAAGTTTCCGGTTCATAAGATTATATTGAAGTTTCGTTACCTTTTACGATGATGTATAAGGATTTTGCAGTTCCTGGGCGGAATTTTTTGAGCATTTCATTACACCAATTAACACGAGCGTTTTTTTTTTTTTTTTGAACTTCGGCCAAATTATGTGGAATCAGATCTTTTTTCACAGCTTAATATGCATGCAAAATCGAATGTACTAAATTCTTCGATATGCTCAAAGATGCCCCTATCTCATTGCACATCACACGCCTATCTGTGCACAGCATTGATGTTTTTTGGAATTACAACCGATTGTGGTCGACCTTCATGAAATTTACCACTGACGGATGCACGATCATGACGAAATTCTGCAAACCAATTATAAACAGTATTGTCTGATGGTGCTTTATTACCAAAAGTTAAACGAAGCGATTCTATGCATTGCTACTGAGTTAGGCCTTTACTAAAATGTTAAAAAAATTGTTCAACGAAAAACTTTACAAGAAATGTCCATTTTTTTCGCAAAAATGTTTTGTTTAAACGCTCACCGTAAACAAACTATCGTTCAATATTTAAGCTGAAACTGTTTTCACAATAACAAGTGTCAATTGTTTATAAAATAATAATGACATATCTCAATAACGCCATATAATGGTCATTTATAAAAACTTAACAGTTAACCCTCGTAGCAAATAGTTACTTACATTTTTTTTTTAATTCCTGTTGTTCTTAGTTCGAGGCCCAAAGCATTAGCAATAAGATCAGAAGAAGTGAATTTAACGACCGAGAAAGCAGATGCCTCCAAAGGCAACACACTTCTGTAATTGTAAAGCGCTACGACGTGTATGCTTGTGATTAGGCAGCCTGGGTATGCAGCAGAGATAATGGACTCGAGCAATTTCAGTCTAAAAACTGTTGTACACAGCAATCTTCTATTGTTTTCATTATATGGCTATGATGTTACTGTTGATGATTGCGATGATGAACGCATGGAAACGGTTCTGTAGCGGCAAGCTTCGCATGAAACATGAACAATCGAAAACAACAACCGGTCCTGAGCGTTCTTTACATATCAGCGATATTTTAGCGTTTTTTTGTTTTTGTTGCTGCAGCCTGTTGCCGCTTGAAAACACAAATTTTCAATTAGTTCACATGCACAAGCCATGGGTTCACATGTGGTTAGGCAAAACACGGAGGATAAAGAACGACAAAATTAAGTACCTTCAGCCTCAGGCCAAATATCAATTTCGGAAAACGTTTATCATATTCATCATATTTATAATGGTCATCATGACCCTTGCCGGCGTATTTCATTCCCAGGCTAGTGGCTTGTGTAGCTAAAACACGCCAGTCGTTCCTTTATTTTTCTTCTTCTTTCTCTGCTGCCCCTCCACTTTTTTAGATTCTCATGTCCCTCTACTCGTGAAATATTTTCATTCCCTTTTCTTCCTTTATCTTCATTTTTTTTTCCCTCTTTTTATTACCCATGAAAATTCTAGTTCTACTTTTCTGCTGCTCTTCGTAATCTGAAAATTAGTCATTATCAATCTTCTTTTTCTTCACTTATATTTCTCCTCTTATTTCCGTGAAACTTCTTCTCTTTCTTCTTCTTCTTCTTCTTTTTTCCCTTTTTCTTTTTCTTTTTTTTTTTTTTGCTACTGCTGTTTCTTAATTTTCTGTTCTGTTACGTTTCCTGATTTTCCTTTCATATCTTTTTTAACTTTTTTTTTATTTATTGTCCTTTGAGTAAATTATGAACTGAATACTGCAGAAGTCTGTAGAGATGAATGTAGTGAAATTAATTGATGATTAGCTGCGAGTCGTTGGCACCTTAAAGCTATCTGACACTGACCTTCTCAGGATAATGAAAAACTGCGAAAAATACCATACGTAGACAGCTTGACCTGACCGAGATTCGAACTCAGGAACTCCGGATTAGTAGTCACAAACGCGACCACTAGACCACGGAGGCTGTCTTTCATATATTTTCTCATTTCTTTTAGTATTTTATTTCTCCTTCTAGCGTAAAACATTTGGAACCATTGTCTGAAGCTGGGTTCACAATGCCACCTTCAGTTCATATTCCAGCTGCGCTTGCTCGGAATGTGTGCACTGATGGCTCAGCGCACAAAAGCACGTGTCTATGTCATAAGAACTACATAGGTTCGAATCCTCGTTATGCTTTGCTTTTTGCAAGTGAAAGTAATCTTAACAGACGCAATAATATATACTTAAATGGACAAGATATATTTGAATTTTAATGCAATTATGTTGAAACATAAATACGTAAATGAAGGATTTTCGTTCAAAATAAATGCCGCACTAATAATCATTCTAAGTGAAAAATTAAATATAAATAGTCTTTATACTCTTTACTTCATTTAAAATAATTTTCCTATTTATTTTGAAAATCATTTCTTTTCTTTTTGTGTATGTGAGCATAAATAAACCTTTGCAATTGAAGCTACATTATCATGTTTATATTAAACATTAATTTTTACTTGCAAAAGTAACAAAACAATTCACGCATGGGCACGTTTCCAGCTTCGGTAGTTTTTATTACTACACTCCAGCATATGTCTGCGAAGGGGAACTCGATGTGGTGATGACAAAATGAGGCTAACGGCTCTAACATCCCGCGCAGAGAAATGCTGTGTGAATCGAGCGCTGAGCCAAAGAGAACTCACAAATTAACGTTTTCAAAGTCAATTAATTTTTTCTTAGAGTACACAATTATTTTCCTATTACCCCATTCTATATTTTGTTTTCTCCTTCTTTCTAACACTGATCTTGTTTAATTTTTTTCTTCCGTTTTCTTCTTTCCAACTCCTCCTTAACTAAGTCACTTTTCCTCTTTTCACGCCTTTAATTCTTTGTTCTGCTTCCATCGTTATCTTTTTCTTTCTATGCTATTTTCTATTTTTCTCCAACCTTTCCAATTCAGCGTCCTATTCTTCTACTTCCACCCAAATATAACTCAACATTTTGGGCTGCAGAGGTGGAAAGAGGACTCAGAGGAACTGACCTGGACTCACTATGGCAGCGAAGCAAAGCCAATAATGAAAACGTATGGAAAAAGTTAGAACAAGGCTAGAGGATATCAGCAGACAGGAAATCGAGGCAGAATATAATACCTTGAGTCTATCAAATGCAATTAAACTAACCAAGGGTAACATATATGCTCGTTCTAGGGAGAAAGGCGAGACCAGGAACGGCCTTATTTAGACTGTGAAGTTTGAAGGCTAAAAAAATAACGGATAGCTCTGGTAGGAGAATCTGTCCGTTTTGTGGAGGGGATGAGGGATGGGTATATATTCTGGCAACATGTACCCACGAGGAACACCTGAGAAAAACGCTGTTTCCTGAACTCTTTTTTTAAGGCAATCAGAGGAGGATTAGTATACTGGGGCCTGTTTGCAAACCCACTAATTGATTGAATATGGGCATTTTCCTAGCCAAAGTGCGTGAAGCGAGAAGCAATTTATTTTCCGGTTAGAACACCATAACTAGTGTAATTGTAAATAATATGTAATAAGTTTCCATTCATATGTATGTAAATATCGCTCTTTCCATTTTTAAAGTTAATGTATTTATTATTATTGTTTTATCTACATTATTATTTGTTACTCTTAAGCATGTAGGATATACGATCCATGCATAAAATATATTTATAAGTTTATATACAACTTTATAACAATAAAGCTATACCTACTAATTCCACCCCTGATGGGTACAGTAGTGCTAAACTGCCTATGCGGAAAAAACAAATTGAATTTCAAGAATGATGGTCAATAGCATTGAAAATGGGAGCACTAAGAAGAAAAATAAAATAATTAAACTTTTATAGGTTGGAGCTCTCTTCTAATTTTTCATTTTAGATCTTTTGTTGTAATTTTTATAATATATATTGTTAATTTTTCAACAAAATTGTCTTATAAGTGGAACAAAATATCTGCATTATAAACTAGAGCTACAGGAATATCGACTTTAAATGGGAACGAACCCATGTCCCTCGATTCAGAGGCATAAACCACTTGCCTTAGAGTAGAACGTTAAGAGAGAAAATCTGAGACAGAGAGGAACGATAAACAGCTTGCAGCTGCTGCTATAAGCTTTTCTACCGTTCTTCTTTTGTATTCTTACGTGCCTTTTTTCCCTCTTCTCTGTTGGCAAGTACGATGTACGTAATGCCGCGATGCACCCCCTTTCTAATATGCTGCACGTGTGTGATGCGGCTCCACGGTCTAAGAGATCAAAAGCATTGCCGTCATTTCAAAGCCGCCTGTATACGCACTTAAGACATGAAAGATGCATTACAACAAGCGTGAAACGCGGCCATTATTCCACGTAAGTCTGTACGGCGAAATTAATGAGGCTATTTTTTTCCTGCGAGATTAAAATATTCTCTGTGAGGCCAATTCGGACCGCTGTTCGATACCGAGCGAGTTTTCTGCATGACGAATATTTGGCAGTGACTTTATAATTGTCATTAATTTTCTACATCTTTTATTTATTGAAAAATGGCAAGATACAAAGTTAATGAATACAAATGATATTTTGTATTTAAGAAACGGAATTAGCAGTCTAAGCCACTGATCCAACTGTCTCAACACGTTCTTCATGTGTCAGAAGAAAGATCAAGTTATTTCCCTGCGGTAGAAGCAACCAGGAGGTGACGTAACAGGGTTAACCCAATGTCTATGCGAAGAATACACACTGCGATCAGTGATGCTTTCTTCCGCGATGCGGAGTTTTCCCTATGAGCGAGCCCCCGCTCGTTGGCGGGAGTAGCAAGCCTCCTTGCTTACTTGTTGAATGTTGCTGTCTTAGCGCAGATAATCCCGGGGGTGTGTGGTGTTGTTCGTTTCTTAATTCGACAGTATACATAAAGTGTATTATGTTTTGTGTGTTTACAACGGCACATTGTGTCTTTATGTACCACCCATGTGTGTTAACTCATTGGTGAAAGAAACATAAATCTTTTATTTTTTGAGTCTACAGTTAATTCTGTTACTCATGTGGATACTATACTAACTTTCCATGAGAACAATCCACAATTAGTTTCCACGAGACAGAGTTTATTAGTAGGAATTTGAGGTTCCCTCGGTCCCCGATTTAAAAGTCTGCGATTATCATTAAATTAAAACAAAAATGTCATTTACAAGACGAACCCGCACTTCATACAAGAGCTCAAAGATAATATCGTCAGGAAATAGTCCGGATTTCTCAAAATGAACTACAGGGAGTGATGAATATTTTCCTAAAGACATGCAAAAATGTGTGGAGAATGAAGGCGGACAGTTTCAACGCCTCATTTGATAATTTGGTGAGTAATGAACCTCTTAAATTGGTTAGTGTATTGTTGGTTTGCTTTATTATTCTGCCCTCCCGCTAATCACCTAACACGGTTGGCGGGCTAACCGGCTAACGAGCGGTTGGCAAAACACTCCAGGGGAAAGTAAAGCTGATCGCACAGAATGTCGTGTTATTTATTTTAATACAGGGAAAAAAATTATATCACCATATTTGACTCACTTCATCCTTATTGTTATTGTTAACACTAAAATTTTTAGTTCATATTAAGCTCTAAGAAATGTGTTATTTCAATAAATATATACGTTGCACCCTAAAAACAATTCTCTTTAAACCTTCCTATAATATACATTAAATGAAAGAATTCAAAATACAACTACAGCGTTAAAAAGCAACATTAAATACATTAACAAGGCTAGTGAAAATTGGCCTCTCCTCTGGAGCCACGGTTCGCAGGTTCAAACCCGATCAAGGTCGGCGGATTTATCAGTACTAAAAATATCGAGCGCAAGAAACCTTGGGTCCTATGTCATTAAAGAACTGAAGACAAGTGAAAATAAATTCCTGGACTAATTTATTGGCCAATTCACGTGCAAGCAATTCCTTAGTTCCCTGCCAGGTGGCAATGGGCTTACCACCCATCACCCTCCTTCGAAATAAGCGTAACTGAAAACTCCTTGGTAATCGAAACCTCCCACAGGAGGCGTTCAAGTTACGGGAGGAACGACTTCCGAAGCATAAGAAATTGACTGCGCAATGTCCATAAGGCAGGTTTGACGGATACATTCATCTTTATATTAAAATTCACTCATAATGAAAATACAGAAGGTACGTTAGGAATAATTTTAACAATGAACAACCAAAAGGCTGTTGTTAATGAAATATTTTCAAACAATTTGAACGTAAGATTTTAGAGGAATGTGTTACAACAATGTGATCCACAAATCATCCACTTGAGCCATTTATCCTCTTTATACCGGTAGAAATCCTAATGCACTTAAGATCTCAATGAGTCGACCGAGCTTCTACTGGTTTGATTGTGACGGAGGTCATTCAGTACTTCGGCCTTATCAAGGGCTGGCCGTTTGAGCCTACGCCCCCAATGGGAGCACTTCCAAGAGGAAGGGGTGAGGTTAGGGAGACATCGGGAGGCCAGCATCCAGGGACGGAGATGCACTGACATAGACGGGGTCTCGAAATTTTTTCAAATGAGCTCCCTCCAAGGAGTTCCAGCCCCTCAGGTGCCGCGACTTTCCAAAACGCAAGTCCCAGTCTCACAGCACACAATTGCCTTGCACTTTCGACCCTCTAACACAACAGAATGAAACGATATAAAATGGAAGAGCGGAAAATTCGTGGGAAGGAGATATTCATTCTGCATTCCCCTAAGTGACCAGGGGAAATAACAAAAAAACGCAGTCAGGATGGCCCATTCTAAGAGATTTGAACCCGACACTTCCTGAATGCGAGTCCAAAATGTTAGCGCTTGAACCACTGTAGTGTGTGTACCTTAATTAAAGGTTATAAATTCACCCTTAGCTCGCTCATTTTCCTTGGTCGTATTTCTCTATCTTCA
This sequence comes from Metallyticus violacea, assembly GCA_030762175.1. NCBI lineage: Eukaryota > Metazoa > Arthropoda > Insecta > Mantodea > Metallyticidae > Metallyticus > Metallyticus violacea. The sequence continues at coordinate 40,110,513 of CM060839.1, forward strand.
GAACTTAGAGATAACCTTTCACGAATAGACAAATTCGTTGTATTATGTCGGTAAAAATTCTGCTTTTATGAGCTACGATGCTCTGGTCACCGCTAGAAATGAGTCGGCCACTACAGAACGTAACGTCCCAATTGTAAGTCACTTTATGCTATCCGACACTACATATTTTCGACGTCAGAAAGAAAGGAAATGACTGTATACTTCTTTTAGCGTCCAACTGTACCTGTACACAAATCCACACTACCTCTCTGTCTCTCTTTCATTGTATCAACATTAATTAAAATGGTTATCCCAATAAAAGTAACATATTTCATAAGTTAATATGCGGTGCGCCCACAAAGTAAGTTTCCCTCGCGGCCAACAGATATTGTGAGAGGCTATTGCACATGCGTGACAGAGTAATAATGTTGCAATCGAATGCACCGCGTGGTACTTTCCGACTGCTTACTGCTGTAGCGGTTGAAAATGGTGGCGCTTATCCCATCCTCAACAAACTGAGAGTTTCGGTTTGTGATAAGGTTTTTGAACGCTTAGAGCATAGCGCCGATCGAAATTAATGGTCTGTTGTGTCAGTTTCGCGAGCAAGCTGATGATGCGTCGCTGATGAAACGCTGTAGGCGGCATACATCGTTAAGGACTGCCTTGTGAATCAGGTGCGAGAGCATTATTGATAAACGTCGCGGAACTCAGCAGCCATTTCTCGCAACTTTCCCGCTCCTTGTTGCAAGAAATTGTCATAGTGCCTGTTGTTCCGGAAATTGTGCTTCAGGTGGGTGCCCAGGCAAACCGACACCCGAATACAAAGCAAAGACCACGTGATCAGCATCGACATTGACATTTCTCAAGCAGCTCTTTCCACATCCACCCTACAGCCCAACTCTCACGCAGCGATTACCATCTGTACTTGCATCTCAAGAAATTTCTTTATGGTCAGCACAGCGTCGGAGAATAAGAGACGGCTGTCATGCAATAGTTCCGATTTCAGGCGTGTCAAGAGATCCCACGATATGGCAAACAACTCTAACAATTCCTAAAGCTGTTTCAATAAATCTTTCCATGAAACTGTTTATTTTTTACACGTCCCCAGAGAAACTTACTTTATGGACGCGCCTATATAATGGACTTTATTTGCATGCTGCATTAACTAACACAGGGTTTTCAATATTACTCACATTAAAAAGCAATTTCATAAAGAACGGACATTTTTTTTTTTTTTTTTTTTTTTTTTTTTTAAATAAAAGGTGTTGTCGTGAACTTTCCTGAAAACTACAGTCACATCATTACGTCCCTCTTCAATGCATATTTTTTCATAGATATTGTATGCTGGTATATAACCTTTTCCAGCAAATTACGTGTTCTTCCATTTTCCTTTTAGTGTTGTCGGCGACAAGGATCGTTGTAATGAACTGTGGACACATGTAAAGAGTCCAAAGTTTCCTAGCATGCTTCTTCACAACAAAACAAGTACATTGTCACATTCGAACAAATGATTTTATCACAGCTAAAGCACTGTTTGTAACAAAGGCAACAAACGATGTTTAGATTCAATGAATAAAAAAAAAAAAAAACATTCATGACCTTTCAACCTTTTTACAAAAGTACGCAGCTCGTAGAACGATTAGCTACTGAAATTAAGCCCTTTGCGATGTTTCGTTTCGAAGGCTTTGATTGGAGAAGTTGTTATTTTGTGTGATACCATAAGTATTTTGGAAGATAAAAGCATTAGATGAAGATTCAACCAAAAAAATTCAATTTCCATAAAATCTTCGCCGTTGAAGTCAGGGATGTTTTAATATTATTCATTTCCATTGATATACTCGCCAACTTTTTCTTGTTAACAAACGGAGAGCCTTTGAGTGTTATTAAATGTTTACACAGAGATCCGATCTAACTGCATTAATAATTTTTAGCTTCAGTCAATATCAGTCTGGGTTAACAGTCGACAAACCCCACGTTTCCTAAATCTGCAGGAGAGAATATCAGCGTTAACCTTTGTTGAGTCTTTCTTTGACCTGCCGGTGGTTTATGAGAATACTGTAGCAGCAATACCACTGATTCCAAACATATAGTACTGTTTAATGTGAACAACTGTCCATTGCTTCATATTCTTATATTATTTATTCACAATCTATCTAGAACACATTTAACCAGAAAACAAAATTACATTACGAATATTTAGGAACGAGTTTTGTAAATTAAAAAAAAATAATAAATCCTGACACAATTATTGGGTAATGCGAAGAATGAAACTTGCTGCTCACGAGGAAAATCGTGCAGTTGGAATGCTAGAAGCAGACATACGGAAAATTGGCGTGGCAAATCCTTTTATAGAGTCTCAAAGAGTAGTCAATAGGATTCTACAAGTGAAAGAGAAACTGGAGCTGAGCATGATAGATAACGAACATTTAACGTTCAGGTCAAAAAGCATTCATTATTCCTTACAGAACTACCAAAACTACTTTAATGTGCTATCAGCGCTAGGATTAATCATACGACGACCACTTGAGAACGTCCTTCGAAGCTCTTGTTATTCAGATAAGCGTCATCGTAACTTCAACAAGAATGGCAAGAAGAAAGATGAACAACTTAATTTGTTAATGAATGGAGATTTGGACAAAAGTGATACTCTCTGTATAGGGACAAGACTCCCAAAACTGAGAGATTTGTCCAGGAAGTTGCATCATTTCATTGTGACATCCTGGTTTGTGATGACAAATGCTGTCAAGAGCTATAGATAGGCATGTCTGTAATGGAATCATGGAACAGAATACTTTGAAGAGTATCGCTACTTAGTTTCATGGACCTATTATTATAGAAAACCTTTAAATTTTTGGACGACAATGAGAGGTTTGATGAAACTTGGAATATTCACTCTTCCCTTCATATAAGCAAACGAACATGCACTGGACACACTGCGGCTAGCGGTGGATAACTCCCAAGTCCGGAAAGCCTAAGAGACTTTGCTGATGCTTTTCCACGTTTGTGGAGTCATAATCATATAACGAGAAAAGCAGCAGATCCAGTATCAGAAAGAGAATACCAGGTTGCTGCTTTCGAGAACTAAAGAAATTTATTTGACACTAGAATGTTAATTTTGTAATAAAAAGAATTAATTTCCTCAAGTGTGACTTGTTCAAGTGCGTTAGTTATTGCATTTGTTTTATTTTTAATATATCTAATTTGGCACATTGTTTGTGGCGACAAAACAAAAGGATTTTTAAACGAGACAAAATACTTAATTACGAAATTCATATTACAAAACAATAGTGGTATAAATTTGTTTTTTTAAAGCTGCAAACACAAAATTTCTGAGATACACTGCCAGGCACACCCTCAGATACCAAATTAGAAATGTGAGCATTAAAGAAAAGTTAAACACCATCCATCTAAATTACAAAATAGAACAAAAGTTAAATACCATGAAACTACATATGTATCATGAGTGAATTTTACTTAGAAATACTATATAATACTATATTATAGACAACAGAACTCCGAATAGTGAACATCTGAAGAAATAAGATTTCCTTTGAGACAAAATGAACTAAAGGGTCTAACTAGTTTTAATAATAATAATAATAATAATAATAATAATAATAATAATAATATGAAAATGTAGGATTTTGTATTGCATTCTTTGGTACAGCATATGTGTACCAAAGAATGTCTTTATGACGGCCCTGGAGTGTACATTTCCTCCAATCTGGATTAAAAATGTCCAGCCTAACCAGATGCCCAAGATGGAGGAAAACGATTGCTTTCAATAACATTCTAACCAACCATAGCTGGCAGAAAGGCAACTTCTTTTGTTTTTTCTTGCAGAGGCGGCCCACTGACTGAAATATTCTTGCTCCGATAAAACTGATTGGTTCTTCATTAGCTGATTAGCACACTCTCCTCCTTTATGCACTGCAGTTTTGTTCCCACGCATTTTTAAAATTAAGTTTTGTTGGTATTTATGTGAGAAACTGTTGGTTTAGAAATTCTAAACTTCTCTTGCAGAACACATCTTTAGGCAGGCGATGAATTACTTCTCTCTTCTTTTCAATGTTTCATTCCGCTTACTCATACTGATAGCCAAATTAAACATCAATTGATAATCATACAGATTGAGAAGCAAAGGGCAGAACTTATTTCCTTCTTGAAAGTTAACTATGATTCCGCTTTTATTTTGTTTCATTAGCATGGTGTAATAAGTTTCGAGTGCTTTTTGTGCACTTCCTAACTTTGAAGTTTAAGACCTAGAGCGTTAGTGAGCTCTAGAATATTTTCTGCTGATGTAAGAATTACATATCCTAAAGGAGTGTATCCTAATAGAGATGTTCTTTGTGTTTGCAGAGCTTCACACTGTAGTAAGGGCCTTTTTGCAGTTCATCAGACATCAGACTGTTCACATAGGCAAAATATGGAATTTCCTTGGTGGAGTCCCATCGTCCGAAATGGTCAATGTCCAGTAATCATTCCAATAGCTTTCCTAGTTTGCTTTCTATTCTTACTCAGTAGGTTTTTAGGCATTTAAATGACAATTTTAACCCGTTTTTGGCTGGAAAGTTCTTCAATCTTTCTTATCTGCTGTTCTTTCTTGACTCATTGATATACTGAGATGCTAGCAGTTTTCTTGCTAATGCCACACCACGTTCTGCCCTTTGAAGTCTTAGTTCTTTCTATTGCCAATTTATCTTACGCTTCATTACCTTCTATGCCCTGATGTCCAGACATCTACTAAAGTTATGTGGAAAATTAATGAGAACTTGGAGAAAACTATACACGCCCAGAGTTGACTTGATGAGATTTATCAATAACCTTGCTATTGACAAACCAAACGCAGTAGAAATTGGTCCTAAACAGCTAGCAGAGATGTAGGTACTGCCAAGTCCACGTTACATACTATAAGAAATGTCCAACTTGCAAGACAGAGGGCTGTACAACACACGAGTAATTATGACGTGTTACAATATAGGAATGTGGCTGTTTCCAGTATTAGGAGTACAGGATATAGGTAGAGGTTTTAGTGCATTTTACTTTCATTCTGATTGTTTTAATTTTTATATATACTTGATTGATACTTTGAGTTATACATTTAACACCATTGTTGGAAGAAAAACATATAATAAATGATATGACATTTATGACTGCTCACAGAAAAATACGAACAAATGTCGATACCATAATTTTTGTTGGTGTGTTTGACTATATCTACAAGAATACTCAACAGACATATCCAGTTACTTAGTTTCATGAGGAATTTAAGTCCCATGTCTCTGATGAAGGCCCTTGATCTTGCTTGTTTAGGATTCAGAGAGGAGTTTATTAGCATGTTGGCAGAGAATACTCCAACTAGAAGCGTTCCCAGCCAAGGTGTAATACTAGAAGCAATGCATTTAACATGAAATTGATATGTGTGTTTAATTTACTCCCTGCATTTTCATCAGAAGACTTGGCTGGACTATATCGGGTATGGAAAAGTCCTGATGGAGCAGTTGGCGAAATGAATGGCAGGAGAAACCCTTAAGCCGCGCAATCCGCCTTAGTTTTCACATCTATTACGACCGAACTTGGTTTGCCTCGGTGACAAGCAAGCGGTGGTACCACTCACGCTTGTCTGGGTGAGGTACGGTATCTTGCGTACTGGTTACTGCACACTGTGATCTAGTAACGAAGCTGGTGGAAGATTCAGTTACACTTCTTTCATTTAAATTCTTATTTTCTTATTTGGAGTCTGAGGTATTCTCTTCCACATTGTATTTTTTTTTCTATATATAAATAGTTTTATTTTTCAGTTCTTCTTTATGTTTTATCAATGGTTATATTAATCATTAGATCAAATATTATTAGAATTTTATAAGTACATCGCTGAGCTTGTTGATAATAGGTATGGTCTTCCTAACGGTAAGCAATTTATCAATACAACGTTTTATTTACCGTCTATAAAACTCCTGCTTCCATTATTTTCTTTCTTTCGCTTGGTTTTCCTTTAGGCGTAGAAAAAATTAAACGCCCGCTAGTTTTGATAGCATCCCTGTCTTCTTTCTATACCTATTTTGTTTCCAAAAGTTTTGGTATACCAATAGCCACGTCAACTGAATCAATAACATTACATGGCATGAAATATTGCTTAACATTATCCACAGAACGTCTTACTGTAGCACTGGCTTTCTTTAAATGCCAAGGCGGTGATCGTTGGGGAAAAAAGAACAAAAATTGAAAATGCCTTAAAGGTGTTAGTTAATGTAACCAATAAAGTTCCCTTTAAACGATTCCGCACTTTACACGGACGGGTCACCTACTCAAAACGTGTATAAAGCTCTTGTAACGAATATCTCTTACTACGTGCACCTGACTACTGCACACATTGTAATGGTCAACTACCTAGAGAAATGTGCGGGGACAAAATTCAATGCAAGAATCGACTGATATCCTAAAAAGGCCAGCAAAGGGGATGAGCAAAGTTCACATGTGCAGATGTTTATTTTATACCATGCGTATTCTTTCCATTGTGAATTAGAAGTTTCAGAATTATTAAAAATATGCAAAAAAAAAAAAAAAAACTATATAAAGATGGCAATACGCCTCTCAGACACAACACCCCACATCCTAGTGAACGTTGACATCATAGGGCTGGGCTAGACGCCAGACATTTTGCACAGTATCGTATTACTGGTTTACAATTTTTTTTCTTGATTTCTTTTATTTTTACGCTTATTTATATCTTGAATTCAAATATGTTTTCAGTTTTACTCTATTGGGGTAGGTTTTTAAACAAAATCACAACAAATATAATGCAGTAGGTACTTATATTTTTTTTATGAAATATTAAGTATCAATACATATAGCTAAGACAAAACTGTTTTTGTAGGCTTCATTTTAATATATATATATATATATATATTATTGAATATTGAAAGAGAATTATGTGTCTATAATTATGAATTTCCAAACTTTTTTCATTATTAGGGAGAAGAAAATTTGATTTTTCCGAAGCGGCGATATGCCCTTTACTACTGTCTCTTTTCAAACACCAACAGTAATCAATCATCATTTACACATCCCAATGGCCTTGATAGCGGGTTTCCATTGTTTTAAGTCTATGAAATCGCTTACCTTGTTCTTCACTCATTGCACCAAGATTCGCAGGGAAGTAATCAATATGGCTGTTGAGAAAATGTACTTTAACATTCATTTTACACCCTAGATTTCTAAAATATTGTAATATTTCCTCTGCAGTTTCTTTACAGTTTTCAGTTCTTGTTGCCAAGAAAGTTTTCTGTCGCTTTTTTGTATGTCAACCATGCTGACTTCTCTAACTCGGACCTCGATTGAGAAAATGTCTCATTCTGCACAAGCTCACGAATCTGGGATCCATCGAAAATACTTGCTGCTATTTTAGCTTCAGTTTTCTGTGGGAATGTAACAAGAACAAGTAATGGAACAATCATTATCCTTATTTAGAGCAGTAGCAAATTGCTCCATTATGCCTAATTTAATATGGTGGTGGAAGAAAGATATTAGAAAGAGAAACCAATGGTTCATACTTCACATTTTTCCCCCCGGAAACTAAATTGCTCCTTTGTGGCCATTTTTTTCCTGGTCCAATGCTATGATTTGATCTTACTACCCAATTCATATAGTGAACAATTTATCATCTTGTTTAAACCTCTAAGTATCTTATTTTATGTATCTGCTCAATGAACAAGTAAAAAAATTGTTATTTCTGAAAAACAGTAGCCCGATGAGACAAAACTAAGGCTGGTTTCAGAGATTCCCTAAGGTAAGGAATCAGAAAATAAGAAGTTTTCATTCGGCGAAAAAATTGTTCGCGCACAAAAACCATGTAGCCCACAGCTTTGCAAAAGTTGATGCCAATGAGATATCTTTTCACTTCGTAACTAATATAAAATTAAGAACCGCAGTAAAGGCTTCCTTAGTGATGCTTTAAATACATCTACAGGCAGAACTGCGTTACACGAAAGCAGTTTGCTACTGGATCCTAGTTTATGAATGTTAACTTGCTCATTAATACGGACATACAAGCAAAGACAGGACTGATGGAATAACTGAATGCGATGGGACCAAATCACCCTCTAGCAGCATCGCATTTAGAACTCAGTCAAAACCCATTTCCTTGTTCCAAGGCAGCATGGATAATTTTTGCCGCAGCGAACCTAAATGAAGTATTTTTCCCCCGCTTCCTATTTGTACAAAAACTGGTAATAACGATCAGTTCTGCCATAGCCGCGATGGATTTTTCATGTTGCAATCTACGAAAAATAACAATTCCCCGCGTTATGCTTTTATTTTTTTTTCCTTGTCACTCATACGAAAGTACTGATGGCTACCGCATTTTGTTTCCAGTTCCACGGATGTGCAGAGTAACCAACAGCAAAACGAAAATCATTTGGGAAATGAGAGGAAAAAAAAAAAAAAAAAAAAAAGATACTTGTGTAATGAAGCTATTGTGACAACACACACATACATAACTGGTTGGAATGGCGCCTGTGTGTCTGGGGCTTGGAAATCCCGTAGTGGTAAACACCAACAAACGGCACGCGGAGCGAAAACCATTGTGTTAAATTAGTGGAATTTAGTTAAAATGCACTGGAAAATATGTGCCCCCGATACCGCGTGTAAGAGTTAGTTGGAAATAGCAAGCTGGACACATAAAAGCGAGAACTGGGAGTAAAATTGCATTATTTACCTGGGCCCGGTATCAAAGGGTGTTTTAGAAATATATCCTGTGTGCAGCCCGTGAAATAAATGGAAAGAAATTAAACCAAAAGGTAGCATTTTCATTTGGTTTACGTGCAAACTATTAAAAAAAAAAAAAAAAAAAAAAAAAAAAAAAAAAAAAACTAGAACAACAATTTTTCTGGAACAAGCAACTTTAAAAATCTGTTGCTGTTGATGAAGGTATATGGGGGGACGATATTTTTAAGAATTTATCTTAGTTAAACGAAAACAACACATTTTAGGGACTGAAACAAATGAACACTTTCGGATGTAATTTTTCGTTCATTACATTTTTTAAAGGATTTTAGTGATCTTTTTTGCTTTATCCTCTAAAGTTTTAATAAATTTGGCGATGTTTCCTAACAATACCTACATTTTTCCACACTTTCATTTATTTTTTCTCAATTAATCGAGTCGGTCCTGGTGGTGTAGTGGTAACCATACTTGCCTTCTAAACCCAAATTCGCGGGTTCAAACCCGACCAGGACCGATGGATTTTTTCGGGCGTAAAAATCCTAAGTATGACTTATTTCGGGAAGGGAAGTAAAGCCGTGGGTCCCGTGTGGTACATTTACGGCACGAAAAAGAACCTCAAACCTGAAAGAAGAGGCCTCTGAGCAAAATTTGTCGGCCGTTTCACGCCCTGAGTTGAATGCGACACTGATGACCTGAGATGTAAAAGAGCGTCCGTAAATAAACAAATCAACCAATTAATCAGGTCTTTCACAGCACTTTAATATCGATACATTGTAGGTATGATTTAAATCTTTGGAAAAGGCAGATTTTCCCAAACAGTGGCGAAGTCACATTTGAGTGACATCAACCTAATGTATTTCCTACTTTGGAGCGAACGCACACACTACTAATTAAGATAAACTTTAATTAATTTGGGGTAAACATAATTTTAATTAATATATTTCTTGGGGAGATCAGCCATGTCAATGTTATTTACGTCAAGCTTTCGGCCGCAGCCATCGTCAGCACGACACGGAGCAACAAACGGCCGAAAGTTTGACTTTATTTATGACATATTTCTTGCTAGTGAAATGTCATTCAATGAAGAACCTAAAGAGGTAAGAAATATTTCACACTCTGTGGTTTCTTACCTACTATACATTGCCTTACATGCCTCAGAGCGATGACTGCGCTTCTTTCTGAATTATACATGTCTTTCAAACAAGAAACATTTACAATTTTCCCGCATTAAAATTTCCCAGCATTTTCAATTTTTTCCTGAGATGAATTATGCATTTTGAACAAGTGTTCGTACAATGCGACAGCCGCTTCTCCATAAAGGAACGTTACAGTGTTTTGACAATGGCTTAACTCTTCTAAGTCCACTAGTGGTGAATGTTTTTCAAACTTATTACAATGATCATGAATGGTGCTCAAACCCATAATTACGGAAGAATCATCCAAAATTACTACTGTGAATATTTCTGAAACGATAAGTATCATTGATGCTCTCTTTAGAACGAAATGAAGTTCAGACAAGAGCTTATCAATATAAATCGTACATTGATTGCAACAGTTACTAGAAAGTATATTTCCAACACACAGTTACGTTTTTTTCCCCCCAAATGGAAAAACGCGCATATACGATTAGAATATCAATATTTTTTTTTTTTGCAGTATTCTAAACCAAGTATCTTAGGAGAAATCGTCATATGTAAGGTAGGACACGCATTTTCCGACACTTTTTAAGAGGACGCACAATCATTACGCGAAAAGCAATACGTTAACCCCTATTGTTACCAGTTCATATGTGCTTCATTTTGTCTAAATTTAGGGAAATTAGTATTTTATGCAGATGTAATTTTTTTCAATAGTGTTTAACACTCTTTTTGTTACTGAGGCATTACAGAGGGTGGACACATGAGATGAACTATAAGCTGGGAAATTTTTTTTTTATTGGAAGAAAGGAAAAGTTCCAAGTCTAAGTTTAGGGTACCTCCCCGGCATTCACCATTTTTAAGGACTGGGGAAAACCTGGAATAAATCTCAGCCAATGAGGACGGTCCTGGCGGGAATTGAACACCAGACCTTCCGCGCACGAGTCCGCGCCTTAACGATCTAGGCCATCCGTGGCGGTTAGCTGTAATTCAGAAAATGTACAAGGCTACTACAGTTAAATTTCAGGTAAAACTTTTAACTATTTCTTGCAGGGATATTTGGACTATTATTTCCAAGGACCAACCAACACTAGTACAAGCCTTAGTAAATATTGCACAGTTTTTCAGGCAGAAGTATTTGCTATCCTGGACTGTGCTTAAAGAGGACTTGAGAAGGTTATCACCAAAAAGAAATTCTCATCCTCTCAGGCAGTCCTGAGTGTGCCCTAAAATAATAAAAAATAATAAAGTGTATATTTTTTGGACTCAAGATAGGAAGGAGCCAAAAGATGTTCTTTCTATTACGATTGGTATAAAGCTGTGGTTTGCACCACAGATAATATCATATATATAAACTCTAAATTTGCTGCACTAATCTCTGCCAAAATATTACAATATCCAACTACTTCTAAAATTATTTTGAGCAATTTGGTCCGGCATCTCGCAATAGGCTCGAACTGCGATGGGTGCCGGAGCATCAGGGCATTTATGGAAACGAAAAGGCAGATCAGTTGGCAAAAAGGAGCGCTGATTTAGCATTTTTTAGTCCTGAGCCCGCTGCTGGAATCAGTACATTTACTGCGAAGACGGCGGTTAAAATATGGATTGGGGACAATCATCAACTAAGGTGGCAAACCTATCCTGGACAAAGACAAGCTAGGAAACTTGTCCTAGGTCCTAGCAACACTCTTTCCACGTCTCTTCTACAATTGAATAGCAGAGGAATAAGGAAAGTAGTTGTGTTAATTACTAAACATGGTCACTTCAGGAAACATCTCCGTAAAGTGGTACTCTATAAAGATGAACCCACCTGCAGATTGTGTAAACAGAATGAAGAATCTGTCTCGCATATCCTGTTTAAGTGTCCAATACTGGTAAGAAAGAGATTTGAACTTTTTATAATCAGGGAAGACCTGGGAAAGGATGCTAACATTAGAACCAAAAACACTGCAGCCTGTACAAGGAACAGATTTTTGGAACAATGAAGGCGTTTCTGTTGCGCAATAAGCCTTTTAGGCGTGACGTGTGGGAGGTCGCCCGTCCCTCCGTCCGTCTGTCCGTTCATTTTTAACCATTTTTTGATTTGGCACTGTGCAAAGATCGAGGGATGTTGTACGCTGGGCCACAAGCGCAAAGACTATGTAGTCGAACTGCGCAAAATCAAAGTCATTTTGTGCTAACAATTCGATTATTGGTGTGTGCCATTAGTATATGGTGAACTTATATATTACATTGTCGAATATCTAGTACATTTGTACGTTATACGGACCATTTATTTTTATTTAATTGGTTTATTTATAACATCTCAGGGCATCAGCGTCCCATTCAAATCAGGGCGTGAAACGGTCGATGAATTTTGTTCATAGGCCTCTTCTTTCAGTATTGAGGTTCTTTTTCTTGCCGTAAATCTGCGACAAGGGAACCCATGGCTTTACTTTTCTTCCGAAGGAAGCCACACTTAGGACTTTTACTTCAGAAAAAATTCATTTAACCTGATCATGATTGAACCCTCAATCTTGGGTCTACGAGACAAATACGGTTACCATGGACTACCAGGACCGACAATATGGGACATACTAAGTTACTGTTTCCATATCACATATTAATATGTTGCATTTCTATACCATATTTTGAAAGGATGGAGTATTATACTTTAAAATATTTTGCGATGAAACATTTTTAAATACTGCAGCAAAACAAGGCTACAATCATGTGACCTTTTCTCAGAAATTATCGTTCACCAATGTTTTTAAAATTTTTATAGCTTGTAATGTGTAGTGGAGAATTTTTTTTAATATAGAAAATAAAGAGAGGCTGATCTTTGCAAATTAATTATTTATGCTAGCATTAAACTTACCTTCATAATAATAGGTATTATTGATTTTATAGAAAATTAAGTGGTTTACTGATTATAGTTTCTGAGAAAAAAGTGCGTAAACTTTTTGTTACATTATTTTTAAAATTTTTCCTCCCAAAATATGTTAAAAATAATCCATGTATTATAAGGTAGGCTTATGAATCACCGTGTATCGTTTGCTCAGCACAGAAATAAAGAGCAGCCTTGTAATATATATGTTAATTCACAAAAATTCGGTAAAAACACGTTTCAACGAAGAGTTTACGAACTATAGTGTAACAAATACCAGGGGAAAGAATTACTGTAACATTCCCTCATTTCATAATGAGACTTTAACAGACCTGGAGGCCTTGTACCGAACATATGTTAACTAACTAAATACATGAATCATTATATATAACATTTCTAAAATTTGCTCTTCAACCTTAGAATGAAATTGGAAGTCCATTAATAAAGTACATTACACAAGCATAAACGTGTTTTTGGAGCTCTATCCAGGGCTTCTTTTTTGTAATTTGTGCTAAGAATGCCTAATGAGGAAAGGAGGAAAAGAACGGGGGTTCGGGTAGTTAAAAATACCCTTCCCATTTTCATCGCCACGTCCACGAATTACATTATCTGCCACCCGACCCCCTTCCCTCCCCCCACCCTCCCTCCTCTCTCTGTAACAACAAACAAACTTGTAGCAACTCGGGGCGAAAATTGCACGAGCCTGCTGTTTTCCCTGTCGCTGCAGGCGCCATAATAACAGCGATGTGGCCCCGGGAGCGAGCGCCTTTTGCACCACCCGTTTAATATTCTGCAATGCTCATGTTATTGTGCACCACGAGCACAACACGCCACGGTCACATTCACGCATTTTTGTAATTCAATTAATTTTTCAATTTTCAGCAAGGTCCTTTGGAAAACGAAAGTAAAAGAGCGGCTTCTACAGTGATGTGTGGCTGGGAAGACGATGGGAGTAAAACGATGCGCAGATCGATACTTATCGATAAACTTGATACTATCAATCTATATTATCGATATTATCGATTTAGCTATATTATCAATATATTGATTACGCTCCAAAATTAGGATGTTGAGAGCTTTGTAAGTTTAGCAAACGTTAAATTAGAAATCATTCAGAAGGCAGTAGCTATTAATGCAAATGGGAACTGATAAATGGATATAGTAATAAAAAGCTATTGTAGCGATATGATAATTGATTAACTCATTCGATTAATTGTACAATCGAGTAAAATAATCGTTTGCCTTCTTATGGTATCAGACACAACAATGAAACCTCTGTTAATACAAATAAACTAACTAAACAATTCTACTCTTCGATTTCGGTTTTAACTTAAGTTCCAATTAGCTCTCTACCTTCCTTTTTATGCCTATATTGATGCCATGGAATTTTATCACTTAGTTTTACTTAGAACAACGTGTTTTGTGTCTATTTGCCTACGATCATATATAATTTTGAACAACAAGGTTTTTCTATAATGTCTAGACGCGGTTTCTTACAGAACTGAGTTGTCTTCACCATTCTTGTAGTTTCATAAATATGATCCGTTTAAAATGCTTGGAAAACAAATTAACAGTAAAAACATTAAAAATACAAGAATATTCTTCTGGCAGCCAAAGCTGTTAGGATCCTACAAACAATTTTTAAACAGAACTCTTTACCTTCCATACATCGTGTTAGTGTTAAAATACACACGAATCAACAGTTTTAATAGTCATATCTCATTCAATATTTGCGATAAACACTAACGAAATTGTTTTACTTTAAGTTTTATTATGCTAATAAAGAGTTCTGTAAATCTGAAACTACCAATGATAGAAAAAATTAGACTAGAACAAAATATAAATTCACATTTTTACTTTGCCTTCACTGATATATATATAATTTTGGATTTTCGTTAATGTCTAATGCAGATAGCGAACTACAATGTAACGTGAAGTATATTTCGATTAACTTTCATATTTATTGTTTAATATGTTGTGTCTAAAAAAAAGACTACCGAAATTACGATAAAATTACACATTTACTAATTGTATATTTTATTCTTAGTAAGAAGTTTAAGAAAATACACCACAGCGTGGACTTTAACATTTATGTTCTGGCGACTGTGGTCCTCAAATGATAACAGTTTTCACCAAAAGCCCTCTAATTTTCATTAAATAATTTATCTCATCATATAAATAAATAATTTAAAGCAAATTGTATTTTGACACTTATTGTCCCGATAAGAATAATATTATGCTTCTTGGAATAAAATAAAGTTTAAAGCACCGTTAAGAAAAATGGTCGATTCTGAAATATTTAGTATCAGACATTCATTACAAAATAATTACCATTTCTATAAACAGCAGTTAAAACAACCCCAATATGGTAAAATAGGCAGTGTTCTCTATTTGCTACTAAATGATTTGCATCCAAGCTTGGTTTCCACGATATTTACTGTGGCCAGCGTACCAAAGAGTCGAGATATTAACGACACATTTAAGATTCTGAAACACGTTTGCTGTACTGAAAAAAAAATTATTAAAACATAATTTATATTCAAACCTGAAGCGTGTCTTCCAGTCATGTAATCTACATATTCAACTATAAAATATAGTTTACTATAGTTAACTCCGCATGGCCTGCCTGAGCTGTCAGATTAAGGTGTGATTCTGACGCGGCCTTCAAGGAGTATACACCAAACACAGCACAGCATTTGTTTTTTAATGTTGCCGCCCGCCCCCAAAGATGAGAATTCCTACTTGACACGATTTATAAGGATCGAGATGAAGTAAATAATGATGAAAAGGGGAAAAAAAAAAAAAAAAACAACCCTTAAGCTGCTTTAGAGGGTTCTTGCAGAAAGCTTTTCGTTTTTTATTTTTTTAAAACAGCTTTTAACGTTCCATGCCTGTTACCGCAAGGTCTGGACGATGGAAAAATAATGAAGTAAATTAACTTCCGGCACAAAAAAAAAAAAAAAAAAAGACTCGAAGTTTATTGGTGTCTACGTGCATTTATCTTTCTAAGACGAGAGAAGCCTTCAAAAATTTCCAGTGGAAATTCGAACTAACGCTTGCTGAGATGGAAGAAGATGCTACATTTTAGGTAATTGCAACAGCAGTATTTAGATTATACAGGGTGACCCAATGGAATATGACGGTTTTCAGGACCTTCTTGTGAGACACTCATATAGAATTAAATAAAAATACTTTTTCAAGGAACAAGTACCACAATGCAATTTATTAATCTGAACTTATTTTTTAAAAATCACATTTTTAAGTGGGCTCCATCACAACGAACATATTCATGTAATCGGCTTGGGAAGTTTACCATAACTCGCTGCAATAAAACGTGATCAGTGCCCGTAATTTCACGAGTTATGTTTTCTTTTAACTGCATGATGTCCATGGTATGTCGTAGTACACTTTACTTTTGAAGTATCACCATAAAAATAGTCTGCAACCGTTAGATAGGGCTGGACGTGCAACATCAGCAAATCGAGAAATTATGTGCCCAGGAAACAGGATCTGCAGAGTGTTCATTATTTCACGAGCGGTGTGAGCTGTGGCATCAACATCCTGGAACTAAAACTCAAGTCCATCATTATCACCCATCTGAAAGTCCAGTATTTCTGGACTTCTACCCTAAATTTTCTCTGAACATAGGAGAAATACTTCAATAAATCTTGCAACAACAACGGATACACGTTTTTCAACCGTCCAATTATCAATATTGTTATTCACTAAATGGACAGAAAAAATTGCATAGTTACATAGCATACCAATACCATAACTGTAATGCCAAATCGCTAGAAACGACAGCGTTTTGACAACCATCACATTCCACTGGGTAACTTGTGATTTTTAAAAAATAAGTTCAGATCAATAAATTGCACTGTATTGCTTATTTTTTTAAAAAAATATTTTTATTTAATTCTATACGAGTGCCCCACAAGAAGGTCTTGAAAACCGTCATATTCCATTGGGTCACCCTGTATAAATCAGCAAAAAATACAATTATTTGTGGGTTACAGACTATGGCTTTAAAATGCATTAAGGAAAATACGTGTGTGATAAAATATACTGGAAACAACATATGAAACCAAATGCTTTTACAACATAACCAGAATCACCGTACACTTTAAGATGCTTACCCATGTCTTTAAAACTGTCTTCCTGCAGCTTTGGAAATAAATACAAATCGCCTGGAGTTAGATCTGGTGAGTATGATGGATGTATTATAAATTTGAAATCAGCATCATGAATTGCATTCGAGGAAACGATGCTCTTACGTGCCGAATTGTCTCGATAATAGAGAAATCCACGCGAGTTTTTCTTTTCTTTTATCTTTAATGCACTCACTAATTTTGAAAGAAAATGGCGCTTGATACTGGTTGGCTCCAGATAAACAATTCTCCTCCAGAGATATGGATACTAAATTTGCGATGTGGTGGAAATCATCGATGATGCTATTTCTTGCTTTGAAGTTCAGATTCAGAATTGAAGTATTGAGATCATGTTTTATAAGATGTAACAAAGGGATAAAAAAAAAGGGCTGGTTTCTAAAGAGACGACTCTTACTTTCGTTCTTGCGTCTACATACGTGGTACCCCAAATCTTAATAACCTCGCCCCATCCCACCCAGTTACGAGTGTCTACAGTAAGCGGAAAATTACTTTGTGATCGACGCTTGGAACGTGTTATGCTGGCTACTCGACTTATCGGAACCAATCAGGTAACAAATGCACACTATCGTCAGAAGCATGGCATCATCGGTATTGCAACAGTTAACGGTTAACGGAAATGAGCAGTAGTAACGCGTTTTCAAGGGAATGCGTGGAAAGAAGAAGGCATTCTAGAAGAAGTAGTGGAACGTTTTATAATAAATTTGGGTGACTCCAGTGATTTCATTGACAGTGATAGTGAATATAATGAATCGAAATCGACAGCGAAGAGGAGAAAGAAGGTGATGATGGTCTTGGAGTGCACCCGTTGGAGACGGACAGCGAATGACGGGGATGTGGCAACAGCGTCTGACAAGAAACTTCAATCACAAGGTACTTTGGTCGCTTGCTATAGTGTTATCCTTTTTGTCTAAACAGTAACACACTGCCACGAGATATGTACCTGATATCCCTATAGCATTGCCATTGTTACTTTCGTACATCAAATATTGAACAGAAACTATATTTCCTGTTTCTCATACTATGAAGCATTTATATGAGGGTGCCTTTATTAATAAGTCAAAAAATAAATTAATAAATTATTTACTTTTGCTTACACGCTCCATCTCTGTTAATACACTAACTTGTACTGAAAGAGATTGCAGAGACATGACAATATTGTTTCTTAAGTGAACTCTAATACATCTCATTCTTCATATATCATATCACTGTTAACATAGTCGGTCCTGGTGGTGTAGTGGTAACCATACTTGCCTTCTAAACCCGGCCAGGATCGATGAATTTTTTCGGGCGTAAAAATCGTAAGTATGACTGACCTGAGCTGTTAAAGAGCGTCCATAAATAACCCCCCCCCCCAAAAAAAAACTGTTAACATGAATAAGCAGCTGTATAGCGTAATTTCAGTTCCAAGAACATATGCCATCAATGCTTGTCCCGTTGTATGCACCCGCTAAATATCTAGCAGTTAATGGACGATCTTCTTTGATTAGATTTCAAACACGACGAACATTCTCTTGACTAACCTGTAACTTTTCCAAGTTCGCAAACTGCTCTTCAGCATCTAAACTGCGGAGATCAATTCTTTAAATTTTGATATGAAAAAGCATCACCTCAAGGTATGTTAATCATTCTGCAACAATTCATTTTGGTCTTAATCTTACTTTTCATAACATAAAGTTCAGTTTTCTCAATTTCTTGAAATCTTCTAAAACTTCCACTTTCATTAATAAAAATTGTACGTTATTAAAGTTAGAATAGTCAACTTTCTCACTATAATAAGCAACTTGGGTTGTATTTCTAAGGTTTAGTATACTGTTGTCGATAAATAATGATCAACCCATATAACGTTAAAGATCATAACAGCAACTGAAACATATATGAAAAGGACGTTTTTCTTATTGAAAATGTACCCCAGATTAAGAACACGAAAAGAATAAATAGAGGTTTAAGTGGTAGAAATTAAAATAGCGCAGTTTATCCTGATAGACAAAACGAGGGATATGTTGAGAAGACCTGCAAGTGACAGGAGATGGTGCGGGCATCCGGCAAGGATGCCAGATAGCAGATTGCAGCTGTTGGCTCTGAGATACTTCCGGAAAGAAAGACGGGATGTGGGAATACTAAGGAAGTTAACAGGCACCGAGACTGGTTCAATCCGAGACTAATCTTTGAAGAGAGGTATTAGCAGTATGAAGGCGTCTAGGAACTGCAATACTTTGTTTCCATCCGAAGTAAAGTGTTTTAAACTTTTTCATACAGTGAATGATTACACGATTTTTGAACTGAAGAGTCAGCTATTTGCAGGCTCTAAATCGGGAGGATGTACAGAGAGATTATATCTGTCTACAGCATGACGTTGACTTAAACATATGCAGGCTTCAAGAGTCGGGCCATTTTCTTTTGTCTTAAAGTGTACCAGTTATTTAGACAATGGCTTGCAAATGCATTTTTACACACCAACGATGCAAAACAATATGGAAATCCCCGTAATGTAATGGACTTGTCCAATGGTCTTCACTGTTCCGTGTCACCGCATTTCGGCAGTTGTAAATCGACAATGTACAAAATCGCATTGCGCGTTCCTCATTCGTAAATATTGACAAACAGTTTCATTCAAAGCATGTCAGAGGCATTTTGAATTTAATTTGTTGAAAAATTCGTACCATCAAAGTGCTGCATCCACAAATGGGTTACGTCGGTCCTGGTGGTGTAGTGGTTACCATACTTGCCTTCTACACCCAAGAACGCGGGTTCGAATCCGGCCAGGACCGATGGATTTTTGGACGTAAAAATCGTAAGTATGGCTTCGTTCGGAAGGGAAGTAAAGCCGTGGATTCCGTGTCGTACATTTACGGCACGAAAAAGAACCTCAAGCCTGAAAGAGAGGCCTTTGAGAAAAATTTGTCGGCCGTTTCACGCCCCGAGTTGAATTTTTTTTTTTGAATGATTTATTTATGGACGCTCTTTAACAGCTCAGATCATTAGCGTCCCATTCAACTCAGGGCGTGAAACGGGCGACGCTTTGCTCAGAGGCCTCTCTTTCAGGCTTGAGGTTCTTTTTCGTGCCGTAAATGTACGACACGGGACCCACGGCTTTACTTCCCTTCCGAAGGAAGCCATACTTAGGATTTTTACGCCCCGAAAAAAATCCATCGGTCCTGGCCGGGTTCGAACCCGCGATCTTGGGTTTAGGAGGCAAGTATGGTAGCCACTACACCACCAGGACCGACCCGCCCCGAGTTGAATGGGACGCTGATGACCTGAGATGTTACAGAGCGTCCATAAATAAATAATGGGTTAAGAAATTAAGAGATAACGGGAAATTCTTCTCACTCAACATTCAGGAGGCTGCATATTGCCTGAAGATAGAATAAACGATGCAAAATAATGATTACTGAGGTCACCATCAAAATCATTACCAAGAGTTTCCCCAAGAGACTAATCTCCTATATTCCACGTGTCAAAGAGTAGAAATGGGGGGGGGGACGCGCTTACCGTATGTTCAGATTTAATATGACGGACCACGAAAATGTGTTCATCTATCCAGATCGCTCGACCTAACGCCTTCCGACTTCATCCTTTGGGCTTACTGAAGCTTTTTCCTCATTTTTAAAATTAACACGCTCTAATTTATTTTGTGTTGGACAGCTATTCTGGGGCTACATTGTAAGTATTTAAGATTTCGATTAATATATTACGGCTAACTTTGCTTTTTATTGCTTATCTACCCTTTCAGAAAAAAATTTAACCGCTTTATTGATTGATACGTCCTTTTAGAATTTGTTTTCCTTCATTTGGAACTATAGTCCCGGGTTGAGTCCTGGCCTGCCGCGGCGGCCTCTGCATCCTGACGACTTTATTGATAAAGGACAGTCTTTCGTGATCGAAGACGCCACCTCTCCATCAGGTCACTTCCCAATTGTCCTGACAAGGTTTCAGACCTCCCTAACTTAGAAACATTTCTAAGCAGGTACCGGGAATCTAACCCGGGTCTCCCAGCCATCAGTCAGCAACGTTAACCACTAGACAAAGGAGGTGGTCAAATTCTTTAAATAAGCAGAAATTAATTTCTCCTAGAAACAATACGTTTTATTCCTCAGAAATAAAGTGTTACAATTAACATTGTACTATTACATTTCCATAACTTATATTTTTCCTTAATTTTTTATGAATTTCAGTAGCTTATAGCTGTTTTAACCTATAATTTTAATTCTGTGTCGTGATCATTCTCTGCAGTGCCTTTTTGAGAGTTTTTTAAGTTCCTATCAAAGATATGCACCAAGAATGATTTCCGTGCTATAGAGACTCTGTGCATCATCTATTTGTTTGTTATTATACTTTTTTGTTTTGTTGGAATGAAATATTCATAGGAACGATTGGGTTTATTGCAACAAGCTCAATAAGCCATTATCTTTGCCGTCGACATAAATAGACACGTTTTGTATTAAAGTTTACCAAGCCATAAAACACTGAAACGAATGCAGTTTATATCTACTAACACTACGCTGATATTAGAGGCCAGTACAGTTAATAGTATAAAAATCTAATTATTTTCAGAACCAATATTATCTGAGTACTGTATGTACTATAAAAAGAACAAAGGCAAAAAAAATATTTTTGTTAAAATATACAAATAACTACATTTGAAACAGGTAGTTAAACTAACACATTTTTAATTAGGGTAAAAAACAAAATTGTGCTAGAAAGGCTTATAAGCAAGTGCTAAAAGCGAGAAAGAACATCCACACCGTTGATACTTCTAAATGAAAATAGTCATAACCTAACTATTCATTCTACTTAGCCACGATATGAAGCATAAAAATTTACCGTATTAAGCGAATACTCTCTTTTTCAAATTTTGATGAATATGCCCTTCTGGTTTTGTTGTGTTTCAAAGAATGTTGAATACATGTTATCTTGTAAAACGTGTAAAGCATATTATATGGTTTAATATCTACATTAGTTTAACCCCGAATGAACAATCACAGACATTAGGTTAAAATTAAGTCTCACACATGCTTTGTCCAGTCATAATTTGGAGGAAATAACCAATTTAACGTAAATGTAACTTAAGTACTATTACTTCTGCTCAATATACATTGCGAGTTTCTAGAATCTTAACGCTCATGCTTGCATGACTTAACATAAAGAACAGAGAGAGAGATTTAATAAAAATATCGTAGTAATACACCTACTTAAACATAAAAACCCACAGCTTTTCATTGCAACAAACTCGTCAATGATGGTGAATAAAGTTTGGAATCTGCAGTAAGTATTGTGCAATTATTATGTTTTGAAATTACAGTTTAACTCAAATTAACACTTGGAGTTGGTCTATGCAGTTTATTAATAACACTTTTCTTCTAGTGGCCTCAAAGAAAAATACTTAAAATGTAAGTTTTGTGTAGTATTCATTCATTTTCTTTGTGTTCAATTAACACACAATGAATTAAAGCTAGTACTTCATGAATTCACACAAAATTTCACTAGCCTGCCATTCATCAGCTTACTACTAATGATAACTACCGCTACATGAAATACGCTCCGAGAGTATCAACGTGAAAGAATTGTTACTTCAAATGTAATATTGTGAGATGCTGAAATAACTGCAATTTTCCCCATTTTTAATATATATGACGGCGTTATTAATACTACAATGTTTCACTACAATATTTTATTCAATTCTGTAATATGACAACAATCAGCCCGTGTAAAACTCAAGTCGAACTTACTGTGAATGTACGTTGAGAGATGACGTTTCAAGTGGTGCATACACATAATGCCTTAAGCGCAGGAGGCTCCTCCTACCGTTTCCCTCACTTTCTCTCAATGAAAACATCCTGCAGCGCGACTGCAAACATCTGGCGCAAGACAGAATTCTCCTAAAGTTTTTAACATCAAGCAACAGTTGCACGAAATTAAAAGTTGAACCTTTTGGAAATGGCGCAAGCCAGCAACCTCCTCTACAGGGACTTAAATTATTTTGGGGGATTTCAATAGGAGTTCCCAAAAATGAAATGATAACTTGAGAAGTAAAGGAATGCTTGTCATTGGCACGAAACAGCTCATTGGGGATTCTATACTAGTCTGAGGAAAGGTTTGTTGGATTAGGAAGGAATCAGCTGTGTAACGTATGAATTTATGAGCACGGCTTGCTTTCTATGTATCACTATTCTATGGTTACAAGTCATTCTGATGTAAATTCATTATGTTGTCACTTACTTAAACACAAGAGCTTTGAGTGACAGTGAAATTTGGATAAGATTGGAATTCGTGGTGTAATTAAATTCTTCCTATGAAAACGTTTGACTTTGGGTAAATCAGTTCAAACGTAGAAGAACAAACATCGAAGACGCACTACGTCCTGGAGCTCCAAAATCAACTATGAGACCAGAAATCATCAATAAGATCCATCACATTATTTTGGCTAGTACGAGTGAAAGTGCGCGAGTTAGTAGGAACCATGGCATCTCAAATAAATGAATTCATCTTACTTTGCATAATGAATTACACATGAAACAATTTTACGCAGGATGCCGCGTTCTATTCACTCAAGAGCAAAAGAGAAATTGCATGGAACATCGGCGGGCTATTTGAAAATGTTTTAGAGGGGGTAAACCTTTACTAGAGAATATTACGTATCACTTCTGGAGACAATGAAGTCGGAGAAAAGTGCGGAGTAGGTGTTGTTTTACCATGGTATTCAAGCTGTATCTCTCAGGACAAATTGACTGAACTACGATTTAAAAACTTCCGCATCTACTCTATTCACCTGATCTCGCTCACTCGGATTACCATCTGTTCCCGAAACTCAAAACTTTCCTAGCTGGGCACACATTTAAGTCAAACGAAGAGGTCATACGGGAGTAAAAGTGTTTGAGTATCAAAGAAACCCACTTCCACGAGGCAATCACGAAAATGGAGAAACGTTGGCGAGATGTTCAATTTCGATGGGACTAAATGAAAAATAAAGACTGAACTTGAACTATTTAATATCAAACCAACCTCATATTTATAGCGCAGATGCGCTTGAAAGGGCA
This sequence comes from Metallyticus violacea, assembly GCA_030762175.1. NCBI lineage: Eukaryota > Metazoa > Arthropoda > Insecta > Mantodea > Metallyticidae > Metallyticus > Metallyticus violacea. Next base: position 40,134,424 of record CM060839.1, read on the forward strand.
TATTTGCAAGCGTGGGTTTATGAAAAACTAAGAAATGGCTTAAGAGCATTCGTCTTCGTGTATATGAAGCAGGAATTCATAACTGTGCTCGTAATGCATCCAGCAGATTGGTTCACTTTATGGAAATAAAATTCAAAGTTAGCGTTAATCGCTCAAATTGATTCCCATCATACGAGGCGTATCTCTGCAGTTATTCTGTTACATTCTGCAATACTTTAATGTCCACGTGGGCTATACGAACCATTACTGTGTTTTTGTTCCCATTTCTTTTTATATGTTTCTAATTCGCAGAGGTGCTATACTTCCTATTACAACTCGCATGAGCAGATCAATTTCCCAGCACTAGCACACGGCACCTCACAGCTTATTGATTTGGTTTATTTACGGACGCTCTTTAACATCTCAGGTCATCATTAAATTCAGGGGGTGAAATTGCTGATAAATTTTGCCCAAATGCCTCTTTTTTCAGGCTTGAGGTTCTTTTACAAGCCGTAAATGTACGACACGGGACCCAAGGCTTTACTTCCCTTCCGAAGGAAGCCATACTTAGGATTTTACGCCCAAAAAATCCATGGATCCTGGCCAGGATTGAAGCCACGATCTTGGGTCTACGAGAGAAGTATGGTTACCACTACCCACCAGGACCGACAATACCTTATAGCGAATACTGTTACTATTAACTACAGAGAAACGCACTAAATTAGCCAGTACTATTTGAGCGAAAGACTGCAGCAGGAAATATGGGCTACCTTTCCCCCAAAGTAGGTTTCATGAATGACATGAATGGGGTGAAGATGCACAATGCACAGGTCTTCACAATGATATGAGACTTTATCGGATTTTCTGGCACCTGCTACGCCACATATATTTAAGCCGCGCTGCATAATTAAAACGCAAAATTACATTCGGGTTTGGCGCCGGTATAATCCGGCACAATCACGGCCCACTTCACTCTTTTGTATCAGATTACATTACACAACAGCCACTGGATGTGGCAACCCCATCTCTTTTCTCCCTTCCTCCCTCCCCGCCCCGGCTTCGGTTTCGATCCTTTCACCCGATGTCTACAGTCACGGGGGAAAAGAAACCCGACTGCAACAATGTAATAGATTTCATTTCCACCGGGAAACTGTGCAGAGGTATTTAAAAATTGAGCGAAACTGCTCTCATGGCATATTAATGAGGCTTTTCTCGTAGCGAAGCGTACTCTAGAGTTTTACGTTTGCACTGCCAGTGACAACGTCCTGCTGCCCCAGGGCTATTCGTCATCCACAGCGACAGATTCTCGCGTTAGGTCTGTCTGCTTGGTGTATGCCAAGACAATAACCACAAAGATTCTTTCCACCTTATTCCTATACAGGATGTTCAAACAACATCCAGGTTGTTTTCTTTTGTCTTTACAGAAAAAGTAAACTTCTTTCAACGGGTTTTTACAAAGTTTTGAAGTTTATATTAGGCTTGATCAACTGAAACACGTACAGAAGTCATTGGTCGCTCCAGTGCGCGCATAAATCAGCGGTAATAGGGACGGGGAAGGACAAATATAACATCCTATGATCATATTCCGACAACAGGCACTATTGGCGTGCGTAGTTTGGCTGTGAAATGCTCAGAAACACTATGGACAATTTACATAATTTATCAACAGGAAGCGTCCCGACATGTTTTTTTTTTAATTTAACATCTCAGGTCATCAGCGTCCCATTCTATTCGGGGCGTGAAACGGCCGACAAATTTTGCTCAGAGGTCTCTTCCTTCAGGCTTGAGGTTTTTTTTCGTGCCGTAAATGTACGACACGGGACTTTCCGAAGGAAGCCATACTTAGGAGTCCCGACAAGCTGTCCTCCGTCCGCATGTTGCCAGGATCATGTAGGCGTTAAGAGAGGAAACAGTGGTACCTACTCTACTGCCCTGACCAATCACTTCGGTTTTCATGATTCATTTGTTCCCTTCTCTCAAGAGATTTCTTAAGGCCAAACTCTTTCACAACGATGATGAATGAAGGCTGCGGTGTTGGAATGGCCTCCACATCAACCACATTCCTTCTTCTTGGATTTGATAATAAAGTAGGACACGTTTCTGAATATCCAGGGTGACCTTTTCTCCTGTACATATTTATTCCTTAAATATTTCCCTTTCTGTTTGCGCTTGCTTTGTATTAATGAATGAACAATAACGTATAATTATCATCAGAGATCTGAAGTTTAGAAATTTTAATTTGGTTAATATGGGCAGGCAAAAAAGACACTTAAAATATTGAAAATATGCATATTTTAATACAATATTTATAATATTATAATATAATGTAGCATATAATAGGAATTTATTAAAAGTGAAAACAGAGAATATTACTCATTATTAATGAAAATAGTTATTAAAAAACTTAATAAATTCTTCATCACATAATTCAAGTATTTAAGATTACTTTTCTTGCTTGCAACAAGATTTTTTCAAGGTATCAACCGCCATATTTAGCCATTACAAAATTTTTTCATCTTGGAAAAAGAGCGTTCTGCCTTTCACGGAAGTTATTGGAGCATATTTAAAACTAGCAATTTCGGAAGGACCCATACCAATTACTTTTTTTTTGATTGATTTATCTATGGACGCTCTTTAACAGCTCAGGTCATCAGCGTCCCATTCAAATCAGGGCGTGAAACGGCCGACAAATTTTGCTCAGAGGCCTCTCTTTCAGGCTTGAGGTTCTTTTTCGTGCCGTAAATATACGACACGGGACCCATGGCTTTACTTCCCTTCCGAAGGAAGCCATACTTAGGATTTTTACGCCCGAAAAAATCCATCGGTCCTGGCCGGGTTCAAACCCGCGATCTTGGGTTTAGGAGGCAAGTATGGTAACCACTACACCACCAGAACCGACGTATACCAATTACAACAGAACATTCAGGACATCATGGAAATGTTGCTGAAGAAAGTAGTTTTGAATAGTCCTGACAAACGAGCAAAAAATGCGCGGTGGTTTCTGGTCGGTTTATGCGTTTATATGGAAATCAGGTTAGTATATCTCTTACCTCCTACTGAACACATTGTAGGGACGGTTTATTGCACAACTGTACCGCTCTTATCTTTCTTGCTTTCAATTGTTTGTACATTTATGCAGCTGAGTTGTCGCCACCACAAATTTCTTAGAACTGTCTCGCGCATATCAATACAAGCTCATTTGCAAGCTCATTCTCCAGGACTATTTAAAACTACAGTACTTCCCCCGCCCTCTCTAATTTATGGTATTTGTAAGTGCAGATAGGTGTGCGCTCTATTTACTAATGAAGGTTCTACTATGTAAAAGCTTAAGTGAATGGGTTGAGGAGAAATTTTTGACTGCTTGAAAAAAATAAATGTATAACGGGATTTTCAATAGGTATTTTTGTGAGGCGAACACGCCACTTAATTTATGTACCTTTTTCTTTTTTCACTTTGATAAATTGCAATTCTTTCTGTGCTTTTTAAAATGTGTAAATAATCGTAGAAAAATCATAACATTCCAAAATAGGCAAATGCGCGAAACAAGTTCATTACTATATACTTCTTAAATATATCCACCCAGATAGAAAAGGCATTTTGTCCAACTTCCGGCCTCTGATTATCATACTACATTAGAACTATTTCAGGAAAAAAATAAAATCTGAAATTTTCTAATGGCTCCTTTGATCACATAAGAACAAATTTATGCGTGCGTTTTTCGGCGCAAGGATATATCGACGGCACGTAAACATACTTTTCTTTTGCGTTTTGAAATCCAGCAAGAGGGAGAGGTTAAGGTTATGTGATTAGGTTCGTGAAAACAATGAACGATCTTCTGTAGAAGCCAAGAGTATCTCAAGAAGGCTCTACAAACCTCTTAATGTGCGTCCCTTATGTTGTGACGTGAGGGCAACATACTCTCTTCATCGACAATGCTAAGTCAGTACACCAAATTCCAAAAATATCTGAAAGATATTCAAAAAGACAAAAAGCTTTGAGCTTTATGCTGAGATGATGATGTCATTAGTAAGAAATGAATATTAAAGTATAATTATTGCCCATAAGATATGCTTTTGGAAGAAACTTCTACTCAACAAAGTGTGACAAATGAGAAGCTAGATGATGTAACCCCGGATTGGAGTCAAGAGCTCTCAGCACGGGTCCCCTCAAGACAGGACAGACATCTTGAGCTGCAGAAATCGTTAAAACATCTTGCTATCCAATTTTAGAGAGTCATTCCGTTTGATATGATGCACGCTAATCTTTAAGAGAACTTTCAGCCTGGTAACAACGAGTGCTGTGCCTTTTCAGAAATGACGATTTCCGGATAGAATCCCAGGTCTCCCTTTCAACCTTATGCTTGAGGCACTTGTCTTAGTGCGAGAAAAATAAATCCCAGCATCAATTGCTCCTCTCACTTGATCATTTTTTTATAATCCGCAGAAAAAAAGTTCCACTTGTGAGGATGAATGAAGAGAACGTTACCAGCAGAAGGCTTCAGTGAGAGGGTAGAGATGAGAGATGCTGGGCGGAAAAGAGAAGGTTGAGGGGGAGTTTCTTTTAGCTGAAACGCAAATTACCTCCAGCTTCCTGGGTAACTACACTCGCTGACAAAGCTTAAAGTTGAAGTAAAAAATGGGTATATAATATGTACTTCTGTATGTGTGTGTGAGGGGTGCACTATAGAAAGAGAGAGTTTTCAGTAATGCCAACAAAAATAATAACAACACAAATAATTAGTACACGTCCTGAGTGCTAGCTGTTAAGTAACAGCGTACAGAAGCGCGAGTTACTGATCTCTATTAATAATAACCAGCAGCAATGACCTGGGCGCAAGAGCGATCTAAGACCCTGCGCAACCCGCCTCGGCTGAATAATTGATGTGACGTTTACTGGAGTATATAGAGGGAAAGTGTGGAGTGCTAATTCTCTGGCGACGACATCGCTGTATCTACGCTAAAAGCCTAAGTAACGCTTCTAGGGGAAATAAGGAGTTCTGTTGTTTCTTCCGTCCACCGGAACCTTATCCAAACGAGTCGTCTTCGTCCCTCTTTTTTCTTTCTGTTCTTAAAAATTTCTTTAAATTTTACACTTTCATTTTCCTTATCTCATTTTTTTGTTTACCTCCGCTTTGCTCTTCTTTCTTCCGCTGGTTTGTGATATTACTTTCTCAATTATTATCGCTTCGAACAGAGAGCTTGGATTTATCTTTAAAACTTTAAAGACAGAAAATTCCAGAAATAATTTAAACTCAAGAGTGTTTTACCCTGTCTTAATTTAGTAATGTTTTCCTATTACTGCTTTATTTGAATTCTTCTTAAAAAGTATTTTTGTGGAAGCATCGGCTTTCAAATAATTCATTTTGCGGATGAAAAGGGAACTCTAATAATTAAAGCATGACAAAAGGAACTATCTGAATTTGAAGGGGGCTTGGCTAACGTCACGCCTGTCACCTGTCATGATAATATTAACACGTTGATGGTTGCACGTAGACATTCAGTCGCAGTTTGCTGTTACGAGGGCAACCATTATTTCTCTATTTATTTTTTAAAATGCAAGTTATAAAATGGTTATAAGATCTATGTAACTCAAGTCTTTCTGCTATTATGTGTTAGCATTGCTATTGGTGCGTCAGGGTTAATAATATCACTCTGTTTGTGAAGTAAAATGCAGTATAGTGTATTGCATTTAAAGGCTATGTAGAAATGAGAACAGTAATAAGCTCCGTACTAGCGGAACTTAAGGAAAATGTAACGAAAGGAATTGCAAGAATTACGAATGATTGTAAACTTCACCAGACGAACATTTTCATCATAAGAGATCATTATAAGAAATAAAACTAATATTGTACGCATGCTATTACTGATCAAAGTTTTCAAAGCAGAAAGGCGTCAGGATCTTGCTCATTGACATCAGCGCTCTTCTTCTTCTTCTTCTTCTTCTTCTTCTTCTTATTTGGTTTATTTACGGATGCTCTTCAACATCTCTAGTCATCAAAGATCCACGACCGATAAATTTTGCTCAGGGACCTCTTCTGGTCTATTATGTAAATTTACGACGGGACCCACGGTTATTAACCCTGCGCGACCTGCGCTCTATATTTGTGAATTAGAGACTTGAATATTTTTTCTTACTGATATTGAGATTTCAGGCTCATAATTTACAACCAATCTAAAATTTACAATGGCAAGTTCCACTATTAGGGAGTGCAAGAAAAATTCTTTACTGTAAATGGGGGGGGGGACCTATTAAAGTAAAGAGGAAATGTAGGAACTAGAAGAGAGTTTCTTGTATGATTTGCAAAAAAAAATCTAAGAAACTTATGGTGTCTGACATTCGAATAAAAACAGAATATAGTTTGTGTTAATGTTTAATGTACTCCTTTGGTCCTTTTCATTTATAAATCGCATTCTTTAGAACCTCATTTTTAGGTCGCAAATAAATTACACAACTCATAGATAATTTCAGTTTCTAATTGATGTAGAAGTATTCAGAGAGTAAACTTCAGAAAACATATGTTGCTTTCATCTCTAAATGAAACTAGAATTATATGAGTAAAAGAGTTTGATGGCGAAAGAGAGGGCGAAAAGGAAGGTAAGAAAAACTCGGGGAAAATCTTACATTCGTTTTATGCTCACAGATTAAAAAAGTAGCAAGAATTTGTTTTTCACATTTATTACGCATATTTTATATTCTTTTTGCGATGTCCATATGAAGGACAGGCTTCTTATAAATACTTTAAATGAAATATTTGAAGCACCGTGTTGTTTATGTTTTACAAAACAGGTTAGATCATATTTTAAATTTACAAATTGAACGTTAGGATCAAATTATAAAATATTTAAATTCCAGTATTTTCCAAATTTATTACCAAAATGTTACAAAATTCGTAACTTTTTTCCCTTAACAGCAATTTCAATCAGTGAATTTATATATTTTTTTATTCGTCGAAAAAATGGGTTATTTTGTCACACATTAAAAGCCTCAACGAAATTCTCATTTTACAAACATTTCGTTCCATCGAGGCAAATTATTAAGATCTGGAATTGGGTGAAGTCGCTAAGGCTGATGTATAGGAATTAATGCAAAGCATAATCATTACACTTTTGCCATGCGTTTGTCCTAATGAACGAGTATTTTTATGCCCTAATCTTTACCATTTTTCTTCATTTATTTTAAATAGTTCAACAATGAACATTTATTATTGTTTTACCCTTTCTAAGTAAATTATTAGAACTCCGAATTCCGAAATTCGGAAAAAGAAGCGGTCATCATCTTTCCAGTAGACAAACGCCTTCGCCTTCTTTGGCATACCAGTCGTGATGTTGCCTTAGCATCAACCATACAGTTTAGCTGACTCTGAACTGCGCTAGCGTTCGGATGTAAACAACATCAGGTTTCTACATTGCAGCAACAAACTGTAACCTGCTCCCACTGACGCTATGCACCCCTAAATTGCTGCATCTCTAGTTATAAGTGAATATCCTTCAACGAAGTTTTTGTAGGCCAATAAGAAAACAAAAAGATAAGAACGAAAATTTCTCTAATGCATTCCCCGTTACTTCTATACCGACATAAACAAATACGAACGTAACACTCCGCGCGCATGGCCCCGATTGGCTAAGTAACACCATTAGTGTTAAAAACAGCAAATGCAACGTAGTAAATCGTTAGCTCTGGTTACTATTTACAAACTTCATTAATAAAACTTTGCACGATAACCTTGTCGACACTTTTCAACGAATTTCTTTGACATTCTTTTGCAATTCTCCTGCAAATAAAATAAACAATTAAAACACTTTAACAACAAAACAATTATCAATATAATATCAAATAACAAGACAAATAATAAGTCTTTGCATTGTAGAGATAGCAACATGTGTGTAATTTACTAACAATCAAAACGCATAATTAGGACTGGTCTATCTCAAGAATGTTATAGTAATCAATAATGTTGTTTTCTATATACGACTAACTCTTATTAAAGTTAAAACTGTAACATTCGTTAGGGACTACTGTGGGATGCAAGTCGTCCTGGAGTCAATGAGAGAAGAACTACACTTTTATGTTAGTAGAGAAGTAACAACGAACAGACAATAAGTGTAAGAAGTAGATAAGTGAAGAACAAAGTGGTGTGAAAATGTGATATCTAATTATTTTCTTTTTATAATAAGAGCTCAATGCTTCATATCAACTGCAAAGGCTTTCAACCTACATCAGCGCCTGGAGTTATGTGAAGATGAGCGAAAACACATAAAACAACATAACCTACGCAATTTGACTTAAACAGGATTCGAACTGTAAACTTCCGCTTTTGCATCTGGTGCGGACGTTACGTTCTAACCACGGAGAATATGATGAATAAATACAGCTAACAGTCAAAGGATGAAAAACGCACACAGAAGAAGAGATAAAAGGGGCAAACAGGCAGAGCTGGAATGGAAAACCTACAAATGATTTCGAAAGGAATGTTTCAGTTAAATTTTATTCTCTGGCAGACGATCTACCTGATTTGATTTATTTTTTAAATAGTTACTTTCAAGTTTAGAAGGTGAAGGGCATTTGCCAATGCTTTATGCGTGTTTTGCCCTAAGTCAAAAAAAAAAAAAATGATAAGGGAACTAGAAGTCGATTTGTTGGAGGAAGAGTACGTGCGGATGTTAAAAAAACAGCTTAGTTAAGGAAAAGTTTTTCCTTTTCATGCATTTTTTCCTTTCTATTTTTGCCTCTCTTTTCTCCCATGGAAAATAATTAGCGGACTGGTTGCTGCCAGTACACGCTACCAGAGACAACGAGTGTGGGTTAAAAATTCAAGGGCTGGCTCGATTGGTTTGTCCGCCGCCATCATGGTGTGTGTCGCGTGCAGAGGAAAGAGCGTTGCCGGGGCAACCAGCTCGTGTCCCCGCTGTGGCGCATCACCCCCACCCCTCCACAACCGCCGCCGGGCGTCGTCGTCATGGTAACGGTCACCTAGAGCCACCAACCCCAACGCGCGCGAAAATGGCTCAAGTCGCACCCTAAACGGTTTATGGAGGCTTTGCAGTGGTGATCGATGTGCTTAAAATCTTAGCTGCTATGTGTAATGCAGTTAGCGAAAATCCACACTAAATAGGGGATCACATCTCGGTGTTTGTTAGACGATGGGAGTATACCGTCATGGTTATGGATGCTAAGAAATTATTTCATTCAAACCCTTGCTCTTTTGAATTAAATATTAAGATCTATAACTATATTTTATTTAAGAGCGCTCTTTAACGTTTCAGGTCATTAGCATCCCATTCAACCACAGGGCGTGAAATGGCCGATCGATTTTGCTCTGATGTCAGGCTTGAGAATTTTTACGTGCCGTAAATCTACAACACTGGATCAACGATTTTAGTTTCCCTAATTAGAATTTTTACGCTCTAAAAATCCATCGATCCTGTTTGAACCCGAGTTTGGGTCTACGATAGGCAAAGCCGAAAAAAAAAAAAAATGCTTATATGTGTGAACAGAATGCTTTCTTTTCATAAGGTTAATATATATATATATATATATATATATATATATATATATATATATTAACTTCAGAAATTAAAAAAAAATGAACGGACATTTTCGTTGAATAATTCATTACATTTCAACGGTCGCAAAATGCAAAAGAATTGTTTATTCACACCTTACCAACACAAGTGTAAATTAGTGTCTATTTTCCTTAGTGCATTTAACTCATTTGTAGCATACAGATTCCACAAATGTGGATTTGAGATAACCCTTCAAACTAAAGTTCAGTTTGTTGACTCAAGAGCATTGTCAGGTTGCAATACACGCCTTAGGACAACACAGTCAGGCGCTTTTATGTTCATTGTCTCTCTCTGCTCTGCGTAATGCTCAAATGCCGTGCGTTTACAACGTCAGAAAACTGTCAGTAACATCTTTACAGCGGATGAGTGGGGAATTTTGATTTGTTATTTCAATTTTGTGGGGAATTCCTAATTCCATCTTCATAAAATTTATGTAGGTACATTAAATATCCAAATTCATGGCACTTGAATGAACGAAAAAATGTCAACTTACAGAACATAATTTGGTACTGTTATTAATATGCGTTGTATGTAAAACATTTAAGCTAAGAAAAATAAGTTTTTTTTACTGTCTCTTTGTGCTCAAGTAATGCTTTTTAAGGGCAGGGTGTTGAAATATGGTAATCTAATACTTTTACAATTATGTTCCTTTTTTGCTGTAAATTTAAAAACTAATTTAAGCAGTAATGCTAAATTTTTCATACATTCATCTTAAAACAAAAAGACCATTTAACAAACAAGTATTTCAACTAGGTATAATCTTATAAAATCTAACAGTAACAAGTGTTGCTCTAAGAGTTTAAATGCTTCCAGAGAAAAACGTACAAGAAATTAATGCAATGACAAAGAGTAAATTAAAGAATCTATAACCTACTCTAACGTTCTCTACTCTGCTATGGGCTAATGTTGAGCTTTACATATAATAATTTTACAACATTCTTTAATAATCTTTGATGGAAATTAATATTTTAACACTAAGAAATATAACCAATTACATAACAATATCATTATATGCTATAGTTTTAGCTGAATTTATAAAGTCAATGGAAGCACTAAACAATTTACATGTGAAAAAATATTCGTAATTAAAATAAAAAAAAACAACAACTAATCTGACCTTTTAAATCGTTTGAGAAACTTCTGAAATAAGAGTGTTATTCGCTGCAGAGCAAATACTTTTCTTGAGAAAGTTTAGCAGTCTATAATTTGTATGTCAAAGTTTGTGTTTTCCACTGCCTCGTTGAAATGTTCACCTAAGCATGAACGAAGTATAAAGCGATTTAGTTTGAAAACCTTCAGCCCAAGACTTCATAAAATGCCGTTCCTTTCCTTTCAGGAATACAGGGTTGTTGCTTTTATTGTTACTGTACCTTTGCCTTAGTTTACTTAAAACTTGTGCCAATTGTGTTGAAATCAAGTGTTTTTGCGAATACATTAGGGCCATCTTTTTTGACGGAGATACATCAGTCTTAGATATTTGAATGACCCTTTTGTTTCCAATATTTTTTCTAAGACTCCGTACCTAGATAACACTTTTATATTTAGATAAACGATCTGTAATATCAAAATAAGTTCTGTAAGAACTTATGCATGCTATGCTTTTCGCATGGATTTATCACTTATTACGCCCATCTGGATAAACACCTAGGAAGGCTGGGACTTTAATATTTGCAACGAGATAAACAAAATGGGTATATAATGTTCAGATATTAAATTTTCTTTAGAATAATCATCAGTACACTTATATATTTCATAAGAAATGTCACCGTAACCCGGCACTATAAATACTATTTATATAACAATAGTTGTATCAGACTTTCTCATTTATTTTAAAACATTCGCTCAGTCATGCAATACCATCTAACCAGCAAAGAAGATTAATGCTATATAAACTATAACCCCTTCTTGTATATAAAAATAGTACAGTATCCACAATTGGAGAAGATATTTGCAAACTGCTCAGTTAAGTGAACATTTGATATACTCTCAAAGAAGTGTAGGCTTTCACTGTAAGCAAGAGGCTTAGAAGCTTGAACTTCAAAGACTTTGTGATTAAGCATTGTCGTGCTGTTACCCGATCTACCTTAATGTACCATTCAGCTTCGGCTCAATTCAGTATATTGCTGTACAATTCATTCTTCCACCATCTTTGCATGTATACAATGGGATGGAAAGAGGATGAAACGAGCTAGGAACAGGATATAGTGTGAAACAACAATAAAAACAGCAATGTATTTTATCTGTATGCCTGATGTTAATCCTTTACACACAGTGCATATCAATTACAGTATAAAATTAGTTTTCAAATGATGGTCCTTTATTAATACCATATACGGCGCTAGTTTTGTTTTCACTTGACTATATTTTGTCTTCGTTGGTTTACATTTGAAGGCTGCCATACAACTTGTCATTATTTGAAGTATATGAGGTGCAGAAAATTTGTTGTCCAAGGTTGAGCTTGTCCCAGCTCTGTAGGTACAGTGAGATTAATTGAGTTACGAACGCCTGGGCGCGGTAGCCGATGTAACCAGAAAAAGGGAGAGAGTACACGCGCGAACAGCTAATATTTTTATTTTAGTATTTACATTTTTATATATTTAAAACCAATAATAAGCATTTACCCTGTTATGGGAACTGTTGAAAACGATGCTCCTCAGTGGCAATACGTAGCTAGCATTCGTGTAGGAAATCCCTGTATTTTATCTAACTTTTCTTCCGTAAAATTGCAGCGATTCGGAATATATTTCTTGTCAGTGAGACATTCTGTCTCTCGTAGCTTTTAAAAAATTGGGTAACTGTTTCTCTACTTGGAACAGGATTGTCAGGATATTTTCTTGCGAATCGCCTTACCTTGAACGTTTAGCACACAGTTTAGACACAATGAAAGCACCGAATAAAACTGGAAGCCTTGCCAAAGCCTTCCTCAAGCTAACTACAAGCCGCTATCTGCACATGCATTATAGGCTGTGGCAACTGGTTCCTACTAGTGCGCAGCTGCGGGTCCGTAACTCAAATATCAGTACTGTATATAACATAAGACAAATCCAGATCTGCATGCTGTAGCAACAAACTAAAAGTGTTTACTTCGTGCACACATGGTCCTTAAACCTCATTTGATTTTCTTCTTCTAGACTTATACTGGAGAAGTTTTATAATGGTTTGAAAAGAAAATTGCTCAGAACATCTACTATACGAAAATCTGTTGTCAATTTTACTGATACAATTTTTAGTTTCTGTGCAAGCTTTAAGATATAAGGAGAAAAAAAAATCCAAAATTTGCTGACCTAAAACTGCTCAACCTAAGAAAGTTAAGATTACTTTACAAATAACAGAATCAGAACATTCAAAATCTTGCACTTAAGACTTATAAAAAACTAAGCTTTAAAAGAGTGTAAGGCATGCGTTGCCAACGCCGATGAAATTGGGGATTTGCAACCCGCAACACATAATTTCTAAATTGTTTATTTGGTTTATTTACGGACGCTCTTTAACATCTCAGGTCTTCAGCGTCCCATTCAATTCAGGACGTGGAAAGGCCGATCAATTTGCTCAGAGACCTCTTTCAGGCTTGAGGCTCTTTTATATGCCGCAAATCTATGACTTTCCTTCCCTTCCGAGGGAAGCCATACTGAGGATTTCTACGCCCGAAAAAAATCCATCGATCCTAACCAGGACTGAACCCGCGATCTTGGGTTTAGGAGAAAAGTTGGTTACCACTACACCACCAGGACCAGCGGGGGAGAGAGTTCAAGAGTTGTCATAACGTAACGCCATAAAATTCTTCGGTGCTGTGCTTTGTGGGCATAGCATAACTCGGATTTGACTCGCGTGAAAACTCCTGTCGTAAGAATTTAACATTTGCAAGGGGGCGAAATAAAAGATTATCCTAATTGCATTTGGTAGCCGCATTCTATTTTTGTAAACACTGTTTTCACTATGCTACATGTGATGTATTTAAGCTCTGAAAAAAAAAAAAAAGTTATTTAATTTTTAACTATTTTACAATTACAAGTTTCTCAATAGAGTCTTTCGGACAATATCCTAGATATTTTCGTAGTAGACATAGTATCTTAAGTGTCAAAGACACAGCTTAATGTCTCTTCCACGCACAAGACATGTTTGCTCCCCCCAGGACGAATACTGGGCGGGAACAGTTCGATACTACGTCAATGCGATTCATTCCCACTCTCTGCCTACTTAGTAGACCAAGAAGACTAAAATTGTTCACATATGCACAATGAGTTCTCCCGAATTCCTACTACAGTTGTCGATATATTCAAAATAGCTGCATAGTTTCCGGACAGATCTTTTGTAAGTGTTATATCAATAAATTAAATAAATATTTAATTATTTTAAATTTGTTCCATAAATATATCTGGAAACGAATGTTTAAAACAATTACCTCTACGTTTAAAACACCTGAAACTCTTTGTCGATCTGTTATAAACTGACCTCCGTCCCCATTCTCTGTCATCGTATGTATAATACAATTAAAGTAACGCAGGTGGCACTAATACGCACGTCATTAATGCTGTAAACAAGAGAGACTAGCAATCGGGATAAAGTCTCAGAGATCAACCACTTCTAGATAACTATTTCGAGCTGTCAACACATCAGGCAATGTTGACTGCGATGAACATCACTGTTTACTTCGTCTAAAGCGGGCAACCAGCCGAGAGCATACAGCGCTCGCTTGGGAGATAAGTGAGAAATGCAAATGAAGAAGCGTATGATTTGACTGTCCACAAACGAAGCCATTAAAGAGACTGTTCCATTAACCATTTCTGGCGGTTTCATCAATTGTAGAAAACAGACGAATTCAGTGGGTTTTTGTTATTGAGATATGTACCTTTAAAATATTTTATGCAAACAGTAACAACATCTAACCAATATTAATTATTAATATATCTACTTTTACTGCATTTCTTATTTGCGAAATAAGCTTTAGAGCTTTTGCTTGGAATGAATGGATGTAATTGTATTTAGCCAAAATGATCGATTTGGGATTTTTTTCTTATTTACAAGGAAAGGTCACGGTATCAAACTTGGTCCATCGGAAACGACTTTAACATTTCTGCAAAACTTCAACATATGTAAGCTAAGTAACGGATCCTTTCTGTTTGTTTTTCAGTGCACTAATCCAATGTCATAGTTTGTTAAGATAGAGGGGGAACACAATCAAACCTGGCCTATCCAAAGGAACATATAATTACGTTTAGAAAGAAATTTATAGATGTCATCATGAAAGAAATATGAAGTTGTTAAAGTTGGAGTACGCTGAAATTATACTGATTTGGAAAAAAAAAGTAAAGTTTTTCCAACTAATCGGATGAAAGCTTTACGTGCTAGTTACAAAAATCATTGAGGGACGAACAGAAATTATAAGATATTGAGAATGATACGAATTGCCCTTGGCAGACGGAGGAAGTTCATGTTTTCCCTGACCTTTATTTCTTAGTATATGCATTTTGAAGATTGTACTTGAAATAATCCTATACTACCACGCCAAATTCTTTAAATTCTGAATGGGACATTCTAAAATTTGCACATCTGGAAAACAATTCACTATCGTGGGAGACTTTTAAAAGCAATGGTCTGATGTTCCATACGCGCATGAGGCAGGCGAAGGTATTTAAAGCATTTGTTATGTGAATGAATAACTGCAATAGGTTTACATTCGTAATGTACCATCGTAAACATATCAATGTACAAACGAGTTAATTTTAAATAATAATTTATGTGCGTTTTTATTGTCGATACAGCTCATAGATTGCTGCATTTTTTAACATTGAGCATAACGCTTCTGCAATTCAGTATAGGCATTTTAGTTACACCCTGTATAAAGCTACTACACCTATTACGAGTTACGAAGTTTTGGCGTAAGGGAGAGGATTCTAAAATCCTAAGGGCAGTATGAAGTTTGCAGCGCCAGTACGCTGATAGACTCTTGTTTGGTCTTGTTGTATGCCATTAGCGAAATTAATCTGGAAATTAGCAAGCAGCATTACATCCAACATAGGTAAAGTTTGCCACGAAAATAATTTCTTCTGAGTTACAAGAGACATTTGATATTTGTATGAAATCGGTTATTCCAATCAATTTTTACTCGGAATTCTCACCTTTTCAAGAAAATTTAAAATAAAAGACGGAGTAGAATATTTTGCTTATAAAATTAAAACCAGATTGCTCTTTTCATTCAACATGTTGATTGACACATTCACCAAGTTTAATTTAAAGAATCTTCAACACAAGGCTTTGATATAATTTTTAAAATGCTCGAGACAATGAAGGGTTTTTAAAAACACTCCAGCATTAATGACTTTTTCCCAACATGAACTTACTAACAAATAAATATTGGTATTATTACTGTTAAATTGACTATATAATTAAGTCATGTATTCCTTTAACGTCAGTAAACTATTTCTTGAAAACGATACCAGATTATGAAATACAGAAGTGATGAAATGTGTTTATGAAGTCCGGCATAATTGACACGTTATTTCCACCATTTACTATTGTGTATAGCATGATTAATATAACAAAGTAAAGAGAAATATTTTATTTTGCAGATTCAGTTACGAATAACTATATAAAACTCTGTATTTTCCTGAATCTTAAATTTTCCTTTATAGAGAGAAATAAGCTGATACGTATAAAGTTTGAAAATCTTAAGAGAACAGATGCATAATATTGAAAATTATGTAGCGCTGTAACAACATGATGGCGCTATAGGTTATTCATGACGCATATGAAGCAGTAAATATTTATTTGTTTTACCTTACAGTTCTTACCTCATGACGTATCTATTTTATATGCAAAAATGACGAGCAAGACGAAGCTGTTCCATTGTGATGTTTCCTCTCCAGATCAAGAACAACTTGTTGAGGGAATATTTGTGATTTTAAGACATTTACATTTAGTTTGGTTGCCTACTGTTAGTTATTTTTAAGTCTGTGTATTAGAAAACATATGGCATTAACTGGTTCAATCTTTTTAATAATGGCAGTAAGCAAGTTTTTCTCTATTGAATTGTATTTGATATCCAATATACAATACTATTTATATATTACACTATTGTCAGGAGAATAGATTAAAGTACTTTTATCATACTTTTCTTGTTTGTGTGCATATACCAAATTTCCAAACCTACGGCAATAATTTAAGTGTTGAGGTGGCGTTATTTAGGCAGCTTAAGTTACATGAGATGCAATCCAGCTCGATTAGAAACTCTCACTGAATTATCTTTTAAACACTTTCCTGAAATTGAGACAATGCTCATTTAATTTTATGATCTTCCTTTACAATTAAACGAAATGTTAATGGAAATGTCCACTCACAGTTCATAAATTGATGTTCTAAAAGAAGGCGAATCTGTGACTTTGGATTGTTCAACGAGATAAATTACACTATTCCCATCGACATACTTGTGTGAAGAAGCTTCCTGGCACTGACAACAATAAACAGGACAGTCTGTTATCCACAATCATGGAGATTCTTCTTGTAATTAAAGGCTAGTTGACCAGAAACAGGCTCAATCATCTCACCATGCTTATTAACAAATGCTAGGTAGACATTTAATCATATAATTTTGTTGTACTTGGATTCCTTTTCACTTTATTAATTATATATGAGAAAGCATTATATTAATTGTAATTTAACACTTTATAATTCTCTTCTTGTATATTTAAAATCTTTAAATTTAATGATTCAGAGTTGCTGTAACTCCAATAGTGTTACATTTTCAATTCTCAGTTAAATCAGACAAACTGTGGAGTAAATAAAGTAATTATTATTGCTGTTTAAATTAAAATGGTTACGTTACTTGAACATTAACAATTTTAATAGTACTAAGTGGAAGAGGAATTCCATACACGAGAAGAAGAAGAAAAAAGAGCGGGTTACTGGAGACGGTCTGCAAGGGTGTCGCGAAGAGGCAGAATCACAAATGATGCAATAAGACAAAAAATGAGAATTAAAATAATATTGTGGAAAATTTTAAACAAAATAATTGATATGGTATGGCCATTTAGTGCTAATGGATGAAGAAAGAGTGCCAAGGATGATCCATAAATATTTCCACTAAGAAGACGGAAACGAGAAAGGCCACAGACAACGTGCATGAAGGATATCCAAGAAGAAATGGAGAATAGGTACCTAAAAGAAGAACAATGGCTGGATCGAGAGGAATGGTTTTCAGCAATTCATGCCGTTTATAGTTAATTATGTAATTATAAATGTGAAAAATTGGTATTTTGTAATTGGCTGTCAGGTGATGTTAATATAGTGTAAAATTGAATAAGTAATAAAACGTAAACATTTTATTTGGCTTTATCCACTAGAAAGCACCAAGATTAAAAAAGTGAGAAAATGTTTAATTGTTCAATTGAATACATATATCTGGAATTGGGGTTGGTTCTAGGATAATTAATAAAAGATAATTCACAAAATCACTTATCTCAAATAGACCAAAACAGCTATGCTATACACAAATATTAGTCAAATAGATTAATTAAAAACTGCTAAAACAAAATTGACTAACAGAAAATGTCAGGTCACTTGGGATGACAGTAAAGCCTGTGTTAACCGAAACTCTATCAAATAAATGAGGTTTAATGAACCAACCAGTTGTTTCAATTTTCACTTATAAAATACAGGAATGCTGTAAAAAAAGTAACCTATACATTAGCTTTATGGTCTTACTGTGCATTTGAACAATATGAGAAGAATAAAAAAAAAAAAAAAAACTGCTATACTGATAAAAAGATGACACGACCTTACTAATAGAAACTTTGTGAAAAAAAATTAGAAAATTTTGTGAAATTTTTATTACTTTGCTTTCGAATTTTATTTTGGGGCGCATTTTATTGACTGTACTTGTTTAAGTATATTAATAAAACTTTTGTACCTTTTATCTATTTGCATCCAAAACTTCTCTGTCTCTTTTATGAAAATGAAGTAGTAGACTCGGTAGCGAAAGAAGTAACAGAAGTAAAGTAAAATATACATAAAAACTCCCTAACATGTAATTACAAACCAATTGCAAAGTCAGGCAGAGAGTATGGGAAAATTCAACAAAATACTTTCTTCCTCAATACTGATAACAAACATTCCATGAATGACACCAAACTTCACATCTATAGCAATAAGGCACAGTAAACTGAAAGTTATTATTACAAACCTTATATAGTCAAAGACCATTTCATAATAAACTGCAAAATGTTACGTAAACAAAAGAAATATTCTGAGGAAAAACACAACAAAAACTGTATTGGTTAGCCAATAAAAATATGTGAGAAAAACACAAAAGAATTTATCAAACAGTATATGCTTTGAAAATGAGTGATAACAACATATAAACAGACCTGATTGTTATATTGTTTCTCATTCATGAATTGTTTTTAAGTTTCATCTGCTTTTATAAATATTATTCCTGTTCTCATTTTTCTTTTAATAGGTTAAATGAAAAGCCCTAAAGGTGTAGCCAATATCGCAAAGCAAATAATTATTCATCTTGAAATAAGAACAACCGTTATCTTATTTATTCCAACCTATCACAAAATTCAAAATAAAGTTACAATTATTTTACTTGCAATTTGTAATTACACCAGTTCTACTTCTCAAAAATTTATGCCTTTACTAAGACTGAGAATTCTCAAAGATAATCAGTTTATTTGTTTTTACATTGTGGGTACGAGCGGTATCGCTTAGGAAGCACTGACCAGAAAGGAAACAACAAAATATTAAATTATATTAATGGTATAATTAGAAGAGCTCTTTGTAATAAACACTGCCAAAAATGTGTAAAGAGTATCCGTCCTGTGTCTTTTGTATGGAAGTGAAACATAGGTATAGGAACAAAAAGATAAACAAATGAAAATTTTCAGGTATATTACAGGTTACACAAAACTGGATCACAAAAGAAATGAAGACATGCTCTGAATTAATGTTTGAAATAAATGTAAAACTTGACAAATATAGGAACAAATCAAAATTTATCGTACAGAAAATATGTGGTAAAAATTCTTCTAAATACTATAGAAACAGAGAAAAAGGAACCTAAGTGTGAGAAATTGTAATTTTTCGAAAAATAGTTGTTAAAGTGGAAAACATCTAACCATATCTTAATACATTCCTGCTTTAATAGTAAAAGCACAATATTAAAAAAAGCAAATACATCAAGTGTTACGTCATTTTAATTGCGAAAATCGAAAAAGCAAAAGTTTGAAAATTTGATAGGTTTTTTTTTATCTTATGAACCCCCTTCCCGAATGACTTATGCCATTATATTAAGGAAAATTCGATTTACAACCATTTAAGCTACAAAAGAAGCCCCTAAGAATTATAGTTAGCATTTTAAACTGAAAAGAGTTGCAGGGACTATATTAAAAAAAGTTAAACTTATTGCATCTACCAGTTTATATATAAACTAAATATGACTTTATAAAAAGCAATCTTAGAAATATTAAAAAAAAAAGCGCTGAAATTAAAACCTATGACACTCGCAACAAGAATTTCTGCATAACTTTCATAAAACGGCGCTATATGAGAAATCCTAGAAGCACACTAGTATAAAATTATACATGATGGTCCAATGTAATGTGAGCCTTTTTGTGGGACACTCGTATAGTATTAAATAAAAATATTTTTCAATGCACAAAGAGTGGTAAATTAAACTTGCAAAATCTAAAAAATAAAAAATTCAAGCATAGCATGGATTAGAACCTATGCAGTTCTTGTTACTAGCCACGTGCGCGCAGCCATCAGAGCATTTTCCGAGCAACTGCCATTATCCGTACTGCATCATCAATATTCACCGGGGGATTGCCTCAGCAATAAAAGCACTATTAAAAATTAAAAATAGCATGAAATAATAAATTACAATTATTGCACATTTGAAAAGAATATACACCACCAAAGGTTCACATAGACCTTGGTAATACCACCCTGTGGGCAGTAGAGATACGGAAAGAACTCTAAACGTCGGACTGATCAAGTATAGTTGTTACATACATAAACATCGAATACCTGAAGAATGATAATGCCTTCCACGAACTAATTATATATTACTTTTTGAAATTTAAAGTTTTGTTCTTCAGATGTTTGAATAAGACAGTCTATGGATCACTGCAGATCAAAATAAGCTACAGGAAAGATTACATGAAATTTCGAGTTGAATTAAATGATGGAAATTAAAATGTGGATTCCAACCTATGATCCTTAGAATGTTACTACTGTTATGTGCAAGTTAACATTTTACTAAAATTGGAAAAAAAAAAATATTTTTAAAAAACTAACACGTTGGTTTCATTAATTCATATTTGATGAATGAAAAATACTCTCCTCCCTCTATTTCTGTATATTGTAAACATTTCGCAGTGCTAGAAATGCACAATTGCCATCATTATTTCTTTATTAAAACACTGAGCTGCCAACACTTTCATATCAAAAACCTATTTTACTGCAAAGAGTTTACTGATATTTAGCAGCTGTTTTTACTAGCACGCGGTAGCAGTAACATAATATAACGTATCGTTAGCATACTTTAACTGTTATAATATGGCATTTGCTAACGTGAGAGCAAATAACGTTATTTTAATTAGGAACTGTTTCAAAATTAAAACACTATAGTGAAAGACTGAAAAAGCGCGAGAGATACCCACACCTGTAACGAATTACTGACACATTCAAAAGGAATACGCAAAATAAATGAACAGCGCGTCACTACAGTTCGCATGAAGGTTGAAGGCACGTGTATCGTTGTTGAGCAAAAGAGGGTACCCGGAGGTGGTTGTGGAGTAGGGGGAGAGAAGGAGAGACTCATGTACTGCTGTAATGAGATGAATCCTGCCCGGAGGCCTCACAAGGGACAGGAAAGTGGCGCCAGCAGCGGAAGGAAGTAGCAACATGTCCGAACAAGATGACTGGATCAATTCTCTTTTTTAATGGACAAGGAAATGTCAATTAGGAACAAAGTCAATGGCATGGAGGTAGAGTTACACATCCGAGGGGCTTTTTATTGTTGTTTCCTCTGCTGCACTCTTTTGTAAGGGTTTACACAGGACCTCCATGTGTCTTCTTGCTGACATACGTTTAAAAAATAATGGCAGAAGTCGCATCAGGATCATCTGTAAGCAAACCACTTCGTTTTTTTCCTTTTACTGTGATTCATTTACAAATATTCCGATGTTTGTCCCTCCAGCACAATCTAATCCTTCAAAAGAAACATTGAGTTATATGAAGTCATTTCATTGAAAGATCATTTTTGTCACGTTCAGCCAATCAGAGCAACATGTCATCACTATCAGCATGCATTGCTAAACAAATGGATTAAAAAATTATTTTAGTGTGTGTTTCCAAAGTAACGCTCTCGATTAAACTTTTATTAAAGTAATAATAATAACAACAATAAAACATGTTATGGTCTTTTTTTTTTGTTTACTTATGGACGCTCTTAAACACCACAGATCATCAGTGTCCCATTCAACTCAGGGCGTGAAACGGCCGAAAAATTTTGCTCAAAGGCCTCTTCTTTCAAGCTTGAGGTTCTTTATCGTGCCGTAAATGTACGTCACGGGACCCACGGCTTTACTTCCCTTCCGAAGGAAGTCATACTTAGGATTTTTACCCCCGAAAAAATGCATCGATCCTGGGCGGGTTTGAACCCGCGATCTTGGGCTTAGAAGGCATGTACACCACCGGAACGGACATTATGGTCTTACTCAGACACTTGAGTTGGAGTTAAGAGAACAACTAGAGAGAGAATATCAGGTTTCTGCTTGCAAGAGATCCCTATCTCACTCACTCTTAACAGAGAATTGAAGATCTGAGAAGACTTCGAAAACGGATATAGTTAAAAATATCACACTGGTACAAGAGACTGTTAAGGATACTGCTACAGTTGCTGAGGAACAATTATGCCATGTTTAGAGATGATATTTATAAAATACACATTTTCTCTTATATGTTAAAAATGTAAATTACGTTTATTATTAAACTAAGTGACATTTTATGCTCTGTTTTTTAACTTTGTCAATGTTTAAAACTTTATTAAAATATTGTGCAGTGAAAGCGGTCTATATCTATGCCCCGATTTCACTCAAAGAAAATATTTAGAACCTCCGCATACAATGAAAAACAAATATGTCCAGATTTTTGTATCAAGAAATAACATGGAAACTTGAGAAAAACTTTTTTATCCATTTCCTAAAGGTGTATTTGAATGCTCCTTGCACAATTCTGCATTGCACATTGTAAAAATCATGAAACTATTTAGTAATACCAACTTCAGTTTTCATTTAACTGTAAGAATTTCAAATGATTCTTTTCGAGAAACAGTATCTAACTTTTCTCCTCTCTCTTCTTGGCTTAGGTCAAGAACCACGTCTCTTCATAGGTTAATATCCATTCTGCTTGTAAATAGGCCATCTTTTAATCCTTGTTTATTTTGTTTATTAGCATTTTACACTGTATACCTTTATCTATATAGTGCTCGTTAAAACTTTTCATATTTGTTCATTTTGCTCTAACAAGCTTTATCTGTGCTGCTTGGATGTTCAGTTTTAAAATTCAAACTTTACTTTTATAAAGTATTATGGTAAGCCCACTACTTTATAAAATTTAAGGCTGTGTTTCTCTTCTTCAGGTTTTTAAAGCTATTGTTCGACAAGTGTAATGGGACTTGGTAGCATATTTATATGCATCATAGCTTGTATAGAAACCTAGATAGTTAAAATGTCGCACTTTATTAAATATAACTATTTTTCTCTAAGAGAAGCTTTTCCTGTAAATACCACAAATGTTCAATTAGCTAATTTTTAAACTACAGTACTCGCAAATTTGAGTTAATGTCATATAGGTTATGTAAGTACAATTTTGGCGTCCTTTAAGTACTTGTGGGGCATTTTATGAAACAAAACATGATCATCAACGTTTCAAGCAGGATATTAACTACATTCAAGGCTTTGTTGCGCATATTGATTGATCATCTTTAAGAAATTTTAGCCTAACCGACATTAGTCCTTGTGATAAAGAAAGGATGAACGGCTTGTTTCTGCGCCTTAATTATAACAAATGTTACCGAAATATGGTGGTCATTCAAATTCGGTTAAGAATTATTTATATCGCTTATGTTTATAAGCCATGTAATCCCATTGCTATTTTTCTCTAGGCTTTTTCGTTCAGTAGCATTTATTTGCACCAAGTAAAGGGCTAGTTCAAATTATAAACTGAAGAGGAAGCATTGTGGAAACTACAGAATTAAACGAGAATACCTCTTTAGCTTATAATGATTTAAATTGGTTAGAAAAATAAAATTTCTTTGCATTAATGGCCAAATTTGTCACGTTAAGAGGTAAATAATTACATCTACAACATTTATTTACTTTTAAAAAACAATACTGGGGCGAGTAACATTATTAGATATGATAAAAGCTAACGAAAGCATAGTCAAACAGAATGAGCAGTTTGGAAGGCTACCGCTTCACGATGGTGATGTGTTAACAGCAAGGCCAAAGTCCGCGCTGGGTCCCTTTATTAAGTAACTTTTTCAAACGCATTAAAAGGCAAGTTAATATTTCAAACTGGCTATAAACTGCATGTCTGTCAGTCATTGGCAGATAGTTCAGTAAATACATCGATTGGTCAGGTTCAGCATTTTTCTATCTATTTTATGCAAATAAAGTTAAACAATTCAGAATTGTAAGAAGCAAACTACTTCTCACTATATATATTCCTCCTTCTCATACACAACTGTATCTTAGTGCCCGTGGGACCCCACACACACACATCATAGAGCTCCTTCCACTTTTCAGAGAGGAGTTTTAGCAACCAGCCATTCTAGAAGATGCGCAGTTTTGACAAAGTTCCTAAATGGACAAGCGATCATCGTACAATGTCTCAATGCTTATTTAGCAACATTAAAGGAAAGAAATTGCTTACAGATATGAGCTGCCAAGTTCCATCAAGGATGCATGACCGGCTGTCGAAATATTGAAAAAGATGGATACTTTCCGGACAGCTTTTATTCAATATCCCAGGATTAGCTCCTAGGGTTTATCAGCTCTGCAAAACAGATCTTAGTTAAAGAAATTTGTTGTGCTCGAAAACTCTGATAAGTTGACACCTTTGAGGATTAACTCGCACTAATCCAGGTATATTACGTTGACGAAAGAAAAATAACAACAAACATAGGGAGCCAGTAGCGTTTGCTTTAAAACATGGCTGACTGTGTGGTACTGATATTTTGAAGGAAGAGAGGGGTACCGAGTGGATAACAAGCTCCCCGCCGGTTATTATCGGTTGCTTCCATTAGCGGTCTCATGCAACTAATTGCTGCTGCTTTCCACCTTCCTTTCTTCTTCCCTTCCATTGTCTGCGTCTTTTGTGTTTTTTGTGTATATACATGTGAATATGATAATTCTGCACGAGTCTAAATGACATCTTTCTAAATAAAATTATAGTCATCATGTGCAGATTTTACAATTCTGAGCCTTGCATTCATATTTTTAAAACTTCTAATGCTTTCATTGAATGATATATTATAAAAAATTAACAATACATAGGTACAATGTTTATGTTGTGTGCTGTAGACTCAAACTATTTCAAAGTAAATTGATTTAAATTTATAAAAATGGCTTCAGATACTTGAAAAACATTCAGATATTACTGTTAATAACGGAGGATAGTAGCAGAAGATATTAGTTTGTTGATAAGTATGATTAAAATGAATTACGACTTCAAAGTATGTAAATTTTATTACATTACATTACATGTGTAAGATTGTGCACCTGAAACAGACACACACCACGAATTATAACAGAATGTGCACAAATAAATAAAAATAAATACGATTTACATTGTGTTGCAAATAATTATATACTGTTTTTAAAAGAAGAAAGTATTGCACATAGAATGTTGACTGATATGGGGACATAGAGAAATAAAATGACAGAGGAATACTTAGGAAAAATGAGAAAGATATTAATTAACATAGTTAGAAAGGATCAGAGAACTGGGGGGGGGGGGTTTCAAAATGCAGATAATCGGTGGTTGTGTGTAATGAGGCCTCGTATAGATGGATGATAGAATTATTAATAGTATAATGTAGGTATGTTAATTTTTTAAATATTCATAAATGATCACTAAAATCGAGAAATAATGGTGGTTTGTTTTGTTTGTATATATTTATGAATATTGTATGTTGCCAAATCCAGTCTTCAGGAAGCCGAAGACCAAGGTACGGTGGGTAGTTAATTGAAAATTATAACTGTTTATGTAGAGGTATTATTCGTAAATAAATTCAATTCAATGTACTGAAAGAAAGAAAAAGAATATAAATATGTAACTTTAAAATAATACGAAAGAAATAAGAAAATATTAAAGCGTGTATCACATTAAATTTATATGCTTTTAACTGCAACATATTCGTAGTCATTTGAAATGAGCCGCACAAAACGCTTACTGCACAAACTTCCAGAGTATCCTCACGAAATACATTCATGAATTTATAAGTTCGAAATTGTTTCATCCAGAGCACGACAAAACGCCAGAAGTCAAGAATGCATTATTGATAGATGTAAGAGCACTATTCAAATTCATGGATCAATAATAAATATTGATACCTCTTAAAAGATGCCAATGTTGAAGAAATGATTAAACAACGTTTTATTTGTTTTATATAACGACGTACAGAAACCGTTTCTGCTCATATTAAAAAAAATAAAACTATAGGAACATTAAACAATGCGGCTATTTCAGTTACGGACCGGCAGAGAGGGGGGGGGAGGGGCTGCATACCAGGAGAAGCTAGTCGTCTAAGGCGTATAATGCCTGTGCAGGTGGCAGCTTGTACTTAGTTTGAGCGAAACTTTGTCAGCGAGGGGTTATATTACTCGGCGTTTACGTCGTGTGTAAATTGTGCCACTACATTCAGTACTGAAGAACGGAATTGTATGTACGATATATAACGAAAAACGAATTCTTGCAGCGGAGTGGTAAGTTGATTCGTTAGAAAATATCCAGGAAAAAAATCGTGTACCAGATATAGACTGTTTGCCAACTTGTCAAAACGTTGCGAGAGATAGGTTGTCTCAATGATAGGAAACGTGTTCCGAACAGTTAAGTTTTTACGTAAGAAAAGTTAGATGAAATACTGATATTTCCTATATAGAGCAATGTACTGCCGCTGAGGGGCATCCTTTTCAACATCTCATATAACATAGGTTAATTCTTATTATCACTTTTAAATGGAATAACATTTTATGCTTCCATTAAAATATAAATACTAAAATAAATATATTAAATATTCGCGGGGCGACTCTCTTTTTCCGTTGCTGGGACAGCATTCGCCAGGAAGCAGCCGCGCTCAAGGGACAAGGGACTCGTAACTCAAATAACCGCACTGTACTTATGTGAATAGACGATATATTTTTTCCTTATTACATCACAAACTATAATTATTTTCAAATTAGGATGTATCAATTTGTAAATACTAAAATGTTAATTTTACAAAATCTGGCATTTTTTCTATGTGCCAGATTTGGAACTAACACTTCAATTATTTTACTTTTATATAAAGATGTACGAGAGGCAATTATAAACAGAATTTCTTTAAATGTTTGCGTTGTTTTATCCTAAAATATCTGTGCTAACAGTATAATAACTGTTTTTTTTTATACCATGGACATTTTCATGTAAACCGAAAGAAATAATTACAAATATAACTTGAGTGGAAATAATGTTCTAATTAATTTTTTTAGTCTTGGTATTTTAACTTTTTTTAATGTTGCTGCCCTTTCTAACAGAAATCAATATGGTGCCTTAAGATAATTTCTTTTTAGAAAATTTACACAAAAAAGTCTAATTGAGAACAAAATCCGGGCAGCAAAACTGCGAATGTTGTTATTTGTCAGAGTGTATTTCTTTGCAAATGAAACAAAGTTACTTGTGTTAAGCAATACAGGGTGTGAATTTTCAAAGTTTCACATTTCTTTATGGATTTTTCTGAAACTTTTACTGTGATTGCAATGCTATTAATTTAATACGTATACCAAATTTTATTCAAAAAGGATAAATAATTGGCGAGTTGTGAATTTTTTCATAAATTTTATTATGTAAATGTGTCACTTAATCAAAATGTCTCGTGTGGCTTATGAGTTGAAAAAATTGGTTGAACTTTTTGCAATTGGAGCTTCAAACTTCATACAAAAATTGTTTAGAAAAAAAATTAAATAAATTTGATGAGTGAACTATGATAATTTTTAAATCTATTTTTTAAACTTAGCGTCAGCATATTTTTTGTCCTGTAGAACATTACAATGGATATTGCTGCACATTCCGGTAAATTTTAATTGAATTTAAGCAAAAACTGTGACACGTGGAACCTTTTGAATGTATGAAAACTAAGTTTTGGGGAAAATGCTGCTTTATAAAAAAAATATGATGGGAAAAAGTGTGATTTAAAAGGACCGGAGCTCTTTAAATGGGTGTAGAGCTTAAAGGGATGGCGGATATGCAAATGTTGACCCTGTGTAGACACCCAAAGGTTCTAGGAACATTTGCAGAAAAAAAAAATTGATGTATTTTTGGCCAAAAACTCAAAGGGGCTTGAACAGCACCTTGAAAATTCTCAGGTATATCAGAGTATTCCTGGGCAAATATGATTCGCAGCTAATCATTTATAATAATAGCTGTTATAAAGCGGAATTATTTTAACAGACTCAATGGGGTACACAAAGAGTACACAACTGTGAGCTTTTACAATAATCCAATAATTAGGTGATAATTTCTGTAACCTTAAATATTGGCATAAAACGCGGCGTTATTTTCCTTCCATTATGTTTAACAGCCGTTATTAACTGTATGGCAAAGTTTACACAGCGTTAAAAGGACAACTATACACCTGTGTATGTGCATGCAGTACTAAATCGTGAATAATTTTCATCGTGGATAAACACTAAATCAGTCATACGAATTTTCCTTTCAGGTATGACGCCTGAAGGATTTACAGAACGCTTTCGAACAAGAATAAAGCAGGAACCATCGTAATGCATTTGAATTTTCTGAAACTCTTAAACAAAATATTAACATAGGCTTATATTTATATTTAAAGATTTATTTAAATCCCATCAACTACATCCTGCCTTGAAGAGATTGTTGATTTAGTGTTATTATAAAATATTGAATTTCCGTAGGAAAGCTTCCTCTCAAATGCAAATAGCATGTAGTGGTTCATAGACAATTGCTAGCATCTGTAAAAACTGAAACAAAAAGGTTATCTTGTATAACATATTGATTACTATAAGAGGGCGGTTTGATAAGCTCTCGGTCTGGACCATAATTGGTCATGCAATTGTTTCTTACGTTGGTGCATCATTTTAAATGTCAAGTAATTGTTTCAAATAGCTTATTTAGCGTGTTTTGTGTATTACGTGCAACGACGGAACAGATGACTGTGCAGTGATAAATTTCTTCGTAAAAGATGATTTAACGCCAAGGGAAATTCACACTTAATGCCCCTTCTCCTTCGCTTTCAACTATTAAATAATGGGCTGCTAAACTTAAACATGGACCTACCAGCCTTGAAGATGGTCCACGTGAAGGAGCTCAAAAAGTGTAACATCATTTCTGAGACTTTATGATTTCTAAGGAATGTACATCTCTCGACGCACTCACCCAGCTAAGCTGGTAACCATTGCAGCAGTTGCGTTATACAGGATGTATTAAAGACGCTGACTAGTGTCGTCGTGTTCTGTTATTTCTGTGATAATGTGTGGTGATGCCGTGGTTAAGAGCGAAGGCTCACTTTCCTACAGGGAGCACCTTTGTAACAAATTAGTTTCGTAATAATGTTTCCAAGACTTAACGTTTTCACATTACACATATTATAATAAATATTATATTATTTCCTTTAGTATTTGTTCTATGTAAATGCAATATGCTGCACACGCATTCCCTGCACATGTACGAAGGACAAAATATATCTCATGGACACAAATTGAAGTAGCCTGGAATGTTGTAGCCTCTCGTCCACACTACTGTAAAATATATATCTATGCCCCGAGGATTGAGGGCGGTTATACATATGAGAGTTCATAATATATTAATATGTATTTATTTCTGTGTGTTTTTACTTTAGAACATAAATGTTTTCATTCATGCATTTATTTAGTTATTTGTGAAGAAAACGTTAGCTTGTGATTAAGTGTTTGTGTCTGCATAAATAATGTCATAAAACTCAAATGATACGTTAAGATATATTATGATATTAAGATAACAATGCCCCACATATATACTTATAAAAAAGCAACAAAAAAATAAATAAAATGTATGGAATTTGAATCCAGGAGCTTATGCAGAAGAGCAGTGCCTTCTAAATCGCTCAGCTATTGCTATACTGTTCCCTAATGTGCTCTTTCCAAAAGATTATCATTGTGACCATTATGTTTACAGCCATAGCGCTCACTGCAGTGTGCACTCGCTGCATGCGCATTGTGAAGCGTCCCCAAATTTCTCCGATCGACACGTTGAATCTAGCAATTTTTTTTATGTACACAAACAGTGTACAGTGTATAGTGTTGGCAGGTCGGGTGCCGCGTTTATGGCTGCAGATCATAAACGCATTGGCAAGAAAATATCGCAACAGAAATACAACTTATTTATAGCTATGGACAAGGCTTGGACCCACCATCATATACCACAATCAAAACAACAGTCAATAACCGGAGAGGATTATTCCAATCCTCGCAATTTTCTTTGCGAGAAAAGAACCGCTTTGCAGAAAAACATATCATATATACCATCTCCCTTAAGTATTTTTGCAAAGAAGAGATTAAGAGAGTTGAAGTATGAATTGTCAGAACATTCCCCTTACAACCCAGATCTGACTCTTTCCGACTTTATCTGTACTCAAAATTCAAACACTTTCATGATCAGTGTTTTCATTAAATCAAGAGACAGTTACAGGTGTAGAGGAGTATTCCCCTGAAAATCATTTCAGTAACGGAATAAATGTATGACCTTAGGTTGATAACTTTTGAGAGCGCCCTCGTGTCAGATTAATTTTAAGTCAAAATCGGAAAAAAAAAAATATTCTAATCCGTTTACTGGAAATGCTACACAAACTATTTTTTAATAATTGAAACCTCAGTTTTCATAGATAAATGTGCAACATTTAAGCAAACATTCTTTTTAGAGCATTTAATTTCCAAGAATCAATGAATATATAAAGTTGTGTGAAGACGTCAAACTCCTACCAAGTCCTATTACATTAACTTCAGGCCTTTATAAATTATTCTACGATTTTGTTTTACTTTTATGAGCAGAATTTCCAACTGGGTTAACAACAATAGCTGTGGTTCGTATGTTGACTACAATAAGTATGCTTAACGCATGCTTCTTTAATTTATAATTTAAAAGCGCTGCCCTAGATTGAAGGAAATTCCAAAAAAAAAAAATCTAGATCAACTGAACCTTTGAGCAAATGGACGTGCTGTGTTTCTGACAGCTGGCATAATTTATATGATACACGCATGAGACAGAAAATGCTGCAGAGAAATTAGGTATGCTGCAGCAGATTACAACATCAATGGCAGATCCGGAGAGCTAAACTCGCAGTGTTAAGATTAGTTCATTTTCAACACTCGAGGCTCTCCATCTGTTGTAAAGGAAGCGTCCAGTCCACTCTCCTAAACTTGAGCCTTTCTGCTCTATTGCGAAGTTTGGCACAGCTGTGTGCCTTGGAGCGCTTTTAGGGCTTTTAGATTATCTGACAGGGGATGACTGCAGGCTGCAACCGACTACCTCAAACATTACAGGAGAAATGGCGAACAACTTTCAAGTGTTCTAATGCTGTTGCCCTATCCTCAAGGTGATAACTTTCTGCAAACCGCGAAAATGATACCGAGACTTGCGAGGTAAACTGAAAGCTTTAGTAAGTGTTTTAAGTATGACAAGTAGGTAGCCTCAGAAGACATTAGAGAGTTTAGGCTGAAGGCTGAGGCTATACCGACTAACACAGTGCAACTGGTATGGACGAAATATTTATTTATTATGGCAGAGCTTAGGCGATTAGGCCTTCTGTTCCGCTGTACTAATCTAGTAATAACACTATGTTTCAGTTACAATACACAACAACACATAAGCAGTAACAAGCACAATGCTCATATATGTAAAACACGAAGAAGAGTGTAAATAAATTTTCTAATAAAGAAGAATAATGAAAATGTATGAAAAATATTAACGAAATAATAAAAATAACATGAAAAATAATACTGCTAGCAGTAATAAAGACAACTCGTACGTATATAAACTTGTGTAAATCGTGAAAGACATTAGAGCTCAATGCACCA
Organism: Metallyticus violacea; assembly: GCA_030762175.1. Classification (NCBI taxonomy): domain Eukaryota; kingdom Metazoa; phylum Arthropoda; class Insecta; order Mantodea; family Metallyticidae; genus Metallyticus; species Metallyticus violacea. The sequence continues at coordinate 40,166,312 of CM060839.1, forward strand.
TTAAAACAAACAGAATAAAAACACTAACTCTTCAGGAAAGTGATAGAGAAAAAATGCTAATGATAACAATAACAAAATAAATTCTACAGCAAATAAACATCTAAACTTTGACAGTCTATGGCGTCCTATGGGATGCACTCCAGAGGTAGGCAATGGTTGATGAGCAGAGCAAAGGAAGTTAGCAAAATGCCTTTTCTATATGAGTGGATATATTTAAGTCAGATAAGAATAGACATATTTCCGTACATTTAGGGCCGGTAGGAAGCTTTTATTTGACCTGTTTTGACTTCTGTTGCCTATTTTGAGGTTTAAAAGATTTTGTTTACCTATTTTATATCGTTAAATGTTTTTTCTGCGATTACGCATTTTAAAAACGACAAAGAATTCCAATTTATTGAAGTGAAAAAAGCTATAAAAATTAAATGCATCTTCACTTCATAAAATATCCACTGAGAATCTTGTTATACATTTATTTCTTTTCAAGCAGTCATACCTTTCTCAACTCATGCATTTAAGCTCTTTAAACAGCAGAACCTTCATTAGTGAAAGGAACGCATGGTTACCTCGGATATACGAATACCAGGAAATAGAGAGGATGAGGGAAGTATTGTAGTTACGAATTGTCCTTGCGAATGACCATATATTGATTTGCGCGAGACAATTCTAGGAAAATTGTGGTGGGGGATAACTTCTCAGTTGCATAAATGTAACACACAATTGCAAGCGAGAAAGATGAGAGCGAGACAGCTGTGCAATAAACCGTTCAGTACGGAAGTGAGAGATACTGTCCTGATTCCCCTATAAATGCATAAACAGAAAATGAACTCTACCAGAAACCACTGCGCATCTTTTGCTCAGTCATCAGGACTATTCAAAAGTAATTTATTTTGTCTTGATCAACATTTCCATGATTTCCTGAAAGGTGAATGTTCTGTTGTAACTGGTATGGGTCCTTCCGAAATAGCTTGTTTTAAATATGCATCAATCACTTCAGTGGAAATAGAACGTACATTTTTCATGATAAAAAATGTACTCTCTGACAAGCGGCTGACTATGATAGTCAATACCTTAAAATAACATCTTGTTGTTACTTGTAATTAAGAGAGGTAGATTAAGTATTTTAATTATGTCACAAAGAAATTAATAAAGTATCTTATAAATACATATTTTCATTAATAATGAGTGATATTACTGTTTTCATTTTTAATAAATGTATATTTTAATTATATTACTGTACATTTTCAGTATTTTAACCAAAATAAATGCCTGAAATTCCGTGCTGTGTTAATAAATAAAGTAATATTTGATACAATGATAATCATAGTACGTGCCACATTATAGAGCGTGTATTAAGCTTTTGAAAACGAGAAGACAGATAAAATGGAGAGGATGTATGAATAATTTTGAAAAGTAGCTTAAGACAGTGGATAAGTCTTCCGTCTTTTAAACGGAACCAAGACAGCACATTGAGGAAAGATGTCGTATAGTCGAACAAACGCACATCGGAGATGTAAAGCGTGCTGTAGTTTTTGCATTAGATTAGAGTGTGTTTGGAGACAATCGTAGCAATCGAAGAGAGGCATTACCCAATTTCTTTAAAAGAACTTACTTTTCTGCGACATGGTTTTTGCAACAGTGTAATGTTTAAAATGACTCCCGATATGTTTTGCAAATTTATTAAAAAATTAAAGACATTTCAGGGAACCGTTTCAATCACAACAAATAGATACTAATTATCCGAATAAGTACTTGTTTAAGCGATCTGTTGAGAAAATGCACAATTTAAATTAGGTAACTTTTATTTGTTAAAAATCCATGGGGCAAACTTAAATTTTTTCTGATCAGTGATCTCCAAGTAACTGAACAAAACAACAGCAACGAAACAATGACAAAAATAGTGGTAACATTAATAGTATAATAGTAGATGATAATAATAACAACAATAATAATAATAATAATAATAATAACGAAATGTTAGTGAAGATTTCCTCCTCCGTTTTTAGACCTACCAATTAATTGAGGTTACAGGAATTCACACCAGTTTTAACCATCCCTCACGCTACCTTAATAGCTATTACACAAGAGCATTAATGAGTAGATTTTTTCCATTTACGCTATATGACGAATGTTAGGGATTTTTCATGGCGTTTATCGCCCGTTATAACAACCTAGGCACCACAGGCGGTGGACATAAAAGATACATGAGGTGAAATGATAAACTAGGAAAGAATTTATTTTAAAGCAAGGAAGCGTTCCAGGCCCAAGTTTAAGATACATCCCCCGCATTCAGGGTCTAGGGTTCTTGTTTTGACAATATTTCAATATATATTATATTCATTCTATTAAAAAAAAAGAACATTTTTTTGTAAAATCCGAATATGATGCCTTTTTATACTTGATATTGTTCGGAATCAATGTTTTATATATTATTTACATATAAATCTTATTTAGTCCATTAAACTAAAATTCATATTACAGGGTTATTAAAAGTTTTGTCGAAAAATGAAACATATACGCTGCAAAATTGACAGGCAAAAAACGTAAACAAATTGTAACTGGAGCGCGGGTGAGCGTCGTTAGTCAATGTCGGCTTTCAGGGATGGGGTTACGGCGTATCGGATACGGCACTCCCGCTTCCAAAAGCGTTTATCGCGTCGCTTGCTGCCTACTGCTCAAATCGCCTGCCTAAGAGCAAAACTTTAAGAAAAAGACGAGAAGAAACAAAAAACGGTATGCAATGCACGACTTAAACCTTTTTGCATATCGAACAAAATAATAAAACAAGTACAAACTGTGTATGGCTTTGAGGATTGAACAGCAAAACGGTTGCGGAAATAGGCGGTATATGAACCACTCAACACAAAACAATTATTTTAAATATAAACATAAATATAAATCATAGTGACAGCAAATATTATAATTAAAATAATACATATTTTGCAAAAACAACAACAACTGACTTTCATTTCATTATACTTGTGTGCAGCTATTTCAGTTCGCTTGCTATGGTAGTGTTTCACGTAATTATGCTCTTCAAACACTTTACATGGAGGTTAGTGTATTGTTTTTTTTTTCCTACCGAAATAACTTCTAAGTGTCCCATAGAGTCTCCACCAATGCTCTGACAATATGAACTTTCTATTGTTTAAGATGTGATCGTGAATATACCCTTTTCAGACCAAAAAGATCGATGAAACTCCGCTTTATAAATGCTAGAAAAACAATCTGCCCCCTGATTTTAAATATAAGTTTTCTATAAGTGATGCAGAAGCGAGGTTATTGATCATCTAGGATAAAATAATAAGGATAAGTAATTATCATTATAAAGTAATAGCGCATTAAATTACCCAGGAGAATTATGCACTACTGTGTCAAATATGCTCTTTCTTTAATGCACAAAATGACATTCAGTTCCATTTCCTTACAACATTTCGCATACTTTTGAATTCTTACAGCTTATGCAGAAAGAATAACAGTTCAAATAAATTAATATAATCAAAGGAAAATTATGTTCGAACGCATTGACGTAAATGCTGCGCCTGGATTAAAATAATCGCATTTCAATTGAGTTATGAACTTAAAAGATAAAAAATCATTAACATTTGTTTATTTATATTTCTAATGTGTATACAGTTCAAAGAGAGATTTTCACTTTTAGGCGGGATTTCTTTCCCTCTTTCTTTTAGGTTGTCTACCCTGCTTCAAATAAATTCTCTGTGTTTGCTTTTTGCTGTAATGTACCACGTGTTTTGAACAGTTTTAACTGTAGTCATTTTCCACCGGTTGGAATAGCTGGAGCAACAAAGTGAATAAAGGGAAAACACGAGACATTTTTCTCTAAAGTACATTTTGCAGAAGTGCAAAAGAGCGCCAAGAATTATGGAATTAATGGGTGAATGGAAGAAGGTGGGACAAAGAAACATTTCAGATGTTCTGTAACATTATTTTGAGTGAAAGGTGCACAGAGCTTGAGAGATGATAAACCAAGGGGTTCAAGATTGATTGAGAATGAAATACCTATAGAAGCAAAACATTAGGATGTGTTGAACATATCTATAAAAGTATCAGCTAAGGTTGGAGAGAGTGAAGTTGCGGAAGTAATAGTTATAGGTTACATTTTGTTGGATCATTGAGAATGATATTTTGAATACAATGACAAATTGTGAACTGCCATTAGAACAAATAACGAAAATCCTAACCATAGCTTGTGTTTACTAAATATGAGAATAACGATCATTTCTTATTTCCATTAGCTAATACGAATGGATTGAGACCAAAGTTTCGAGCACACCGAGCCAAATCCGAAATATACTGTGCCCACAAAAAACAGCAGGAAAGTATCTTGTAGTGATACCCAGTCTGCCACTCAGAAATAAAGCAATGCGAGTTGCAAACCTCCAGTTTGACTCGAATTGGTTTAGAGAGTTAGTAGACTAGGAAGTTCTCGTGGAACGCAACTTTTTATGAATCTTTGGGTCTTCGTTTTGTTTTTCTCCGCACGCGGACCGAGCCAGCAGGCGGGAGCACACAGCATAGCTGCCCACACTCAGTCCGCCGCGCGATCGGTAAAATATTGAAAACGTGCTTACTTTTTTCACAGGGCGAAATTTCTCCTTCCCGAGTCGGTGGACTGTAAGGCATGCACTCCAATAACGATGTAAGGAGGAAATTTTAGCAATGTTATGGCAGCTAATGTACAGCTGATTCCCCACTTTTTGTGCTAACTTTGCAAGAGCTTTTCGCAGTGATTGTTCTAATGGAACAGCGATATCCTCCAGTCTTCCCTTCGTTTACATTTTTATTTTCTTGTTGAATTTAAGCACTATTTTACGAAATGCGATATCAAGTGGATGAACCCTGGGAATATGTTTTTGATTTTTTTTTGATTGATTTATTTATGGGCGCTCTTTAACAGGTCAGGTCATCAGCGTACCATTCAACTCAGGGCGTGAAACGGCCGACAAATTTTGCGCAGAGGCCTCTCTTTCAGGCTTGAGGTTCTTTTTCGTGCTGTAAATGTACGACACGGGACCGACAGCTTTACTTCCTTGCCGAAGGAAGCCATACTTAGGATTTTTACGCCCGAAAAAAATCCATCGGTCCTGGCCGGGTTTGAACCCGCGATCTTGCGTTTACGAGGCAAGTATAGTAACCACTACACTACCAGGACTGACATTCTTGAAATTCTGCAAGGCCATTAGCAGCTGATTAATTTCTTAAAATGTTACAGTAAATTATCTGTATTAAAACTTTGAATCATGCCATACAAAGAATTGAAATGGAATACTATATTAACTCCTCTCTGTTCTGAATCTAAACATGCATTAATCGGCCTTGCCAGAGGCAATTAGCGTCATTGATTGTCGGTGAGTAAAGCTATGACCTACCTGCTTCGGACTCGGTCTGCGTGTAGAGAAAAACAAAACGAAGACCTTATATAAACCATATTATTAAATTTTTTTTACTGGAACCAATACGAATATATGAAAGAGTTTCAGCAACAGAAAGGGCAATCGCGAAACAAGATTAAAAGGAAAATTAGTGACGTGTATCAACTGATGAATGGCCCAGTCAACCAACCATTGCTGTTATTATCCGGTCTATTCTTGCTTTATCGTTATCTCATCATTTTATTTTTCACTTACAGGTAGCTACGAAATCGTAGGATAGTCTCCCTGAATTTTAACGGAAATTTTCTTAGCTACGTTTTCCTCTTTTTCATAGACGTACTGCTAGAACCTTATCTTTGGCTCAACATGAGCCTGTGAACAATTCTCAGATCATTCCTTCTATGAACAAAAGAAAAAGAAGAGAAAGAAATCGAACAGGAGATATGAATTTAAAATTTACTGCTACAATTAGCAGTGCTCAAGTTAACTCACCAAACATTGAGTTAATTTTAAACAGTAAGAAGTGTCAGAACTCCAATAACACTCATGATAAATCAACAAATCATCAATATTATATGTATAATATTATAAATATGTTATGTAAATAGTATATAATATAAATTAGGCCTATGTTGCTTTGTATGTCCGTGGTAATATATTGCATTACGATGGTATAAATATGTTATGTAAATAGTATATAATTAAATTAGGCATATATTCCATTACGATGATATATTGTCAATACCATTATAAACATTCTTAAAACCGAAGCTAATTTCAAATACTTAATAACAATTTAGTGTAAACTAATCAAATTCTTAAAACTTGAACTATAGGTAACTTCCAATGCATTGAATAGATTCCTGCAACGCCTTGCTTACTCATGAGTGCACACTTTGCATTAAGGTATGAATAGAACTCAAGAAGTTAAATCAAATTTCCTAAAAAGTACATTTTTAAGAATGTATATTTCTCTATCTCATAATGTATTTTAAGCTATAAGACTGAAATATTTCCTATCCCATTCTTCATAAGTGTATCCTACATTTAATGATTATATAGTATATACACTAGTTTGAAAAAAAAAAAAAAAAATTCACTTTCTCCTTTCCAAAACACCATATGCTAAATATATTAAAAATCGGTAAAAAATGATTCTGTCCAAATCTTCAATTTATCTCTAGTAACTTCAACTCCTATTTGTGGTGGTTATTGGGAAAATGATGTAATTTAATGTACGATAAGCAGTTACCTACCTCCATTTCTATGGTGCAGGATTTAACATTGTGGTGGAATTGTTTAATGTTTGTAGTGCAGAAACATACTATGATTATGACCATTATAAACCCAAGATCGCGGGTTCAATCTCCGGCCAGGACGGATGGATTTTTTTCGGGCGTAAAAATCCTAAGTATTTCGGAAGGGAAGTAAAGCCATGAGTCCCGTGTCGTACATTTACGGCACGAAAAAGAAAACCTCAAGCCTGAAAGAAGAGGCCTCAGAGCAAAATTTACTGGCCGTTTCACGCCCTGAATAGAATGGAAAGCTGATGACCTGAGATGTTAAAGAGCGTCTGTGAATAAATAAAATAAAAAAGGTAATTTTTATATTCTTTAAATTGTTTTATTTATGCACGAGGGCTAAGTATGGACTATAAGGAGGATGAGACACGCACTTCACATGAGTTTTTGTGAGATATTTAGCAAGACCATTTGCGGCCATGCATTATCGTGGTGCGGCAACCAGCTGTTGCATGGAAACGTGGCATTGCACACTTTTCAGGGCATCCCTTTCGTATTGCCCAGTTACAGAACTGTGTTTGAAGGTACGACAGCTGGTAAACCATTCCTTTATTATCGAAAAATCAGATGATCATTCATTTCCAGGAGAAGCAACCCCTTTTGCTATTTAGCTGTTGGTGCTGATGGAGGTTTCCACACAGAGCTTTGCTGTTTGCTCTGAGGACCGAAAGGATGTAACAAGTTTCATCAGCACTGGTTACCTTTTAAAGAAACTCCGCATCTTCCTGTAGCATCATCTTTATTTATATGCAACCTTCTTTTGTTTCGCAGTCTTGGAACCCCACGTTCGAAAACACGTCTCATATGCAACTTCTCAGTTACAACATATGGGTGGCCCCAGTGATATTTTCAGAATTTCTGAAAGTGTTCTTAATGTTATTCGACGATCCTCTTTCAAAATGACAACAGCGTTGTTAATGTTTTCTTCTGTTAGTGCACTGGAGCATAGGCACTTAAAGGCAAATACAAACACTGCATACCCACAATGGCGCTAACGTTAACAATCGTATGTAATTTCAAAATGTTTCGTGAACAAGGAGTGCCTGGAATACACATAAAATAAAACTCACAGATGAAAGCGTCCTACCAAGCCATCGGCCTTAAAAATAAAAAAATACATTAGCGGTTGTAACTTTATTTTTAAAAAATAACAACCTGAAATCAAGTCAAAGTTGGTTTGTTCATTCAGGATACTACGCTGATTTTTTTTCTTTCTATGAATTGACTGCAACACCGTTTTATCCTTTGATCTAATAAATGCAACAGTTTTAATAAATAATGTTGGTAACATATAAACAATGTTTTAAACGCATGTAAGTTCAAAAGTACTGTATGACGATTTCACAAAGCTATGGAAACCTGCTTTAAAAGTACATGATTTGCACCTAACTGGGAGAATATTCCATCGCCTTTAAAAGCAAATTAACTAAGTGTCAATTTAATTTATTGACGGAAACAGGCGCAATATTGATCCGCAGAGTCCAGAACATCTATTCTGGCGGTGCGTTACCATTAGTACCGCAGGGATTGCTGCTATTAAATAGTTTTAAAAACAAACAAGTTACACGCTTAATAAAAAATTTATATGTTGAACGTAACACAATGTTAAAAAAAACTTACACAATCTGCTGAAACAATTTTAAATAAAAACGCCGTGTTATTACAGAGTGTAATTCTACTATACATTCTCTCAGACATTTTAGTGCGTAAATTTGCTTAATTTCGTTTATTTAAGAGAGAAGGAAGCTATTTTAGAGTGAGGCATTTAAAACAGACCATCTCAGTAACACCACCATTTTTGGTGACAGAAGAAATTTTCTCACACAAAAGTTGCTTGGCTTGAAGGGGAAAATAATGTAATATTTTTTTTTTTTGATGGAAGTGTCTTAGATACTTAAAGTCAGTCATTTTCTTTACTTTATCTCAGAAACTTATACACAAGATTAGCTGAATTTTATGCAGTAATATCTGTTAGAAAACAGCAATTGTTTAACTATTTTGGCAAATGGTAGGTCTAAACCGAAACAAGTGTTTAAAAAAAATCCTTTAAATGAGATAAAAATTACTATGTAATTTTTAACATTTATACTTGCATGAACATGCCAATATCTTAATTTCTTTCTAAGATGTTTTAACAAATACCACGTAGTTATTACTGATATCTGCTTCTGATGAATTTTGAAAATCTAAGGACGACATGTCATGACAAATGTTTGCACTAACTCTAAAAATTATTTAATATCATTAATTGATTAATATTAATATAATTATTCTCTTTTGATGTTATTTTAAGGCATTTTTCAACATTTGCGTGATTATAAAAGACAGATTATATTTTCCTGCTAAAACAGAATAGATTGTTTTATTTTAATTGACAGATTTGGGGTCATAAGGACTTATTTTACACTTAAGAAGTCCTAATTGATACATGAATGATACAAGACATAGTGATACAAGACTTAGAAAAATACTTAACTTATGACATTTATACTGGTGAGTTCATACCAAGTAATATATATATATAGAAGATTACATAATTTAAACCAACCATGAATGAAGAATGAAAACTAGTGAAAATCAATATTTAGTTACAAGTTAAAATGAGTGATTAAATTTGTATAACTCAAATATAGTTTCTATAATTTAAATGTATATAAAATTAAATTTGAACCTACCTAAAGCAAAGAAAAGTTATTGTTGCAAGTTTAAATAAATAATACACAAACAGAAAAATATTTAATAAACAGAAATAACAAATATACATTAAGGAATCAAAAAACAGACGGAATAACACTTAATATGGTGAAATAGCAGATGATAGTTTCATTAAACATTCATTAAAATTTAGATGGAAATCGATTTTAAGCAAAGCATTTTACTAAAGCAAAAACTGAAGTTTATATTTGCACAATGACATTGTCTGACAACCCTCAACTTCCCTCAGAAGTTTGTTCCAATTCTTAGTAGCGGAGATGGTAAAGGATAAAGAATATGCATAGATGTGAGCCTGATGCCTAATTGACGATGTGCAGATAATTTCTGGAAATGCGAAAATAAGTCTTGGTAACGGTAAGCACAATTTGGAAAAGAAGAGGAAGAGAATGCAAAACTTGGAGATCGTTTAGTGTCAACCATGATAGAGTTCAGAAAGACGAAGATAAATATTGCACATATAACAAACACACTGTAGTCTGTTGCTAAGATTAGTTAAATCACAACAGAAGTGCGGCATTATAAACTGACACCTATGCAACGGTTTTATTAATGCGCACGTAGAAAATTTCAACAGGAAACGATGGATAGTTGTGGTAGCACTTTGAGCTTATAAGTTCTTCATATGCTACACAATTATTGTATACATGGGTCAGGGTTAATCATTAAATAGATGCATACACAGAGGTAATAAAAGTTGTAGTGTTTACCATACTGCTGGCTTTAGTTAAAAAAAAAAGGAAAACAGTTATTTAGGTCAGCGTTGACATTGTTATTAAATGAAATGAGAATGTTCACTCAGTCCACTGACGATGCTGGCCAAGCATCCAGCGAAAGCTTTGGTTTTCAAATTTAATTTAAACTAACGACAACAAAATAGCCTGATAATGAACACTTTTAATAATAGGGTAAATGTTCATAGTCTCTTTTTGTCCTAGATAATGTTCAGTACTACTCCCCAGAAACTGTAGCATAATTACAGTGCACTCTTGAATGCGCACCACTTTCTTAAATATGATTTATTATATGTTTATGGATTTCATTGAATTTTACTCTTTCGGCAATAAGAAACATGAATTCTGATCTCTCAGCCTCTGCATTGATGTAAAATCTTGTCTTGATCTTGAATATATGAGAATATTACAAGGAAATACACACTTCGCCAAGATTTTTTGTGTTTGATTTGGACGATCAGAGTTACAGATATTTTGGCTATCTCGAATGACCCATTCTGTTGACAAGCTGGAATCTCTTTTGTCTGCAGATATTCAAGTATTCAAATTCCCCTTCTATTGCTTAATTCGTTTAATGACTTAACACATTCCCTACAGACTTTCATTTTGAAGGTCCTGATTTCGGATTTTGCTACAGCCCATGAGGGTGGTTTCCGGAGGGTCATTTACTTTTGAACGTTGCACTATGTCATCAAGACCAATACACGAAGAAACTGAAATAATCTCTTAATTAGCTCAAGTGGTGCTAAAAGGCTCTAGCACGACTTCAGGGCGAGGCGATTAGAAGAGAGATATTCCTGAAGAACTTTGATGGCTAATATCCGGTGGTGACGGCGACACCTGCAGAGTAAGGGGCGGCCACTTGTTAGCAGCAAAGACAATGCTACACCACTTAAGCTTAATTATCCGTCACAATAAATTGCCGCACCCTTCGGGTTTCTTTTCAACCTCAGCCAACGGTGACGTCCACTTCCGGTGGCGACTCCCTCCTTCACTTCCTCCAGCCTCTGTATTAGCCGCGTCACACAGAACCAAGTCTCGCTAAAGTGGCTTTTGCCTAATGGCACGCGGAACCTGGGGCCTTTTAGCTCTACCAACAAAGAAGCAACATTTACATCCATTAAGATTTTGGTTTAAGAACTGTGCAACTGAAACGTAATGCTTTTACATCTCACAAAGCAAGAGGAAAACTATGTTGACTGTAGTACGGAAATGACCGGCAACCTCTCTGCAAGCGTTTTTTTAAGGCACAATGGTAAAAACGGGGTAGAAAGCCTTTGTAACACAACAAAGCTGTCTAAAAGGATATAAAAAGGGAGTTGCACATTAACAAATATTAAGCAGGTACGTCCTTTTTTCCTTTCTTTTCCCTTTTAGGCTTTTATTATGCCATGTCCTATCGAAGATGCATCTGGATGATAAAATTAGTTAACGAGGTTGGATCGAATGACCCAGGAGAGGCAAGCCTTCACATTTCCTAGGTACGTGCAGTGAAGCTGTGTGTATAAGGATATCTACAGACTCCTGTTTACACAAGCGAACGAGGTCAGTAACCTGCCTTCTTCCGTAAAGAAGTGAACGGAGGTAAAACAATCCAAACTTTGCGTACGTTGTAAATGACGGGTTGTCGTTAAAGTAGCCTTCTTTATGTTCCACTGTTGATGTACACCTTTCTTTGAATCTGCACTGATCATTATGCAGTTTGTCTGCATAACCATATCTGTAACGGATTCATATACACCTTTTGAGTGAGGATCATAAACAGAACACTTTTATTAAATTCTTAATTCAGTTTTCCATGATAATACCGAAACTTAATCGAACTCTCTCGTAATATGTCATTTAATCGATAGTTATTACTAATTATCCACCTTAAGATCAAAGAAAAGCTCATTAATAATAATGGTACACTTTCTCACACTTTAGGTAAGGTGCTGTTCCACAACTCCACGTAGAGTTATGTTAAAACCTTTTAGCTGAAGTTAAAATATTATGGCCCGGTCAAACAGGCAGCCTCTATCACTAGGAAAGCAACCATAGAATAACAAACAAAGGCTGAGGTTGTTAATGAGGAAAAAGTGGAAATCTTATTAAAACTCAAATTCCTATTTATATATATTAAATTGGTATTCATGATCAAAAGGGGTTCTAAGTTCGATCAATGCTATTTCTTTCCAAAGAGTTACTTCAAAGTTTAAAGCAACAGAAGCAAGTTGGTACAGGAAGGCATTTACATAACCAATGCCATGCATAAGAAAAAAAGTGAATTGATTAGTATTTCATTAAGTGAACGACAGAAGTTGCGAGCAGAGCACATAGTTAAAAACATCACACATAACCAATTAAAGGTGCTTTCTTAAGAAGAGTTACAAGGCAAAAAATTTATTTTTTCGAATTACAATTATGTGATATAATATTCCTAATTTTAAAACCAAACCTTTCGAAATTATATACATTTGTAACCAACTGATCTAGAAGGGAAAGTTTGCTTTTGCTGTTGGGAATTTTGACGTAAGCTATTTGAACAGATTCACACTATTTGATTTATTTTATTTATGGAAGCTCTTTAACATCTCAGGTCATCAGCTTCCCATTCCAGTCAGGGCGTGAAACGGCCGATAAATTTTGTTCAGAGGTCTCTTCTTTCAGGCTTGAGGTTCTTTTACGTGCCGTAAATCTACGACACGGGATTCACGATTTTACTTCCATTCTGAAGGAAGCCATGCTTAGGATTTTTAAGCCCGAAAAAATCCGTCGGTCTGGCCGGGATTGAACCAGCGATCTTTGGTTTACGAGGCAAGTATGGTTACCACTACACCACCAGCACTGACAGTTGGACTATGAAGCACTAGGTTCCGGATTGGAGCTATGAGCGAGTTTTTAATAATTTTTTCAAAACTACATTTTATTACATGCATTGCTTCTAGTGAAAAAAAAAAATACTGCCTTGAAATTTTCAGTGGTGTTTCTAGAATTAACAATGAAGCTACTGCAGCAAAATTATTATGAAGCTTTTCACAACGGAAGTTAAACAATTATTGTTCCAAAGAATAAAGTCTATTAATTCTGTTTCAATACACAGAAAGAGGGGAGGGCAAAAGGTAGCAAAGTAAGCGTTGCAAATTTCCATAATAGTCCTGCCTCAGTAGGAATATAAACTTAGCTAATTTATTGGTAAGATAGGACCTTCCGAATTTCCTTAAGGAACCTTTCATTATATTGTCCTGACTTCATTCTTTGCACAAGTACACTTGATTGATGTAAACCGAATATTGAAACATTTCTCATTTCGGCGCTAATAACGCTAGCGCTCTGTTATTAATGTTTTTATTATTATTTTTATATCCAGCTCTGATGACCATAACAGCTGCGGCGTGTAACAGGGACTTGAGCATTACGGATTTGGGTACCGCCTTGGGCAAGAGAGGCTGTAATGTGTCTTTTGTCAAATAGGCGACAGATATGTGCACTGCTGATCAGAGTATCATGAAATCCTATCATTATATCCGTGTTTAGCGTGGTTCAAATGACTCACAGAAGATCCAGAACAATTCCCAGACCTAATATCTGTAATTTATAATAATAATAATAATAATATTATTATTATTATTATTATTATTATTCCCACTAGAACCCATACTGCAACCTGCTGGTAGATGTCCATAGAGCATTTTCTTTGCTAGTGTGTTTAAATACAGTGATGGTTTTTGGGTTACGGGCTACCTGAGCGCGGCTACTTACTAGGAAAATGCAGCCGCAGTATTAGAATAAATTTAGCATTCATATTTTTACTAAAAGCGTAAAATGATACTGCGTTTAAAACTGATGATAATAAGCATTAGCCTTGTTATAAGATATGTGAAAATGGTGACCCCTCAGTGGAAATACATTGCCGGTATCTGTGTAGAACATTTTTGTATTTCACATAACTTTTTTCTATAAGAATAATGCTTTCGGAATATGTTTCTTGTCACTGAAATACCTGTTCCTTGTAACTTTTTAATAAGTTGGAAAATGGTTTCTCTACCTAAAACACGATTGTTATCACATACTTCAAAATTATATACATAAATAACAAACCAAGTACGACACATAATTTACGGGGAATGAAAGCGCAGATTAACATAGTTGTTGACAAACCCTCCCTCAAACTAACAAGCTGCTACATGCGCATGCATTGTATAGTCTTAGCCTACAGGCTTCTCTGTAGTGTTACTAGTATATAGATTAGGGATGTGTTGAATAAACAATCCAAAAAGAAAAACACCAAAATTTTAGATATAATTTAACACCTATTACCAGATGCTATCATCAATTCTAACGAACTCTGAGATAGCTCATGAGAGTAAAAAATTCATCTCTTTTCAGCAGTTAGATCAAAAACATTTGTCGGGCCACTCACTAGATCCACAGCGATTCAAGTTTAATATCTTCAAAGCTCTTTCTATTGTACAAAAAAATAGCGAGATAAATTTACACATGAAACAGTTGCAGTTAATCTTAAAACATATAAAAAAAAGGAAAATTAAATCTTCACAAGTATCTATAGTACAATACCCCCGGAAAAAAACACATGCAATATGCAACAGTATTCCAAATATTTGTATACAGCTCAACTATCTTTATGGAAATCATTTCTTTCAAATGTGTTATCAATATCCATTTTATATCAGCAATTAGTTTTAAATTGTGAGAGAAAAGAAAACTGCTCGTTTACCTGTGCGGCAACAAATGTTTTTATATTCCTCAGATTTATTTATTTATTTATTACTCCTACATAATTAAAACTTTATTTTTCTTTTCACTGGCTATTTATTGGGGAAAAAAGTTGGTACACTTTTTTGCTACGTAAAATTTACTGTTATACATTTTAAATTATGCAAGTAAATAATTCCAAATGTGGTACGATTTAATGCTATCGTAGGCTGACAAATCGGCGATAGAGATAGTACGCTGATTGGAACACGTTTGATACACTTTTCTGGACATACACAATTTTATGTGCAAGTTCTTCGGGATGGACTTTTAAGTCGTGGCTCCCATGTAAATTTACGATACGTTACAGAACTCCACGTTTGAAAACAAGACTCCTGTATATAAATCATTGTTTGCTTCACGTCCAAGTAACACCCTAATTTCCTTCCAGATGGCGATGGCCTATCACTTTGCCCTCTGTAGCAAAGCATAACTAAATATTTCTTAATAATTGAAATCTCCCACACAAGAGGCCCAGTGTTCCAGAATGGAACGACAAGGTGCCAAGTGTAGGCGCACAAAAGATGTACTAGGATAACCTCTTACCAGCTTGAAGCGGAGTATTCAGTTTTTGTGGGAAGACCTCTAACTTCTTTTCCTGAATTTTGCGTTGCTGTTGCATCTCCTGTTGTTTCTGCTCCTGCAACTTTAGCACTTCTGTGGTTTGCTCCGCGCAAAGTTTCTGAAGATGCGCTGCCAACATACAGAAAAGCAAAAATATACGGTACTTAAATTGGATTTGTATTTAAAATCGTTAATTTGATTATACAAAATACGGCAACAAGTAATAAGGAAATTATATATTGGCACTATTTCCTTTCCCTTTACAAATCCCCGTGGTAGGTATTGTTTTTGTATAAACAGTGCCAACACTAAATGTCAATGATAAGACAGTTATACTAAGGAGTAAAATTTATTTTATTTTCTTTAAATGGACAGGACATGTGATATATTTATGTTTCACATTAGAAGCTACATTTCGAAATATTTATAAAGCCTTTAGATGATTTTATCAAAAGTTTATTGGAGGTGTACAGAATAAAAAATAGATATTAAATTGTTACATTTTTATATAATTATTTTATAAAATATTCTGTGATTTTTTTAAATAACACCCTTTTCTCAAAAACTATAATTTGTACATAATCTGCTTCTTATATAGTTATGTTTTTTGGACCTCAGCAAGAAATAACACTTGTGAATATACTATTTTATATAATATAGCGGGAGAAAATAATACTGAAAACAAAGAGGTGGTAATATTTTTAATGGCTTTTTCAACATTCAGTGTTTCTCCCTGCTACAAATAAAAAACTTAAGTTTATAATACAAGATTTTTTCCTTAACGACGATACATATGTGTATATAGGAAATTTTTGAAAATATAACGAAAAAGTGCTTCCTTGCATTTTTTCTCGTTAAATAAATTTAATACACCTGATGTATGTATGTATGTATGTATGTATGTATGTATGTATGTATATATATATCAGGTGTTAAATTTAGATAACGAGAGAAAATACAAGAAAACACTTTTTTGCTACATTTTCAAAAAATCACCTCACGTAATATTATAAAAAAGTATACGTTAAATGACAAAAAATATGAATTATATAATAATGATCAGAAAGTATTGTATACGTCATTTTATTTAAGAAAATACATTAATGATTTTATGACATTTCAAGATGTGAAACACGAATACATCATGAGTACGCTATCGCCTTAAAGATTCGGCGATAACGTTTTCAGTTGTTTTGATAAATAACATAACGATAGGGAACTTTGCAGTTTATAATGACTAGACAATAATATGTTAATACATGCACTGTCAACAAGCGGTTGGAGTAATTGGAAGAGAGAGCCGATAAATGAATGAAGGAGCTACTGTCATCAATTGGCACATTCATTCCCGATAAACATGGTTGAATTATAATTCTCTGGAATTAAAATGGGGAACTTGTCTGTTGTCCACTTTCGAAAAAACAAAGAAACACAATTACAGGAACCAAGAGAGCGAGTTATTCAAGGCAATAGATTGGAGGACTTCAGACAAAGAAGCGCATTGCTTCCTAGTGAACCTGTGGGAGGAAGGGATGAAGTGAGGGATACGAAGGGCGGCAAATACAGATGCAGGTGGAATCCGTAATTTACATTTCGATGTGTTAAGATGCAGGCGGAGTGCCCTTCCAAGGAGTCGGAAGGGCAGGTTTCCAATGAGCAAATTCCACCACTGCACGCCGCTCACCACCAACCTAAGTCGCCTGACCTTGCAACCATGCAGCGATGAACAAGAAAATTCGTGGAAAGCAAATATTACCCATCCCCAAGTGACGAGGTAAAATGCGAGTCCCTGAGTCACCCGCTCGGTTTTTGGAAACAAACACACGGTGTAAGATAAAGAAAATCTTACACCATTCTCCTTGAACCGGAGGGCCGTTCACTTGTGACTTGTGACTTTCACCTGCATCCTCAAGCACATGAAAACTAACTGAACATGGTGGTTCAGGCGGTAAAGCTTTGGACTTGCATCCAGAAGGTCCCCGACTCAAATTCCTTAGGGCCGGCCATTTTGAACTTGCGGGCTTTCAAGGTTTTCTCTCGTGGCTTAGGCAAGTGTTGGGAATTTCCACAAATTTTCCGCTATCATTTTACGCCGTTGATTCTTGTTACAGCGAGATGGGCTGGTGCGGTGCGACGGTGGCTTGCGCTTTCCAAATGTTTCTGTCTCGGCGCCTGGTTTGGAAGCGGCCTTTCTGAGGAGCTCGAGCTCTTGAGAGTGGAGATACCTCAGCCTCGGGATGTTCTATATGGAAACAATGTTAGGAACACCTAGCAGTTCGATGTTTCTCTCGCCCCTTCTCATTTTCTCAGAGAAGCGCCTGAAAGCCATACTTGAGCAAGGCTGAAGTACAGCGAAACTATATATAATTATGACGCTCTAAATTCTGTGAAGACATGTGTCTTGGAAAATATATTCAGAAAATTAGCCTAAAAGAAACATGCGGTGAATATAAACGGCAAAACATACATAACAAATCTATCCTTTAAAGATGCTATCATTTTCTGTAGAGCTGGAAAACATGTTCCAAGAACTTTATGCAAAGAGCAAACAAGTTGGCTTGAAAATAAATTGTTTAAAGACCAAAGTGATACATACAAATATACCTGAAATCGCGTGACAGTTGATGGCGAAATATTGTAGTGTGTTTACGTGGCTTTTCACAAAAGCAAGAAAGAGAGCTAGGTGTCTCCTCGAGAGAAACTTTCCTCTCCATTCGAGACTGAGTGTGCAAAATGGACCTGAGGAAATGGACAGGCGTGAAAGATTTGATGGGAGGAAATTCACAATCTCAAACGAATGAGGTGGCTGGTTGCGAAGCTTAAGAAGATAAGATGGGAATATGTCACCACTATGTGGGATCCTCACACGGGAAGGAGAAGAGGCAGTCTTAGAGATCGATGGCCAGATTTCAAGGCCATAGCAGGCAGCCAATGGTCAACAATAGGAAGTAAAAGTCAGGAGAGTAGCGTCCTTTAGGGCTGTAATACCGAACCTACCCAAAATGACAGTGCTGACTTGTATATGTTATTTTTTATTGACAAACTAAAACTTTTCCTTATTTCAACTAGTGTACTGACTATGACGTAGAGGGAAGAAGTGAAGAGGATCTTACATGGAGTTTCGTTCCTGCTTAGGCTAGCCTTGATCTTAGCCCGTGTAATTATGTCTGCCCTCTTCTGGAATTTTGCCAACTAGAAACCCAACAGAAGGAGCACGATGCAGACGATATCAATTTGAAATATAGTTCGCTATTTTTAGTTAATATATGGTAACATGGAATTATGTAATTATTTTATTTTAACAGCAAATACTATTAAACACGATTCTTTTTAAAAACGCATTCTTAAGCTTCCTTAATTGTATTTTAGTTTATGCGGGAGAGCGAAGTACGATAGTTTGCCAACTCTTAATTGTCAAGTGCAGCGGAACGGCGCGGTATCTTGTAAGAATTATATGGAAAGAGACTTAAAAATTCAGTCAAATGTTAAGAAATCATTTCAAGAATAATTTATATATACACAGGAAAAGGATCGGAGGATTCAACTTATATACAGAGAGATTTAAGAGCGAGTCATGGAACATGAACATTTTTTATATCACATGTAATTTAATTCAACAATCACTTATATCATTGCTAGTTTGCCAACTCTTCGTCTACAACTCTTTTATTTCTATGTAACTTGTTATTTGCAGCGGAACGGCGCAGTATCTTATAAGAATTATAAGGAAAGAGACTTAAAAATACAATCAAATATTAAGAATTTATTTCAAGAATAATTTATGTATACACAGAAAAATGATCGGAGGGTTGAACTTATGTACAGAGAGATTTAAGAGCGAGTCATGGAACATGAACAGTTTTTATATCACATGTAATTTAATTCAACAATCACTTGCATCATTGCTAACCACATGACGAAAAATTTATGATAGCTTTAGAGAACCATTTTTGTAGTACATTTAACATACATTTATTTAATTTATTTCGACATCCCATGTCTAGGCCTACCTTATATATATAACCTTTAAAACAACATTTCGAGCTATCCAGTTCTTTAGGCAGAAAAACACGAATATTAGTAGTGCTTAGGCTAAGTTGAGCGCACATTTAAAAAGTTGAAACTGTACTTACAGTCCAACAAATATAAACATAATATATGTCAGTTACAATCATAATACTTTATGTATTGTAGTTAGTGATGTAAATACTTTTTATGTACATGTTTATAATGAGGTATAACTGTAACCTGTAAATTGTAGGTTAACAAAAGAGAAAGCTAGGCTACGAAAGCCAACAAAAGAGTCATCAAACCTATATTCAGAGGAGGTCACTCGAGGGACAAGTGTAAAGTTCATTTTTTATTTTTTAAAAGGACTTCTACTGCAAGGTTAATACATGAAGGGACTTTTAATTCGTTAAACGGTTCTGACACCGGCCGGTGATTGTGCAGCTAGCCTTTCAAACCAGCCAATGTCGACAAAAGTTTTAAACTTTCAAATTACAGTGAATTGTACGTACGGCAGGTGAACTTTAACCAGCCAATGATAGATGTATATTTCAAATTTTTAAAGAAACGCACGAGGCTTGCGCGTGTCTTTTGGAGTCTCCTAGCCAAAGATATTTTATTTGAATTTAATACATTAGGGAGAGTTTGCTCGACTGTGGCACTCAATTTGAAGCTTTATACGCGGCGAGACACAAACAGTCCTAAGTTCTACACCCCGCGAGACGCATTTCCTCACTCAGTTGCTGAGGCACGCAGTTATAAGATCTACACGCGGCAAGATACACGCAGTTTGCAGTACTTATTTTAAGTTCTACTTTCAATTTCATGCGCCGCGGTACTCATCTATAAGTTTCATACGCGGCAAATAAGTTTGTGTTGGCGTAGCTAAGTCTATCGTAAGCAAAACAACACAGGAAGCGAAGGATTTTGGACATAATAAAATGCCAATATATAATACGTCGCATACACCATTGAATTCCTCTCCCAGTCCCGTTGAATACGAGTCAACAAAATAGTGGAATTCACCCTGATAAAGTGTTGTCACTGAAGCGTTGGCAACAACAGTGAAGCGACCGCTCCATAACTTGCCGACCAACGTGGCTTCTATTCCAAACAGCTTCATAGTTTAGATCATTGTAAATTAGGATAGTGTAGAGCTGCTCACCAAGTATTCATTCATTCATTGCAGTCCATCATAGGTATATTTATGTGTGCAGTAGCGCCATCCTGCACAGATCACAAAATGCATAACATCGAAAGAAAGTTTATTTTTAAAACTGACATTACATCCAGTGCCTGGTCCCAGAAGAGTGCTTTATTGTTAGTAGGGTCATGTTTTTCATAATTACTGTTCTTACACGAGCAGTTATGATGAAATAACAACTACCTAAGGGCTATGCACTTGTTTTAAGTGCACACCGAAGGGGCTATATTGTACATATGGAGATCTTTAATACAGTACATTGTGTTACGGAGCAGAGATGCTGCAAGCGATTTTGGAACAGAAGGGTGAGGTTCCGCAATTTCTCAACAATCCCATCCTTCGTTCCGAACGAAATGATTCCAAATGCGAGAAACGTAGTGCTTTATTTCCAAGCCCGTAATCCCGATGAATGAGAGCGCATCTTCAATTAGCTGCCTGGGACTGGGGTACTCCGAGAAACTTGTATCCATTAGGGCAATGATGACTGTCTCCATCGAGAGTGCACTAATCCATCCACCCGTCAGTCTGTCAGGCTCTTCGTACTGCAGTGTTCATCAAACGTGACAATAACTGTGTGCCTCCCTCAGTTTTGTGTGTGTGTGTGGGTGGAGGGAGAGCAGCGTGTTTCCGTCTTTTCAATTTATCCGGAAATATAACAATCCAAATTAACAGTCCGCGACGCGCAACCCATTTTGAAATGGCTGCTGACAAGGAAACAGTAATGGCAGACTTTTTAATTTCGGAAATAAAAAAAAAAGCGGGGAATGGTGGAGAGGAGAAAAGTGAACAAAAGCATTTCATTTATCGGTAAGAGGGAAAAAAGAGAGAGACGGCGCTGCGAGTGGGGTGGGGGGTGATATAGAAGGGTAACTCCCTAGCTGCTATTTTCACCCCAATGTGACGTGGTAGAAAAACCGGGCGAACGGAAGGGAGGAGGGATAAGAGCAGCAATAGTAAAAGGGGGACTGCTGATGCTGATGCTGATGCTGTGTTCGCATCTCGCAGCCCCCCTGCTACCCAATCAGAATACCGGATTTAACACCCTTGTCTCGGATTGGTCAAACGCAAGATTTTTTTTTCTTTTCATTTTCCCTATCTCTCATTTTTCACCCCCCTCCTACCTCCCGCTGAAAATTCGCTTTTTCTGCCGCTTGAGTGATCAGAACCACGGGCGCGGGCACCCCGCAAAAGCTTCCCTCCAACGCATCTCACCAGGATTTTTTAAAACGCGCGGGGATAGGGAAAAAACTGAGGGGGTGTGGGGATGAACGGCGCGCGTGAAGGAGGGGGGGTGGCTCGGGTCTTTAAATAAAAGCGGCAGCGGGGGTGAATTCCACTCCCCTTTGCAAGTACATCGTGCGCTCTATGTACATATGATAATGCTATCAAAACGCAAGGCCAGCAAAAAGCGAGATATATCGACCTGGGTTACATATGCGATTATCGATACCACACGCCGCTCTTTGCAACGATAACGCGAATGAATTCTGATCCCCATAATACGCCGCTCTCCATAGCTTTATTTGTTCTCTAAATGAAAGCAATCAGCTCCGAAAGTATTAAGGTACGATTACGAAAATTGAATGCGCAATTTGAGCTCTCTAACCCGTGATTTCGCTGAAATGGCGAGATCCTGTGTCAAGCAATTAGCTGAAATATCCTGGCAGAGCCTACCACAATATCTGTTACATTAGCTAGGAATGTGCGCAGTGAATGTTAATAATGATCGCAGAAAGTTACTTGAAACATGCTTCTCAAATTTCCAAACGGCAAAACATTTCATTAAGCTTGAAGTAATTTAAATATTCAGGTTTTCTATTCAATTATATTTACTTAAAACACTAGGTGAAATATTTCTGGTTGTATACTACCGCTCAAAAGTGTTTCAACAACTTCGGTTTCCTTGCATAACAAGTAATATGACCTCGATCAAAGACCAATACGGAATATTTAACAGAAACATCCACAGAGATGTTTATCCAATACATTGTGCTGCCTTTCTGTTACGAGGTATCCCTTGAGGGGAAACTTTCCCTGAAGTTGTTTTTGAAAACAGAGTTTGTCTGTAATGCAGTTGATGGCGTTCACGCAGGCTAAGTAAGTAGGTTTAAGCAATAAGAAGCAGGTTAGTGCTCTAAAGTTGACGTTTTGCCGTGTATAGCATAAATGATGAGGAAAGCTTTCGAAGAAAAACACGTTACAATAGTTAGTTACCCAAAGCGGGACGTGAAACAGAACAACAAGAAACTGACATGTACATTTCACTTATGTAGCTGCTCTAGGCAACAAAGATAATTTTTAAAGTACTTAAAAGGTGAAATTAATGCAGAGTAGTAAACATGCTCACTTCAAAACAGCGCCAGCAAACGTTGACCTGGCAGTAAAGTAGTAAAGGATGTACCGCAGCAACAAATCATTACTTAGGACTAACAGTAAACAGAAGAAGAAAAAAACTACAATGGACTAAACAACATTAAAATTAGAACATTAATCTGTGGAAGAACGTGCTATTTACTGATGGATCGAAGTTTGAGCTACGAGAGATGTTCTAACTAAAAGTTCTCGGCCTGGGTCAGAGATGTCATGAAGATGGCCAAATTACAGTGACAGTTGTAAAGTTTCGTTTTCTTTAAATGGCGCGCTGCAAATTTTGTGACGATAGTATAAACAAACAAGTGTCAACATTTTCGACAAAATAGACAAACACTTACATACCCGCGGTGATAAAACACTTCGTTTTGAAGGGTTTAACCCGAACAGAAAAACAAAAGAAGTTAGACTCCACATTAAAGGATTCTTCCTCTTCGTTTTCGACGGTTATAAAGTGCGCTGCTGAATACAAGCGTGGTCGTATATCATTCAAGACCATGAGCGCTTAGTGCTTCCCAATACTGCTACGACTTATGAGGTTGTGACAATGCCGTACTCAATGATCGTCGATTGAAGGTAGAGACTTGGCTGAAATTGCAAACACTTTGGTAGGCCTTTTCCACTACATTTTACACGAAGTTTTGGGTATGAGAAAGCTTCCAGCTCGAAGAGTGCCGCAGTT
Organism: Metallyticus violacea; assembly: GCA_030762175.1. NCBI lineage: Eukaryota > Metazoa > Arthropoda > Insecta > Mantodea > Metallyticidae > Metallyticus > Metallyticus violacea. The sequence continues at coordinate 40,190,032 of CM060839.1, forward strand.
GTTAAAAAAACGCATTCGAATGAACATTTCGCAAGAGTGTTTAGACTTGTTTAAACAAAAAACCACTGAATTTCTCCAGTGTTTCATAACAGTAGATGAAACATTGATACATTACTACACGCCAGAGACGAAGGAGCAGTCCAAACAAAGGGTGCCAACAGGTGAAAGTGCACCAAAGAAAGCAAAAACTGTTCCATCTGCAGGAAAAGTCATAGCTAGGGTTATCTGGGATTCTCATGGTGTGGTGCCCGTATACTACCTCCAGAAGAGCAGAACCATCGCCGAGGAATATTACGGCCCATTACTGGGCCACTGAAGGACGCTATTGAGGCTAGACGTCCACACTTGCGAAAAAGAAACCCTTCCTTCATCAGATTAATGCTCCTTCACACACATCTGGGATTGTTGCTGCAAAACTGCATGACCCTCGCTTTCAAACATCCGCCATATTCGTCAGATTTGGGTCCCAGCGATTACTTTTTGTTCCCAAGCCTGAAGAAATGGCTGGTGGACAAAGGTTCATATCAAATGGAAATTCATTTGACTAAATTTATTGATATACAACGCGACTATTTTGGAAAAAAAAAAAAACCCTCCTAGAACTTGTGTTTTCATGGTCAAACTAAAAACTTTTAGAACGCCCCTAGTACATGGCAAAAAACTGCATAACTTGTCCGTTTGAAGAAGAATGAAAGAAACCGTCATATATCTCCTATGTTAATTGTCTGTTAATTTCCGTAAGTTATGGTACAAAAATAGATGGAGTTATGAACAAAGGACAGTATTACAAGATTTTACTACGCCATGCAAAAACCATTTGGCATGCATTTGGTAGACAAGGGTTCCACACGGCAGCAAGATAATGCAATTATGCTGAACGATTAAAAAAAAAAAAAAAAAAAAAAAAAAAAAAAAAAAAAAAAAAAAAAAAGGAAAGGAAAGAGCTGAAGAAAATGGTGCGATCTCCATAAAGCCCACAGGAATGGAGAGACATTTCCGAAGATAACCTCAAGAATTTGATATAATAACATGCCCAGGGTGTGTAAAGCAGCGATCAAAGTAAAGGGAGGTCGTTATAAAGAAAGCAAAATCTAGAACATAATAATTTGCATTAAATATCTCTCTATAAACAAATATTAAATTTTTAAATCTATTTTTCCAATAAGTGCTGCAAATCAAAGATGCTTGTTTACAAAATAAAATAAAAAGTAAAATTTTCATATACTAAAGTAAATGCCCAGTTTAAGAAAACATTGGGAAAAACTAAGTACTAAAGATAATGCGTGAACGAACAATAAGGTACATATCTTATAAATTACATAATTACTACATAATGGGAATGAATAACATCAAAATCAAATATCTAAAATTATTTTGATATTTGTAATAATACGCAATATTTCTTGATACTATCATTTTGATTAAGCCTGCTCTTATTTCCTTCCCTTGATTAGTTTACATGAAGTAAAATCTCTGATAACCGAAATGACTAGACCGATTTTTAAATAAATAAAGCAATGCTTCCAAAGAATGTTGTAACGATGAAGTAACGATGAAAACTTATCGGCTTTTATATGATTATAATGTACCAATGTTTTGCTGTATATTTCAATACTTGGAGCGCATTTAACACGAGTTTTTTAATGTGGTTTTATTGTGTTTAAGATGATTTTATTATTAATGAAAATGTAATGTTCCTGACATCGTAATTTTACGAGTCAATTTCTACAACATGTGATTCAGCACATATAAATGCAATGCATGAGCATAATTAAAAAAAATATTTCATATATAGCTTCATAATCGATGTATGTAAAAATTTGCACCATCCAGTATGCAACCATGTAACAGGAGGTTGTGGCTGCGCCCAGCAGCCATCTTGCGTCGGAATGATAAACCACTTGCTGTTCCTCACCCACAGTTCAAGCCACACAAGACAATGGAAAGATAAAAGCCCTGCTCAGGTTGCCACACCACCTTATGATTACAAGTTATGCAATTAGCATATCTGAGATGGTAGTTTTTTCACTTATGACTTTGTGATGTTTATAAATGTATTTGACACTTCGACTGCAACAGCATTAACAACTCATTCATATATTAATCTTCTGTATCTATAACTACATTTTCCCACCATATTCCTCTCTTACATCTTTCTGATAATTTCTTTCAACTACGTTTTCTTTCCTCTACCTCTCAGTTATTTTTGTTTTTTGAAACTATTCTGTTTGATTTATGTAGAAACTAATTCCGAACAGAAATTTTAGCCATTTAAATTCCTTTCAAATTTCTCCTCTTATTCATTATTCAAAATATATAGCAATAGCTGATGAAACTGCTTTAGAGCACACTTTTAAATCTTGCAAGCTTGTGAAATGTGTTATGAAGATAGATAAGGGGTACTGTAAGGAGCTGGAGAGATGGCTACCGACATATGCTGGGAGAGGGTGTTATCTGCCAGGTAAAACATACGGCACGGAATGCGTAATTCATCTGTTCAAATACTTAATAGTCGGTCCATCTCTTTGCGTTAACAAAAGCAGAACATTAATAGAGAATAGTTGGACGTTATCAGTACATTCCTCTGACTAGCCATCTCTCCAGCTCCTAGAAACACTTATTTTTACAAACACTAACTGATATTGCACTTTATAACATTTTTAGATGTTGTTTCTATCTTTTGTAGCTGTGTAAAAGTTTATTATTATTATTATTATTATTAATAATAATATTAAATTATACATTAATAGTTTCTGCCGGTATTGGTTGCCATTATCAATTCAAACACTTCCAGAACTACGTTATACACTATAACTTAAAAATGTAATAAAATTAACAATGAAAATATTATTGCTTTCGCACAAAACATAATGAAAATTTCACCTAAAGCATCTAAAAGTCTTTTTAAAAATGAACAGTACAGGCAATAAACCTGATTAAGTCCAAAATTATCGATATTTTTGTTTTCGATATTACTGAGTAGCTCAGTTAGTATAGTGGTACATGGTTTAACTGTATAGAATAAAAGCTGATTACTTCAAAGAAATTTGAATGTTTTAAAACGGCATACACGTTAGATTACTACACTATATTGTTGAATTTCTTGCATTTCTTTTTATAGCCATTGTTATGGTAAACTACATTGTTCACAATAATGTCACTGAAAGTGGGTTTTAAAAAGTTATACTCTCTTTCAGATGGAAAAAGATGCATATTGAACCTAATAACATAATAGGGATGGCCGAGGTCGTTAAAGCGTGGACTCGTGAGCGGGAAATCTGGGATCGATTCCCACGAGGACCGTTCTTCCTGAACGAGTTCCCCCCCCTCCGAATTTTCCTCAGTCCTCCTAAATGGTGACTGCCGAAGAGATAGCAAAAACTTATGCCTTCCTCCCTTTAAAAAAAAAAAAAAAAAAAAAAAAAAAAAAAAAAAAAAAAAAAAAAACTTTACCGGTTTATCATTTCATCTCATGTATCATCAGTGTCCATAGTGTGATGCATTAAACACTATTCTAAACAAAACACACACAAAGTAAATAACATTATTATTTATTTAGCTGCTAAATCTATTGGAAGAGATATGCTATATTACAGAAGTGTAGTGCATGAACTTACTAAAATTATCACGACTTATCAGGAAATTCCTTAGAATAATTTTATTGACTCTAAAGATCAAGTATATCACGATTATCATTAAAGCAGTCTATACAGTTTACAAATTGTTTCTTTTGTTACACCTCAATGTTTTAAATAGAAGAAAAAATGGGGGGAAAATTGTTTTGCATCTGTAAATTCTTATTATTGCATGTTATTTAAATGCATCGCTTTTGGAAAAAAAAATTAGTTTCCATTTCACAGAAACACAAATATTTTAAAAAAGAGTTTTTAAACTGATGCTTGACAAGAAGCAACATTTGACAGAGACCGCGGTTGCACCATCTTCCTCTACAACGCCAATGTGATAGTAATTATTTTTTTTTTTTTTAATTTTCCAAATATGAAGGAATAAACAAAAGTTGTAACCTCTCATCAACTTTATATAATTTATTTTTAAACTTGTCTGTGTGTGCTTATGAATGTATACACATTTGTCTTATTGTCTTCTATGAACAACAAACCCAAAGAGAAACGCGCCTGTTTACTGCAGAGCCAGATGGCTCTGGCTTCCTATATGACATACTCAATAAGAAATAAAAAAGTACATCACATAGGAACTGCTTACTGCATAAACTAAGCGAATTCTTTTAGTATAACTTTTAATATAAAATACAAATTAGGCCCCTTATTAATTAAAGAAATAAAATAAGTTATGTCATTACTATGTCGTATTAAGGTAACAAAATTAGAACTCTTGGAACCTATAATTATCGCAAAAGATAAATCTACATTTTTAGACTTATAATTATTATTGAGATTAAACCATATAAATTAATTAAAACTATTTTTTTTTTGAGTAGTGTTTAACGCCCGTTTTTACTACTGAGGCACCACAGTCGGTGGACACTGATGATACATGAGATGAAATGATATATTGGGAAAGGATTTTTTTTTTTTTTTTTTTTTTTTTTTTTTAAGGAAGGAAGCGTTCCAGGCCTATGTTTTAGGTACCTCCCCGGCATTTGCCAGTTATGAAGACTGAGGAAAACCTGGAAAAAACCCCAGTCAGGGAGGACGGTCCTGGCGGGATTCGAACCGCAGACCTCCCGCTCACGAGTCCGTGCCTTAACGACCTCGGCCACCCGTGGCGGTACATTTAAAACTATGTTTTGGTATCATCTTTACATTCAATAAAACACAGAAATAACAGAACGTTTCGAGTTACATTGCGTATTTATGATGTTCATATGTTTCAGTAAAACAAAAACATGTTACTAATCAGAATAATTACAATGTATAAAGGAAATAAAAACAATCGAAAGTTACTTTACTTTCATTGCCTTTGAAATTTAATTTAAAGGTTATAGTAGGTTTTCTTTTTTTTTAAATCTATTTATGGATGCTCTTTAACGTTTCAGGTCATCAGTGTCCCATTCTATTCAGGGCGTGAAACGGCCGACAAATTTTGCTGAAGCCTCTTCATTCAGACTTGAGTTTTTCGTGCTGTAAATGTACGACAACGGATTCACCGCTTTACTTCCCTTCCGAAGGAAGCCATACTTCGGATTTTTACGCCCGAAAAAATCCATTGATCATGGCCGGGTTTGAACCCGCGATCTTGGGTTTAAAAGGCAAGTATGGTTACCACCACACCACTAGGACCGACATTTTGTAGAGTTAAAAACAGATAAAGAACATGTTTTATGAGACTATTACAGAGCGCTCTGATATACAAATATAATTCTCAAACTAACTTTAATATTTCACATTTACTGTCTTCATGACGCTGCTTTTGTTAAATATAAAATGTATACATCGTCATAATTACAGTTTATATGCTAAATTAATCATTTTAATTTAAAACAATATAAAGAACGTTAAACGCAAGAACACTTTTTAAATTTTGATTTTCAAGTATTCCCCTACTCCTAATGTTCCTGTTTCCCTGATTTTCGGAAGTTATTTTTGTTATTTTACTTAAATGGTACATGCCGAATTTTGTTAAGAACAAATATTGGTGCTGTTAGAATGATTTTTAAATTTTGGGTTTCAGGTAAACCCCCACTTCTAATGACTCAATTTTTTTGATTTTCCCTGATGTTATATACAGAGACTCGTTACAAAAAAAAGTCGTTAGAGCGATTATTAAAATTAGTTTTACCCCCCTCCCTACTAGTTTTCCAGTCTATCCCTCGCACTCCTAATGTTTCAATTGCCTTGATTTTCGGAAACAACTTTTATCAACTAATTTTAAAGAAATTTACATAGATTTGTATTATAAAGCAAAAATTGCGGCCGCTAGAGTGATTTTTATTTCTTTTAAAAAAATCGCTTTAGGTCAATCCCCACCCCCAATGGTCCAAATTTTCTGTTTAACGAACTCGTCGAACGTTTGTTAATTGATGGTTATAGGCCGAGTTTCGTTGAGAAAAACAAAAATTGCGATCACTACAGCGTTAACAGAAACGCACGCTCACACAAATATATACATATACAGGTATGGAGAGATGCATTTTTATAATTTTTTTTGTCTTTTTCGGTGCTTAGTAGGTAAGACCGACGGAGATTTGGAATGATTATTCAAAACGAATTCTATTAGTACAATCGCAATAGGTTACTATTACTTCAGAATACACTTAAAAAATGAAACATATGTTTTACGGGTACGGCTGCAATAGCTTCATTTCTTCGAAATTCGCCAACTCTAATATCAATCTCAAAGCTCTTTTTTCATAAACATACTATTTTAAGCAGCTATGTTTATTATACTTTTATGGTTTGTGTTGGTTAATACCACGTGTCAAAATATTGCATTGCTTCTTCATGTAGTCAGCTTCTTTGTGGTTCTGAACTATATAGTGTGATCCGAAATTCATTTGAATACTCTTTCTCGGATTAATGTTCCATTTTACTACATAAATGTTCAATCCGGACCTCATTTTTAGAAAATTCCGTAGAGCAGATACAAAAATTGATAACTGTACAAAGGTATTTGATGAAATAAAGCTATAAAATACAAAAGATTGTGTATTTTCTGATAACTTTAAATACTAATATAAAATGAAAGGAACTGTAATAACGTTTTTTTAAAAGTACAGAAACTATAGGAACATGCGCATATTATGGAAACACACACGAGACTGTTTCAAAACTTGCCAATATAAACAAAAAACACGCAAATTTACACATTACGGGGGTAATTTAAAACCAATGTTGATTAAATTTTACGTTTCATACTATCATCCCTAGACACACCTTCTTTAAAATGGCAAATAGCACCCCTGCCTAAGAGGATGCAAATTTTATTACATTTTTTTATGTAAAACGTAGATTATTGTTTGAATTTGCAAAGAAAAACGCTATAAAACTATTGTAAAAGTTTCGGTTTGGTGATAAATATTTTCTAGATGGTGTATACCCTATAAGAACGAAAAAAAGTGTAAACGGATTGTTCCTTCGAAATAGACTGAGTTACTGTAATAATAATAATAATAATAATAATAATAGTAATAGTAATAGTAATAATAATAATAATAATAATAAAAACTGGCTTTTATTTTTTAATGTAATCATATTAAACAATAGCAATTCAATGATAAAAAACGAAATATGTGAAAAGAACTGCAAACTGTATCCTCATAAAATTAAAGTCTCATAAGGTGGAGTGCCATTTGAAATTTCAAAGAGGAGGTGTTTAGGAGTGAAATTTAAAATGTAATCAATAATGGTTTCAAACTTTATCCTATATATTTAAATTGAGGCATTTTTGTTTAGTTAAATTTATGTTGAATATGTGAGTACTTCAATTGAAAAGGTTTAAATGAAAGCAGGCAAGGGTAGAGGGTGGTCTGTAGAACTTTTAAATGAAAATAGTTCCAGTAAAGCTATGATAAATCAAACGATTCAATTAAAAATGAGAAACAATGAGGCAATGGCGATCGGATATGAAAATAACACAAAGAGCAAAATAAAAATATTTTTCCCTGTAGGGAGAAAATGCAGCAACAATAAGTAGCCAGTAGATGCGCCGGAGAGCAATTCCAGTTGCAATTAAGTGTGCCTAGAAGTGGAAAAGGTTGGGAACAGTCGACATAGCGGCATATGCCGTAAGAACATTATCATAAAACAACAAGGCTGACAACACATGTTGAAAAACAGTGGCGCGTTGTTTAGAATAACACGAACGTTGAAGCCGATGGGAACGTGGCAAGGAGCAGTGCATGTGTTCCCTCCGTTTTTGCTTTTATAGGAAACATCGGGGAAAATCACAATACAACATAAATAGCATGTGAAACCGCACGCCGTGCGACTGTACCAGAGATGAGAGCATGTTAAAACCGACATCTTCCCACACTTACAAAAAGTTGAACCCTTTATGAGGCAAGACAGAGCAAGTCAAAATGGAGAGGGGCGGACCTTCGCCGACGACAAAGCTTAAGGGCAGCTTTTCCTCCACCAACATCCCTTCAGTGGTCCTGGCGATGGGTGGGCAAATTAATATGTTGGAAGCCTATGAAAGCGGGGAGAGGACCGGCTTGCATCATCCTCTCTTCCTTTACTTTACCCGAGGGAGAAACAGGGATAGCTAGAAAATCTAGTTACACGATCCATCCGTATGATAATCACTCAAGAGAATTCTACAAAGGGAGGTGGGATTCTCTGGACCGTGTAGTGAGATGGGAGGGTGTACTGTGATGAGAAACAGGGTGCACAGTGGGAGGGGAAAGCTGATAAATTTATGGCGGAGGGACAAATGGCGGCGAGTGATTGGAGCGGTTAATTTAGGTCTTAACATCCCAGTCGAGTCAGCGAAATTATCATAAGCCCTGCCTCTTTAGGGACGAATCGTTTCTAATCCTCTATCATCAGCACGCCTGGGATGTGACCGATATACATATGCAAGTTTTAACAGGTCAAAAAGAGGAGAACTTTCCTAATAGTTGGGAGTAATTTCAGAACTTCTGTATATCGTAAATGTTTAACATCTGCAGCAAATTCAACCAAACAGTTCGTATTTGAAAAATCTGACATCTTATGAAACAATTTACCATCAGTTTGAATGTCTTAAAAAAAGACAAGACTTGCTCCTACCACAGACATGTTTTTGGCGATGAAATATCTGCATTGATAAGGGAAGAACAGGAACTTTCGGTTAAAATTTTAAATAGAATTGCCTTACAATGATGATTAAGACTATTGCCTGACAATAATGGCCAGGTCCCCGCCAATTACCATTTTCTCTTCTCCTAGTGAACTTTCAAAACAACTACATGAAAAAGGCGATGTATAGCAGAGCAGTTATAGCGCATTTCCTCTCTACTGTAGTAGCGGTAGCATGCGGATCCGCAGTTAGAGAGGGAGGCTCTCACGCTTTAAACTTATACCTTCATGAACAAAGATTTAGAAGCACTTATATTTGTCTTCCTCCAAGATAGGTTAGCCTTTCGGGCGTAAAAAAACCTAAGTATGGCTTCCTTCGAAAGGAAATAAAGCCGTGGGTACCGTGTAGTAGATTTACGGCACGTAAAAGAACCTGAAGCCTTAAAGAAGAGGCCTGGCCGGGATTGAACCCTCGATCTTGGGTTTACAAGGTAAATGACTACCACTCCCAGAGACGAGTAGCGACAACTATGAAGGATGAAAAAAAGTGAGAGGTACGGTGTAAGGGTATAAAGAGAATGGAATTGTTATTCGATCGGGTGTTTAAATTATGGTGAGGAGATAAGAAGTGGAAACGGGCCGAAAGTTGAGGTGCATAAAATTCGATGCAGAAGTCTTATATATCTATTTTAAATGCAGATAGACAGTAACTAAAGACAAAGACACAGCCAACAGTGGCTTAATAACAACTAAGGAGGGGACAACTGACAATCGATGTCCTAATTTTGATGTCCTCTCAAAAACTACGTTGAGGAGCAATGTATGGAACTAATCCTTCAAATTACTTTTTAGTAGTTAAATAAAATTTAAGGGTATTCATTTATTATTATTATTATTATTATTATTATAATATTATTAATATTATTATTCATATGAGCTTTTAACAAACAAGTCTGTTCTTTTTATCAAATGAAGTATATTTTTAGGAAGAGACGAGTAATTTAAAGGAAATCGATGGCTAATTTAAACGCACGGTATTGGCAACGCTGGTGACTACAGCCACAGGAAATAAACCACCTGGAGTTGCAGATAAAAATACATTAAGATAAGACTGCATATCTCCAGAACGTAATATGTTTAATTAACTATTAGTAAAATATACATATAATATTTAAGTAGGCACTGTATGTCACATGTGCATCATTGACATTTAGAAAACTCGGCGCCTCTGTCCACCTCTGGGACCACTACACAGCTTTCATCTACATGCGCGTTAATGACGGTTGGAATCCCTTTGTAGCGCATACGTGCTCTATTGGTTTTCCTCTAATCCTCTTAAAGTGCGGCTTCCAAAGCAATACGAGAATACTCTAGTTAAGGAAACGCTGTAAGTTATTTCAATACATAAAGACAGTTTACTTTAAACGCCAGACCCTTACAAAAGGTGCAACTTTACAAGAGCTCAGACTTATTCTGACGATTTTAACTGTTGTGAAACAAATTAACTCAAGTTGAATTCTACTTTAGAAAATGGATGTTGTCGTTTACGGTGCTCTCAAAGCTAAACATTATTTTTCTAGCTGAAGTCCACAAATAAGAAATTTAAATGAAAGATAATATTCTAAAACTGATTTAATATATGAAAATATGGTGTCAAAAAAGTAGTGCGAATGTATAAATGTACACTTATATCTTGAATTACTAAAATCCCAGACGTAAATAGTTACAAAAGTGCTTGCATCCTTCCAATTTCATACTACGCAACAAAGACCACAATCCGATGTGCAAACGGAAGCACAAGGGGCAGAGAATATGCAGCCGGCCTCGAATAAGTGATTAAAACTCCACGCGCCCACTGGTATTTATTACATTATTCATTTGCGTACATGAAAGGGGCAAATTAAATGTGACTCAAACCTTTGTTTGCAGAGATCGCTACGAGTGAGTCATTCTCTACACCTACTTAACGAAATCTCTGCTCTCCATCATTACGCCATCCCTATTCTCCGGGCGCTCGTAATGGATATGGAGATTAAACACGGTTCGCTCACCGAACGTTCAGTGGCGTGCTCACTCGCCGCACTATTTCATGTAATGACTTGAAATAATTAAGTAACTCAGTATTTCGTTTTTAATTGTGTTAAAAGTACCATTAAAATGTTTTATTCGTAGAAAAGCAAAGAGAAATTCCAAAAAATGTTCAAAATGTCTCTAAACTTTGTTTATTTTTTTTTAAATACATATTCAATTATTTGGAGCTTATGATGGTAAATTCGAAATATTCCTCCTTATTCCGAAATATATTTTTCTAACAAATCGTTTAGTAGAATTACTATAGGCTTGCTTTATATTACACAAAAAATCAGATTAAACGATTGCCCCCACTCCCAGCTGATTGTTTTAGTTGAATTAAAGATTTTCAATCTCGGTAAAAGAATGTTTTAAATAATTTATACTTGTGGAAAGAAAATCTGCGAACTCGGATCGGGTTTATTTGATATTACTACAAACGCAGAAGTTTTTCAGCAGCCTTCGGCGATTTTGTACCAACAGGTTTAAGAGGTGGCCCATACAATTTCAGTTCTTTCCACAGATCTGCAAAAACGAAACATATTAACCCAACATATTATTGAAACCTACGAAACTGATCAGTTGAAGGACTCCAATGCACACTGTGGTACCAGTTCCAGAACACGAAATCTGAAGAGTCTGTTAAATTAAACTGGTAAAGCTAAGATCACCGTCTTTTCTCCCCCATTATCAGTATATTTACAATACATGTTACACACAAATTAATCAATAATGTCGATAAACATTTTAAATTATAACACAAACGATTAAAATGAACAAAATAAAGTTCCAATAATGGTAAAATTATATGCATACACCTAAGATATATCAAGTAGATAATTAAATGCAATAGAAAAATATTAAATTAAAAATAAGCTATAATTAAGATTTAATTGCTAGAGTATTAACATTAATATTGTTTTAATTTAATTTTAAATTGTGAAATGGTCCGATATTCTCTGATATTATAAGGTAAGGAATTCCAAAGATAAGTCATTGTGAAAGAGGAAGAGCATGAAATTGTTCGATGTAATGGTATCGATAGTAAAGATCGTTTATGAAAACGAGATGCCAATTATATTTGGGTAGAGATGCAGGATATGATAAAGTAAGGTGAGAGAAAACTCTTCGTACGGAGCCAGGATAATTCGCAAGATGGACTGACATGTTCAAGTCGACGAATGTCGCAAACATAAACACGTGGATAAGTCGACATTGAGATCAGTAACAAAGAGTCGTAATAATCGAATTGAGGCATTAAAAGCGTTTGTTAAAGAATCTTTTTCAGAAAAAACGGAGGAAGACTACTATTGTACAGAAAATAATTTATTTTCTAATTACAATTACTGTAATTATTATATTAATTTCATGAATTATTTTAATTGAAGGATAATATCAATTGGGGAGTTAGCAAGAATTACTCCTGTTAATCCTCCTGTTGTGAATAGCGAAATAAATCCTAAATTCTTAAGTGCTTTTAACGCACGTATTTTTGAAAATAGGCATGTTTCTACAATTCTAATATAGGTTTCTATTGGAAATACTTGTATACCCTCTGGTTTTTACTGACTCAGTAAAGAGAATAATAATGTTAATGTTTTTGTACATTAATAAAATTTAAATGACGCAATACCATTGCCTGCGACTTTGCCAGAGCTCTGTCAATTTCACAAGTATGACAATGAATGTAGATTTGTAGATCGTCAGCGTATAGGTGAAGTTTACAATATTTTATTGAATGTGATATATTGTTTATATAAATTGAGAAAAGGACGGCCCTAACATTGAACCCTATGACCCTCCTGCTTTCAAATCTCTCCAGGAGGAAGAATTATCACATGATAAAGTATATTGTTGAAGGTACGGACTGTATTACAAGGTCATATATTCTGATACATTTAATGCTCTAAGCATTAATAGTTCAATATCGACAGAGTAAAAAAATGGCTGAAGTAACGTAAATTTGTCCAGTCTCTCGATGCATTCTGAAACTTTCAACAAAGCAGTGGTATGTCCAGATCTAAACCCGACAGATATGTATCAAGCATATTGGAAGTGTTCAGGTATTCTGTGAGCAGTGGTGGTGGATAATATGCTGATAGATCTGTAGTCATTCTGTGTAATAGATGCTTTAATTTATTTCTTGTACAAGAATATTCAACATCCAGGACGACAAGTATCAAAAGTGCATTCTATGTTGGCGCCGCGCCATTGGCCTGGTGGTCGGAAGACATGAACGTACTGTACTGTTACAAGCTCGTCTACATACTCCTCGTGCAATTCAACGCGTTCTCCAAGGTTTTCGTGAACTACCCTAGTTGTCATTAGCATCAGTGGGACAGGATAGTACGTCATCGAGTGCGGTCTCCGATACGAGTTGAGTCATAGTGCAGGTTGACATTCGTCATCGCTAAGAGACCGCCACGGGTGGCCGAGGTCGTTAAGGCGCGGACTCGTGAGCGGGAGGTCTGGGGTTCGAATCCCACCAGGATCGTCTTTCCTGACTGTTTTTTTTTCAGGTTTTCCTCAGTCCTCATTACTGGCAAATGCGGGGAGGTACCCTAAACTTAGGCCTATAACGTTTCCTTCCTTAAAAATATCCTTTCCCAATTTATCACTTCATCCCATGTATCATCACTGTCCACCGCCTGTGGTGCCTCAGTAGTAAAAACGAGCGTTAAACACTACTCAGAATCATCGCTAAGATCATATGCATGAAAAATTGGCGGCCTGCTTTGCTGTACATAAAGTGCTGAAACATTATTTTGACACACTGTATGGCTTGACGAAATTATTGTTTACTTACTGTACACTATAATGTGCTTGCTGAACTTTCCATCGCCTGGGCACTATTTCACAAAAGTTTGGTGTACTAATACAAGTGTATTAGTACAAGTCCATTAAAGTATGGTCTTGTAGCTTTCTGTTCCATGAAAGAATTGCAACACTGTTAAAGTATTAGCAAAAAGTTACAAGTCACGTCTTATAAGAGCAAGATGAAGGAACAGCTGTTTGCCATATGTCGCATACCTTGAATTAGGTTATATCCACTCCTTGGGGATTTTATTGCACAGAGCAGATTATTGTCATTCCTGCTAAATGGGTGTTGTATTTATTTCTCAGATATAATGCTTCTTTAAATACTTTATTATGCTTATCGATATTAAAGCGTAATAATGGACCTTGAGACGAAGTCCCTTACAGCTACATTTAGGAGCATCATTTCAGTCGTCAAGAGATGGCAGAAGAATCGAGCTTCGCGATTGTTCTCGGTCATTTGTTTTATTAGCCCATTTGATAATTCATATTGATTTATTTGTTTATTTATATTGCTTGACAATCACGTTCTCACCATAAGAAAAAAAAATGGGAAAATTGTGTCAAAAGAGATTAATTTAAAAGAGAATGAAGGGTGAAAAGTTTCAAAATTATTTTAGAGGCATGTAGCAAAAACCTTAAAAACACATTAACTAAGATGATGGACTGAAACATGCGTTTGCAAAAGGAAACGCCAATATCAATCATAAGCCGGAGACTTTAATTGCACTTAACCTAACTTTATCATTATACACAAATACTTGTTTATTCTTTCTTTATACATATTACTACCCATCATTATCAACATTTTCGCTAATGCTTAGCACCTGGCTCCCAAAACCATTAAAAATATAATACATTTTGTGCTAGTATTTGAAGTTACCAATAATCCTACACTTTTAGATAAATTTATAGAAATTACTAGTGCCGACTAATACTAATACTTCTGTGGAACAGAACAATGAAAAATACTTATATACTTGTAAGTATGTAGTTGTTAAGTACAAGTGTAGTAGAAACCTTTGTAGAACAGAATTTTACTAATAACTACAAGTTACAAGTCCATACACTTGTAATGTATCAGACCATACTTTTGTGAAACAGGACCCAGGAATAAAATCTTAATTTATTTTCTAGTAGTGTAGTTATCTGCACTACTGTTCTTCAGACATTTCAAAAGAAATGAAGAGTACTGTAAGCTATGAAAATAGTTGATAGATTAAGGGAAAACGAAAACAAAACAAAAACAAAAAACAAAGAAAAAAAAGACGTAACGAACAAAAATATTATATATAATTCAACAACAAAGTATAAGAGTTTTGTTTAGGAACATTTAAAATGAATAATCTCTTAGTCTTGAAGGTTTAGTGAAATGTTTCGGAAGACTATTAACACTTCTCAGCAATATATAGCAAATGAGGTTAACTTTCTTTCATCTGGAAGATCTAAAAAACCAACACACATTCTCTTATAAACATAAATATAAAAAATGCAATAAGAAACACAGCTAAATGAAGCGAGATAATTTAATCTGGCAATTATCATGTGGCACGGACAACAGATTTTCAACTTGTGGAAAATCCATCGCAGCTCTGGGAACTTTGTCCCTCGTTGTTTGTTTACCTGTCCATTTACCGTTAGGAAAATATTCAGCCGTTTGCAGCAATAGGGTGCCTACAAGCATCGCAGGAATAACAGTGTTTGCTGGCGCTCGTTTTTTCCCTCCCCCCTCTCTCTCCCAATTAACACAACTGTGAGAACCTCTGCAAACATTTTCCTAAATTTAATTCAATGACGGCTTTACGCGGAACGGAGTGTGATGTCAGATGGGGAACGAATAGGCGCTTCGTCACGGTAAACAAAAACCATCAAGTGTCAAGCATCAGATTTACATTGCGTACATCGTGTGGTCACTCTTGATCTAATATGAAATACACCATCAAGCTTTACTCGCTTAAACAGCATGGAGTGTGTTAGGTACTTAACAGAGGCTCTTGCTAAACCTGGCATAAACATTTTATTGATATTTACAACCAAGTCATAAATCTTTATTATAACAAAATAGAAATATTAAATAAGTACAAAATTTTCATTAATTAACTGCATAATCTGCGTTGAGGCAGGTTATATTTATATCAGGTCGCCGTATACATTGTTATTTTAGCAACAACTGCTTATATCGTGCCTACCATTCAGGTATGGTTATGGGGCCTAAGTCCCCGACCTGATCAAGAAAATACAAGATTTAACAGAAATATGTATATATTTTTTTATTTTTCGCCTTATAAATCAATACGTTTTGTCCAACGACTTTCCAACCTTTTAATGCCTTCAGTAAAATAAGATTTCTCCAACTGTGAAAAATAAGTGTCTGTCTCAGATTTAACAATACCAATTTATGTGAATCTTCGCCCACCCACCATTTCCTCAGGTTTGGGAACAAAATGTACCACAGGGAGCCAAATCCGGCGAATATGGGAAATGTGGAAGTACTTGGAAGTTCGTGTAGTTTTGAAGCAACAATTCCAGGCGTATGTAAAGGCGCATTATCATGAGAACTTTTTTACAAGGTGTGGACGTTTAGCTTAGTGAAGAATAATATTCCCCAGTGTGGTTTTGCCCATCTGGAGGTAGTCTACGAGCACCACATCATGAGAATCCCACAAAAACATGGTCCATGACTTTTCCTGCACATGGAACCGTTTTTGCTTTCTCTGGTGCACTTTCACCTGTTGTCACCCACTGTTTGCACTGCTCCTTCGTCACTGGGGTGTGGTGACGTATCTATGTTTCATCTACTGTTGTGAAACATTGAAGAAATTCACTGCAATTGCATTTAAATAAGTCTAAATGCTCTTGTGAAATGTTCATTCGAATGGGCTTTTGGCCCAAAGTTAACAACGCAGCATTCATCGATTGGAAAGCTTTTTCATACCCAAAATTTCGTGTAAAACGTAATCATTGTCTTTTTTGTCACAATCTCGTCGATCGTTGCAATTTTGGTGCACCCTAAGTGCTCATGATCTTGAATGGATGTACGATGCCAGTATGGGAGGTCGCTCCATCTTGCTGAAACGGTTGCTTATGGATATAAAGCTAGCTCAGCGCCCAATGTCCACATGTCCACAATCCCAATGAAAACGTTCAATAATTTGCTCGTTGTACAATTCTGAATGACATTAATTCTGTTTTCATGTCATTCTCAATGAATTATGGGCCAATGATGCCTTGGGAAAACACAGCAATCCACAATGTCACTTTTTCCAAATGATGGTTTTACGCATATTTTCTCAAAAAAACGAGCATTTTGCTAATTGACATGGTCACTTAGTAGCAAATCACATTCTTCAGACCACCAAATAGTTTTGAAAATACGCTTTATCTTGATATAAACTGAACTGATATGTGCATAATAACGACGCATACTATGAAATATTGTTTCTTTAGCTCATGGAATACCTTGTATAACATTTTCTTTTGTAAGAATTATCTTGATAACGACCTTCGGTTGTCCTTTTGAGGGGGGTACCTGCATTACATTTTATGTTTTCTGCCAAAACAACTGAAAACTATTTTTAAATCTGTACAACATTCTGAATGTTCAGGAAAAATCAGTATAGTTGCAAAATTTCTTCAATTTCAAGAAAATAAAACTGATATATTAATTTTTATTATACGAGAATATTTGTATTTAAACCTTTCTCTGAGGTATGATATATGCAAGACAAACCCGTGACGATTAAGCTTTCAGAGATTTATGCCGATTTTATTGATCTCCACAGAAATAATCTGAAACAGGATTCCTCATCTTTCCAATGCAATGTCTGTTTGAAAACTGCATTAAACATTTATCAATATGCTCTTACAGAAAAAAAAAATTAAGAACACAGACAATGCTGAAATCTACATAATGCAGCAGAAAAGAGAATAATCTAAAAGGAAAATGCTCGACCCCATACCTTATCAAATGCCCCCCCCCCCACAAAAACCTAAGCTTTGAATCCTAATTATTTTTTCTTTAGTCCGTTAAAACAAGAATTTAAAGGACAAACGTTTCATTTAAGTAGATAGGACACAGGCTGCGGGTCGAATTAAAACTCTTCTTCCAGGAGGGAATATAGATGAGCAGGCTATGTAGGAAATAATACTCTCTTTTATAAAATTCTTCTTTAGCTTTAGTCTTGCGCTGGTATATCTCTTGTATAACAATGCATTGATATAAATAAAGTAAATCCAAACAGAATATGAATAAGGACAATCTTCCAGTGTATATACAATTTCATTCATGATATGTGTGTACATCAGCCACTAATCTACTTAATGAAACAGCTGCTGAGTAAACATAGGCTCTCTATCTGAACAAGAAGTTTGATATATTTTCTTGCGTTATGCTGAAATTTATCACTAAACAGATTACATGCGGTAGCAACCGTATGTGCCAGAGAAAAGTCTATAAATGTACAAGCCTGGAAGAAAAGGTGCTTGGCAATGATGAGGACGTAAAAATGAGGTGCATTCATGGCTTCTTCATTCATCTTTCCTTTGTGCTGGAATTATGACCCCATTGGGATAGCACAGAAAGTGCGTGGAGTTGCACAGAGAACATTTGCAAAACCTAGGTAGAGCTATGCTTTCAACTGACATATTTATGTTAATGAAACAAATGAGCCTTTACATTTTATTTTGAAAACACACGTGCTAAATAACTCCACAAAATTACTTTCGACTACTTTAAAATTACTTTGTTTAATTTGTTAAAAGAAAATAAGGGAATAAATATACTAACAATGCATTTATGACATGAAGGGCCGGGTGAAAAGTCAGTTTTCTTTCGCAATCGAGTTACTGGTATCATTTCTATTCAGGAAGAGGGACCTTTTGTCTTAAAGGTATGAAGTATGGGAAATTTCAAGTTATTCAAGAGTTATTTTTGCTGAAAAGTTTTATGTTCTGGAAGAAAAACCAGGGGAGTCAAGCGCAAAGAACCAGGTAAGTTAATTTCCAGCTGATGGCAGTACGATCGTTGTAATGTGCTTGGCTCCTTGACAGGATAAAGAAGCACCTAACGACGATGACCAGTTTCAGCACCTACATTCATAAAGTAAGTAAAACCTTTTAAAATATTTAAGGCAATTTCGATATATGCAACGCGGTGGGCTCTCGTCTGTAGGCAAAACACCGTTAAGTTAGTACATAGTTAATTGGGAAGCTCTGTTTTTTTTTTTTTTTTTTTTTTTTGCGGACGATATACTATCTTAAATTCCTTGTCTAAGGTCATTCTACAATCTCTGAAATCACTGCGGTATAGTTCATCACCAACCTGTATATTATGAAACATATTAGTAAGACTATTTCACTCATGTGACGTCACCTTAAAACCGGCCAATGAAATGAAACAAAATTTTGAATTTTGACCATCACAGCCGAATTACAGAATGAAATTTTCGAAAAAAAACATCAAATCCGTTAAGGAACGCACATATTGATCATATCATTAAGAATTCCAAACAACATAATACAAAGAAAAATAGACGTGTTTTTTGTTTTTTTTTTTTTTTTTGTTTTGTTTCCTTTCTCGTTTGGTATTAGAAAATCGAACGGTAGCGATTGTAATAGTCGACTTTTGTCCATTCCAGTCTCACGACTTGCAAATAGAATAGCTATTAATAAGTATAACATTTAATACAAGTGTTAAAATTCCATGCGCGAATTTCAAACATATATCACTTTTATTCTTTCATAAAACAGTCCAAAACCCGATATTTTGCTCTTCTCTATTGGCATTACTGACAATCGACATTCTTCTGTGGCAAGATTGCTTGAAAAGGTTAAGTGTAAATATACATTTATTACAATTTTATACACCAAGATTAGAAAAATTACATTTAAATTTTTATTTTATTCGTGAAATAGTCCTAATAAATATCACTCGAGATTCTGACCTTTCTAGATAAACTCACTACGTTCGTGAATTATCGGTAATCTCAGACCCTCTCGTGATATTAGTTGTATTAATCTGTTATTAAAATCTATAGCGCTATAAATTTCTGCTCTACTGTCGAAATATAGACAATCAGCGGGCATTTGCACCAGAATTATATTTTTATTTTATTTGTGAAAAGAAAGACAAAGATAGCCTATTGTGTCCCTTTAAGGGCAAAGGCCTCCTAACAAGTATGGAAAGGTCGATTTTTCCTGACGCAGTGAACTGTTCCACGCTAGTTCGTATGCTGTTCAAGACACTCAATGATTTGTGCTTTGGATACTCCATTTTTCAGTGCACTAGTTGCTTCTTGAAAGATTTCCATTTTTCTCTTCCTCTTGCTACTCTTGACCAATCAGGATCTGCATGTTCCTTGAAGAGACCTGTCCATCTTCTTCTGGGTCTGCCATACGTTAAACTTAATGCATAGTTAAATAGTATAAGTTTCAAAATCTGCATATGATGGCCAGCTTATTAGCGAATTCTGAAGGAATGTAGTAGCTATTGCGGTTGTACTCATGAACGATTTTAGAAAGTTTTCTTCAATCCTACCTACTAGGCACCGAAAATGACAATGAAAATATACATATATACATATACATGTCTGTAACGCTCTAGCGGTCGCAATTTTTGTCTTTCCTCAACGAAACTCGCCATATAACCATCAATTAACAAACGATTCATCGAGGTCGTTAACTAGCAAAATTGGAACATTAGAGGTTAACCTTAAGGGGGAAAAAATCGCTCTAGTGGCCGCAATTTCTGTTTTTTCTCAGCGAAACTGCGTATATATCATTAAAACAAATCAATAAAAATAGTTTTAAATCACCCTAGCGGCCGCAATTTTAAATGTTTTTAAAGGAAACTCGGTATGTGCCAGTGAAATAAAATAAGAAATTTAGTTTCTGAAAATCAGTGAAATCATATTATTAGAAATGGGGTTTACCTGAAACCCAAAATTTAAAAATCGCTCTAACGGCACCAATGTTTTATTTTTTTCGCTACGAAACCCGGTATATACCATTTAAATAAAACAAGAAAAATAGTTTCTGAAAATTAGGGTAATCGGACCATTAGGAGTGGGGATAGAGCTGAAATGCGAAATTTAAAAATTGTTTTAGCGGCCGCAGTTTTTGTTTTTTATCAACGAAACTCGGCATAGGCCAATGAAATACTTATAGATTGCAAGAATGGTAATTTTGTTCCGCTAATACCACACAGTAATGCCATAACTGATTTCATTTCATTAATTAATAAAGTCATAATTTGGCTTTTATATTCATTTTTAAAGTTATTCAAGTTGCTGAGGAATTCATTTAGTTTACGCAGCTCCAGCGTGACGGTCCTTTTGTTACAAGGTTTCTGTCGTTGCGAAATATGATACACGTTTTTGAGCGCACTGATCGATAGGTGCGTCTTTTACAATCAGTTACATGAAAGCCTAGCAAAGTTGTGCTTGACCTCCAGCTCTATCGACTTGAAAGGGAATAAATACGTGAGGAAAAACCAGGAATAAGGAACTTGTTCTCGTGTTTAATACAAGGACCAGGGTGGCTTCAAAGGAGGGGAATTACAAAAAAATCCTTTCAGGTACACTCAAAAAATCCTGGGGGCGTGTTGACTGTAGTACGTTGAAATCACAAATGTGGAAACAAAAAAATAGAGTTCAGTGAATTCGCGAAAGACCTAATTTGCTCGCATGTACATCTTGTGTTATACAGGGGAGCAGAGAAACGTTTTTAATTATTAGTTCTTAGAAACGAGAGATGTAGTTGTGAGTCGACATAATAACAAGAAGACGAGGCTAAAGGATTAGGAAGTTAGTACTTCAACTGAAATTAACCCTTAAATTCAAAAGTAAATATATACGAACCTGTCACAACAAATATATTCGCTTTTGTGTGCTGTTGAATCAGGCAAGTCTTGTGTACGTTTCATATTTCATCTACCATATTTTCTGCGGGAAGAAAAAGTAATTTCACACACAAAAACACAAACAGAGGGCAGTAAAGTCAAGAGGTGGCATTCACTCCACGCGGAGAGAGAGGAGGGAGGGAAGCTACTTGTCCTATTACGACGCTAAAATGTTGTTTTTAATTTTCAAAATCTATTTTCCCTTTTCATGGCAGTGAAAGGAACGCTCAGAATCGGACGTGAATAAGAGCTGATTGCAAGAATGGCTTAAATGCCTTGAAGTGAAACTGAAAATGTTGCCGTTGACGTGCGTTCATTTGTCATCATCGCAGCGCACCTCATCACGAATGTCGTATTTGGGCACCATTTCATAAAAAGAATAAACAACAAGCCGCGGAACCAAGAAAAATACTACAAAAACAATTTATATATATATAATGTGAATGCCTAAAGCTTACCTTTAATTTTAAATCTGAGTTCTCTCCTATGAACTTGTCGTATAATTTACGAGTGTCAGCATAAAAAAGGTGGGCTAGAGGCATACACTTTTATTTTATTCCTCAGTTTTAAACACTTTTTATGTCATTTGCAATTATACAGCTACATTTACTATTTTCTCCTGTTTGCAAAGATAAACTGTGTGCATTTATAAAAAATATATGTAAAAGGCAATTTAATGTCGTTAAAAAAGCTATAATAATTATATTTATTACTCTCCAGGAAATCCGTTCAATTGGTTAATGGTCATCATACTTGCCTCCTAAATCCCAAGATCGCGGGTTCAAACCCGGCCAGGATCGACGAATTTTTGGGCATAATAATCCTAAGTATGGCTTTCTTCTGAAGGGAAGTAAAGCCGGGGTCATGTCGAATATCTACAGCATGTAAAAGAGCTACAAGTTTGAAAGAAGAGACCTCTGAGCAAAACTGATCGGCCGTTTCACGTCCTGAATTGAATGGGACACTGATGACCTGAGATGTTAAAGAGCGTCCGTAAATATACAAAATTAACAACTCTCTGGGAAACACTTGCAATAGTCAAAAACACAGGTTGAAAACATAGCACAAGTTCTGTAATTTTTTAGGGAGGTGGGGCTTTTAAAAAATGTATACTTTCTTCAGAAGAAGTCATTATAACCAATAGAGGCAAATCCCTTTGCCTCTAAATGTGCGAAAGAAGAATACAAAAAGTAGTTTATCTTAATCACCAGCTTACGTGGAATCAAGGGAAGGCAATATTTAAATTGCGTTAAAAACTAGCTCTTCGATTTTATATTAAGCGTTTAAGATATATATTATCTCTAAGCCCATCGTTTACCAGTCGGTATCAAAAGAGGCGTTTATAACTATTACAAGTACCTCAAAAACACTCCTAAAACTCTGCTGCAACTACAGGTAAGCTATCATTCGATACCACTCCAAGTGGAGGTTGTCTCTATTAAAACGTAGCCTGCTATTGGCTGAAGCTAGAATATTATTGTTACGGACAGACAGAGCCTCTATCGCTAGGCGAATAAACAGCTGAACTCAAATACTTTGAGAAAAACGTGGCAACTACTCGCCATAGTTACCTAGTCAAAGTAAGTCGATTGGATACGATGAGCGCGACGCCATTACAAAGAGTTATTTTTGGCCTACGTCCGCAGCTGAACGCAAGCCGCACTGGGTCAGGGTAGTGCCACTCGCCGTACTCGCATTTCTGCTTGCATAATTTTGATCAGTAGTAGCATACACACAATAATGGTTTTATTTCTTAAAATGAGTACTAACCTGGTTAGAGAATTGTTCGATGTGGTAACCACCAGCAGTCACACATTGACCTCTTTTAATGAAACTTGCATTCACTCGCCACAGCTCTCCTTCAGTAATTTTGATATTTTTAGTTCGTCTACTGTATGGGATTATTTCCACATACTTATTTTTTCTTTCTAGTGGTAACATTTCAATACAATGGATTACAGTAAAACTTACTTCAAAACACATTTTTTTAATGTTGTTTAACGTTCGTTTTTACTACTGAGGTACTGCAAGCGATAGACACTGATGATACATGAGATGAAATGCTATATTGGGAAAGGATTTTTTTAAGGAAGGAAACGTTCCAGGCCTAAGCTTAGGGTACCTCCCCGGCATTTGCCATTTATGAGGACTGAGGAAAACCCGAAAAAAACTGTGAGGGAGGACGGTTTTGGTGGGATTTGAACCCCAGACCTCCCGCTCACGAGTCCGCGCCTTAACGGCCTCGGCCACAGATACATTAACAGCCTGTAACAACACGCAACAATACAAAGATTTCAGTTACACCGATCTCTTAATTGCAAGCTGAGTTATAATAATATGAAGACAGAGAACTGCCACTGACTGCTCAAGGGCAATCATCAGAGGCAAAGCCGTCTATTATGATAGGCGACTGGCATGACCTTGGCCCAGCGCGCGCTGCGCTCGGCTGTGGACGGAGATATTTTGGCATTACTAAATAAAACAAATAAAATTTATAATTGCAAAGTTCTTGAGCAAAAACAAATGAATTTATACCTATGTGCAAGTGTGTAATAGCTTTTTACTTTTTTTTTTTTAAGTTTTCTGCTGATGTAGTGAAATAATAATAATACAAAGAATAAATATTTTAAAATTATTTCAGCAGAGCTAATGAATAACGGTGTATAATGGATAATTTATATTAGCAAAAATATTCAAAGAAAAAACTTGATTAGGGTTTTTTTTTTTTTTAATATTTCACACCTCAGACAGCACACTTAAAATTCCAAACACATCTCTAATAAAAGTATATCAAGATTAATATTTCAAAATCTAATGACAATAATGTATTAGATTTTTACAAGCATTTTTTGCATAGAGTTAGAAATATAAATTTGGATGTCTGTACGCTCATAACACTTGAGGACTACAACAGTAAATAAGCATATAATTCTAAAACGGCTGAGCAGTTTTAACTATCTACAATTAAATGGCAAATTGAGTACAAACCTAAGTGATAAAAGAACCGTTTTAAAATTCTATAAGACCTTATCCACATTTTTTTTTTTTTTTTTGCAGTGTGGAAACGTGTACTTTAACAAAGTCACAAATAAAATAAAAAGCGGCAGCTAAAATGAGACTATTTATTTGGTTAGAGCCTCCATAAACACACCAGAAATTATCAAATTAGGAATGCTTAATATTTTGGAAATAATATATGATTATAGAAACAAATGATATTCCCATCTTCAAAGAATGCCACAGAGTCCCATTTCGTTAACTTTTTGAAATTTAAAACAAAAGGTAGAGCACTATGATCAAATTATTTGGACTTTACCACAATTTATTTTTTAAATAAATGACGTCAGTACTGCGGAGCCAGTTTTTACGAGTAAACCAATTGATATAGTTCTAAGACTTCGTTGTGGAGGACGAGAGATGACTCAGAGAGAGAAAGAGTGAAATAAAGAGAAATACTATTCCCAAGACATGGTTTGTTTACAAAATGCAATCGTGTTAGTTGCTTAACCACTTGATAGGTTGCAGTGTATAGTACTTTAGAAACCGATACCCTTCAAGGCAAGGTGCGCCGACTAGCAATAACATCTACTCTCGGTGAAGTCCGAATAAATTTGATCATCAGGTATATATACATTTGTTATCCCTCGTTAATCTTAAAATCAAAATAACTTATCAATCATAACAATTTTCATCTCCACTGCAACTGGCTTCTTCGACATAAAACATGGATCTTCATCACCTTACATGGATTATGTTCAAAAAGTCTCTGTCATACATGGAGTCAGGACTTTATATAAAACAAGCACTCATCTACAAACTTAGTGTACGTCGAGGAGTAGGACCCTCCAAAAAGATGCGGGAATGATCTTACGTGATCGTAACGGATCTCGAGGTCCTGTTTGATTATCATTATGTATTATGCCATGTGTGGCTTAACATTTTTCGACTCAAAAATAGGTTTTTTCAAGAAGAGCAAAGGTACAGGAAGATTTTAAAAACAACATGCAAAGATCTGTTAAATCTTATTTCTTAAAAGGATTTATTATATAAATGCAAAAGCCTTTGCTAACAATTGTTACATGAACTATGAAATACATGGAGCGCCTTCGTTTTTATCACTCTACACCTTCATTTGTGTTACGCTAAAACAAAAATAAAAACAATGATAAAAACAAATACGCTCTATCAAAAATATAAAATAAAATAATTACATAAAAATCATAGGTATCAATTTAAAAATGTCTCTGGTGATGCCGTAGTCATGCAACAATGACTATGGAAATATTTTATACTTATTAATAAATTCTTCTAAGCAATAAAATTTGTCTGTCTTGCATTTTTTTCTAAAATCTTCCATTTACCTGTAAATAAAAATGCGTTACTTTTGAAAACCCCTGTATATCATATAAGATAGTATTATGTAAATTACATATGGCAATATAAACCTTCCCGTATTGCTATTCGAAACTCGAGCATTAGCCTCACTTAGAGATAAAAATTAAGTCCATCAGGCTATAGCAGTGGCAGATGGAGAGAAAAATGCCGCATATCTGAAAAAAGGAATACGATAACAAATTCATAAATTGGAAGGATGAGCGGTTAATCAGACATGCAAGCACTGCACTGCACTGCAGCTGAAATGGAGATGTGGAGGTCATGTGACTAGACTGCATCAGGGCAGATGGGCATACATGACAACGTAGAGTGCCCGAGGCAGAATTAGCCGATATCTTCAAAGACTGAGAAGAAAATGCACGAACAAATGTAGCTAGGAAACGTTTCTGAACTGTCAACGAAAGATAGTATACGAGATCTGTTCAAAAAGTATCGCGAATTTTGTGTTTTTTCAAAAAATATTTATTTATTTATGAATATCTATTTTGCCCCCTTCAAAGTAATCCCCACCAGATATTATATACTTGTGCCAACGTTTCTTCCACTCTTCGAAGCACTTTAAAAAATAGTTTTTTGTGATCTTGTTCAGCTCCTCCTTCGATGCCGTCTTTATCTCCTCAATCGTGGCTAGCGTCGTCCTTTCATGGGCCTCTTCAGTTTTGGGAACAAAAAAAGGTCGCAGGGGGCCAGGTCTGGGGAGTACGGTGGCTTCGGCATCATAAGTGTGTTGTTTTTGCCCAAAAATTCGCGCACAAGCAACGATGTGTGAGCAGGTGGGTTATCATGGTGCAAAAGCCAATTTTTGTTCTTCCACAAATCCGGGCGTTTCAGGCGGATTACTTCGCGCAAATTGCGCATAACTTGCAGATAATATTCCTTATTGACCGTTCTACCCTGTGGCAAGAACTCATGATGCACCACGCCCCTGCAATCTAAGAAAACTGTAAGCAAAACCACATTCGACCGAACTTGGCGCGCTTTTTTCGATCTTGGCTCGTGTGGCAGCATCCATTGGGATGATTCAGCTTTAGTTTCCACGTTATAAACCATAAACCCATGATTCGTCACCAGTTATGACCCTCTGGAGCAAATTTGGGTCGTCGCGGACAGAGTTCAACAGATCCTTAGCAACGTCAGTGCGATGGTGTTTTTGGTCGAAATTGAGCAACTTTGGTACGAATTTTGCGGCGACCTGTCTCATGCCCAAATCATTGGTAAAAATCGAATGGCACGAGCCAATCGATATGTTTAGGTCCTCAGCAACTTCTCTAACGGTGATTCGACGATTGGCCATTACTATTTTCTTCGCTTCTTCAATGTTTTCGTCTGTTGTTGACGAGCTCGGGCGTCCGGGACACTCTTTATCGTTCACATCTTCTCGACCCTCTGAGAACATTTTGTACTACCGATAAACGTTGCTTTGGTCCAAGGTAGTTTCACCATATGCCACAGTCAACATTCGGAATGCATCCGTGCACTTAATTTTGTTTTTCACACAAAATTTGATACAGATTCTTTGTTCCATTTTTTGGAATAGGCAAAAATCGAAGACAAGCCAAAACACGTCCAAGCAAAATAGCTGTCAACAATTAACTGAACATTCAAAATGGCCGAGCTTGTCAACATAAGTGAGGGACATGAGTACCAACATAACACCACAAAACAATCGAAAATCGAATATACGCAGCCCGCGGAAATTCAAAATTCGCGATACTTTTTGAAGAGACTTACTTTTTGAGAGAAGAGAGAAGAGAAGATACTTTTTGAAGTTTGTTAGTGGTGAAATCATGCAAGTGCAGTAAAGTATCAGAGATGGTCCTCGATACCTTTGATAATAATCACGAGATATTGATACTCTGATTACTTTTAGATACTTTGCTAGAACAATAGTTTTCATTAATGCTGTTAAATTAGCACATTTAAAAGCGGTCATAAGAAATGTGTCTCATTCGTAACCTTCTAAATAGCAGGGAGTAGGTATCAAGAAATTGGGTGCGCTCTTCGATCCCATGACAAAAGCACCCACTCCTCCCTTTCGTCTATTCCCGTTATAGTCTTGTGACAGTACATCTCGGCTACAAAATCCTTTAAAAATCATTTACTAGAGCAATAAAACAGCTGAATTGCAATGTGAGGTAAATATTTTCGAACGTGCTGTTGCGTTCCGCCTATAAAATAACCTCAGTTCTGAGTCTGACCAATAATAAAAGTGACTTGTGGTACACTGCTCACGTTAACTTTTAAAACTATCTCATCACAAGTGACTTACTGTAACAATATTGTGATATGAAAGCTGCTGTTACATTACCACCTAGTTAGTTTGAAGCGACAGAAGACGTGCATTTCGTACTTCGTCTTTTTGTATAGTAACTATTTGCAAGTGGATTATGTAAGTGATAGTCGCGTTGTTAATTTCTATTATATTGTATTTGCACTAGGGGCTTATAAATATAGTTGTAAAGGTGTTAAATGTCTCATTAATTATTATACTGGACGATATGTCCTTCGTGGGACCGCTCTACTTGCAAATGGCCGCAGTTGACCGAGTTCTGCAGTTCTCATCTCGTTCCCACGCTGAAAGCCGGCCAGCGAGCCGGGGGGGGGGGGGAGGTCAGTACGAGTTTAACTATGGAAATGTAGCGGCATATTCTTTAAGTTATATGACAGCGTATTAAGTATTCATTACGCGGCGCAATGTAGTGTATTAATGTGGCTCATTTCAGGTATTTATTCTCCAAAGAATATTTATTTACAATTCGTACATGAGTAACCGCCACGAATGACCGAGGTCGTTAAGGCGCGGACTCGTGAGCGTGAGGTCTGGGGTTCGAATCTCGCCAGGACCGTCCTCCCTGACTGAGGTTTTTTCCAGGTTTTCTTCAGTCCTCATAAATAGCAAATGCCGGGGAGGTACCCTAAACTTAGGCCTGGAATTCTTCCTTCCTTAAAAAAGAAATCCTTACCCAATATAACATTTCATTTCATGTATCATCAGTGTTCACCACCTGTGGTGTCTCAGTAGTACAAACGGGCGTTAATCACCAGAGTGAGTGAGTGAGTGAGTGAGAGAGAGAGAGAGAGAGAGAGAGAGAGAGAGAGAGAGAGAGAGAGAGAGAGAGAGAGATTCCCTGATATTCAACCTCCAAGTGCAATTTATATTCACAGATTGGTAAATACATTTCGTGAAACGGGAAGTATTCTTGATAAAATGTGTACACAACCATGTATAATACTCAGAGAATGCCTAATATTAGATAACATTGAGCGTGCTCTGAAACGTTCCCCCTAAAAAAATTCACATCGACGTCTTTTTCAGCAAAAGGGAATTTCTTTCTCCTTCTACAAAGGCACTAAGGTTAAAACACTAAAACCGGGTGATCCTGCATCAAGGAATGAATTTTGAATAGTGTGCATGAAGAAATTTTCTTAATGGACAAATCTTGGTTCCACCTAATGGAGTATAGGTACTACATTACAAAACTACCGATAATGGAGTTCAGAAAAAAAAACCTGCTTCATGAGGAACCCTGCATGATCAAAAGTTAGGAATGAGGTGCGCTATTTACGGCAAGAGAATGTGCCTCATATATTTTTTAAGAAACAACATGATAGGTATGTGCAGAATATTTTGAAACTTTTTTTTTCCGAAAATTAACTTTGAGGAAGCCTGATTCGCGACTTTTCAACAGGACTCTGCAAGACATATAAGCCCATGTCTCCTTGCCTGCAATTCTACGATAGAGACATCGCTAACAATATATGGCCCTCTCGGTCTCCAAAAATGTTATCACTGAGGGGCATTAAAGGAAAAATTGTAAAACAGAAATCCACACAATTAGATGAACTGAAAAATAACATTCGTGAATTTTTTTGTTGTTTATTTGTTTTTTTGACGGACGCTCTTTGACATCTCAGGTCATCAGCATCCCATTCAATTCAGGGCGTGAAACGGTCAATAAATTTTGCTCAGAGGCCTCTTCTTTCAGACTTGAGGTTCTTTTTCGTGCTGTAAATGTACGACACGAAACCCACGGCTTTTTTCCCTTCCGAAGGATTTTACCCCAGAAAAAAATCCATTGACCCTAGCCAGGATTGAACCAACGATATTGGATTTACGTGGCAAGTAAGGTTACCACTAGACCATCAGGACCGAACACATTCGTGAATAAATTTCTTCCTTTCTCAGAGGGAATTGCTGAGGGTAGATACTGGTTAATTTCATAAGAATATGCTATAAATGTTCCAGCATCTTCTTACGTGATAATGGTGATTAAATGTACCTTTTAAGTGTCAGTAATAACTTATGCTACAATCATAGCTGCGGGCGGACTTTTAGACTCCTGTTCAGCGCGGAACAACCTTGAACCGGCCGACCGGCCTTTAGCGTAGAGAAGTCCAGCGAAGGAAAAATCACCTGTTATATCGACATATAAACTAGATTAGCTGAGCCAAATGATACATTGATTTTGCACTCTTTTTGCTACACAAAACTAAATTCACTAGTTTGTGTTGCACGCAAAAAGCCCATTCTTCCATTGCTGCAACACAACGTGTCTACATTTGCGCCACTGTTGCAGGGAAGCCCAGCACCATGTTAATTACGCACGAGAGCTGCGCCAATTACAAGGCGCACTCACTTTCACCCTGGCAAATAATCCGCAGCTCCGGATTTCAAAAATGACGACACCCTCCATCTTAGGCTTTCCCAGGTACTTAACGCCGGTATTAGATTATGTGAAAAGTCTACTCTCTGCTTTTCAGAGCTGGATTT
This sequence comes from Metallyticus violacea, assembly GCA_030762175.1. Taxonomy (NCBI): domain Eukaryota; kingdom Metazoa; phylum Arthropoda; class Insecta; order Mantodea; family Metallyticidae; genus Metallyticus; species Metallyticus violacea. Next base: position 40,220,681 of record CM060839.1, read on the forward strand.
CTTAAAATGTAGGCACCGGCGCGCGTATTTAACGGCCAATGTTTATGAAATATTAATGGTGCTAACTGAAAGGCACAGTTACTAAAAGGATTCGTTGCACAATTCCAAGTGGTTCCTTTAACATTTATGAAAAAGGTTTTTAAAGTATCCGGCATCGCTTTTACAAATTTCAAAAGTCCGCTTGAGCCTACTGATTCATTACGGCTTTGTCTACAAATTGCTGCCTACATCTTCATTATAGATATTTTACTTTTACTTCCTTCTTGTAAATAATATTCTGATTCATATTCTATTTTCGTCCATTCTATCTGCGCGTCTTTTCCGTTCATATTGATTTATCATTATTACTTGAAAAATGTATCTTTATCACAATGAATGAGAATATATCAGCCTGGGTGGTGTTAACAGCGTAATCTAGGTTGACGTTTGTATATATGATTGATAAGGGTGTTTTTAGAAGGTTCACCAAAATGGGGCGAAATACAAAATTATTTTTTACTTCATCAAGTCCCTTATATCCTGTTACCGGACTCAAGAATCGCATATCAATTTCCATTCGTTTTCGTTGGTTTATTTATGAACGCTCTTTAACATCTCAGGTCATCAGCGTCCCATTCAATTCAGGACGTGAAACGGCCGACAAATTTTGCTCAGAGGCCTCTTCTTTCAGGCTTGAGGTTCGTTATCGTGTCGTAAATGTACGAGACATGGGACTCACGGCTTTGCTTCCCTTCCAAAGGAAGCCATACTTAGGATTTTTACGCCCGAAAAAATCCATCGATCCTGGCCGGGTTTGAACCCGCGATCTTGGGTTTAGAAGGCAAGTATGGTTACCACTAGACCACCAGGATCGACAAATTTCCATTCGAGTGCAACATTTCAAGCAAAGGTATTAATTATATCATGTAGCCTTTAAGGGACTTTCAGTTTGTGCATTTATATAAAGTGTTTAATCCCTTGCATTACTTTCTCGCCTAGCTTTCGACCTTTAAGGAAGATTACTTAGAAAGCGGTTTCATTAAATTCTCGCATATTCTATTAATAGCAGCTGCATTGAAATTATCTATTTTTATCTATGTGACTATGTAATTCATCTTCTATAGCTACCAGGGCAGAAAGAAGGTTAGCTTGTCTTCTAACCATTATGGATTATATATAGTGAATAAAACAATACCTTAATAGAACATATCTGCTTTACAGACTGAAGTGGGTGACAACTGATATTGACAGTGACCTTACGTTTAAATTATCACGTGATGAGTTGATGCAATCGATAGAACTGCAAAGAATGATTGTACAAGTCAGCATTTGGATATGTTATAATTAAAATTATTTTAAATAATATGTATCTTCAAATATTAAAGAGCATATGTGACCACGAGTGCTTCTTCAACGTATAAATAGTTTAACATTTATATAAGTTTTCAGTAATTAGTACCGGGCGACCAACGAAACACGGTTCAACAAGTGCAAGTTAATCTCTAGTGAGCAAAAAGCAACGGCCACGGCGAACCAGATAATGAAGAAATACTGGCCGAGATGGGAAGGGAAAATGAAGTTGTATTATTGTAATATATCGGTCGTGGATCTCGTATTATCGCTTATAGGTATTTGGAAGCGGTTTATTGCATAAGGTAGTGTTGATAGACACACCGTGCAGTTATATTCTCCGCAGCAAAGAAATGCCATTGTGCTTTATGGTTCTCTTAAAAAAAGATAAAAGAATTTTGCAGCCACATTTTCTGTTGCTTGTGTATTGCAAAGAGCAGTATACAATATCTGTTATTTAAAAAAAAAAAAAAAAAAAAAAAAAAAAAAAAAGAGCCCCAATGCTCAGAAGCTCTAAGTAGACTATGTATAAATCTAATCAAAGTTCATATCCATTCTGTTCGCCTTATAATATAATTTAAAAACAATAAAGAATTATACTGCTTTTTTTCATGAACCTCACCATTGCTGTACAGATAATACCAGTAATTGATTTTCTAAATATTGATACCTGACATTTGTATTAAGAATGCGAATGAAACAGATGCGGGTTTAGAAACGAAAATGATAAGAAAAATAGCACCAAGATTACTCTAATAACAGCTCTATATAGCAATAAATTTTTAAACTTGCCTTACATTATAGATATGCACATAACATTTCTTGTATATACCATATAAATTTCACTGATGACAAACCATTACTTCATTATAATGGATAGAAATATTATGTTCATCCTGTATTTACATAAAATTAGATAAGGTAGAACAGTAAAAGCAAGTCAATGCACTATTGGATATGTTACATTTGAATGCACTACAAAACAAATTTGCTTGTTGCTTGTTAAATGTTAAAACCATTCTCTTAAGCACGCTTATAATATTAAAAATACACATTTAACTAAAGCGTCATGTTTTGTATTAAAGAATGCGTCAATTATAAAGAAACTAAAATTGTCTCGAAACATCTTATGCCTCTTTGAACGCTTTAAATTGTGATGATGCCTGCTGTGGGTCGATAGTCACGTAGGAATCCTAGGCTATGAAAATGTAGATACACAGCCTATTCTTCTGACTCTGAGATATGTATTGATATCCTGTTTCTTATGTGAAGAGAAACGATGGAAATGGGTTTCCAGAATAAGTGGAATAAAAGATGGAAAGGCGATAACCAAACAACTTTTTTCCCGTCTCTATATATTTCTTATAGTCTGGTCACATTACTAAGTTTTTATATTGTCATAGTACATTTGAAGTTACTTCAATAGCTTTCAAATTAATATCTCTAGACCTATTATGCATACATATAAAGAACGAGAAGATACGTTGAACCATTCTGTTTGAACGCTACTAAATGCCATATTCATATTAAAATTTCAAGCCAATTAATGCAATTAAGGATTTCATGAGTTACTTGTTAACATTTGTAAAACATTTTCCTGTAATTATTTGAATAGACTTTTTATAGCTATGATTATAAGAGACTACAAAATCAGTTAATTAATGTTCATTTTTTGTTTACCCTAATTATGCTGAATACTTATAATTTTTGTGTTAATTATAAGTCTAAAGTATTTGTACAACATGTTAGAGTTAAAATAAATTGGATATTTATATATATAAGTGGTTTACAGAAAATCCACTCTACTGTTTATGTGAGTTTGAGGAAAATAAATTGGCTACACTAATAATGTGAGCAAGAGAGAGAAAGGTTTCATTTAATTATTTTTTCTTCTATGCACATTTTGTTAATTGCTGATGAAGTATATAACAATTTTCAGCTTTTTAATGCATAATGGAGTGTTCTATTATATGTAAAATATACTTACAAAACGAGAAAGCTATAAGAATGTGAAATGAAAAGCACAAAGAAATGGGTAAAGAAAATCACCAAGGAGAAAAGTAATTATCAAACAAGGAGCATATAGCGCTGGTAAAAGTTGTAAAATTATAACTTTTCCAATCTCATGCTCACAGTAGGCTGGCACGAAATAAATATGAAGCGAAATGTCTAAAGCTATCTGACATTTGTTGAGGTTAAAAGTGACATAATTGGAGTTCGAACCTATCTATAAGGTCTGATCAAAAAGTACGCGATTTGTATTTCTTATTTTCTAGGGAAAATATATCTCTATATCTGTAAAATAATAATTGTTGGAACATTTAATATGCTTATCCTTTAAATTACAAAGCATATTTCACGTTTTCTGCACAACTAATAACCAACATGTATAGATTATTTTGTGTAGAACCGACAGTTATGCAGCAACGAAACGTAATATATTCAATATTTAAAGAACTCTTGAGCTTTACGACACAACGATAACTAAAAGTAATAATATACCGGGTTTCCAGAATATGTACCCACCGCTCGCAAGGGGTTAAGGTCTCGGCTAAGGCCGGCCACCCTCCCCACTCACGGCTGCCTCCCTGTCTACCCTTGAACTTCCGAGCTATTACCAGTCTATACATTCGTTCGCGAGGACTTTAGAGCAACATATTTTATGTGGAAATATTATAACTAATTAGTTCATCGCGTTTGTGAGGATTATTTGGAAGTTCCTGGGCATTTGCCTGTTGCCAGAACTCTAATTTACACTCTTGTGAATAAGTTTGATACTATCGGTTTATTGCAAAACAAGAAATACACATGCAAAGGCATATACTTTTAATATAAGGTAAATTAGACTAAAATTGACACAAATCTTGAAAGTTCGTTAACAAAATCACTACCAAAATTAGCAAAAAAATTTGGTATTTCAGTGTCTTCTGCACATACAGCAACAAAATTGTTAAAACTCAAACCTTACAAGTGTACTCGTGACCATTGTCTACGACAAGGTGATCCCGTAGCACGTGTGCGCTATTGTGAGTGGTTTCTTTCACCAGTGATTGAAGGGTTTTACGTCTCGGCATCTTTTGGAAACCCTGTATTTAAATGCTTGAATTAGATTCTGGTTTTGTTATTAGATTTTGGGTATTAACTGGAAACGCAGCATAGCGTCCTCTTTGGATTTGAAACCAGTCTAATGTGCCATCCGCAGGCACAGGTCGTGCCCCTTGCCTGGATGAGTTTTTGCGGTTATTTTCCCTCACTAGCACAAGGTTTCGAATTAAGGCAGGGGGGGGGGGGTCAGTGAGTGAAGCTCCCATTTGATACCCTGAAGGCAATGAAAGACACTTGAGGCAGCCGAACATTTTTGAGAAGTAATGAGGTTACCTATAAAGATACAGAAGAGTGAAGATGAAGAGAAGATAGTATTAAACACGGGAAAATGAAAAAGCCGTGAAAAAATCTCAACTATGTTAACCACAATGCCAATTTATCAGGGGATAGCTAGACGAGATATCGGAACAATTGTGCCAATGATAAGAAACAATGAACGTTTTAGAGAACATCGCCTACAAAGATTCTACCTATAAAACATGTGGGCTTGGACTCAATCTCCGCTTGCACCCAAAACGTACGGTAGTTGGCATATACTCGTATTTAAATACTACAAACATTTATCTTTGATTCCTTTTGGCTTAGGATCATAACTTTCAACTTTCTTTGCTCGCTTTCCAATTTATAATAAGCCCCTCTATTTGCGGAAGAATTGTCCATTTAATTTCTATTATTTTTACGGTATTTCTTCCATTCAGTGGCCACTTTTGTAGTTCGTATACTCCAAAAATGATACTACTAGTATTTAAGAAATATCGATAAGTATGTTAGTTAACCATTTAATTGATAAACGGTCTGTTGATAATTTGGAAGTGTCTTTATTGAAATTTAAGGATACCTATAGTATCTATAATAAACATGGGGAAAATATGCATGTTAATATCTTGAAGAGCTTTTGAAAAAAAAAAAAAAAAAAAAAAAAAACTTTTGTATACTAATATGTTAAATGTTCCACACGGTGCAAAGTTTAAACTTTTGATGAGATCGAATATTAACACGTTAATCTGACACTGAGAAAAAAAAATTGAAATATATATTTCATCCTACTCCCTAGTCGTTTCAGAAAAAAAATTCTGAATTTCGTTATGCTCTACTTTCGACATTTTTTTTATATTTTAATTATCATATATATTGAATTATATAAGAATGTTTTGAAAATCATATGAAACGTTTTTCGTTCTTTTCTGATTAGATGTTTAAAATCTGAATAAAATTAGATAAAAAGTGCATTATGTGGAACCTTTTGATTTAATTAAAAAGAGCAAGAAAAATTAAAATTAAAAACATTTTGAATTATTACTTGTATACTTTTACATTTCATACACAGCCCAATAAACAGGTCTAAACAAGAATTTAAAATTACGTGAAAAAAGTAAAAGAATGTTTTCATACTTTTTTTTAAGATTTATAACAAAAAATTGAAATTTTCTAAGATTTTTCACCTGTACCATTTTGGAAGCAGTTTTTAAAATTCTAACTAAATGCAAGCGTTATGCACCCATCTTTATTTCTGTTGCGACTTTATTAATACCTATTCATTTTTTGTGAATTTAAGCACTTAACCGTTGATTGGCCTCAGTTTTCCACATGAAAACCTTTAGGAGAGAGTAGGAAAAATCATCAGAGCGAATTACCCTTCACATTTTGCACAGCAAGATCACCTAAATCTCCACATATTCCGTAGCCCGGTTTTAACGATACCTAGCTTAAATCCTCTTCATCAAAGCGGTCAGTAGATGAAAGACGCGATTCCAGATTGACGCACAGAGCGTAGGATAAGCTCCCCTGTCGCCTTTGAAAACGGACAAATCAAGCCTGACTGCAATAAATTTTAAATGAAGAATAAACGTGTTAGGCGTATGCCCGCATAAGTTGAGCGAAACGTCCTCCATCCGGGCGTCCGTCAAAAGGAGATGCTTGAATTTGCTGAGCCAAAAGGGATAACGGGCAAATGGAAAGCTTTGCTGACGAGGCGGGTAAGTGAGAAGAAAAACCATGGCTGCAAGCATCTCTGAGTTTGAGGACGTAAATAAAGCAAGCATTAATTGTGCATTTCTAATGCAAATGTCACAAGCTGTGCTAAACTTCGAAAATTGAGACAGCATCATTTTTAATGGAAGCCGATTGTGGATTGATAACAAAATGTGCAAATTAGGAGGGGGAAACCCAAATAAAAGAAAGAAGTAACGGGAGAGAGACTGAAGAATGTAATAAAAAAGAAACTTTTCAAATAATAATAAAACACGAGAGTCATTTCATAAATAATGTATTAATTTTTTCACGTACCGCCACGGGTGGCCGAGGTCGTTAAGGCGCGCACTCATGAACGGGAGGTCTGGGGTTTGAATCCCGCCAGGACCGCCCTCCCTTACAGGTTTTTTCCAGGTTTTCCTCAGCCCTCATAAATGGCAAATGCGGGGAAGGTACCCTAAACTTAGGCCTGGAAGTTTCCTTCCTTAAAAATCCTTCTCCAATATATCATTTTATCACATGTATCATCAGTGTTCACCGCCTGTGGTGCCTCAGTAGTAAAAACGGACGTTAAGCACCATTGAAAAAAAAATTTTTTTTCATGTACTTGCTTTTTTTACAGTATATCTTTACAGTTCTTCAACATATCTCCCCCCTTCTCAATGATCTAATCTCAACGTTTGGAAAGATGTAATATTCCACTCAAAGCTTCACTTCTCTTCAATGACTCGGGTAACAGCAGCAGAAAGCTCTTCCAGACAGAGAGAGAGAGAGAGAGAGAGAGAGAGAGAGAGAGAGAGAGAGAGAGCTCTGTCCATAAATGTTTCTTTTCTTCTTTCTTTTTCCATGAGTCTGATAAATTCATGTCCAGACTGAGAGAATATTTCCCATCCATTTTTGGCCATAACATTCCCGATGTTCACACTGAGGATGAGTGGCTGAGCAACTGACGACGGTTTTTATGCATTAAGCTATGATAATACACTGTTGTGACCTTATTTCTTGATGATTAAATGCAAAGTTCATCATTTGCTTGACCACTGATTGAGCTCTTCGATTTTTCTTTTAATGGTGGGAAAGATGAGCCTCTCACTCCATTGAACTGCGACGTCAACTCCAGACCAATGTCCCTATTCACATTTCAGTGAAGTGCTTGGCCTTCAACGTCATATCTTTTTTTTCAGCAAGCATTTGTGTTTCTGTTCAACAGTCAAGATGCGAGGGACCCATAACGCACACGTTTTTCTCTTCAGTGAATAATTTGTTAAAATAAGGAAAACTGGTGTCTTCTAAATTTCTTGGAGCGCATCCCCCCTACAAGTTTCCACTTCGTCTGTTGATACCTTTGGCCATTTCTGACTTGCGTCATCGTATATGCTAACACGAAAAACAAGAAAATGATTAGCCCAAAAAGAAACTGGTATGGTCCATTGTAAACTTACCACAAACTTCACGCAACGCGTTGGTCCTGATGGTGTAATGGTAACCATGTTTGCCTCGTAAACCAAAGATTGCGGGTTCAATCCCGGCCAGGGTCGAAGGATTTTTTCGGGGGTAAAATGCTAAGTACGACTTCCTTCGGAAGGGAAGTAAAGCCGAGGGTCCCGTGTCGTACATTTACGGCACGAAAAAGAATCTCAAGCCTGAAAGAAGAGGCCTCTGAGCAAAATTTACTAGCCGTTTTACGCCCTGAGTTGATGGCGACAATGATGTCCTGAGATGTTAAAGAGCGTCCGTAAATAAAATAAATAAAAAAATAATAATAATAATCACGCAACGCACTGTGGGGTTTTTACCATGTAAAGTTTTGATCTTAAAGCACAACGGCCACAGTACCACACACATCAGTATCTTGTATCTACATACAGAGTACGCTATGGGCAAAATGAACACACACATTTCTACCTCAAGCCTTTAACTGCAACTCACATAATGTTCATTAGTGTTACGTCATTCAATGCGCAGTACTATCAACTATGACTGGTTATGAAATTAATTTAATAAAAATAATAAATAATAAAGAAAACTGGTGCAAAGAAAGGACAAGAGAGAAATAGATCTGAGCACAATGAAACAGAACGAAAGAAAAAAACGAAGAAAATGGAAACAAGATAACAAAAGACAAAAAGAGTACCCAATTTTCTATATAAATAGATATAAAAAAATTAATTGAAAATACAGAAAAAAGAAAGCAGGAGGAAAGAACAGGTTAACGAAGAGACCTGTAAAGAATAATTAAAAAAGAGAAAGTAATAATGCTAATAAGAAAGAACATCGCAATAAATAACAGAAATGACAAAACAGAGATGTCAAAAGATTTAAAAAAAAGGTAAAATGGAATAGAGACTGAACAGCATAACGAGAGAGAAAAAGAAGAATTGGATTCGGCCTAAGGCATATTCCGCATCCTTTACGAACCGTATAACCATGCTACGCAAGCGCAACGGTCTGCATTATGCATGCTACCTATGAAACAAAACACTACGGAAGGACAAACATGTTAAAACACCCTATGGCCGAGGCGGCTATTGCTACATCACAAACTGCTCACTATAGCCACAGCTGGAGTGTGGGAGGCAGCTATTAAAATGACCAATAAATGCAGATATTCCATTATTAAAATATTTACTGTTATCTTCCCAGAATACTTGACGCGGAACAAGTGCAAACACAGGCTCATTTGCTTATTTAACAACAATATGTCTCTAGGAAATCCAGTTTTATTTAGAGATTATAAGTATATGCTAATTAGAGAAGAGCAAAATGAGTACAGTGTTTTAAACTAAAAATATGAATTAAAATTTCCTCAGGTGAACTTGTGCATTGCACATGTAGAAATGTGGACATGCTATACAAGGATGCAGGGTTCGATTGCCGGATGATTTTTTCAGCTACGCCACAAGTTCGAAACAGATCCAGAGAAAAAGTCTATTGAAGCTTGACGTTCTTATGCCACACCCACTCTTCAACTTCCCTTTTCCAATCCAATGAAACAACGGAAAAGCATTTTTTCCTGAAGGGTATAATGTCTTCGTTTGCAATGAACGACGTACGCTGATTGCCATGTTCTTTTCAGAGCTGGCTCGCCCCCTTCATTTGAACGGAAAACATAATGGCGGGTTCCCCACGAGTGTGCACTACAAGAATTGCAATTTCCGTCTGAAAAGTGGGAGGAGGAGGTAAATTTGTCTTCTTCCAGTCTGGATGAGGAAAAAGCATTCAGGCGAAATACACAACGTACTCTTGTCATCTACGTTAGAATGTACGCTTCAAGGAAATCCTAATTTTGTTCTGTGCGACAAAACCTAACGCGTTCTAAAAATTTTCGGCGTGATCAAGAAAACAAAATAGAAGTTTTAAGAGAAATGTCTTTTTTCATTCTTCAACACAGTCATCTTGTAAATCAACACATTTAGTCTAACGCCAATTCAACTTTTTAATACTCTTAGTAAAATAAAATTTGTCCATCTGTGAAAAACCACTTCAACCCCATCATTTGATGTGAATCTTCATCCACCCAGTCATTTCTTCAGGTTTAGGAACAAAAAATAGTCCCTGAGAGCCACGTCCAGCGAATGTGAAAGCACTTGGAAGTGAAGGTCATTTAGTATTGCAGCAACAATCCCAGACGTTTGTAGAGATGCATTATCGCGATGAAAGATAATTTTTTCCCCAAGGTGTGAACGTTTCCCCTGAATAGCATCCTTCAGTTAGTCCAGTAGTGAAGCTAATACTCCCTGGTAATCCCAGAAAACCGTAGACTTTTCCTGAAGATGGAACCGCTTTTGCTTTCTTTGATGGACTTTCACATGTTGCCATGCTTAATTTCAGCAGCCAACATTTTAACCGTCGAAAACGAAGGAGATGAATTCTTTAATGTACGATCTAACTCCTTTTGTATTTCTCTTGGGGTTAAACCGTTCAAAACCAAGAACTTTATCACAGCTCGTATTTCAGTTTTATCCATTTTGCAGAAAATGTAACTCTAGTTAGTTTACACGATCATGACAAACAGTGAAAGGGTTTACTTTTTCATTAATATTTTGAGCATAGGCCCAAGGATATTAAGCTTTTATTAGTATATATAAGTTAGTAAAGTGATAAAAGTAGTTTAATGTTATTTTTTTAAAGTTAATGCTAATTGAATAATAACAATAAAACAATGCCCACAGATAAACCTGTTTAAATTTCAAGTTAAGTACAGGGTGTAACAATTTAATGTCTATTGCTATTTTTATGAGTTTTATTAGTAATCAATACTACACACAAATTTATAAATTAAAGTGCTAAGTTATACCGCAGTATTAAAAACTGTTAAACTTTACATGATATATTTCACACAGAGTTAAATGTTTAAAATGCTTCTAGTGTAAAGTTTGTAAAATTTCGATGTATCCCTTCTTTCTCGGGGTCCTTTAAATTTCGTTGCACTTTATAAGGTGCATTCTTGGGTTTGTCGTAGAGTTTTTTTCCAATTTATATCTGAAAATTATGGAATTTGATGTAAGCGGAATAAATGTGCAAATGTGCAAATATTAAAATAAAATAAAATAATTTTTTTTTAAATAGTGTCCAACGCTCGTTTTAAAGAGAGGCACCACAAGGGTGGACACTGATGATAATGAAACAAAAATGATAAACTGGGAAAGGATATTTTAAGGAAGGAAGCGTTCTAAATTTTAAGTTGAGAGTAAAGTATTTGCTATTTATGAGAACTTAGGAAAACCTGAAACAGACGTCAGTAAAGGAGGAGGGTCTTGTGGGAATGAAACCCGAAATCTCCGCTCACGAGTTCGTGCCTTAACTACTACCCGGATTTCAGGATTTATGCAAATTACCATCCTTACAGTACTTTATAGGCATTAGTGGGTAGCTTGCACTCTGTACGTGTGAAAAAAGGTGACTGCAAATAAAGATACTAGTTCTTTTCGTTGCGCTCACAGCGCGCTCTGGCGTAGGCGGCTTTCAACTAGTGTTTTTTGTTTTTTTTTTTGATAGTGTTTAACGACTATTTTAACTACTGAGGTATCACGGCGGTGACACTGATGATGCATGAAATGACATGTTATAATGGGGAAGGAAGCGCGCCTAAGTTTGGGGCACTCCCCGGCATTTGCCATTTATGGGGACTGAGAAAAACCTGGAAAAGTGTGAACATTATTTTGCTTGAGGGGAGGGTATTCTGCACTGGGCCCTTATCTAATGCTGTGATAGAATCAGTTCCCCCGCTGGAGGTTCGTAGTGACAGAAATGACTTTTCTTGTATATCACGATTATAAGCACTAAAAATTGTTAATGAAGTACTAGTTTATGGCAGTAGTTGCATGAAGTTACTATGGTAACACTTTTGTCATTACTGCCAACAAACCGCCACGGGTGGCCGAGGTCGTTAAGGCATGGACTCGTGAGCGGGAGGTCTGCGGTTCGAATCCCGCCAGGACCGTCCCTCCCTGACTGGGGTTTTTTCCAGGTTTTCCTCAGTCTTCATAACTGGCAAATGCCGGGGAGGTACCTAAAACTTAGGCCTGGAACGCTTCCTTCCTTAAAAAAAAATCCTTTCCCAATATATCATTTCATCTCATGTATCATCAGTGCCCACCGCCTGTGGTGCCTCTGTAGTAAAAACGGGCGTTAAACACTACTCAAAAAAAAAAAAAAAAAAAAAAAAAAAAAAAAACTGCCAACAAGAATATTATGATAATATTAATATCATACTCATCTAATTAAAAACTTCCGTATTCCTTCTTATTAGTGTCATAAGATTTTATCGGTGTTAATGACAATTCAGTATTTTCGCTTGGACTACAATTTCTAGCTATAACTTTATCTTCGCCTACAACAATAACAAGAGACGCCCAAAGGTTCGAGGAACCATTTGCAGAAAAAATTATTTGCAATTTTTTGACCGATTTTGGCCAAAACCTCATTCCCCGTGTTCATTAATGTTCCTGAAGTGCGAATAGCAATATCCTATTTTATGAAAATGTTGTGCTTTATAAGTTTTCTGGAATCGGCTATCAGCAAGTATATTCAATGCCCCCAAAAAATCCGTGGTTAGAATGAACTTTCGTTGCAGTACATCTAAAAATGAAATAAGGAGGAAGGCATTAGACACATAGCAAAAACTCATCACAAGTCTGAACTACTCAAGAAAATGAAACAGGTAGATATTTTGAAGGTGCACGCATGATTTGGCATCATTTTTATACGCATCGCCAATAAAGTGTGCAGTTAATAACGAAATGTATGCCAAACATCGATGCAGAAAGAGACCCTAGGGAGATTCACTGCAGATATTCGTCGTCCCGATGTTTTCATCACCGTAGGAGTTTAATGGACAAGTCGAGAGAGGCATTCTGAGTGGGAAGAGACTGGAGATGGTGAAAGGAACGACAGCATCGTGTTGAGCTCTTAGACATAATGGAAATTCATCATCATCATGATCATCATTCTCAAGCCGGTCTGTTATTGATCTGTGCTGGACGGATGGCTGGGGAGGTACGGACAGACTGATGTACGTGTGTGTGTGGCACTTGTCCCCAAGGGGAGGGGGCAGGAAATCACGGTGCAGCATCCAGGGCTTGCCTGCCTGCCATCCCATCCATCCATCGAGCGACCACCAATTAATAATGGACAAGTTGTCTGCTTCAGTTAACAGCATAGTACATCGGCAGAGCGGGACAGCGTCGCCTCTGGCTTTCAAACCCTGGGCCGCAAGCCCTTAGGCGAGCTCAAGCTAAGGCTTATGTATTAAATTAATTTACAACGCTGTTACTGAGGTTTTTATAGAAAGAAATTCATTTTTAAGGTAGTTTTGATGAAATAGTTCATAAGTACACATTCTGTAATATTTTCTTTTTTTTATTCCACGTCTAAGTGAGCGGTACCTTATCTTTTGCACTTCTTTAAAAAATAACTATTATTTGTGAGAAAGAAAAAAAAAAAACAAAGTGATTTCTGCTTATATGTTTCCAAATGTATGCCTCAAATGAAAAGTACAGGGAAAGAAAGAATTCATACACATTTTACTAACTTTTTACCAGGAGCATTCTAAACACTTATTTTCGTATACAAATGTTATTAACCTCTCATTTTACAAACATTTGTTCGTTTAACAGTACAGCTGTAGGTATTTTTATTATCTACTGCTTATAGCTAATAATACAGATGCAAGAAGACATACATCAGTACATATTTTGTGAGAAAGTAGGCCTGAATGTATTAAATTAGTTTGCTTATTTTGTAAACCTAATTTGAAGTTCAAGAGTATAATCTTTATAAAATAATACTATCATGTCAAGAAAGAATATACTAAAATAACCGCTACCTAACAATTTGGAGAGCTGGCTGATTAAAAAATCAGCAGGAAAACTTTTCCCAGATTGATGGATAAGCAGATTATTTATTGTCCTTCAGAAGAAGAGGGAAGCAGTTTGCTTGTTTTGCCTACGTGTTATAAGAAACTTCTTCCCAAGCTCCATTATGTGTTGTCAGGAAGTACAATAATGGTCCTCTCTGATTGATCGGGATGGAAATGGTGACTTCTTTAAAAACTTGTCCAATTTTGTCCAACCTCTGAACTTACTGTATCAACTTTCACATAACAGAGATCTGAGTGGTTATGAAGGTCATTTCTGATTATAGAGACCTAATGCTTAGGGACTATTGCCTTCGCTATTAAATTCACTACGCCCATATTCTTGTGATGTACTCTCTGTATTTTATTGGCTGTACACATCCTGCTCTATAACTTACGTTTCTTCGCTTCTAGATTCCACCACATCTTTCACTTCAAAGGACCTCATTTAAGAAAACACAAAGCAACTGACACCATATAAACAAATTCTCACGATCGACACTATTGGCTCACAAATACAACCAACAATGCAGTGCTACTTAGTAATGCTTGTGGATTGGGGGAGAGAAAAACGCAACGAAAACCTGCTTTCACTGATAAATGTTGATCAGCCCCTTTTATCCCTTTATGCCTTTTTTTAGTCAATTTTTCCGCAAGGATTCCATTATTTTACAATAGAGTGGCGTAGCTTCAAGTGCCACTAAAAAGCAACGGATGGCGTTAAATTGCCATTTCGCCCATCCCAAAGTAACGATTTTCTCCTATATACTTCAAACCTTATCTAAATACATTTATCAGTAGTAATGAACATGCTTTTCAAAATGATAGTAAAAACCGGGAGTCAGATACGAAACATTTAAGATTCTGCTTACTGCCAGTACCTGAGCTACCACAACTACGAACTTCTATTTGAGTCTACATACTTGAAGACCTCGACAATTATCGCGTTATTTACGGACGCTCTTTAACATCCCAGGTTATTATCTGCGTTCCATTCAATTCAGGGCGTGAAAGAGCCGATAAATGTGCTCAGAGGCCTCTTTTTACATGCTTGAGGTTCTTTTACGTGCCGTAAATGTACGACACGGGACCCAGGACGGCTTTACTTCCCCTCCGAAGGAAGCTATACTTAGGATTTTTACGCCCGAAAAAATCCATAGATCCTGGCCGAGTTTGAACCTGCGATCTTAGTATGGTTACCACTAGGAGTTATCTCGTGTAAGATTAGATCTTAAGAAGCGAACTAAATGCACCTACCTTAATTTTGGCACATAATTATAGTTAACCTCACTATAGAATTAAATTTGTATCACGTGGACGCAGTACCTCAGTGGCTATAGCATCGGCAAGTGGGTTGTAGAAGGTTCGAAGTCCCATCTTGGCCTTAAAATTTTTTCTACTCGACTCTTATTTCTGGTCTGAAAGTTATTTTTGCGTTCAATTCTGAAACTATTCGAATGAACATTAATGCGGAAAATCCTGCCATAAAATTTTTAGATGATCCATTATTGCTTTTGTACAACAAATTAGCGAAATTAACTTTGTTGGTATCGTGTGAAATTCGCATTCAGGAAAATCCAAGGGTAACATTCAGTACTTTAGCTATCAAATTGTCAAAAATTGAGAGAAGAAAGAAACAACTTCAAATATAACTTTGCTATAATTCTTAATTTGCTGAAAAAAATATTGGTAAGTGTTGGAAACAACATTGTTATACTTGTATTTATAAGTGCTCTACCTATGTCTAGTACAAGAGCAGTAGCAAGGTCCATAAATAAGTACAGACGTTTGCAACAAGAATGAACTTTCTGGAAGGAGATGTCAATGCTCCAGGTGATAAATTATCCATTTTTCATGTTAACTTGAGTTTTGGAGAAGCTCTAGCTGTACAATGTAATAGAGTAATGTCAACATTTTTCGGGCAGCTTTTACCATCAGATTTGCAGTTTCTAAGAGCTAAGCCACTGTTGCACGGAATCTGCAGAGCATAATCCGCAATGCAATAGGCTATCCCAGGGCTATCTTGTCTCAAACCTCAAGGGTGAAAGCTGAAACCGACTCAATCAGCTCTACAGTATTACAGTCTCCCTGACGCGTTCATTTTAAATCTTCACCCCCCTGAGGATAGCTGATGATTCCTGTAAGCCTGTTCTATGAACCTTAAATTAATTATTATGAGCCTTCCACTCGGTTCATGAACAACGAGAATATTGTACAAGCTGTCTTCAGTACTTTCTCGGGGCTAATGCTCTCGATACCTGTTATGAAAGCGAAATAATACATTTAAAGTCGAGCAGACACAGTGACTCTTCTTTAACGCCATATCTGCATTTATGGAGGTTTGTTTGCGATTTATACGAGCAACATATATAATAGCTCCGCACTGAAACCTACGGAAGCGAGTCTAAGGCTGGCAGTGTGAGCGATACGTGTGCTCTCATGGAACCGAAAACATAAATTTTCTCTGAAGGGTACATTTACTGCTCTACTTAATGCAAAACATTCTTATTCCAGGAGTATCAAACAATGAAAGAAGCGTGGTTTTACCATCTTTAAGAAAGGCATATCCTGTGCTTAACAAAAAGCTAAGGACTTATTCCAGAGGGCAAGAAGCAGGCAAATTCATGACCAGCCTCCAGACGTGTGTCGGAAATAATTGGAAGGTTAAGGCCTGAATTCAGCAACACAGAGAACCATTTTATTGAAATTAGAGATCTGGGTTAGAACTGTGAAGAACTTGAACTTGAACGAACTTGAACTTAAAAAGCGCTCTAGCTACATCAAAATGAAGCTCTAATCCATACATCTGCTCCCAAACACGACTTTTTGGAGGATGTGGAAAGATTCTATCCCTTACAGTGACATCCATGCTACCAAATGCATCACCAATGGATTTCTATAAATTTTGGTTACTGAAAAGGGCTCTTAGAAGCAGAAGATTTCAGGGAAGTCAGGAATAAAATAGACACTTCACACCAGCCTGCTGCGATATAGAGCGACAGCTCACGCTAGGCCGTTACTACTGGAAGCACGGCTTTTAATAAGTTAAAGCTGTTTGAATTCGCCACCATAGATCGCAAACAACCTCTTTATAACTGCAAATCAACATAAACCTCTCGCCTTTCCTTGATGTTTTGTCATCATATTTCGATTCTCTGTACAATTCAGCAGATTCTATCTTCACTCTTCTTGCAGAAAGCGTCTTAAACACAGTAGTTCAAATGCACCTCTCAGTTAGAGGTGAGCCCTTTAAAGGCTTTTTCAACAACCAAAAACGTCAGCTTCTGGTGATTTTGGGGGAGCTAGCAGTCAACAAAGTTCTATAGAGAAACTTGGATATTCCGACAGTTATTCTTAGGATTAAATGGCTAAGTAGTGGATGAAATGTATTTTGTAAGTGTGTGAGTAAGACAACAATCAAACACATTCTGTTCACGTGTTTCATGGAAAGACTGGAATGCAATGAAAAACATATTTCTGTCCAGTTACTTTCTTGTTCATGTGGTTGGAGTATTTCGGACATAATAACGATACATACTTTTACATTTCTTCACACACTGAAGGACGATGGGAGCGGCAGTATATCGATTTTATATTTTCTCTAAGAGCAGCACGTGACCCCAATAAAAGTTAAAAAAAAAGAGCTATTCTGCGTGCCGAACGGAAGATATACTGAGACAACACATGCTGTTAACACAATGCCATCAGTTACTATGTAATTTTGTACGTCACAGCCCTTTTCAGCGAACTTGTTAAAAAATATGTAGCTCATGGGTCAGGTTTAGGTACATCGCATACTTTTTGGCTTTACGAATAAGTGCCTAGGCTTTGGTATCGCGGGACCATAAATTTAAAATTCAAGGAAGGCAACATAGGAAAACTTTCGTTCTTAAACAGAACAACCGAGAACTGGAATACTACATGTGACTGTCTTTGAGGGCTGTTCTCTAACAACTAAAACATTTAAGTGAGACTATGACAAGTACTATAATTAACTATTGCAGTTGCTATATATTTTATTAGGTCGACCTTTATATAATTAAGTTAAAATGTATTAAATTACGTTGACATTATTTAATGCGGTTGACATGTATTTATTAAGATTAACATACATTTAATTAGGCTGACATGTATTTAATTATATTCACATTTATTTAATTAAACTGATATGTGTTTAATTACGTTAAATGTTAATAAATCGGTTGAAATGTATTAAATTATATTGACATGCATATGATGTAAAAATACCGAGCACCAGTCCTTCGATACAGAAGTAACGTCGTGGGTTCCTTGTGGTAGATTTATGGCACGTTAAAGAACTCCATACCTGAAAAAAAGTCCCTGGATAAAATTCTCGACCATTTCAAGGGTTATGCCTTAGAACACACTAGATGGTACTAGGCTGATCGACTACCCTTTCGACATCTCTTGGTGCTAATTGTAACTATCCGAATGGTTTATATGGTCCGTCAGGACACGGAAGAGGCAACCGCTGACACGTATGTTCAATATGGTTGAAATGCATTTAACTATACATTGACACGTGTTTAATTAGGTTAACATGTATTTGACAAGCACTAAAATAAAGATTTTGTGTTTCATTAATTCTCCACTGCCACCGTGTTTATACCCGATTGCAGAGTGAACAAATACATAATGCTAGTTTTGGGTATAGGAAGCAACAAATTGTAATATTTTGCTGCCATCCTCCCCCTTTTCCTTCTTAATCGTGTTATAATTAGTCGTTGTGCTGTCATTTACGCCATTTTTAAAGCCAATGTTCTTTTGGTTTCTAATTGCTGACTTTGCAAATGAAGCGGTTTACAGTTTGGTATCCTCTTGTTCAGAAGAAGAAAGCGTAACACTTTTGCTAAATTACGTTTTGTGCGCTTTAGAAGAATTGCTCTAAAGGACATGATACGGTTCTCCTATACGCTGGATATTTTACTATAACGGATGTTGAAAGGATAATGGAATTTGCATTTGTACCGAAGGCAAGAGATGAAAGCAGTAGGTTTTGACCACTTCACAGAGAATTGAGCTTATGTATTATTTTTATCGATGAAAATTCTGAAGTAGGGTGTGGGGTAGTGGAAAGTGGAGGAATAAATTGCAAAGGAATACTAATGAATAATGTTTTGAAATTATTGAACTTCATTTATGAAGTGTTCATCCGTTTAATATCAGTATTCGTTTGTGTATTTGAAGGATATTGCTTGCATATCTTCTTGGGACCGAGAAAATAGTTGTGCCATATCTTAAACCGTTTCATTATCTGAAATCAGCGATAGTTTTGGCTATTCCTAACACCTTACATATAATGAGCCATAAAATGTAACTCCTGTCAAAGTATCGGCTCAACTAATTATCTGATGACTGACGCGATGGGGAGGGGGCTGCATCGTCCGAAAAGTCATTGCTCAAAGTTCGCGGTAGGACATACCGAATTGCTACGTTGGTCCCGAGTTTCACGCCACTTAAGAGTTGTTTGAACAGTGAAATAAACACGTGTTTAATCCTTGAGTATAGTTTGCTAAAAATACTAAATGGCAAATTTTTCTATTCTATTCTACGAGTGTTCATTTTTATCATTCGAATGACCATACCGAGATGGCTCGTGATGTGGTTCATAAATTAGTAGAATCCACACACTTTGAACGAACTGAAGTATAATTTTTTTAAATGGAATTAAGAAAGCTGATGGATAATTTCATAAGTAGATGTCAGAAATGTATGGGAAAATGAAGGCAAGTTGTTACAGTATTTCCTTGCGTGACAGAGTGAGTATACATACTTTTTAAGTGTTACACTTTATGAGACTTTCTCGCTGGTGTTTCTACGACCGACTTTAGTGTTGACCCTTAGCCCGCCTCGATTCTAGTGTAACTCGGCTGGTTAAGAGCGATGACTTATCTACCGAAGCAGTTCTTGCCACCGTGTCGGTCATCAGATAATTGGATCATCCAATAGATCGTAATCTTAACGTCTCCGCCAGCGCCAGCATAACAGGTACTTAATCTCTTGCACCAAACACCATTTGCCTGAGCCAAAGCGGTGAGCCAGCTAGCGAACGTACCCAATGTGATGCAGAACGTAATTTTCCCTGTCAAAGAACTAGCTCTGCAGTAGAGTTTGTACCGCAGCTCTTTCCACTTCGAAACAAGCATTCCACGCTGACCAGCACGCAAATTGGGACTGAGGAAATCAAATTATTTTGTTTGCGAAGTTCGGATAGGTCATTTCTAGAAGTTGTCCCGTTCGCGTTCCCATGGCGACTGCCAAGGGAATTGCGTTATCAGGTTTGTCCGGTCCTGCCATGAGGATAATAACATTAAGAGTTGGAGATCCAAACTTGCGACCCTATGTGCTACAAAACACCAACACCACATCAAAAGTGGCTCTACCCTCAGCATATTAATAGTTGCGAGGCAGGTAGTCCGACCATAAAGCAAGCAAAATGTTTGCAACTGAAAACTCCGAAGGAGAACTGACCAAAATCCATGAAGCCATAAAAACTACTCGAGACTTGCAGTATCAGAAATAGTTTAGGTAATAAACAGCGAATTGCGCTATTTATATGAACCGAAATACCTTCAAGTGAAGACGGCTTAAACTGAACATCTGTCTTGCGACGTTTTCAGGAATCACTACGTACACAATCTTGATAACAACAAAATATGACTATGGCATTCTGTCAATAAAAATAAAACAAACACCTATTAACCTTATTATAAAAATGAAATTTATACCAATATTTAAATTTGAAGTTTGTGCAAGGCACTTTCTTTTTAAGATATTTTCCCTTCTTTTTTACAAAAGATACTGTATTTAAGAAAACAATGATACATAATCACATTAATTTTGAAATATTAGTAGATAGTTTCTTTGAAGATTGTGATTGATATTCATTTAGAGAATTCCTCAAAACTGCCCCTTATCCGTCATTAAGAGAAAACATTTAGGAATTTAATTTTTAATTGATATATTGCTCTGGAAACGACAAAGGTTGTAAGAAAACTTAACAATGATTATAATTGGAAACTTTTAAGAGTCAAATAAAAAAAAATCTAAAGTTCTTGCCCATTTTCTAAAAGCATTTTTGGGTACATTATAGGAAAGTGATCTACCAGTGATTTTCATTCTATGGGGAACGATAGATCCCGGTTATAATTAACATGTTATGCGGCTAATTTGCTTTCACCACAGTTAGTGACATTACTGTCTAAAAGTAATTACTAATAGTAAGTCAGAAAAAATGAAACAATTGTCCTATCGGCATTATACCACACAGGCTTGGCAATTTCAAAGTGCTGTTCTAAATGTAATACGGGATGGCCCATGGAAAAGATAATGAAAATAAACTATGCAACATTTTCCATGCGGTTTATCATCCTAGTGACCATAGGGCCATATTACTCCACTGCTACACTGTGACCGCCACGAATGGCCGAGGTCGTTAAGGCGCAGACTCGTGCGCGGGAGGTCTGGGGTTCGAATCCCTCCAGGACCGTCCTCCCCGACTGAGGTTTTTTCCAGATTTTCCTCAGTCCTCATATATGGCAAATGCCGGGGAAGTACCATAAAGTTAGGCCTGGAACGTTTCCTTCCTTAAAAAATACCCTTTCCCAGTTTATCATTTCATTTCATGTATAATCAGTGCCCACCGTCTCTGATGCCTCAATAGTAAAAACGAGCGTTAAAAAAAACTGTTGCACTTTGAGAACTTTTTCGATGTTTTCACGAAGTTCGTCTAGACTACGAGGAATGGCTTCAGCACTGTTCTTCGAGTATCCTCCACAAAGACAAATCACAGCACTTCGTGAAGGATATGGCAAATGCAAGTGGAAATCAGGACCGAGAAAAAACCGGTTCGAATAGGAGCCTATTCCCATTATCAGTATGAGAGGTCGCCCCCATCTTGTTGAAACACTTGCTTGTGCATATCAAGGTTTTGTAGCGTATTAAACGTTCCAAATGCTCCATGAAACATTCAATAATTTGTTCCTTGTAGAATTCTGGTGCGACTTTAATTCTTTTTATTTTATAAGCATCCTCAACGGTCGATCCTGAAGGTGTAGTGGTAACCATACTTGCCTCCTAAACCCAAGATCGTGGGTTCAATTCCGGCCAGGGTCGTAAAAATCCTAAGTATGGCTTCCTTCGGAAAGGGAGTAAAGCTGTGGGTCCCATGTTGTAGATTTACGGCATGTAAAAGAACCTCAAGCCTGAAAAAAGAGGCCTCTGCGCAAAATTTGTCGGTCGTTTCACGCCCTGAATTGAATGGGACGCTGATGACCTGAGACGTTAAAGAGCGTCCATAAATAAACCAAATCAACAATCCTCAATGAAGACATGGAAAGACAAAGCGGCCCACAACGAATGTAACAGTCTCTGTATATATTCATCTCATTTTTTTCTAACCCAAAAATTCTTCAAATTCTTCAGACCACCAACACACTTGGAAACACTCATGACCCTGATATATGTGCACAATATGAAGTTTAGCTCCTCCAGCTCATAGAGCATCATGTATAGCATTTTCTGTTGTAAGATTGTTTTGCATATGATCTTTTGTTTTTTTTTTCTGGGAGGGGGTCAGGTTGGGAGTGGACAGCCATTCTTTGATCCAGCGCAGCGGTTACCAGTCAATTCTGTTTACAATTTTGATACAACCCCTTACTACCGACAAAAGTTGTGCAGGAAAGCATACAATGGTTATTTGAACACAAATAGATACAGAAAATCTTTGCATTGCTTGCGCCAGATTATCCGATAGGGTAATAAAGTGGAAAATAATAATGCATAGCATCTTTGATATATTTGCAATTTTTTAAAAGTTAGTCGAAATATTTTATCAACTTCTATCCTGGGACTGCTGTCTCGACATGTCAGAAGTGAGACTTGTTAGAGACACTGCTGGCTTTTCGCGATCTCAGACTGGGACAAGACGACTAGGTGACTGGTGGCGATGCCAAAAGAGGAATACGAAGATTGTTTTTTATAAAAGATAGTGGGATAATGCGACATCCGTTGAAGGGACTAAGGCTGGATACTTTCTGAACAAACATGTACAGAAAGAGCAAACTACTTTATTAATGTACAAAACTCAAATCTCTTTTGCAGCCATCGGTTTATTGGTGCCATAATACAACTCAAGAGTCACGCAGGGAACCACTATGTGAGTTCATTTAGCAACATCAGTGTACATGGGTTCGTAGTTAAATGGATCGCTGTGTATTCTAAATATCCGCACACAGTACGAATGTCAACATGTTTTACAGTACATAGCATTCTTCTGATTTACAAGTTAGGTACAAAATGACAACGGAAAATGCAGATCTGGCAAACCAAAGACAAGAGCAAAAAATGCGAGCAAGGAAATGGGAATCTCAAGCCTCTTCACTCGCCACTTATAGCGCCGCATCTTTAAAGCAGACTGCATTTAGAAACGAGAGCCGGACGATTATAATTTCATAATAAACCAAGCAAGTACCGTGCGAGAGGCGAAGAATAAAATGCACACCATTAGTTTGAAAGAAAAGAGAAGAGCCAGGAAAGGAAAAGACGAAGAAAATAACGATTAAAAAGGAGATGAGGTTGCCTGGGTACTCCTGCCGGTTGTCATGGTAACGCCAGGCTCGTCGCCTTACGCTGTCGAAGTAATGAGGCCTTGGTTGCTACACCAACTTCTTGCGGTTGCTTCGCCTCAGGTGACTAGATCGCATTTAGCGGGTTTGCGACCAGAGCAATTGCTTTCCTTAGTTTTTAGAGCTCGGTAGAAAAGCGTTCCACACAATGAAAATGTACTACTCAATAACATTATATTTCCCATATCTAAATTAATTTACCTCATATCAATAAATGAGAAATATAGTAGTAGTTTTAGCAATTAATGCCAAAACCGTAGGGTATTTTCGAAAAAAAATACAAAAAAAGCACTATTCTAATTTTGAACCTAAAATAATAATTATTATTATAATAAAATAAACACATGATATATATATATATATCCTAAATGAGCTTATCCAGTCCTGTTACATACCTGTTTTAAGATATGAGCGCTGTGCGCTCTTCAGAAAACACGATGGAAGTTTAATGAATGACTTATTTCCTATACTAATAGAGCGCAAAAGCGACATATGTATATGTGGTTATAAAGTTTGCTTTTAATGTATCAACATTTTATGGTTACAAATCATTAAGTCTATTTATAGCATAGCAGCTTTAAGTGACAATGAAAAATGGATAAGATTGAAATTCGCGACATGATCAATTCTTTTTCTAGAAGGGAAAATGCCAAAGGAAATTCATGAGAATATTTTGCCTAAATTGGGTGACGCATGCTCTTCTTATGAAATAGTAGCAGAAAAAGCACCGAAGACGCACCACGTCCTGGAGCTCCAAAATCAGCTATGAGACCAGAAATAATGGATAAAGTCTATGATATTGCTTTGGCTGACAAACGAGTGAAAGTGCGTGGGGTAGCAGTCTAGGGGCATGTCAACTGAGCGGATTCATTTTATTTTGCATAACAAATTGGACATGAAACATTTCTGCGCAAGTTGATACCGCGGCTGCTCACTCCGGAGCAAAAGCGAAATAACATGTGAACATTGGCCGACTGTTTGTAAATGTTTAAGAAGAATCACGGCGTTTTCTGACTATGGACGAAACGTGGATGCATTACTATACATCGGAAACGAAACAGCAGTGTAAACAGTGGCTCGCATAAGCCGGAAAAGGTGTGATTTTTAGAACGCAAAAGGAATTTTCTTGATTGACTTCTTGGAGAAGGGGCAAATTATTACAGGAGATTACCGCATCATTTTTAGATACTGAAGACACAGCCCCGAAAAAACACCCAGGAACGATAAGAAAGAGGTGTTGTTTAATCATGATAATGCGCCAGTGAATTGAAGTTCAGGATAAATTGACCGAATTACCACTTGAAATGCTTCCGCATCCACCCTATTTCCCCGATCTCGTTGCTTCGGACTAAATCCGCTCCCTAATTTCAAAACTTTACTGACTGGGCACAAATTTAAGTCAAATGAAAAGGGCATATAGAAGGTAAACGAGAATTTTGAGGATCCAATTCCACGAGGAAATTACGAACATAAATATATTATGAATTAAATTTTTAAACTAGGATTAGGCACCCTTTTATTTTTAGTGCGAATTAATTAAACTTGAGTGGAGATATATTGTAGCAAGTGCGTTGAACTTCGAAGGGATTACGTCGAAAAATACAGTAAGTTGCAAGAGATGAACTTGTTCCCCATAATATCATACCAAGTTACTTATAAAACCACCCTAGGTATAACGCTCATTCAAATGAGAACGAAACTGAAAGAGAAGTTTCAGAGGAATGGGGCAAACCTATACATGAGCAGGAGCTTTGCAGATGATCTAGTGATGTTTGCTCAGGATGCTCATGTTAAAGAGACTTTATAGGCATACCAGGACTATGGAATGAGAATAAGTATTGATAAAACCGAATAGTTGGTTTTGATTATTGAAGAAGCGATTAAACAGTTAAATATTTAAGCACCATAGTTATTAGAGAGGGAATTGGAACAATAGACATTAAAATACATACTGAACAGACAAGAAGGATTTTGGGATCCTTGAACTTTGTATGCTTTGATAAAAACATATCTAAGAAGACTACAATCCTGAGTCTAAAGTTTAAAGCACGGAATGGACACTTTGAGAATGTCCATCAGTTAAGATTTAGAGTTCCTTCCCTGCAGGCAAGATTGTGGCTGCTTTTTTTAAATAATGAGGTTATCTGGAACGTGGCCACACAATCGTGATACACTATTAATATCCATACTTTGTAATGGTCTTAATGAGAAAAGAAGGGGAAAACTGTCCCCGTGAATTTCTCTTTCGTCAGAACTATACTTTGGCACACAAGAGCTACGTTTTGTACATCATCCTCTTCACCGCCCCGGGTGGCCGAGGTCGTTAAGGCGTGGACACTGAGCAGTAGCTCTGGGGTTCGAATCCGCCAGGAACGTCCTCCCTGACAGGCTTTTTCCAGGTTTTCCTCAGTCCTTATAAATGGCAGATGCGGGGAGGTGCCCTAAATTAGGCCTGGAACGTTTCCTTCCTTAAAAATATCCTTTCCCAATGTATCATTTCATGTACCACCAGTGTTTACCGCCTGTGGTGCCTCAGTAGTAAAAACGGGCGTTAAACATAAAAAAAATCTCTTCCCTTGTAAGAATGCTAATATAATAGTTATATTATTAGTTGGTTGATTATATAATTTTAATAAAGATCTGTTTTTATTGAAGTTTATATATGAAGGGGTTCTAATAGTTTCTATAAGATAATTTTTTGGTTTTAGGTGTCTTTGTGACTGTTTCGAGAATGATCTAGAAGCTGTTCTCTCCATCTTTGACGACGTTTCTTTGTCCCTGCGGTCTATATAATGCTGCCTAGCAAACATGCTCTTTCCACTTTCGTTGATATATCTGTATTTCATCTATTATACACAGGGTGTTTCACTTAAAAATAAAAGAAATGGCTACATTGTCAATTGAAAAACTTAGTATAAAACATAACATCTTCTGATACATTAACAGTATCAAATTTTAATTTTCAATAAATTAAAACATGATTCCAATTATAGCGTGGCAGATGTAAAGCCTGTTGTTAACCTCTTTTCAGATATTCCTCTGCATATCAATAGTGACACTTTGAAACGCAAGGCGGATTCTACGCTTCAAATCAATAAAGTCAGCCTCCAGTGTTCCATACACTTGATCCTTTACAAATCTCCGGAAGAAAAAGTTCAAGGATGTTAGATCTAGTGACCTTGGCGGGCAACTTTTGATCTTGGGTCCTTTGCTAGCATGTTGTCTCGGAAATTTGTTATTAGGAAAATTACATACCTGGTATGCGAAGTGAGGAAGAGAGTCGTCTTGCTGATAAATGTTTCCAGCAAGAAGTAGAGGCACAACATAGGCGCTCAAGCATGTCCAAATAGGTTTTGGCAGTCACTGTAGATTCAGCAAAAAAGAAAGGATCTTCCAATTCAGACATTAATTTGGACGAATCATGCATTGAAACACAACACGCAGGTTGCCGCTTTCCCAGATACTGCACCTCTGTCTGTCAACTTTTCCTGCTTTGTGGAAAGATGACTCGTCTCGAAAACAAGCATGAACTGTTGTCCAAGACATTCGCAACATAAGCCGGCCTTTGTCTTTATCCTCGGGCTTGATCCGCTGTGTTATTTGAATTTTGTAGATTGGCATACGGAGTCAGTTGTTTACAACATTATGAACCCATATTGCGAACAAGTTGGAGTTACAAACATCTATTTGGATGGGTTTCTTGTAAAGCAGATTCGAATGTGTTCAATGTTATCTTCAGAAATTGGTTTCTTAGAAATCCAGTTTTCGGCAACAAGCTTCCTGTTTGCTTGAACTTTGTATCTTACAGGCTCTACTCAGGAATAAAATCGTGTCTTTCAAAGATTGTATTCTCCTGAATTCGGCCAAGTACATCTTCAGACACTGTTTCTGCTAACCAAAGAACACTGCTCAATCGCCCACATTGCTCTAGCTTATTATTTTTCATTCCTCAATCTCAATTTCCATGACAAATATTGTTCATAAATTGGAGGTTGCTCTAAATTTTCTTTGGGCGAATACATACACAGAATGAATCAGAACTCTAGCGACAAACTTTCACACGTTGTCCAGGGATTTTCTATCTGTTTACTCGGAATATGATTTGTTTCCAAACAAAACACATTTGACTACAGTAGAGTGTGTCTACATTACTGTCCGCCACCAATTAATCAGCTACCGACAATTGCAATTAATTATTTTTAAGGATGACCAAACATAAAAATGACATGAAAAACCCCATATCGCACTGTTTAAAGTAAATGTTCAAAATGCTGACTGCCATGATCACGACAAACTTCACAGCGACGCCTCATGGACTCTCTCATCCGCTCTAGCATCCCAGGATACTGGCGATCATCGCTAGTTCGATCACCAGATTTGATACGCATAAACCTTTTCTTCTGGGGTTACGTGAAGAGTGTACATGATTCTTGTCGAAACTAATATGGATCTGATTACTAGGGTTGTAGCAGTCACTGAGGATGTGCGCCAATGTGTTTGTTATGTAATTTTTTCATCTATTCTAAAAATAAATAAATGCAATTGTCAGGAGGTGATGAGTAGTTGATTAATTGGTGGCGGACCGTAATGTAAAACGCTCTACAACAGTCAAGTGTTGTGTTTGTTTGGAAACAATCATATTCCAAGTAAGCAGATACAAAGACGGTCGAGTTATTACGAATTGAAAGTCATGAAATTACCCGGTAATGAGCCACCGGAAACTATGGGTTCCTTGCATCAATACACTCCAACAAGATTCCTGAACAATTTGTGAAAGTTTGTCGGTAGAGTTCGGATTCACCCTGTATGCATTTGTATACCGAGGGTGCCAAAAATGTATACACACTTTCACAGTAGATAGCCATTGAATATATTTCAAAGTTGGACCGAAAAACAACAGAAATATGTAGTATGAGGTTCCGCAAACAGATGTGACTCACATACATTATGATAGCTTTACTACGTGATAGGAAAATCAACAATGAACAAATAAGCCAATGGATTATCGCATGATGTTCTGCAAACAGATGTCACTCCCCTTATGTTATGCTAGCGTTGCTACAACAAAATGGAGCCAAGATTATCGTTTGAACAGCGGAAAGCAATTTTGAAGTGGTATTGGAAAACCGAGAATAATGTTAAAGTTCAAAGGCAATGGAGACGTGTGTACAGATCAGAACAGCCAACGCGAGTAACAACTGCACGCATTCGAGTTAAATTTGAGACTCATGGTACCGTACGCGCTGTTCACAAGGGCAAATCTGGGAGACCTCGCACAGCAACAAGCCCCGCGCACTGGATAAGACAAAAAGGTCCGATTGAGTTTCCATCGCGTTCTTCGGATCTTACTCCGTTGGAGTTCTACCTATGGGGAACTCTTCAGGATGTTGTATACCGTACAAATCCAGCTACACTGACAGCATTTCGGTAAGAAATTGAAACGGCATGTGCTGTAATCGCTAAGGACACTTTCGCAAACGCTGCTCAATCAGTAGTTCAACGTACACAGAAGTGTATCGACGCCGATGGTGGGCATTTGAGCAACTGTTGTAACTGTAAAAGTTTAAGATCATTAGTACTCATCATTTTCTGTTTGTGTGAATTCAATTTTGTTATGTTCACTTAGATTTTTCTTTGCTTGAAGTGTGTATACATTTTGGCACCTTATATATATTATAAAAATGCTTTTCTTGTTATTGTAAGTGATACACCCTGTGTTACTATTCCAAATGTTGTCTTATGTCTGTTTCTTACGTGATGTTTTTGTTACTCCCAGTGCCGATAGTAAAATCTCATTTGGGCTGCCTCCAATCTTGATTTCTCTTTATACCCTATTACCCACGTTTCAAGGCACATTTTAGAGTAGCTGCTGCTATTTTTATATATTCTTACTTTACTTTATTTCCTCACATTTCTACCAAAAATCCTTTTTTAAACAAACGTTGATTTTATTATATATTCCTATAATGTCTTTTAGACCTGATTATCTCTCTAATGCCGATACTTTCGATTCCAAGTGATAAAGGTAGATACTATTCAATTATTATTTTTCTTTATTTTAAATTGTAATTTTCCTTACTTGGCCACTAATTTCGTCACTTGAATTTTCCATGTTATATTCTTTTATTATCTGGTTTAGTTTAAAAGCGGCCTTCTGCAAATTTTTCTGAATTTTGCTAGCAATATCTGGTCATCTACAAACAGAATAAGATCTATATAGATTTTATTTACTTTCATTCCTTTTGGTTCATTTGTTCTTCTATTATTTTGTTCATATACAAATAAAATAACAGCCCAGTCTTAATAATTTATTTACGACTAATGCTTGTGTTCCCGTCTCCATCAATGGCTTATATTGTATAGCCGCTTTAATTTCAACTTGAGATGTTTATATTTTTCAAGAATTTGCTACTTTTTCTTACGATCTACTTATCATATATTTTGACATAATCTAAAAGCGGAAAGTAAGTTTTTAAATTGTACTCATTAATTTTTTCCAACATTTTTTTAAAGAAAAAAATGGCACTAATGCAAGATCTTCTAAATCTGTTTTCCTCTTCATTCAGCAGTACTGTTTCAGTTAATGGGTTGCATTTTTTTTTCTTTAGTATTACAGAGTATGGTGTTACCAGAAGGCTATTCTTGTATAATTATCACAGTTGTTCCTCTTTCACTTTGTGTGTGTGTGTGTGTGTGTGTGTGTGTGTGCGCGCGCGTGCGTGCGTGCGTGTGTGTGTACATATTATATTTGCAATAATCCGTTCTTCTGGTACTATAGTGATATTATATCTCCTGGATCTTCCCTGTTCTTTGTATTTTTTAAAGCCTGCTCTAGTTCTGTCAGTGATATTACATTTCATTCATAAGACACTCTTGTCATTTCATAATTTTTATCCACTAAAAGTTTGTATAAACTTCTTTCTGTTTTTGTTCCATGGTCACATCTATTACATGCCCTCTAAAAACTGTAAACTCAAAACATTCGGCTATTAGCGGCTATTAGATCTCTTTCTATTCTTTTAACAAACTAATCTCAATTGTGTGGTTTTGGTTTGCCTGACAATTTTATTCCACAGCTCTTTGTTCATTATATTTTATATAATTAGTATTAATTCCAACCAGATACGTAATTAGAGGCCTTTGAGCAAAATTTATAGTCGTTTTATGCCCTGAATTGAATGGGACGCTTATGACCTGACATGTTAAAGAGCGTCCGTAAATAAACAAAATTGCATAAATAAACAAATATATATACTTTTTCTTCTTTTTTATTCCCTATCAAGTTTTCCTTGAATGAAAGTCAATATGTTGGTGTAGAACTGAAGTCGCATACGCCATACTCACCAGGCCTAGCTCCAAGCGGTTTTTATTTATTTCTTAAAGCCGAAGAAAGGTATCCGGAGAACGAAAGTTAAAAGCGATAATTGTGAGAGTTAAGAATTCTGTGTTAAAGATACCAATTTTCATTTTATGAAAGGTGTTTCTATGGTATATCATAGATTGAAAAAGTGTCTTCAACTGCATGACGCAAAGAACGCCTAAAGCACTCTTACTAAGAATGAGAATTCCAGCGCATAGAAATTATTTCAACAAACAAAACTTGCTGAACACATCACATAAAGGAAATTAGAAGAAAATCTTTACAAAGGATCTCCCTCTCACATTTTATTAGCCCATGAAGAAAACTCAGGTAGCTCGCTTTTTAGAAAGCATCAAAACGGTAGGAGGTTCGTAATGAACCCAATTCGACGACAACAAAGGCGCTGCAACAAAAGCAAAACCACCCTTTCGAGTGGAAAAGGAACACTTAAGCCAGATAACTATAAACAAATCAACAATTTCTTTTGTGAGAATGGAAACCCTGTCGACCTACCTCCTGGAAGACCGCTGTACAAAGAGGGGGTCAGCCTTCACACACCGTGACCTCTATGGGGTGGGTGGGCTACAGCATTATTATTATTAATCATAATGGAGAAGGACGGGCCCCCCCGGTGGAAGAAACATCAAGGGGCTTCGGCCTGAATTGCATTTGTACGGTTCGTTGAGCTTCAACTCTATGTCAATCCACGTCATGTCATAACTGGCTCTCATCCCAACCACCCGATGATACGCTGGGGCTAATTCACTTCAGATGCAACCAACCACCTGCAAGGTACAGTCATGGCCACACTAATGCAGTGGATGACAAACGCCGATCGGTCTAATTACCTCCGCATGGCGCAGATAGAATCAATCTCTTGTCATGCACAGATCAACACAGCTATGTCCACTTTTGCTCTTCTGCGTGGCGTTTTTATGAACGTCCGTGCCAGTGCTCTCTCTCTCCTATCTACTCTCTGCCTTCCCCCGCCCTAGAAGTTTAGCGGCTACAGCACAGCTGGAAAAAATGTGTTTTTTATTTCGCTTCTGATTGATAATCAGATGGCAACAAAAGACCATTTTAATCTTCAATTCACGGTTCGAAGGCTACAAAAAGACTTAAGACTCATTATATCTCTCTTTAGACTATGACAACAGCCAGAAGTCAATACCGTTGAACACAAAATAATGCTGAGAAGAGTCACTGAAGCATTTCAATCATTTTAAATGCATTAAAGTGTGTATAATTTGGTCACCGTTGGTTCAAAAGACTTTTGTGGTGGTTAGCATGTTTGCCTGTTGATTGACCGAAGGTTCCGGGTTCGAATTCTGGCACTCCTGAGAGCTTTTTTGAACAGGAATGAGCATGTAACGGAGGACAACAAAACCTGAGAGCACAAATGGCGAATAGCAGCCAAACTAAAGTTGAAGCATAGTGGCAAAATGTTAGATTTCTTCTTCTTCTTCTTCTTTGGAGCTATTGGGCACGAATTGTCATTAGTAAAACTTAATTTGAACACTGATACAATAAATGTAAAGGCTGGAATGCCATGTAGATTTGTCTAATTCTTCCTGACACGAATTGCGCCTTTTCTTTTATTCTTTATACTCTTTATCTTTCGTTTTTACTGCTGAGGCACACAGCCGGTGGGCAATGATGATAAATGAGATGAAATGAAAAACTGGGAAAGAAACATTTTTTAAAAGAAAAACGTTCCAGGCCTAAGTTTAGGGCACTTTCCCGTAAAACCTGGTAAAATCTTAGTCAGGGAGGACGGTCCTGGCGGGAATTGAATTCAGGATCTCCTAATCAAGAGTCCGCGCCTTAACGACCTATCATGGAAGCATTGCGCCTTTTGATCTGCTCTGTCAGTTCTTTTAAATTTTCTTTATCTTGGGACATCAAATTATCTGATGACCAACGCGGCGGCGGGGGACTGCATCGGCCGATAAGCTATCACTCAAGGCCAGTCGGGCTTCATGGGACAGGATTTATGTAACTGCTATGTTGGCCTTGAGTCTCACGCCAATCAGGCAATTTTTAACAGTGTAAGAAACAACAAGTGTCTAATTCTAAAGTCTGCTAAACGCAAACAGCCGGCTTATTTTATTACACAACGAATGTTTATTTATGATTCGTACCAGAAATTTCAGGTGATGTGTTCCAACTGGTAATGCGTTTCATGAATTAGTAAATACATTTTGTGACAGGAAGTGTTCAAGATAAGCGAAGAAGAGGGACATGGTGGTCACAAAAGACACGTTTAATGACATTAGATACCGCCTGGAAATTGTCCTAAATATCTCTTTGCTGTCTTTCTCAGCAAACGTGAATTTCTAACGGTTCAGTACAACGGGCTGTTATTTAAGCTAAAGCTAAATTCTTATCATTTCTCAAAAGAGAACTAAGAAATTTTGGAAATGTCATGAGGCCAGAAATGTGCGAAAAACGAAGGCAGGCCGTTGCAACATCTCCTTATGTGCTGTAAGCAGGAGGTCTGGGGTTCGGTTCCCGCCAGGACTGTCCTCTATGACAGTTTTTTCCAGCTTTCTCTCAATCCTATAAATGACAAATGCCGGGGAGATGCTATAAAATTAGCCTGGAACGCTTCGTTCCTAAAAAATACATAAATAAAAAAACTGTTGCAATTTATCATTTCGACTCATGTATGTGGCTGGCCCTGATTGATTGCTTATCAGCCGTCTGCCGCGTATGTCATCAGATAATTGGATGACTTAATATTTGACATCTTAGATATACCTATTTTTATCATTTTTTCTAAACGCTCTTTGTTTATGTTATTCTTGTCTTTCAGCTTCTGTAAAAATGTTTAAAGCTTACCCGATGCATTTGTAGTGAAGGGTAACGGGGAAAACAATCAAAGTCCACTTTTTACTTTTTTTCAGGAACGTAATTTGACGTTTAAAACGCTATAAAATTAAGCATGTTAGATGTAAAGAAATGGGTTTTTATAGTATAATTCCAGACCCTTCTTTTGAAATTAGCGTTATGTGGTCACATTAATTAACAATAAAAAATCAAAATACACATGCTTGTAGATAAAAACAATCAATGTCCACTAACTACATTATGGAATGTACCAAATTAAACTAGATATTTGCCGAGGAAAATATACACATTAATGCAACACTACTGAAAACAATCATTCAATTAACATTATTCAGTGTCTATTACAGGCAGCCTTTAAAAAGAGAGCTAGGCATTACAGAGTTTCTTCAGGCATTGGTAGGTTTTTTATCACAGGAGCATACGTCTGGCTTTCTTCAGACCATGAACAGGATTAAGGAGAACGCGGCAGGCGGCTGATAATGTTTTTTTTTAATTGGTTTATTTATGGACGCTCTTTAACATCTGACGTCATCACCGTCCCATTCAAATCAGGGCATGAAACGGCCGACTAATTTTGCTCTCTTTCAGGCTTGAGGTTCTTTTTCGTGCCGTAAATGTACGACACGGGACACACGGCTTTATTTCGCATTCGAAGGAAGCCATACTTAGGATTTTAACGTCCGAAAAAAATCCATCGATCCTGGCCGGGTTTGAACCCGCGACCTTGGGTTTAGGAGACAAGTATGGTTACCACTACACCACCAGGACCGTCGAAATGCCTACGGCTTCAGTAATTTCAGTTTCCTATAAACGGGGAATCTGCAGTACCATATCGTGCACTTCTGGAAACATTTCGAGTGTTGCGACAGACCCAGGGCTATTGTCATCCTCTACAGCGCTAACTCAAGCGCCGTTATACTCCGCTCTCCACTTCAAAGCTAGCGAAAATGATAGAGCAGACTCATGTTGGTATGTCTCTCGCTGCTTTGATACCCTTCTTCACCTAGTACTTAATTACTGTACCATGTCTGATGTTTTCATCAAACTACGTGAACTAAAGTGTTAGGTAAGATACTGTTTTTAAATATACGTGCTTATGTACATTCCGGACTTAAGGACGAGGTTATATAAGTCTTTCCCTCTGAAATCAGCTTTGAAGAAACTTCATCTGCAGACTGTCTACGAATCATATTTCGCTGTGCGGATCCGCTGACTTGCAGCTCGTGCCGGACTAGAAGAAACAAAATATAGAACATCACTTGGTCCTCCATATTTGGGGGGGGGGATGGACCAGCTACACAAAAGCACGAAGGAAAATAGTAAAGAAATCAAAAGAATAACGTTGGTAGGAACGTATATTTTTCAAATTCTGCACATTTATTACGAGCCAGTGGTGACTAGGCGCCGCTTTGCCCGCTGCAAATTCCCTTATCGGTGGGACCGAATCTGGATCGATCGGTAAAAAGAGAACGGTCTAAAAATCCAGCCACGTTGCTGCCATTAAAACAAAATGCAATTTCGGTATATGCTTTAGCAACCAAAATTATTTAATTTTCCATTTTAAAAAGAATTTTGGTATGCCTAATTGATTCTAATTTTAGTAGATAGCAAATAAGTGAAAAATTACGTTCAGTTAGGGTACCTTTCTACAGACGTCTCAATTACCTATATACGATATGATTTCTTAAGCTCTATACTATCTTAAAGTTGTAATTAGAATTATTAAAAAATAAAAGTTAAGCCGAATTTAAAGGAAATGTCTATAAAATACAAAAAGAACCGGAAGTGATTAATTTATTCTTCCTTACCTTTCCTTAATTTCATACGATCAAATGTCTTTAAATGTATTCCTTTAAAGCATTCCACTTATTGTATACATTAGAAATCGCGAACAGCATTGGGTAGTGGAAGCCCCGTTATGTTTCACTTCCTTCCCTTCTCTCCCTCTTTGCGTTTCTTTTTTTTTTTAGTGTATTCTAAATGTGTACCACTCACCTGCACCTATCTTTGTTGGCCTGAGATCTTACTCGATAACCTCAACTTAACATGTCATTTGTACAACTACACGCAAATCAAAAATAATTATTGCGTCAATAAAGAAACATAATTGTAAGATTTCACGTTAGATAAAAAAATTAGTTATTTCTACATTACCATCGTTTTCCTTTCACTCATACCTGATTTTGATTCTCGAATCTGGAAATATTTCTGTTACACTAGGATCTTCATATTTATACCGCCATGGGTGGCCGAGATCGTTAAGGCGCGGATTCGTGAGCGGGAGATCTTGGGTTCGATTCCAATCAGGACCATCTCCCTAAGTGAGGTGGGAGGTACCCTAAACTTAGGCTTATTATGCCTTGCTTCCTTCCTTTAAAAAAAAAAAGTCTTTTCCAGTTTATCATTTCATCTCATGTATCATCAGTGTCCACGCCTGTGATGCCTCAGTAGTTAAAACAGGCGTTAAACACTATAAAACCGCCACGGATGACCGAGGTCGTTAAGGCGCGGTAGGTCTGGGGTTCGAATCCTGCCAGAACCGTCCTCCCTGACAGATTTTCCCCAGGTTTTTCTCAGTCCTCATTAATGGCAAATGCCGGAGAGGTACCCTGAACTTAGGCCTGGAACGCTTCCTTCCTTAAAAATTCTTTCCCCAATATATCATTTCATCTCATGTATCATCTGTGTCCACCACCTGTGGTACCTCAGTAGTAAAAACGGGCGTTAAACACCATTAAAAAAACACTATAAAATATCGCATTTATCGCATCCATTCACTTCCTAGACTAAAGCTACCTACTCACCCATCCAAAACTTTGAAATTTTAAATAATAATAATAATAATAATAAGAAGAAGAAGAAGAAGAAGAAGAAGAAGAAGAAGAAGAAGAACCATTAATTGGTATAGTCGAGAGATGGAATGCTGCAACACAAGTAGATCGAGGTTAGCAGTCTAATACGGTGAATATTTATTTCCTTACCATGTTAAGTTGTACACATTGCCTAGACACTCGTGTGGGGATATAATCTTAATGACGACCTATATTACAGATCTAAGTCGGTAATGAGCATTAGAAAATTTTCCTAACAGTCATATGCCGGCTTATTTGTTAATGTGTGTTTTGGACCGGTGAGCAAGGCGATCAGCAGTAGTTCTTAAACTTCTTTTCGACTCACGCCTGTGTACGCGCTGTGGAGAACATTTGGAGAGGTACTTTTTTCTGTTTCCTTTCCTCTAGATGGTTTTAATGTGCGCATGCTACCTTTAACCACAATCTTCAGAGACTGACTAACACTACAATGAGGTACGCACTGTTTTATTAACTTCGGTATACTAGTATTGCTTTCCAACCATGTGTCACGGCTGTGACCAGCCTGTAATGACTGACATTGTAATTTAAAATTGTAAGCTGTCTTATATGATGCTGGGTTTGTGTGTTAGCTGGTTTCTGCGTTGTTTTAATTACGTTGTATTGCAGTTGAAATTCCATTTTTCTTGGTTATAGGGCTTAATGCACTTTGTTAAAATTTGAAACCATAATTGTTTTAACATTCTTAAAAGTTAATACTGTCACTATTATTATTATTATTATTATTATTATTATTTATTTCAATTACCCTATGTATACATATCACAGTCGCATGGGTCGCAAGACCGTTCATGTTCTTGTAAAATACTTCATTTCTGAAATTGATTCCAACAAAAGAAAACAACATTAACAAGAACGCACTCGCACATACACATGAAACAGACATACATACAATAATTCTGATATTCGTATAAATTTTCATATTATTTTATGTACAGTGTTTAGAGAAATTCCTTGTTCCTAAAACTATGTATTTCATTTAAGAGAATGCCCAGCTTGAGCCAGTTTTGTCTATTTATAATTAAGTTCTCAGTCTCTCCCTAAGGGAAGTCAAAAATGCATCCGGGAGAAAATTTTTCCTACCATCTTCTGTGTACACTTAGGCAAAATGGCATCCGTTCTTGTTCAGGGCATAATGGACAAATCCTCCTGCCTTCCTTACGTGCCTCCCAATCTAAGTCATGTTATTGACCTCTGTATCATGTCTTGTTCCATGATGTACGTTTCTTTACTCCATATAGTTTTAATATCGCTCTGCAGGTTTAGACAAAACATCTGCATGCATCGCATCTCTATTTCCTACCGGGTTAAGTCAGGCAGGCGCCTTTTAATATCGTTATTAGTCCTATACTATTCTTTAATGCTATACTAAAATTGTGTAAAAAACGGAGCATTTTTCATCAAATTTCTAATAAGTATGAATAGCATCTCATCACATAAGTTGACAATAATTATATTGACTATTTCGCTCATGTGACATCATCTTAAAATTGACCAATGAACCGAAACAAAAGGTTTAATTTTGACCAATCACAGCGAGATATCGCAGTAATATTATCGAAAATAAAAGTATCAAATCCGTTTTATCACGCGGAGTGCATTTATATTGTGGACAGGGTATGCAACTCTACACCTTTACTATAGAATTCCTGAGCACGCATCACTGACCACTTTTGCTAGAAGACGCTGGGGAACTATTGATAGCAACAATAAGTATGGACAATCATAACGCAAAATGGAGAGTTCTTCAATAAATATTCATAAGTATAACCTTTTTTACAAATGTTAATATTCTGTGAGCGCATTTCAAATTTATATTACTTTTATGCTTCTTCTATTCATGAAATAATTCTAAACCGGTATTTTGCTCTTCTCTAAAAGACATTTTTCTGCCGCAAGATGGCTTGAAAAGTTCATGGGTAAATATGCAATTATTACAATTTTGTAAGCCAAGTTTAAAGGAATTATATTCGAATTCTATTTTATTCGTGAAATATTCCTAATAAATATCACTCGAGGGTGTCATCTTTCCTTATTTATCGGTAATCTCAGACCCTCTCGTGGTATTGCTTGTGATTAATACAAAACTACAGGAAAGGAGCTTTTACATTCGACAAATTGTACAAACAGCACGATTGTTACTGTTTATTATTATCGCTAAACCCATCGCTGACACGAAATGCTTATGAATCATGAATGAATTTTGTACTACATGACCGGAAGCACTTAAAGCGAGAAACTTGCCCTAGGCAGATATAGTAATGCACTGCATTAAGGCCTTTGTCATTTGCAATATCGAGGTTTCCAACCTAATCTACTCTTGAATGTTAACATGTTTAGCGTTTCATTGCTCTCTTATTTCAAACTAATTTTTCAGTTCTGTTTATTTTGTTACGTACTCAACCTAACAAACTTGTTATTAGCAGCAATTTGGCTTCCTAACTTCCTTAAATATTAAATCATTTTGAACTTATAAAACTTCACAAAGTTTACAGCTTTTTTAATGATACGGTAAATGAATTAAGAGTCATATGTCACCTACAGTGGGCAAAGACAATTATGGAAACTACTGATGGGATTGCTGGATGACTGGCAAAAAACAAATTAACTCTCTCTCCCTTCCTCTTCACATTATCATCCTCCAATTTTTGATGACTTCTTTTATTTACGGACGCTCTTTAACATCTCAGATCATCAGCGTTCCATTCAACCCATGGCGTGAAAAGGGCCGATAAATTCTGCCCAGAGGCCTCCTTTTTTCAGACTTGAGGTCCTTTTACGTAAAGTAAATGTACGACACTGGACCCACGGCTTTACCTCCCTTTCGGAGGAAGTCATAATTTGCATTTTTACAGCCTTAAAATAAAAAAAGAAAAAGAAAAAAAAAAGAAAAGAAAAGAAAAGAAAGGAAAAAAGAACCTGAGATCTTGGGTTTAGGAGGCAAGTATTGCTAGACCACCAGGAAAGCTGAAGTTCGAATCTGATGAAAGTATTGATGCATATTGATCATTCATTCACTGTGTAATTTTTTCAACGCTCTTTTGAATATTTCACCTACGGAATATTATGATCTTTACTATGAAATATAACAACTTTGTTGGAGGAAAACAGAAAAAATGCTATAATCCTGTTGTTAAAATAAAAACAATTTCTTAAATCAATTTTGGGGCATCTTTACATGACATTACTATTATTATACGTTGCTTTTCTGGAGATATCGCTTCCAAACTATCCTAACGTGTAAACAATACAGACCTAACTGGTAAAAGAACGAAATGATTTTTCCACAGATATAAGTACCTCCTCATAAACTTCCCAAAGTCAGTATAAGAGTGCAATCTCTTCCTATTATTCAGCACTTAAGTTAACTAAATCGACGATGATCTTTGCTAATCATTCAATTCTGTTGATATCGGCGCATTCGCAGAGACGAGTGAAAACATGCGCCTGCTTTTT
Source organism: Metallyticus violacea (assembly GCA_030762175.1). NCBI lineage: Eukaryota > Metazoa > Arthropoda > Insecta > Mantodea > Metallyticidae > Metallyticus > Metallyticus violacea. The sequence continues at coordinate 40,260,626 of CM060839.1, forward strand.
AAACATCTTGTAATGTTTTGTTTGATATACCAATGTATGTGATGTACTCAAGTACTGCCAATCGCGGTTAAAACATAACTTGAGGATAAACATCACCTAAGGTGAAAACCTATCCTTGACAAATGCAAGTTAGGAATTTTGTCATAGGTACTAGCAACGCTCTTTCCACATCTCTTCTAAAACTGGACAGAAGAGAAATAAAGAAAGTAGCTGCATTAATTCCTGAACATGGTCACTTGAGGAAACGGAAAGTGGGTCTGTGTGAAGATGAACCCACTTGAGTTATCTGCCTGGCATCTCCTGTGTGAGTGTCCAATACTGGTAAGAAAGAGATTTACTCTCTATAATCAGGGAAGATCTAGGAACGGACGCTGACATTGCAGCCAAAATACTTCAGTTTGATCAAGGAACAGATTAGGGGAAACAATGAAGGAGTCTACTCCAATGTGGTAGGACAATAAACCTTATAGGCTGACGTGCCGAAAGTTGTTCAAACTCCATTAACCCCCCCGTCATTTTCTATCTTGCCAATATTTCCTTTTTGGACAATAATAAAATGATAAGAATGGATCATGTGCGACTGACTCATAACAGATTACGCATTAAGGACATTTTATTTCAGTCACAAAATACAGTAAAATCCTTTGTAACCGGCAATACCAAAACAACGGCAATTTGATTAAATAAGAAAGGGGGAAATAATTGCATTTTAAATCGCTGTCATTTTAATGAACTTTTTCATTGTCTTCTAATAACGTTATGGATGCAGTGGTTTCCCAGTAGCCAGTGTGGTAAATGCCAACATGGCGTGCAGTTTCACAGTAGCAAGCGTGATAAAAGTGGCAGCAGCACATCGCCGCATTTGTGGATAGTAGGCTGTTAAAGTGAAAAAACTCGTTGCTGCACGATGAACTTCTTGAAGCGCAAACTAAATGTTTTTAAGCTTAAAAGTAATAGTATGCAACATTTGCTATCACTGAACAATTAATTGCTGCCGAAAGTTTAATGTGTTGTTACGTGACAACAATAAAAGCAAAAGCACAAATTCCCAGCAATAAAAAAGATTTTGTGAAAAACCATTTTGGGGTTTAATCACATGCATGAGCTTTTTTTCCATACAGAAATTGGGGTTTCCCCATTGATATTAACGCGTTGATTAGGGCATGTAAAACGTCGATTAACAGCTAACTGTTTTGTTTAATTCATTCTTTTTCACCGCCTGATCGGTTGTTTTACACACCTCCCTCTTAAAATTTGACCGGATTTTAATTTCCGCATTATCTATGCAAATTATATGCTAAAACCTGACTCTTTCACATAATTCCTCAGTACCTGATATCATTTTCAGTTCCGGATTTCGATACATAAGTGTTTTTCAGTTGTCCGGCACTGTCTCTGTCGCAATTATTGCCGGATAGGAGAAATTTTAATGTACATGCTTTTACGGTTGATTTTTTAAACCTTTATTTCTCTAGCAATATGCTATTAGAATCAAATGTATACTTAAGAAAACATTTTTGGTGCATGCAATAATTATACTGTATAGACCAGCGATGCAGGCTGTCACAGGTTAAAAAACATTCTTTTTATTTATTTGTTAATCCTCAGCTAATCGGCGGTAGTATGATAGATAAGCTTTGATGAGTACTAGTACACGTGAGACGCACGATATTACTGAACGAAAACAAATCCGTCCTACTTTGAATTTACCTTTATTTGTGAGTGCCACTGTTACCCAAAGGTGGATTAACTAATGGAAGCAGACTAGGTTTGTCTACAGTGGTACAGTGCCATTGATAAATACATGTGTCATCGACAAGGCTCGATCTCCTCCGCATTATATTAGTACTATTCGCCATTAACCTATTTAATACGTTTCTTATCAATAGTTCGGGATTAGAGGACCAATAGGCATCGCAACACTAATCTGCTTGTATGCTGTTATATCTAAAAGGACAGAACTCTCGAAACTTGGGCTCACAGAAGCGCCTTCTCCAAAGAAATGCATCGTAGATATGTGCATATGGGGCAAATACATTTAACCTAATGTGTCAAACATAACGCACATATAATGCAACTTTCTTAGTTCTGGTCGTTGATCGTGCAAACAGACTTTGAGATACAATTAGGCAAGTTTTGTTAAGGAACTTGACGCTCTACTAAAAGTACGCGGCTTTCGAAAGAAATGTGGCAACTCAATTTGAGTTGTAGCGAACGGGATGGCTCAGGCGGTAACGTTTGGGAATTGCATTCCGTGGCCTTCGTTCAAATCCCTCAGGGCTGCCACCCTGACCTTGGAATGTTTTATGATTTCTATTGGCGTTTGGGCGATGCTGGGGTGTGTATTTACTTTCCATGTTCTCCGCTCTCCCATATTTTATTCCGTTGGTTACATGGTAGAAATAGCCAGGTGAGGTGGGCAGGTGCGGTATGACGGAGGCTTGCGCTTTGGAAATTTCTCTGCCCCGGCGTCTGGTGTAGAAGTGGTTCTTCTTAGGGCTCGAACTCCTTGGAGGGTAGGTAAGGTTCAGCTGGGGGAAGGGATGTTTTACCTGGAAATAATGTTAGGAACCCCGTCTATGTTCATGCTCCATTGCTTTTGCATCCTGACCTCCTGGCGTCTTCCTCATCTCATTTCTTCCTCCTGGAAGTGCCCTCATTGGGGACATAAGCTCAAACGGCCAGCCGTTGAGCAAGGCTAAGTAATGTCTCCGTCCCTAACAATCGAGCTGTAATTTAATGATCAGTGCGTCCTTTAGTTACCTATAAATCCTACTCCTTCAGCGCTACATATCTAAGTACAGCACAGTCAGTGCTGGCATATGCAATATGACAGGTGGCGAGGTTGTTTTACGGACTATCAGTTTCAGCACTGCCTTTTATATTATTCTTTTGCAAAATATGAGTACCATAACCTATACCTTGTTTATTACATTCAATGATTAACTTTTAAATTTCTGCCTGTACTCTACAGCATAATCTCCCAAACCACAGCTATCCATAGATAGATTTCTTAACAAAAACTAAAAATAGAACGTAGATTGTTCCAAAGTTTGTTGGATCAATTATTTTATACCTTAGGAAATGCAGAAGCTGGTCTCTTTTACAAAATTACATTACTTTCTTGTATTCTTGGCAAGTATAGCGCTTCAAACTCTCTGGAATATTCAGAGACAAGACGGCTACTAAGAGCTTTCTCAATGATTGTGGATATAAAACGCAAACCAATTGAGAAATGTTTCTTCATCCTCTTGTGGTGAACTCAACCAACGACCATTGCAGTAGGTATAAGGACAAAAACAAGCAGAATCCGATCAGTGAGCGGGTAGCGGCAGCTGTTTGGAGCAGATCTCTCGAATGAAGTGTTATGGAGGGCCTTTGTAAAGACTGCCGACAGTGCCATACAAATCCCGTAACAAAACAATCGGGCTTATTACTACACGCCGCCACGCCACTGTGCGGCCGCGCATAAAGCAAGAACCGGAAACGGAAGTCGCGTGCCTTGTCGCAGTTCGCCACAAAGCTTTCCGACTTCTCTACAGAGATTCGGAAGCCCCAACGACTCTTTGGTGACACCGTCTTTCAGCCATTCTATCGAGCCCTTGAAGGTGTTTCACGGTTTTGTTCATGAACCACACCAGCCAGTCAAAGGTTTAAGAACTCTCCCAGAATAAGCTTCTTAAAGTACTAATAAATGCCATTATTAACAAACATGAAAACATGAGCACAGTGATCTCATTGTGAACGGTAAGCCTACACACACTTTCTTGAAGGGATTAATGGTCGTGAAGTATATCTATTACAATTATTGTCAACAATGATATTTGTTGTATTCACAGAAACAAATGTAAAATTATTAGAGAAAGACATCGAAAACAGGACCTATCGACTATTCGTGGGTTAGCAACAAATTCAGTAGAAGGGTTATAAGAAAAAGTTTTGCCCATCGAGTGCAGTACATCAATGTGTACCAGGCATGTGGATTCTTATCACAGAACCTGGACTTAAAGGTCCCAGATTTAACGTTCTTATATTTTTTTGCATGGGACTATCATCAGCTTGTACTGTCGTAGAATTGAAAATCAGAAAGTGTTGAGAAATCACACCATATAGCCAGTTGAGCGGATTATCAAAACTGGAGCACTTGACTGATTTGAATGCTCATGTAGAATTCCAGTAAGTTCCTTTCTCAACGTTTTCAATCAAATAATTTCGAACTTTATAGCATTTTTATTTGAGCCAAATTTAGGTTACGTAAATGTGTTTAACAGAATCAAAGCTATCGACCTGCATTTAATGAAAATCTAGGAAGTGCATAAGAGAACATTTATTTCTCTTCCTATCCTTCTTCCTCCACTCCGGATGTACCCGAGTCTGACACAAATACTCTAAATGATCATTTTATAACCCTCTTTTTATACATTATCAAGCTGAGATATCCGCGATCTGAAAGCTTTTTTCTGGTGACCCAAGCCAAGAATTGCTCCAACATCTCACATCCTTCACTTCGAGTCTACTTTAATTGGTGAAGTAGCTGTATCTATGATACTCTTTAGCTGTATTCTGATATTTCAATTATTAGGCACTTGCTATCGTCAGTGGCAGTGGAGCAATAAATTGTAGTATTTATTTGCTACCAAAATTACCATGTACATTTTGAATTTCAGGGAAAATAGCACCCACTCTCGCAATTACTTCTGTTACCTTTCCTCTAAACAATCATATAGCAAAAGTGGTGGGGGTCAGTGATAGCCCAAGGAATCCATAGTGCTTTTGCAGTAGGGGTACATAAATGATATAATTTTGTAATCGGTATACCTTAGAGGTTTTATATATAAATCATTAGGTACCCGAATGTTGCAGAGCACAGAGCTTATAAAGAAAGTATTGTTATTCAAAACACGCTATAAGCTGCATTTTCATTTTACAAAATATACAGCAATTTTAACAGATGCTTATAAAAATGTCTCATGTAATTGATTTACTATCCGCGTAATATAACAGTGCACAAAAGTTGAACAAAGAAAAACAATAATTATAGCAAGAAGTGCAGGACTTAATATGCTTTCGTCCTTTGCTTTTGGGGCATAAATACTTAGGAGCGTCCGTAATTTTCCTTGCAGCTTTGTGAGTGCAGTCCTCCTGCAGTTATACTCAAAGATATGTAAAGCATTCACACATTTTGGACAGAACTTTTAGCATGTTTCTCTAGATTTATGATGCAAAGTTCCCAAGTCATTTCCTTCACATATTCTTTCCTTTCCTGCTTAGCCTAATGATCATTAGATATGAATTATATGCTGCGGTCAATTAGGTTGAATGGAGCCGCCATTTCTCAATGATCAGAGTCGTTTCTTACGCAGTTGTCAAGAGTATCCATGAACTGTAACATGTCGCATATTTACAGCCAAACAATGCACTAACTGCAATGATTACTGGCTCGAATGTGATTAAAAGTAATAGTATGCAACATTTGCTGTCACTGAACAATTAATTGCTGCCGAAAGTTTATTGTCACAATGTGTTGTTACGTGACAACAATAAAAACAAAAGCACAAATTCCCAGCAATAAAAAGATTTTGTAAAAAACCATTTTGGGCGTTCCCCATTGATGTGCAACTATTAACGCGTTGATTAGGGCATGTAAAACGTCGATTAACAGCTAGCTGTTTTGATTAATTCATTTTTTTTTCACCTCTGATCGGTTGTTTTACATACCTACCTCTTAAAATTTGACCGGATTTTAATTTCCCCATTATCTATGCAAATTATATGCTAAAACCTGACTCTTTTACATAATTCCTCTGTACCTGATATATTTTTCAGTTCCGGAAGACTAAATGACTGCTACAAGCATACGTTTAGGAGTATCAACATTCTGACAACTGAGCTACATGAACATTTCATATTGTGAAAAGCAGCTTTCGCCATGGGGAATGAAACGGTCAGATATGAAGCAGTGCCAGGTAGCAAAAGTAGGAAGCACGATGAGATGAAATGCGCAACCAGACACTTTTGAGGCTATGACTGTCATCACGGTAGCAAGGTTTCTTGAAAGTGTCTTATCCATTAATACTTTTCATTGAATTATCGCTAGTATCAATCTGCGCCATTATAAACACAGAAATATATGTTCAGAAAGTTGAATTTTTCGCAGTCAAAGACAATCTGTATCTATTGCAGAAAAAGAAATCCCGTGCTTCAATATTCTGAAACGCCAGATATCTGTTCGATAGGCTATCGGATAGATAAACGTTTCCATAATTTTATCTTTCTATAAGTGTTTCTGAAAATTAGATAGAGAATACCAAACACACCCTTTCGATAACTTATCTAACAAAAATCGACAGATATCTCTTTGATATATCTGATGTGTATGATGGCGGAAGTATTTTACACGCGTAGAAAGAAAACTGGATTAAATCTACTGGAGAGCGTTGCTATTGGCGTTATATCTCCGCGAATTTAACATATGAGAGAGGACAGGAAAAAAATTGAAATTTTACTTTTGAGTCCTAAGTTTAGTACTTAAATACCAGCACCATCAGTTTTTTATTTTCAGTTTTATATTTCTCTTCGGACACTTCAATTAAAATATTTTTTTTTAACATTCATGCAAGCTCAGCCTTAAGTTAATTAGGGCAAATAATTGAATTTTGAATGGTGTTTAATGTTAATTTTTTAAAGGAAGAAAGCGTTCTAAATCTATATTTAGGGTACTACCCCGGCATTTGCCATTTATTAGGACTGAGGAAAACCTGATATATATATCAGGGAGGACGGTCCTAGGAGGGAAGGGGACCTTCCACCCATGAGTTCCTTTGTTTTTTTGTTTTTTTTAATGAATAATGTTTAATGCCAGTTTTTACTACTGAGGCACCATAGGCAGTGGACACTGATGATACATGAGATGATATATTGGAAAAGGATTTTTTAAGGAAGAAAACATTCCAGGCCTAAGTTTAAGGTACTTCCCCGGCATTTGCCAGTTATGAGGACAGAGGAAAACGTGGGGAAAAAAAACCCCTCAAGGCAGGGAGAAAGGTCTTGGCGGGATTCGAACCCCAGACCTCCGCCTTAACGACCTCAGCCACCCGTGGCGGTGTGAGTTAGTTGACTTGGTCACCCGTGTTTGGCAATCCAATTAAAGTATGATTTATGACTTTTTGATTAAAATACATATTTCAGTCCAATATTTTAGTTTTATTTTAATTTCTTTCCTTGTCTCGTTCTCTTTTAAAATAATCTCTTTTGGCACCCTTTGCAATGTTTGCTTTTAATGAAAATGGGATTTTTAAAATACATAAGCAAAATAAAATGGACAAATATAATAAAATTTGTTTGAGCGCAATAGGGAGGCTCGACTGAAATTTATGCCACGACATAGCCGTATGCATAAAACTGTACGAAATGTCTCAAAGTGAAATATTACGCTTGAACATTAAAAATATATTAAGTATTTAAATGATCATTATTTTTGGGGGAAAATATAGCAGGAATAATAAAAGTTCGTGCTGTACATTGAAACATACGAATGTATTACTAAATAGTTATCATAATCTAATTCAAGGTGGCAAACGGTTGTTCCTCCATCTTGCTGTTATACGCCATTATCTTTTTACTAATACATTAAATTCTTTCTTGAAACAAAATTACAACTTAATACTTTGACAGAACTTGTATTGATATGTCACAACGAACTAGACTGTACTCCCGGGAAGTAGGCTCCTTGTATTCCGTGTTTGACGTTCAACTGTTCACAGCAATACGCAATACAGTTTGACGCTAATGGCGACACTTACAGAAACTACATGATAAAAACCCAAGTCACCATATTTTGGACACTTCTGAGCTTCACTATCAACAGATAGTTATCGAAAGATGTCATTCTCCCTGGGAAAACAGATGTAAGTTTATCTGTTCGATCAAATTTATAGAACAGATAGTTATGATGTAGATACCTAGAGCTTTATGCAACCGGACCTTAGTTGAATAAGATACTGCAGTGTTATTAAACGCCATGTTCACATGAGGCATTTGGTAAGATACTTTGATGGTTCAGTGTGAAATAGGTTTTAAAAAACTTTATAAATTTTGTACGCTTACGCGATTTTTGTATCTTGGATATTAGAAATACCGCAGCCGGCATCCTTCCCCTTTTCTCCCATCCCTAAATGTTGCTTTCCAAACCTGATTACTGACCGTCTCACGACAGTATGCATATATTCGCGAAGATGATTTGTTGACTCTAAAGCAATGCATTTTTGTGTTAAAACGTTATTTTACATACGAACCGAAACTAATCGTGTGCTTGCAAATTTCTGGATCAATCAGTTCCTTCCAGAACTGCAATTCATGATATTGTGCATGCACTTCAATGTAATAGCTAAAAATACGAAAACGTAAAATTTTAACCACGAAAAACTTACGAAACTGATGTAAATCTTAAACGTTCACAATAAAATCATTCCCGAAATTAGTTCAGTGTCGGTAAAATAATGAAATCGGAAACGACACGGAGGCCAAACTTCAATCAGAATGTGTTTTCTGATAACAACGCCTATTTGTTTAGCAGAGGGAGGACAATACTTTCAGTATCTTATATAATGCAAGACTATATGCATTTTAGGAAGCAATCTCAGTACGAGCGTCGCCAGCCGCAATATCTTAGTAATGGACACTTAAACGACGCATAATCGGACAAGTTTTATAACTAAACCCCAGTGTATGTATTAAAAACAATCATTCAGTGAGTACGAAATAAATAACCGATTACATGTTAGTATACTGAGTATTTCACAAGCTACTGCTTACAAAGAGATGTTTTAATGCAGGAGTTAAGATAATACTTAGCATTATTTCAGATGACAAAGTGCCGCTGATACTATAGTGAATTAGGTATCTGCAAGTCAGACAGACTGGATGTAGAAACTAATCCAACCTAAGTTATATTTTAGTGGTACATTTTCTAGAAATGTGTTTACGGGATCATGTTGCTTCAGTGAATGATACCTGGATCCCGGCAACCATCAGCAAAAGCCGACCACAGAGCCACAGTTTTTTGGAAAAGGTAACTAGTTTACAAGCGAGTTCCCAGTGGGTAGGCATTTTGCTACGTTTGATCGGCATCCAGAACCAGGGTGCGATATTTGCACTGCATTGCGAATTGAAATTCCCCAGGATGCAATTCACGCGATGCTGACAGGCCCCGGGGTCACCACTTTGACGTTTCCATCACATCGTAACGTCACGCTTTGCTGGTTATTACCGCCATTACCAATAATAGCCTGTCACTGGTGCCTTTTCTATATGCTACCTGCAGTCTCATGTATCATGCTTTGTCACAGCAGTCATTCGTGTACATCGATGCTTTGCGTTGATGCCTTTAAAGATAAAAGCTTTCAACACCCTGCCTGTATAACTAGCCACTGCAATGGCAACCATCTGTTCCTTTTCATTTTCATGCGAATGTCAGTTTCATAAAATGACAATGGGGAAGTGAAAGAAACTAAATGTCCCTTTTTTACAATAGAGAACTAAGGGGGAATAAGGAATATCTACGTTTGAAAACAATGGCTGCTTATATTTTAACTTACAACGTAAAATGTGCTCCATTTTAAATTCTCTTAATATGGATTAATGAATACGAGAGGAAATAAAAATAAACTCATTTTCAATCATGTAACAATTCTGTAATATAATTTACATCAACACCTAGAGAGATAGAAAGGAAAAAAAAAAATAAATAAATAAACATCTACGCTGCGTAACAAGACTTTAAAACATAGAAATAACTTATTAAAAGTATTAAATAAAACAGCCTTAAATTAATTAATAATTTCGTGGTGCAAAGTTTAAAAGAACGATACAGATGTTTACGACCACATAATATATTAGTTAAATCTACTAATACGTTCCAGAAATCAACCATGGATTTAAATAGAAAATAAAGACAATTTTGTGCTGAATATTACGACATTAGGAGATTTCAATAGCACAAACTGGACAATTTATTTTACTTCTCTGAAAAGTAAAATTATTTTGCAATAACATAGGTTACGGGAATAGCACACATTCACAAACAAACGTTTGTGTTAGTACCACCTGGTAAAAGTAAGAAAATTTACTTTTTATTTTAACGCAATCCTTGTGTTAGCCTCAGGTTTAGAATTAAGAGATCTGCAGATGTGACTGTGCTCGGTAGCTCAGATGGAAATCCGAAAATCCATGGATCGAGGCTCGGCCTTACCGTTAAATTTTTCTTTCTGGCTTCCATTTGATACGTATTTCCCGCTCAGGTCATGAGAACAGGATTGCATCACACAATGAAAAATTGAGAAATATTCCTTTTAAATATTCTACAAGAATTATATTTAAATAAAAATAAAAACACTTTTACAATTTAAACGTTTAAAAGAAATGTATTCACTCAATTAAAAAAAAAAACTAATAGAATCTTAAATAACGAATTCAGATTAGTAAAAGAATTTCTTGATAAATTTACAGAATTAATACTAGAAGTTTAGAATATAATTAGGTATGTTAAGTTGATAATGCAGATACATTTTTTAAATACTAAACCCGTTTTAACTACTGAGGCATCACAGGCAATGGATACTGCTGATAAATGAGATGGAAAGATACACTGGGAAAGGAGTAAGTGTACCTCCAAAGCATTTGCTATTTATAAGGACTATGAAAAACCTCAGGGAGGACGGTATTGACGGGAATAGAGCCTAAGACTCCCGTTCACGAGTCCGCACCTTGACGACCTCGGCCACTAATAGCGGAAACAATGCAGATAAGAAGATACCAGGAAGAAAGGTAGGTTTACCCAGTTAAATAGAATAGAAGATCATTACATCATAGAGACAGCATTAATACGATTGGTTCAAAATGAAGAACTGACATCATTTAGTACTTGAAATGAACATTACTAATTTAGATTAGAAGACTTGGATATCACCATATCATGCAAACAAGCGATACCAATACTGATTAGTCGGTCCTGGTGGTGTAGTGGTAACCTAAACCCAAGATCGCGGGTTCAACCTCGGCCAGTATCGCTGGATTTTTTCGGGCATAAAAATGCTAAGTATGGCTTACTTCAGAAGGGAAGTAAAGCAGTGGTTCCCGTGTCGTACTTTTACGACACGAAAAAAAACCCGTTACGGATGACCGAGGTGGTTAAGGTATTGACTCGTGAGCGGGAGGTCCGGTGTTTGATTCCCACCAGGACCGTCTTCCTTGAATGAGTTTTTTTTTCCAGGTTTTTCCCAGTCCTCATAAATGACAAATGCCGGGGAGGTACCTTAAACTTAGGCCTGGAACGCTTCCTACATTTAAAAAAAAACTTTCCCAATTTGTAATTAGTAGTAAGCGTTAAACACCAATAAAAAAAAAAAAACGGCAAGAACCTCAAGCCTGAAAGAAGACGCCTCTGAGCAAAAACTGTCAGCTGTTTAACCCCCTGAATTGAATGAAACGCTGATGACCCGAGATGTTGAAGAGCGTCCATAAATAAACCAAATCAAAAATCAACATAGGTTAGGAGAATCGGAAAGCATTAAATAGTGGAGATAAACGATGCAAATTCAGAATAAGGGAACCGAATGATACAGAACTATGCCAGTTCGGAGTAGAAGAATCGGCCAACATCACGTAATGTGATCAATTCAAATTGGGAAAACCAGATAGCTTTACATATAAAGGATAAACGTTATCAATCTAATTAGAAAATCCGATAGCTTCATTTAATGAGGACAAACGGCATCATTTCAAATTAGAAAACGCGATACCATCACGCAATGGATGTAAACGTTATCAATTCAAATTAGGAAAACCCGATAGCTTCATATAATGAGGATAAAAGTTATCAATTCAACTTAGAAAAACCCGATACCATTACGTAATGGAGATAAATATTACCAATTCAAATTAGGTAAACCCGACAGTTCCATATAATGATAAATGTTATCCATTCGAATTAGAAAACCCGATACCATCACGTAATGAGGATGTACGTAATCAATTGAAATGGAAAACCCGATAGTTTCACGTAATGAGGATAAATGATTAGGAGAATGCGAAAGTGTTACGTAAGACAGATAAACGTTACCAAGCAAATTAGGAGAATCTGACATCATTTTAATACAGTTTAACGCCCGTTTTTCCTATTGAGGCAACACAGACGGATGACACTGATGATACATTAAAGAGTTACATTCCTAGAAGCGGTCTGGTTGATTCTAGTTAAAGTGATACATTTTTATAAAAATCTTCGAATATACAGTTATTACCGGCAATTGCTACCGATGAAAACATGGAAAAAATGTCAGAGAGGGCAGTCCGGGGGGAATCAACCCCAGACCTCCCGATTACGATGGCTTTAACGACCTAGGTCATCTGTGTCCGTATATAATGGGGAAGGTAGAAAAACTGACCATATTCTGACTAGGAAAATCGGATAACTTCATAAACAAAGCAAACTCAAAGGGTAACAGGTAGTGGGGGCAAAACGACACCGTGCAAAAATAAAAGGATGGGATGATTGCTTTCTTAAACATTAACCTGATCAGGTCTGCAGCTTTAACTCTAAAATTGCAGTAACTACGTTAAATTAACAATGGACATATCACCTTACACAGTTTGCCGTGAACTATAATCTACAATTTTCAGCGCAGAGAGGGAGTGTGGCTAATGTTAGTGACGTGGCTGAATGTACACACAGCATGGAGTATATAACGCTGGCAAGGGAGCCGTGGAAGCGAGGGGGGGAAAGAGGGAAAGCTTGGTTGTGGCAATGACGAGCAAGTGGAAAATGTCAACAAAATGGCGACGGCTCCATCACCCCCAGATACATGGTAGGAAAAGGGCGGGAAGCGGGTGAAGGGGACCAAAAATCCATAACACCCCACGGAGCGACGACGATGGAGAGAGGGGGGGGGACGGCGGTGGTCCCAGGCCAGGAAGGCAGTCTCGGGGCGTCCTGGGACGAACAGCGAGCTATCTCCCGACACAAAGGGCGTCTGTTGTTTTTTACCTCCCCGAGTGCGCCTCCCCTTCTTTGTAGCCGCGGGGCGACTAATAGCTGGACAGTGACGAGAGCTCTCGCGCCATGTTGGTCTGCCTCTGACACCCAACACCTTCACCCCTCTCTCTTCCATCCCTCCTGTTGACACTCACACGCATCTGACACCGCTTTGCAGCCGCCATTTTGTGCTGTGGACAACCTCCATCATGGACATTTCAAATAAAGAACTTTAATACTAGCCTTTACTTACTTATCGTTTACACCCATACACGTATAAAATAAAAATACCAAAAGCTGCGAGAAACGCCGTTCTCTTTTAAAATATCTCAATTGCAATCTCCCTCTCTTTGTACTTCGAGCCGCAAGATGCTTATTCTTAAACGAATCTTTTCTCTTAAGAAAAAGAAACAAAACTATTCACAGTCTATTTTCTGCTGAAAAAAATCAGTTTTCTTTGTAGAAATACCAATATCCTTAGTATAAGTTGTAGACTATTACATAAGGTTCACTACAACAGAATACCAGACAGTCATTACATAAAAACCAAACAATTTAAGGATTAAATACTACCATAGGCCCACAAGTTAAAAAATCTCTATTTGCGCATGAGCAAGAGCTTTCCCCGCCTGATAACCAAATGAATTAACCTACCGTAATATTTACACGGTATGAGTAATGCGGGATGCGCAGTAACATTTCCTGTTTGTGACATCAGCTGGTGTCCAAGTTATTAAATAGAGTTTAAAGCCCGTTTTTGCTACTGGGGCACCACAGGCGGCGGACACTGATGATACATGAGACTGGGAAAGTATTTTTAGGGAAAGAAACTTTACAGCCTAAGTTTAGGGTACCTCCCCGGCATTTGTCATTTATGAGGACCTAGGAAAACCTGGAAATAACCTCAGTCAGGGAGGACGGTCCTGGCGGGGTTCGAACCCCAGACCTCCCGCTCACAGAGTATGCGACTTAACGACCTCGGCCATCCGTGGCGGTCTTGTGGTGTCCACGTTAGCAGGACTATCTGGGTAGTCACTGCCTTAATAACATTACTTGTGGTGAGATTTGTTGGTAAGCCATTTTTAATGCTGGAATCAATTAACAGGCCTTACAGCTTTGCAATTGCTTCCTGTATCACCCTTAATTGCAAAACCAAAGCATCAGGTATTTTATATCTTAGTTATCTAATCTAAATATACGAGACACTATCAAAAGTTCCCGGACTGGTTCTGTTACAAAGAAAATACTTCATTTACGTAATTTTGAAAACCAGTGTTTCTGCACTTCTGGAATGCGGTCTCCAAGTCATTGTTTGTGAGTGAGTGCAGAACCTTCTGAATGTTTCTGTAGCCGAGTTTAGCACAAACTCTCATGTAGCCCTTTGTTCCAACTGCTGTCCATGACAAAATCCCAGGCTAGTAAACGCATGTGATGACAAAAATACCGACTGCACTACTTCCAAAGTAAATGCAGGTCACTTGCCATCTGGTAATTGAAGATTACAGCCTCCTAGCGCGCGCAATCCTGTATTGCCATCCGTTGGCGTGCTACAGAACCAGTCCGGGAACTTTTTGATACACCTAGTGTTTAGACTAGAGACAAATGAGCTCAGTTTCGTAGAAGGGTCAACTGTTTCTTTGCAGAAATTTCCCTCATTTATTCCGTGCATTTTTATAAGGAAGATTACGCAAGAAAATTGAAAGAAGCACCGCTTTGCCACATTTAAATAAAAAAAGTGTCTTGTTGCTTGCATCCGGAAGTTAACAATCCCACAAAAAGAAGACAAAAATGACTTCGAAATAGAGGTGCAAATAAAATACAAATACATTCTCTTTTTAGAAGAAACGAGCAGCACATATGCTCTGAAGTATTGACGTCTGAGAGTTAGGCACAGGATAACAGCGTTACGTAAAAGTTCAACAGTTCTCGGAAAAATTGAAGGTGATGGCAATGGAGAAGAAGAAAATATTTGGAAGGGACGAACGAGGAAGATGAGTTATTTTTATGCATTGGCATAATTCATTGAGCTACTGCATTATCCAAAAGAAGCAAGCTTAGTTCTGAACTTTTTAAAAATGAGAACCAGATGAAACAGTTTGGGACACACACATAAGTCACTTTCCTGCTTTCATCGCATTGAACAAACAGAACAGTGGCCTCACTCTGTCAATAGTTTACAGCAGCGGTTCCCATATACGACTCTTTTTTCCTGAATGAAATTATTGGCGACCTCTCCATTTTCTTCCCTGCTTCAACAATGTGATGCATCTACTCAATCACAATAATCATTGTTGCGCTGCTGTATAACTGGTCCAAATAATCATAATGGAAGAGTCAATCATTCCTCATAGCGGTCTTGAAATGGATGTTCTTAAAAGCGCTTTTCCCATATCCACTGCAACCCCCCTAGGATTCACGACCCACAGTTTGGGAACTGCTAGTTCACAGTATGATTTTGCCAGTTCCCATGGAAGTAGCTGAAATAAATTTTCAAATGTAATGAGGCGCCTCGTCGATAAATTAACATCTATATATCCGGATATATAAGAATATGCTATTACATATTTTGTTTGGACATGCACATTTATAGGACGAAAGAAAGATAACAGCATTACCTCAAAGGTTTACGCTTGAGGTTTATGAGGTTCACACACGTTGCCCCAGAATTAATTATAAAATCACATGTCCCACTTATTTGAGGCCGCGAGTCGCCACTATTTCAACCACTCCAAATGCGGAACGTTTGGCTTCATGCATTCAAGTGGCAGATTTCACTGATGAGACGACCCCAAATTCCATTGGAGGCTGATTCTCTTGCTAGAGGCCCCAAATTATTGAAAGTTGTTTATGTGCTGGCATTAAACGATGCTGAATACCCCTACGTTAATAGTGAACTCGTCCTATGCTCAGCATCATCGCATCTCGGCAATTATGATTCAACTGCCACGTGATTAACAATGTACACAATCGCACAGAAGTATTTCAATTTCGTTAATACTGTCAAACCGGTTTATTTAAAGTGTGCCAGCCGGTCTTTCAGATTGAATTTGGTGAAAGATGTGTACCATCAAAGAGTTACATCCAGAAATTGTTAAAAATTAGAGGCAACGCATTCTCACTTAACATTCAAGAGACTAGGAATTACCTAAGAAACAAGAAATGATTAATGACATCAAAATCATTACGAAGACTTTCTAAAGAGCCAAAGTTTCTCAACTGCAAAATTGAATATGACGTACTAGCAAAAACATGTTCTGTTTTATTAGTTTTAGAGGTTTTCTTGCTCATTAACCTGAATTTTATATAAGAACGTCGGTTCTGGTAGTGTAGTGGTTACCATACTTGCCTCCTACACCCAAGATCGCGGGTTTGAACCGGCCAGGATCGATGGATTTTTTAAGGCGTAAAAAATCCTAAGTATGGCTTCCTTCGGAAGGGAAGTAAAGCCGTGGGTCCCATGTCGTACATTTACGGCACGAAAAAGAACCTCAAGTCTGAAAAAGAGGCCTCTGAGCAAAATTTGTCGGCCGTTTCACGCCCTGAGTTGAATGGGACGCTGATGACCTGAGATGTTAAAGAGCGTCCATAAATAAATCAATCAAAAAAAAAAAAAATAGATAAAGCATGTTTGCACATGAACTACCCAAATAGAGCAGAAAATCCCCATGCTGTACATGAGAGTCATTGCATATATGCACAAGTGTAGTGTAATGTGTCTTGCAGAGGAATGAGAGAATGTCATTTTCAGTATAGATTATGAGCAGGTCCTGTTTCATATCGTTCAAAATTTGCAAGCCGGATGAATCATCTAAAACTTGTAACGCATATTTTTGAAATGGGTGCTACTGATGTGCTGCTTTCACAGAAATGAAGTTCATGCAAGGACTCAAATGTAGAGATATTAATAATTATCAGAATAAGTTCTATTTTTTTACAATGGAACAATGTCTATTCACTTCATTTAACTTTTTAGTTACTAGGCCACGATGTTCATATGTTTGTTTACACTTTGTTTCCTTTACACTGATTTTATTAGGACTTCCTTGCCAGTACTTGAAGTGGGACGTGATAGAAGATTGCATTTACTAATGCTGAAAAATGTAGGGAGAATGTTGTTGCTCTTCCTAACTGAAAGATATTCCAATAGACGTACTACGCTTATCTTCGCCGATTGTTTCAAAATTGGAACAAGGAAGCCTGTACTTTGGCCTGCCCGCTCGACCCTTTTAGATATTTCTCTACGGGGAAAGCTAGAAGACACTGTCTACAAGGACATACCGACTACACTAGAAGATATGAAACGACGTATTACAGGTGCCTGTTCTGAAACTTCTGCTGAAATACTACAACATGTGCAGCAATTTTTACATGACACACTGGAAGCTTGCATTATAGCCAATGTTCATCATTTCGAACACAATTTGTGAAGACCAATTTTCCTTAACTTCTTCAGACTTTTCAGAATTTGTTTATTCATTTTTGTGCTTCTTAGAGTGCTGACGCATGGTACAGTAAAAACGTAAGTACAAAATGTAACGTTTGTTTTCTTGGAAATTCAGAAAGAAAAAATAACCAAACACACACTAGTCGAGAAAAATGAGCATACGAACATCGTAGCATGGTAGTGACTAAGCAGTTAAATGGAGCAGACAACTGTAGATATTTAAAATATTCACACTACTGTAGCTCGTAAATTACTTGCACTAGAATTGTTAAAAAAAGGAATTGTTGCATTTGAAAAAATGTAATTTTTTTCAAGAAATACACAATGTAATAATTATTAACATTTGTGTATGGGCTGCAATTATGAGTCCCTGCCTAAACTTGAATTCTGTGAAAGCAGCACATCAATCTCATTTCAGAAATAATGGCGGTGCAAGCATGTAAAATTCACTCTGTATACGTAACAGATAGGAACCTCCAGCGAGAGAATCACCCTATATAATGGTTACCAAAGTCAACATCATTTCACAATATCCAGAATTTTACCCTACTCTTTCAGGTGCGCAATAAGTAGCACTTCCTTCTATGCCTTCATTTTGTTTTTTCTTCTGCTTCGCACAGGGTAATTAGCTTTGACTTTTAGTTCCACAAACAAGACGATCAAAGACAAGTCATATGCTCGAGAGAGTGCCTGTATTTTTAAGACTGCTGTTTGTCATATTTCTGTTCTTCGTTCATAATATGCAAAGCTATTTCCGTATAAAGCGTGGTCGGCAGTAAAATACAGGTAAAAATGCTCCAGGAAACGACGCCCCCATTGGCAACAGCGCATATTAAAGACAATGACGGAGAAATAAAAACAGGATGAAGAGAGCGCGGAATGTGGAGTCTGAAGAGCGAGAAACCACAAAAATCCCCCCGACACCCGCTAGCCAAGAGCAGATATCGAGTACATACAACCAGTTCAGTAGCGTTCTAACTCCTCCGCTTCTAGAAGCATTACTAACACAGTCCCTCGGAATAAAACGCATGCTAGGCTACGATATACAATCCACACATGACCTTTCTTTAACCCTCTGACGGAATTGTGTTTACTGTTCTTCTGGGCTACTTTAACATAAAGTATTCGGTCAAGAACAGGTACTAAGTTCTTAGCAATTTTAAAGTGATACATAAGAACCGGCTGTATGCCCAAGTTTCCCCATCAGGGCTAATTCCATTACAAAAATATCCCAACCCGGAACATGCTCTAAGGTTTGCTAGTGCAGTGAATATATTTCTCAAAAGATGGAAGCTCAGCTATGCCCGTAACTTGTTTAATGTGCTAAGCACGTCAGAAATAGAGGAAGTGCTTCATGCCGAATGATGAAACAGGAAAGCCTGAATTGCGACCGCTGTAAAATAGATCTCCTAGACCATAACACCAAATGCAATGTTGTCATTTATTAAACGCACTTAAATGTTTACATCTGTAAGGTTAAACTATGGAAGACCGTTTTTACTTAAGCTTTATAAACATGCACTGATTAAGAACCAGTTTAAAATTAAAAATGTTACGCAGCTTTAGTTTCATTAAAGCATATGTGTATATGCGAGTCTGGTAAATTTCAACGAAATGGCGGGAAAGTTGCTAACACCCATGACTGTTGGTAGCGTGATTCTTGTAACGTTTTTGTTCAAATTTTCAAAACAGATGCAACTTCGGTTCTTTGTAGGCAACTATCTTAAGTGATCGGTGTTAACACGTTTCATAGAAATGGATAAAGATGAATGATATTTTTATTTAAAAAAGTGGATTGTGGCCTAGATACAAAATGAACTGAAGAAACTTCATGGGGATTCTGCAGCAGCACTGAAGACCACTTATTACTGGATAAATTAATTAAACGTAATCGTCGTAAAAGCACCGCCGATGTTGCACGTTCCGAACGCCCGATTGAAGTTTCTTCTGAAGAAATGGTGTCATAATAGAAGACCATCGCATTAAGTATCTTGAGATTACTGAAATGGTACGCATCTCACATGAACGGGTAGCCTAATATCCTGCATGAAGTTGTGCATATAAAGAAGCTGAGTGCGCGATGTGTGTCGCGTTTGTTCACTTCAGACCAAAAACCCTCGAGGAAGGAAATTTCATAATTGTGTTTGAAATTCCGAATGACTTCTGGCGTCGTTTTATGACTGTAGACAAAACTTGGACCTATCACTATATCCCGGAGACAAAACGCAATAAAAATAGTGGATTGGCGCCACGAAAAAACTTAAAAAAAAAAAAATTGTCGGTAGGAAAAGTGATGGCCTCCATTTTTTGGACTCTCAGGTATTATCATGATTGGCAATTTGAAAAAGGGTAAAACAGTGACTGACGGTTATTACGCAACGTTATTGGACCGTTTGCAAAATCAGCGAAAGCAGAAGCGAAAAAAAGTGTTTTCTTCCACCAGGACAATGCGCCTGCTCACACGCCGGCCGTTGTGAAATGAACAACTATAAACATTTGACGTACGAGTAACGAACAGAATATAATTATTTATTCGCAATAATACAAACATCATTTCAGGTGTGAAATTCGTTTCCTTTAATATATCTCTGCATTAATCTTTGTATTATTTCAATATATATCTTTACCACACAAATGTCATCCCTGCAGCATAAAATTAAAAAATTCACCACATGCAAGAACGAAAACATAAGCAAAGGGAAACACATACATAAGCTTATTCTGAAGCACAATAACCCAAAACATTTGAAGGTAGGTAATGGTCTATATGGGTCACGATTTTAACTGACCTATAGAGCTCTTTCCATTTCTAAGAGACTTAGCTGAATAGTTTATCTAAATATTTGTGTTTAGTCGTTCAACGATTCACGTTTTAACAAATAACTAAACAAAATGAGTACGAAGTTCATTAACGTCCACGGGTATCTGCCGTTTAATTTTTTATGCCAAGACAACATAGGAGAAAAATCCAGACTTCCTACCCTCATCTGAGATGCTGGTAGAGCAAATCAATTGCTCTTTAATTGCTATAAGCTATCTACTGAAATGACGTCCAAAACCAAATCTTCGAAGGAAAGCGAGGCCTAAATGCTCTGAGAATTGTTGGTTCTTGGTTACTATATGCAAACTCAAAAGTATTGATAATCGATTGTCATTCAGAAGTGACGGTCTCTTGCTCTCTGTAGCGCGCGCGCACTCACGCATAAGCGCAAGTCTTCCAATTTGGAGGTTGCATATCTTCACGGCGGTTTTTCTTGTTATGTTGGTTGTCTAATTCTGTGGGTTTTCCTCTGTTACACAGCGCATAAATGAACACGGCAGAGAAGTGAGCGTGAAAATACTGTACATGGGAAAATTTCTTCAAATAATTCGGAAGCGTCGCTCCCTATTAGGGATAGTATAACACTGTTTCCCCTTGTATCTATATCTAAGAGTTAAAAAAAAAAAGTATTTATGAACTGATTGAGCTATAAGAACAGATAATTATAGAAACATCTATAAAAGAATTAGGGCACGGCTGGAACTCTAATTTGATGTGCCGATACTCTTACCATTTGAGTTACCATGCCCTGCAAAAACATAGCACCGAATTTCCCCCATTTGAGTCTGTTATTCCCTTATCTCCTTGCAGAGACTTGTTTTCCCCCGATGCAACTTGAATTCTTCAAGGTTCTTGGAGATTATTTTTCAGAGCCTGGTCTTCAGCAGACCGCTGTTAAGAAACAATATTCTCTCTCTACGGTTGCTCTGATCAAGTTCCATCCCTCAGCTATATAAAGCCAGTCTGTTGAAATATTATACAGTATTTATGTCCATTCAGTACACAAAGATTAAACTTTGTTCTTAATAATTATTTTAATTTGCGGAGCACGTCCCCAGATATTCTACGTTGAAAAATAATATTGTGTCTAACGTGTACACCTTTATGAGAAACGAGGCCAGCAATAAAGACGAAATCTGTTCAAGAGAGTACTATAAGAAATGCCAAGTTCAAGAAAGGATTTCCAAAGCAACTGGCATGTCAGGTCAGTATCCTGTGTTTTAAATTGAACGAAAGATCATGATGAATTTGGTAAAAAAACATAACATTCCAAAAAAACATCTCCGATATTAATGGCTTTGACTGACAAACGCGTTAATGTATCCACAAGACAAAAGACTGCAGAAAACTTAAAAGAGGCTCAGTGCCTTTCATGCAGCTTCAGAAGAATTAAGGATTTAGTTTTCAAATGGAAAAAGATTTAGACAAACAGAACTTTAACAAGACATAAAATCTAAACATGACATAATCTCAGGTATTGAAGAAATGGATGCTTATTGATGTTACAATGTAATCACGTGTTGAAAAAAGACGTGACTGTAATTTGAAGTAGCTGTAGCTCTGCGATTTGTGACCCGTACAATTGGCGAATTGTTTTACGTGCCGTAAATCTACAACACGAGACCCACGGAAACCATACTTAGGATGTTTACACTCGGGATTGAGCCCGTGGTCTTCAGTATTCGAGGCAAGTATGATTACCACTAGAACCGGATCCACAAACTCCTTGATGTGTCCATACTATATTTCTACCTAGCAGTCCTCTTAAAGATTAACCATCAACACTCGATCTCTTAGCATCTTTTCCACTATGAATAGACAAGTGGCACAAAATTATTCTTTCAACTAGGAGGTACGCAAATGTCTATGCTATTGTTTCAAATGCAATACCGTTCTCTATACGAGCAATGCAATGTGTTTTAACTGTATCACTCTTTACAGACTTTTCTTATGAGCCGCTTTCCCTTCATTTGATATACTATAAGAAAGGGGAAAGCTGAACTGAAAATACTCGCCAGAAGAGGCTGACGAGGCCCCACTTGGAGGAATGTCGTTATACTCCATGAATACGACAAGTGCTGAAAGTTTGCCTGCAGGTAACAAGTTAATACTTAAAAATACGACCTTTTTCAAAGTAGTAATTAACTCCTGAAAGCTGAGTGCTCTTGCTAATCTTGCTGTGCCTCATCAGAGACGAGTACTTCTGGATCTGTCCACCACTCAACATAGAAACTTCTTGCTGCACACAAACCTTTGCTGTCATTTGGAAGAACATCCGGCTCTCCATCTATAAGAACTAACTTGCAAGTGAACCAACTTTTCGTCTTCAGGTCCATTTCGTTCTAGTCAGTAAGCGCTCAGGTCCAATTGCGAAACTTTCAACAGCTTTTTCTTTGATTCATGTGCATTCTCTAAAATTTCATCAATTTAAATTAATTTTATTCATTATAATATATTTTTGGGAATATTAACAAGTTTCTTTTATTGTAACAGCTAGTTAAAAGGTTTTAGTAAGATATTACGTAATTTTTTTTTTGAATGAGATAAAATAATAGGAGGGAAAACTTTTAAACAATATATGCCCCTTTCTCTGGCGTTAACATAAGACAAAGTATTGTCATTTGCATTAAGTTTATGGAGTGGATTTGTGCTACGGGATGGAAAGTGATATTTCTCCGTAGCTGCCTGATTTACTCTATATTGTCAGGGTTTATTATTTCTTATAAAATAAATAAATGATTCTGGAATTCGATTTACGGATCTTCAAACACATGGCTGTGGTTCGCATACCGAACGTGACCTCTAATTATTCTTGATTCTTGTTTCAAATCTTAGTCTAGCACACTTGCATGAAAAATCCATTACTAGTGTTAACTATGAAGTCTGGACCCGTTCACGTGACACGTGATAGGCGATCGGCGGGATGCCGGCATGCTGATCATATGACCCCTGCAATACTGCTCTCTACCAATGAAGTCGTAAGACGGAGGTAGAGGAAGCAGAGGTCGCTGCGGCAGGCCAAGGCTCACAAGGTATACAGACTCAGATGGGGGAGATTTGTGGTCTTTATAGCTCAAATGATAAGAGCATATGTTCGATAAGCAGAAGGTGCGGATTCGAATCCCGGTCGCAACTCTGAATTTATTCTATCTGACTCTCACTCCAAACTTAATTATGTGAGAAAAAAAAATTATATTTCATACAAAATTGAACGTATGTTACATGCGCAGTACAATGGGCCCTTATTGGTCATATCCCCAAAGGAATTTACCATACATTACCTACAACTATTGCGTGATTGACATTAGGAACAGGGAACGTGTGAACTAGAATAAACTAATGTCGCGTTATGCGTCCCAAAACAAACAACTTTCAATGAGATAAGAGAATATATTTCTGCTCCATTTTTTTTTTTTTGGCACAAGCATAGGCTTTGCAGTATAAGTTACAACATCCATGTGATTATAAAGAACAATAGTACAACTTGGTCGAGACTGAATAAATACTTGAAACACAAACATTTCAGTACGCACCAATACAACTATTAACGAGCAAGAAATAACTCATTAAGAATATTAGGTCAAAACATACAAAATGATCATATAGCAAACAAAGAACATAGATAACATGTATTTTTCTAAGAACAGTATCTCCCATATTAGGAAACGCTAAAGTACTTTTATTTCAAAACTTGTCAGTTTGAATAACCATTTAATGGACAAAGAACATGTCAATTTAGATCATGAATGTTGATTACAGCCATTCCTACCTTACGATACTCAATTTTATCGCATTTTCATTTTCTATCCTTGCTTGGCAACCTGTATTGTTGTTACAGCTAATAAAATTGGACAGAATAATGCAATGCGTTTTAATAACCCTACCCTATACCCTACATAAAAAAAGATAAGCGGATTGGTCAGCAGTTATGAAATATGGGGTATTATTGTCTAACCAACAATAAAGCATTACATTGTAATATTGTTTCCATTCTACAACTAAATGACTTAGTTTTATTCTACCTACATTCACATAAGAACAATACAGTTTTCCAGGCAACGACAGAAAGCAAAATATATCATATTAATTGAATCTTCTTTAATATTTTAGCGTCATAAGTCTTTGTTTTTTAAATTCGAAGGGGGCAAAGGGTTTGGGGCGAGGAGATGAAACCTAAAATGTAATCAACATTGGTTTAAAACATTTAAATTTTTAAAACTGTGCAAAACAAGCATAACTTACAAAATAATGAAAAAGAGAGAAAGTGATTAAACATAACTAAAGCAGGAATGTCTTATTTGTAAAACTGGATGCTGATTTTTCATATTTTACTATTTAACTGTTCTCTATGCATACGAAATCTGGAAAACGATCACCAAGATTTCCAGGAGTCGTCATCAAACGCTACCTTAGAAGAAATCTTTTGGCCTGACACCATCAGCAATAAGGAACGCCTGTAACGAACTTAGGAGAAGCCTATCGCTGTGCATCATAGTCTCAGAAAGATGGATATGGTGGAGAAAGCAGCACCATAGATAGCATTCCCAGGGTAGCAGGCGACGAGGAAGGTCGAGAATAAGTTGGAGTAGGGTAGCAGAGAATGTAGGGAAGATGGAAAAAAAGTAGTGGAGAAACTTTGTTACAGCCCTTTGTTCCAAATGCAGCGCATTTAGTTGGCCATTTATCTAAAATCATTCCGAAATTTCTGTTTATCGAGTTCATGTTTCTAAACATACTCAACAATGAAAAACTATAGGACAGAATTAAGCTTACAATTTTGAATGTTCACTTTTCTTTATTTTGTTAACTTTTTCTTCTGTAGAAAATTGAGAGTAAAAAACTTCAATTACTGAATCTACAGTAACCTAGGCAAGTAATTTAGTTATTTCGTCCAGTATTATGGTACGGAGCGCAGGTACGTAGTGAGAAAAGTAAGTTGCCAAGGTCGCATAATACATATACAGGTAACAGCTTGCAGTTAGTTTGAGGTAGACTTTGTCAGGAAGTATGTTCGTGTGTTACTTGGTACTTTCAATGTATGTAAATTGTATTCTAATTGTTCTTCGTTAGTTATGCCAGTACATTATAATCTTTAGGGAGGTTTTTTATATGCGATACATGTACCAAAACAGATTCTTGCAGAGAACTGGCAAGGTGATTCTCTAGAAAATATCTTGGCAATCGTGTTCTAGGATAAGTGTTAAAAAGGTACGAGAAACATGATCCCTCAAGACAAGAAATGCGACTCAAACTGCCATGTTCTTACGGAAGAAAAGTTATATGAAATACAGGAATTCCCTATGCAGATGCTGGCAATGTATTGCCGATGAGGAGCATCATTTTCAACATCTCTTATAATACAGGCTGGTGTTTATAGTGTTTAAATAAAATGTAATTTCATACTTTCGGTATAAATATTACTAAAATAAAAATACTAACTTTAAGCGAAGCGATTTTCGTGCTCAGGCAGCCTATAACTAAATAACCTCACTGTATTTGTAAATAAAGAGCTACAAGGAAGTACGGTAATATACCTTTATTATATGCAAACAAATCGCCGTTTTAGGTCTGTAACAGGAAAAGCGGTTCTTTCTTTATAGCAGTTACGATATAAGTAATATAAGTATGATTATAGTTAATCATCGGTGCAATGAGCTCAAAGGTTACAAACTCTCAAAGAAGTTCCATCGTTTCAGGCTGTGGGGAAACTGCACGTCTGTGACATTTGTGAGCTTAGAGAAAAAGTTAAAGTGCATAGGAAATGATGTCATAAAGAATTGAAGAATATAAACTCATGTAAAATGTGTACCTATGTCAGCTCGGCCTTTCCTTGCACGAGATACTGCTTCTTCGATTATCGATACATCGATTCCTTCCGCACATACACGCAACACGAGAGACGGTTGGCTTATTTTGCCGAAAATATCCAGATGACTAAGCACGAATTCACACGATACACAAAAGCTTTGAAAAGCTTGAAGTGTTTGTACACAATAAATATCGTGCAGGTGCAACATCAGCAATATCAATATCGCGACACTTCTAAATAGAGAGGGGCTTCTAGCAGCGTTAATTTCGAACTGTAATGCGTACAGAAAACAAAGAATACAAAAGATGAAAACTAAAGAGGAGAGCTGTTGGGATTATAAAAGTAATGAGTTAACTTGTATATTGAGTTTAGAGAAATTACCATTTCTTACAAGCAAATGAAGCAATAACCAAGTGAAAATTGCACGTATTTTATTTTCCTGATACTGAAGTTCTTAGGGACGATCAAGAAAACGAACAATTGCTAGCACAAATATACGTGGAATTCTTGTTTCTAAATTCACGTGTCTTTTCAGATTAAAAAGAATTCAGAAGAAACTTCATGCCGATAATTTATTGAATTAGTGGCCGTTGCCTAACCAAAGGTAGAATGATGAAGACGGTTGTGACTGGGTCTGAATAACGCCTTCAAGATCACTACTTTTGATACGATGTCAATGTTTTAATGGTTGAAACTCAGAAAGTGCTCTTTAATACCTGAATTTGTTACTCCACATAAGTCACTTTTATCTGAATGCACTTCTCTGTCAACGATCAAGAAATGTCTTGAAGTCATCGCGTAGCAAAGTTATGCATGAGAATGAGCGTGAAACTTCTTTAGACACATTGTTACAGAAGATGAAGCGCAAATCCATCGCAAATCGACAAAAAACTTCCCATGAAAAAGACATCAGGAAATCTCAGGCTTCAGTCAGAAAAACTGGCGACACAGATGATGTAATGCACATTTGTGTTCTAGAAGATGGGACAATAATAATCTCAGAACATACTGACGCTCCCAACTTTGATTAAGGATGATCGAAAGCGAGGAGGAATCATTTGTTGTTAACACAAAGCCGATTTACGTTTTTCCGAGACTTGAGAATACCTTCACTATGCACCAACGAAGAATCTGCTGGCTGTTAAGAATTGGTTACGAAAAGACACGATAACTTCTTCAGTGACAGTTTGTTCATTGTTGGCAGAAGTGTACTTCATTGAGTAATGACTATAAGTTATTAATGAGTGAATTTTAAGCTTATTTTTGTGAGGAAAAGAAAAGGATTTGAATCGTTTTTGGCCTGGACCGTAATTATTTTACGTCACTACATATTTTCAGCATTTAGTTGAAATATTAAGCAATTCTTTCATACAGTTAATTTAAGTATAAACAGTGATAAAGTTCTTAGTAAAAATTGTTTGTCAAAAAAAAAAAAATTCATACTAAATGTATAAATGGTCAAGGGGACTTTTCTCCTTCATTCTCACCGTTTAAAAAAAAAATGGGCTGCTGAATTGAAACATAGCCAAATCAGTCTTGAAGATGGCACATATGAAGGACTTCCAAAAAGTGAAACAGCAGCACAATTCGTTGAACAATATGTGAAATATAAGATGACTGACTGGTGAGTTGAAGTGCACAAGACT
This sequence comes from Metallyticus violacea, assembly GCA_030762175.1. NCBI lineage: Eukaryota > Metazoa > Arthropoda > Insecta > Mantodea > Metallyticidae > Metallyticus > Metallyticus violacea. The sequence goes on from CM060839.1 coordinate 40,288,376, forward strand.
GTTGTGGTTGTAGGCATTTCAAAGGAATCGTTGGTTAGAGTTTACACGCAGAATTGCATATCAAAATATTTGGTATATCTCAACAATTTTTGGAGCGTTTTATCAGCTACAGTTTGTGGACGAAACTTGAACCCACCATCATACAGTAGAACCAAAACATCACTGAAAAACACAGGACAGAAGCTCGTTCTATCTGCAGGAAAGATTATAGCATCAACCTTTTGGAACACCAAAGGAATTTTACCAATTTATTATTTTCAGAAGGATCATTTTTCATCACTACAATGCACTTGCTTATAAAAGCGTTTTAGCGATGGGAAAATTGGAGATTTTAAGTAACTGTTGCAGCATCCCCCTTCTTGCTTCTGATCCCAAGTTCAAACTGTCCCTCATTGATCAGGTTTTCCATCAAATCAAGAGCTGTAGATGAGTATTTTGCAGACCTTCCGGAAAACTTCAGGGAATTTGTGCATCGCTGGAATAAATAATAAAGGAAGGATATGGTGAAAAATACACCGCTAGGCCGAGACCTTTACAGACCGCCCAGAGGCACTACTTTTAACCAAATAAGTGCAAACATTTGAAATTACTTCAGAGAATGACGGTCTATTATTCCACTATAACTTTATATAGTTTCTGGAGTGGAATTAAGCCCGTAGTATCGCAATGTGAGAACATTGTTATGGTGAACCGTGTTCTGTATGTCGATGCATTTTTAAAATAGACACGGTTATTTAAAAAAAAAGAAGAAGAATATATTTGTGCTGTTGAGTCTTTGGTTCTCGTCTGCTGTTTTCTCTCTCCAGTCACGCCGACTTGCTCATAAAAGAAATGCCTGACACAAAACAGAACACTAACGGGAAGATTCGAAATACAACTGGTATTATATTTTCCATTATTACTTTTAAGACAGGACAGCAAAGTTCCAATTTCAATTATTGTTGAATTAGTCTAAAGCTGTAAAATTTAGGGAAGAAATGTAGTCAATCATTTTCAAAACGTGCATTTTTCTAATGAAGACCTGTTTTTAAAAACTGTACTCGTAAATATTAGAACATATTACCCATTTCGTAAAAAAAATGTTCCTTTTTCGTGTCAGGTTATTAAATTGATAAGTTTCATACGTCAGGGTTTTTGTGCATCTCGAAATTTTGATACACTAGCTCTGTTGGCACTTAACGAAGCTCGAATACGTACAGAAAGCTATCTATACTATGAGAATAAGAAAATACTTTCAAAACAGCAAATCATTTGCATGGACTAACTTTGTGTGTGGGTATTTTGGTGATAAACCACTTCAAAAGTCAACTTATTAAAACTAGTTTATTTAAGAAGCAACTTTTCATTGAGAGATCAATTCTTTATACAATTCATATGCGCAACAATCCGATCAAGTTTTCTTGGGGGGTCCCGAAGCGACGTAAGTCGGTGTTGCTGCAACTCCGAGGGTGGGAATCCTAACGCCGGGTCCATGGTGAGAGGTAGCCGCCACACAGTGACTGTGACGTCACTCCAGTCGCCCCCGGCAGTTGTCATGGTAACCCCACCCCTGCAGCCAATCCCGGCCCGATCCGGCCAGTACCACTATGGCTGCACCGCACGCACGCAGGGGGTGAACTGCTGATGAATGCTTTGCGAAATTGAATGGACGACAACGAGGACGATGTGAAGAAAAGAGAGGGAGAAAAAAAAAAAATAAAAGGGAAGCGCGCCCCGTTCGCACAAAGACCGCCTTGTACCTATACCCTCTAATGATAAAATCCCATTTCTGGTCTGTTTCACTAATTCTGATTTTTCAATCCCTTGCTGTGGACGAATCCCAACCGCGGCCTTGCAACGACATTCCTCTTTCTTCCAAAGACGAATAAATAGCTTTATCTTCGGCATCTCTGTTGAGAAACACGAAAGCCATTTTCTAACGGTACATAAGATGTCACCGGGATAGAAAATCAACTTTATGCTCAAATAACAACCGTTAAATTTTTATGGGTGAATTTCCTACCAACCTAACTGGGTTTCTAAAAGGACATCACTCCTTTCATCTACCAACCATTCATCTTAGCAGCGGTAAAGTTGAATTGTGAGCTTCCCACACCACCCAGGCTGACTTAAATTCAGCCTGCTATTTCGTTCTCATCCGATTGGTGGTCTAGAGGTAACCATACTTGCCTCGTAGACCCAATATCGCGGGTTCGATCCCGGCCAGGACCGATGATTTTTTTTCGGGCATAAAAATCCTAAGCATGGCTTCCTTCGGAAGGGAAGCACAGTCGTGGGTCCGTGTCGTAGATTTACGGCACGTAAAGGAATCTCAAGTCTGAAAGAAGAGGCTTCTGAGCAAAATTTATGGCGTTTCACACACTGAGTAGAGTGGGACAACGATGAGCTCAGATGTTAAAGTGCGTCCGTAAATAAACCAAATGAACTATCCTCATCCGACCCTCTTGTGCATTTTTACAGCGATGCAAATGCTCAAGAAGTTGAACAAGATGCATTATTGAAACTGGAGAAGGAAGAAAGTTTAGGACTGTTCCATAGGTCAGTAAAGCTATGAAAATAAAAGGGAATTTGAAAACCTACTGTTCAAACTACCTGTGCAAGAAAATGCCACGCTCAAGAAATGTCAATGGAATTAATATTGACTTAACAAGGGGTTAAGGGATGCTCTGGAGCAAGGTATTGGCTGAACAAGCCTTTGGAAATTTCTGGCTAAAACCATGACTTGATTGCACGAAAATAAATATGTCAATAGTGCATAACAGTAAGCCCTGAGAATGCTAGTTGTTATTACTGAGCATTTTATTTGTTAAACTATTTTATTTAAAAGCATATACGCTATTGATACTTAATGTATCGACGTTTTACAGCAAATTCATTTATAAAATCCAATTTCAAAGTTTAGGGAATATTCGTATGTCAGAAAATATACGAAAATATAATATAAGCTTTTATTTGCATTTTTTAAGATGCAAAAGGGAAACGATGTAAGCAGCCGTTAACTCAAATATCCTAATTGTACTTTTTTATAACATACGTTAAGTATGGCGACGAAGAGTGGGGCGCTAGTAGGTTTGGCAACATAGCGCAAGCGCATCATTGGCGCTCGCGAAATGTGAACAGTTTTGGACCCTACAGTAGATATGTAGAAATCACGAGAGCTATGAAGTAGACATGTGTATAGAATGTCTTTAAAGCAATAAACTGTAGGATATCGAAAATATCTGATATAAAAATAGAACTTTTCATTACAATTAGTAGACACCTGAAAACTAAGCCTCTTATCATTTATGTGATGCCAAAGATGTGAAAAACTTAAAACGACGAGTTTTTAGAATGAGTGTCCGCCATTTTGAAACATGACTCACCGTGATGTTTATCTACAAGAAGCCTATTAAAGCAGATCCTGCTGTGCGTAATGGTTCAACTCAAGTGACCGTGAATACCAGTGACATCTACTAACATGTGTCAGAAGCATGCGATTTTAAACGAATTGGGGCTCTTGAATACGAAGCCTTCTAAAGGCCCCCTCCCCCATTTTTTTGCTGATCCGATCTATGGAGGAACAAAAGAGGAGGGTTTCTGTACCCACGGATTCACATGAACCCTTCATCATGTCTTGCGTTCTCAACGAGTTAGAATTTAAGTATGCAAATTCTTTATTATAACAAATTATATATATATATATATATATATATATATATACTCAATTATGTAATCCAGTCTGCCTTCATAACTTAATGCGATGCCAGTTCATTTAACAACTTGCAGAAAAAAAGAGCAAATACAAGATGAAGGCGAAAAAACAAAAAAAAAAAAGAAAACTTTGCTTACAGCGTATGAATTACAAATCCTGCCTCTCTGGACGTGTAATGTTATAAATATTGCAGACTGCATAAAAAGCGCTTTATATAAACACTTTTTCATAACTACAGCTCTCGCTTAATACACCCGCTCTTTATGACCTCCTACCGTCTAAACACAGTTTCGTACATAAAAAACGTTATCACAAATTTGCTTCACGCTGTTTATGTATAAATACAAACTACACACATTAATATGCTTTAAATTTGTCTACTCATATATCCGGAATAATGCATATTTACGACAAAAGTGTTAAATGTGGCACTACATTTCGTACTTTTAAACAGCCCTTAATATTTATAAACACATTAGTAATTATAAATTACATTTATTCCCGTCATTCCGAAACATACCTTATGTCAAACAAACACAGTGAGGTTATTCCAGTTACTGGCCGCATGAGCCAGTGGAAATGGAGCCGCCGCAACCAGAAAAAGGGCTATAGAGTCGCTGCGTGTTAAGTTGCTATTTTTGTTTTAGCATTTATACTTTTACCAGTTAAAATAATAATAATAATAATAATAATAATAATAATAATCACTAGCCTGTGCTACAAGAGAATTGAAAATGATGCCCCTCAGCAGCAATACATTGCCAGCATCTGCGTGGGAAGTATATGCATTCCATCTAATTTTTCTTCCGCAAGAAAACGAAGCTCCAGAGCACGGTATTTTAACAAGTTTGGCGAACATGATTGTCAGGATGTTTCTGGCGAATCGCCTGCAAGAATCCGTTTTCATGCATGTATCGTACATAAAACCTCGTTCATTACACCATATTTATGTAGTAACAGCACCTAATTTACACACAGAGTAATATATGAAAGTATGATCAATCACTGACAAAGATACAGTATCAAACTAACTACCAGCTGGTACATGCAATGCATTATACTGCCTTGAGGATGGGCTTTTTCAAGTAAGCGGCCTCCTCTGCCGATTTGTAGCTCAAATCACCTCATTGTAGTTACCGTAGCTACTAATATAGCTGCAGTGGTAATAAATTGATTTGACCAGGTAAAACTATAAATTAATTTTGTCATTATCTTTTCATTACACATGCATTATATGTTCTTGCTCTGAAAGAAAGTATAGAATGCACTTGAGCATGCGGAATAATTGCATTAGGTGTAATTGGTTTTCTTCCAGCCTAAATGATTATAGGGCTGCCATGGCTACCAATCTAATAAAATTTATACATCATTAATTGCCTATGGTCTGATTTCGAAACCGCAACGAGACATTAAAAAGTTTTTAAAACATATAATGCATTATAAAACACGTAGTTTCTATCCAGCTAAATATATTAATAATACTCATATTCCCTATTAAACCAAAGTTGGCTACATTGGGGCAATATAAAACATTATAGCACTAAGCGTTACTAAATGCAGTATCTAATTTGAGTGTCTTGTTTAAAAGAAATACTTTCAGTATGAGGTGTCTAAATTAATATTTTCTTTTCACATTTGTTACTACTGATGTTTTGCTTTTTGCGAGCAAATTACTTACAAAGACATTCTTTAATTTTTTTCCCTGACAACCATAACTAACTAAGCTTGAGAGCTGATTAGTTGTGCTAGATCTTAGGAAAAGATATTGTTCATAAAAATAACTGCACTCCCAGCTAGTGGTACATATATTTTGCTGCGGTTTTAATACCAGTGATGTAAAATATAAAAAAATGTATATCAGCAAGATATTAAAATTTTAAGATATGATCGGGCAGCTGCTATGTTGTAAAACGTTATTTGCCAAAATTTAAGTTTTCACATTCACTAAAGCACGTTTGAACTTCTTTTCAACTCAGATAAGTTCTTACTTTAGGGAACAGGAAATTGTCAAGGTGAATAGGCCACCTCTTTTATTTAATCGTTTGATAGTTAATTGCAATTGAGCGAAAGAGCTAAACAAATACATTATCTTTATTCTGAATATGAACTGCGCTTTTTAATAGCTCTTGCCAACTGTCTGGTCATTGTCTGTTTTAGGACATCGAAATACTCATCTACTTTCGAAAGTGTCTTCTTAAAGAGTTGCCTGTGATTTTAATAGTTATAAATGGATCTCGTATAAACTGATTTTTTTAAAAAAAAAAAAGTGTGCTTCAATATTGCGAATACAGTAAGATTATCTGAGTTACCCGCTGTCAGAGTGCGGCTTCGTTCTTGGAGAAACCAGTCATCAAGACCATGGGCAGGTAGCAGTTTGTAGTTAGCTTGAGCAATGCTTTGTCAGCGAGTGGTTGTGAGTTTGTGTTTTACTCGGTGCTTTCAATATGTGAATATTGTGTTTTTTATGTAGGATACATATGTGAAAACTAAAGAGAGAAAATATCCTGGCAATTGAGTTCCAGATACAGAAAGTTTGCCAACTTGTTAAAAAGTTATGACAGACGGGTATCTCAATGGTAAGAAACGTGCTCCGAACCGCCGTGTTTTTACGGAAGTAAAGTTCGATAAAATACAGGAAGTTCCTATGCAGAAGCCATGGGCATCATTTTCAGCATCTCTTATAACACATGTTAAAACTTATTATCAGTTTTTTAAAGTGTCATTTTATGCTTTTAGTAAAAATATAAATACTAAATTACTTTGCGGCGTTTGTAATAAACAGTCGCGCTCAGGCGGCCCATAACTCAAATAACCTCATTGTAGGTGTCATTATTTGAGGTAATGATTTAAAACGTGTTTGGATTAACCAATGCCCTGCATAAGGCATTATCAGTAATGATAGAGAACAGATCTACAAAAGACAATGAAAGCTACTTTCTATAAATTATGAAAACCTTGAACAAAATGTAAGCGTTATCGATTAGCATTAAACATATATTGACAATCTTTTCAAGCCTTTCAAGGATTTATTCACAAAGATACTCTATAAACCCCTCAAGAAATGAAAACTGCAGCTTAAATTTGTCTATCCATTGGGATAAACCTATACTTTTTTTTTTTTTTGAGTAGTGTTTAACGCCCGTTTTTACTACTGAGGCACCACAGGCGGTGGACACTGATGATACATGAGATGAAATGATAAATTGGGAAAGGATATTTTTTTTTTTTTTAAGGAAGGAAGCGTTCCAGGCCTAAGTTTAGGTACCTCCCCGGCATTTGCCAGTTATGAAGACTGAGGAAAACCTGGAAAAAACCCCAGTCAGGGAGGACGGTCCTGGCGGGATTCGAACCGCAGACCTCCCGCTCACGAGTCCGTGCCTTAACGACCTCGGCCACCAGTGGCGGTATAAACCTATACTGAAAAGCTTTGTCGATGGGCTGAATTGCTCCAGAAATAAGTTACCTCATCAGAAGCACAGTAACATATGCTTTCTTGTCATCCGCACACAATATATGATTATATGTTATAACTAACCTGTAACTCGCTGTGAAGAAGTACTTTCCTCAAAGGATGGACATCACTAAATCGATGTCCTGGCATAATCCGCTGCGTGTGGTCGACGGAATGGCAGAAGCTGCTGCTACCGACACAGAGCTCCTTATGGCGGCAAACGTAACCCAGTTTGTTGGATAGATGATTACAGACAATACAATATGTTGCAAAGCTTGCTTTCTTTTCTTTTTCCCCATTCAAAAGGGAGGGCAGCTGGAATGATCAGCCGGAACAAGAAAGAGATGAAGAGAAAAGAGAAAGGTAAGAGAGAGATCATTCTCAAAAACAGGAACAAGAAGATAGACGACCCTGTGCATTCATTCATGTTACATCTTTCTGATACTCCTTAGGGGTGACCAAAGCCGTACATAAAACTTCGCTTTCCTGCAGAGTTCTAACTTGCAGCAAAGTTGATACTTATTTAGCATGTGTATAGAGAAGCATAAATCTGAGTGGTACAAGAGTTCGACTCTTGGTTAAGTCAAGTTGCCATGTTGTGTGTGAGATTTTTCAACCTTTCTTTCCTCAAGTACCTGCTTTCATTTAAATCTAATACTATCAAAAATAGATTAATAACATGCTGGTATAGTATTTGTTAAATGTCGGAAATATCTGTGATTCCTTCGGTAAAGCATACGTTAAATAATATGGGTCGTTTAGTTTTTAGCAGAGGTGATACACATTATATGTGTGTATACATTTTTTTTTCAATGCCAGGTGCCCATTCGTGCCTTGTGGGATTCTCCCCCAGCCCTAGCGAGAGTGTAGCCAACTTCTGAGGTTAGGATGTCTGGAAAGAGCTGCTATATTATATCAAGGATAACTGCCGGAGGAATGATAGGTTATAATTCGACCGAATGATATGGGGACTTTATGGCTAAAGTTTCCTAACCATTCACCTTAGGACCCGAGGGAAAAATTCCTGAAAAACTCAATCAGGAAATTGACCATATCGGGAATCGAAACCGAGTCCATCGCTTACGAAGCACGAATGTTACCACTAGAACACGAAAGGGGGGTTACATGTATATGTTTATGTGTATACATAATTATGAAAATGAAAAATAAAGTAACGTAAAGAACAACATAGCTAAAATAATAAGAACTGCAGAAATAAATAAAACACTGAAATAGTGACGCAACATTTTCACCGCTTGTGTTCTTCAAAGAAGATAAGTCTATAATTCTATCAGAGCGAATTTTGTTCAGTTTTAGCTTCGATCTTAGAAAACAAGTTTTCCAAAGAAACAAAGGCAGAATATGCTTATTCAGATAATTAAAAATTAATAAACTGAGTATATGCAAAATTACTGACGTCAAAGGGCAGAAATTGTATCACTGATAGTGCTTTTGTTTTATCAGCAATTAATTATATGGTCTAAAGCAACGCAGAGAACAAAATTGCTTTTACAGGTGTCCCAACGTTTCCATTCATTGCCAATAACGTGTAAAAGTCGTGGTAAATTATTTCCATGAGATAGAAGTAATTTTGGTGTGCTCTTTCAAAGCTTTTAAGGCATGTGTTTACTTTCACTATGATAAAATACTACTCGCAGCACGCATCTGCAAATAGGACATGTATTTCTTTCCGTTCACAGCATTGGCATCCCTGCTGGTTGAAAAATAGCATGACCTGGAAAATGCTAGAAGATTTAAACAATAGCAGACCATGCCGCGGGCTAACAAGAAGCCTGTTTACAGTTAGCTGACTACGTTGAAAGGTTTGACTACCACCTTAGGAATGCATCCATGCTTCCTTCTTTTTCTTCTTCTTGAGAACGATTACTTCCTCCCCTCTTTCGTTTTTGTACCGTTCATTTTGCATTTCTCTAATTCCATTATCTTACTACACTATTTATCCCAATTTTCACCCCTCAAACACTTCTCCCTATTTACACATTTGTTTTATTATTTTAATTGTTTACTTAATTCTCTATAGTCAACCCTTCAGTTCATTATCGTGGGATGATTCAACATTTTCACTGCTGCCTTAAAAATTACCAACTCTTGGTTCCTCTTTCTTTTCATACATTTTACTTGCTGCTCGTTTCCCCGTTCCGCACAAAAAACCTTATCTCTCCCTTTCTCTCTCTTTACCTCACTTCAGCACGTTTCTTCTCCTTCGTTACTTTACATTCATTTTTACGTCTCTAGTAGTGGCTAATTCTTCGCTACCTTGCCAGAGGACTAATTCTTTTAATTAAAATTAATATATTTATAACTTTTCCCTCATTTTATAAAGATAATATACTACACACTTGGGGTTCTGGTAGCGGAGAAATAAATGTCATCACTTTAAGCCGATGCATCTGATATCACTGAACTGTGAAGGATATTACATCGTATTGCTTTAATAACTCCCATTAATTACTAAGATTTTATAACAGCCCAAAAGCAGCAAGTAAAGGGTAATTATAATTTTTAAATAAATTTAAATATTGAAGTTGATTACAAAATGCAGTACACGGTACAATTGTAAGGCTTGACACTTCATTGTTATATAATAAGACTTAATTTCGGAATGTTTGCTTTCTAGGAGTATTTAATGTTTATCCTTATTTTAGACAATTTTGGAATAATGAAATCCATACATTTTTTTTTTGGCCTGCGTCCGCTATTGAAACCAATGTGTCCAGGGTCAAGGTCCCCCCAGTCGCAATTTATCGATGGACAAATTCCCAACTCGCATATTACGAGCACTAATCTACAATATAGGAATTGTTTGAAGTGGTGTCCGTTTGCAGTCACACATTTCCTACATTTTAAATGAAATTTGCTTTCACTCGCAATAGCTCTGCTTTTACAATTCTCCAATTTCTGCCCTGATATTTTCTGTGTATGAAAATAAGTACTGTATACTTTTATTTCTTCTCTGTTCTGATGGCAACATAACAATAAAATGCTTTTAACAGCTCGGATAGGCAACTTCCCCGACAAACAATATCTGCGGGAAGTATAACCAGCTACTAGCAGGCGCCAGATGCCTTTAATGAGTGAGCGCTGGTAAACGGTTTCCTCGCTTGAGAATTACATAAATGTGTTCGCATTTTTAAAATATTCAAGTCTATTAGGCAGAATTGTTCCCCATAAATGAACTTTCTCTTTTTCAACTGCTTTCTATATATTTTCCTCCTTATGAACCTTACTAGTACCGAAATGTCTGCTTCATAAACAGAGCTTAGGCAATTTTTAGAACGAATTATATATAGAACGAATTTGAGAACAATACTTTTGCACAATGTCGCTAAAATGCTTTTTAATGAGGTTGAAGAAGTAATATTTAAACATATTTTTTCTTTAAACTTTTAAAGCATTTTATTTAATCTTCTACATATAAATACTTATATTAGTACTTATAATACCTATTTTCAAAAATTTCAGTAAAACTGAATATTCTTTACGATATAGCTAATTTGCAATACGGAAGCTTTAATTTACCATTTAATATCATATGAAGTAAAAATGTATGTGTAGATGTGTGTGACACATAACTCCCTATTTTGTCTACTCTGAAAGATAGCGAGAAAATCTATTTCCATGAAAATTTTATACTGTATATATTGTAAAACAATTTAGAATCTAAATCATTGACATTTGTACAAATGACCATTTGAAGATTTCATTGGGTAGGGGGGGAAAGAAAGAAAGAAAGAAAGAAAGAAAGAAAGAAAGAAAGAAAGAAACTTTCCTCAAGAAGTCTATTCTTCTTGAAACATAGTGATTACATTTTCTATTTACAGAATTTATGGTAAGGCTTAGATATATTTGTTAAGTTCTGAAATAAGACCAGTATACATTTTTAAAATTAACTTTCCTTATGATAGAAAACTATTAATTGCACCTTAAACACGTAACAAATGCTTAATGCCCTTGGTTTCGGGTATTTGTACAGAACCATTTGAAAACCTGAACAAACTGTTCGAAGGATGGGAAATGTGTATTAATATCGTAGGACAAATTCAGATGCATCGAAGACCAGTGAAAAGACCCATTAATCAGCGTTTCAAAAAATTTTATAATTAATATAAAATGTTGCGAATTAGATCAAACAAATTAATTAACAATACGTGATTAAAAATTACTTTTCCTTATATCATGACCATAGAGTAGCAGTGTACGGAGAGTAACTTATACGAGGTCAGGTCCATAAGATTCCGGCCTCGCCGATAAGCATTATTGCCTTCACAAAATTCTTATCTGATGTTATACCTTATCTTGTTAAGTAAATAATTGCAGTTGTAACTTCCGCTCCGCTGTGTTCCGTTGTTCAGATATAGTTGCTTAAAGAAGGTTATGTGTAGAAGATTGTGACATGTTCAAAATGGAGCATCAAGCTGTTATTAAGTTCTTCACAAAAGAAGGACTTACTCCAATTGAAATTAAACAGCGAATGAACGGTGTGTCTACTCGTAAATTCTCTGTACATTTTTTCGCACTCGTGCAGGACTTGTACCAAATGTCAAACTTGTAGTAAATATCACATCCATTTAAATTAAGATTTTTGGAACTGGCAACTAGATATACGAGCTTTCTTAAGATATTTCGTAAATTTATAGTTTTCACTACCATACAGTTCGAAAACAAATATTTTTGTTATAGGTTGGGGTAAAATTCATTTATTCCAGAACATTTAACATATCTTCACAAAAGAACGAGGTCTCTCTAGTCATTCGTGCAATTACCTCCAATGGGAAATCCGCCACTGCTGATCCAAAGTACTGCTTGAGACTCTGTATTACATAGCTATATCCTAAACACTGACTACAGTTTATAATTCAAGAAATTCAGATCAAGACTGCTAGAAAGTCTTATAAAATGGTTAACAATTCTCTTATCCCAAATCTGAATGATCTGGGCTGGAACTGAATCTTTCTAGAAACTCTAACGTTTGTACTTAAACAAAATAGCATTTCAGGTTCTTTACCACAAGTTCCTGAAAAGTGCTTTCGTACACTTTGGCTGTTATCTTCAATTCCTTTGGACAGAAATGGAGCTTGGTGACATCATCAAAGTTTACTTCCCTCCAAACATTACCAAGGCAAGACTCTCTGCACTCTCTGGATCTGCTCACAAACGTCTTGGAAATTAAGTACTTACGCACAAGATTATTCGTTGTTAGGAAAGCCTCTGCGGCTAAAAATGCCCAGTACTGCAACGAAAACCCATTCAGTCTACTGTGATGTTTAAGCACTGTGAATATGTTCATGTTAGGGATCATCGCGTTTGTTTCCGAAATGGATTCTGCTGAGCACGGCTGTCACTGCTTTGACAACAACTAAGGTCCTCACAGAATCGGGAGATCATCAACAGAGTCGATCTTAGTAAATATTTGGATGGCATGGCACACAAAACGCTACTGATCTTCCCATTTTAAGGATCTGGAAAATCTAGGTTGGTGATTTATCATCCCTATGAATGAGTTTCGCAGCAGCACTGTTTTCGTAATCCCGCTTTATGGTTAAACCTTAAGTAACTGCTGCATTTGAAAACTACAATGAACATGACAGTGTCAGACTGCACAAAAAAAAAAAAAAAAAAAATCCATTGAAGGTCCCAGAGTAAAATCCCTTGAGGCCGATCATTTTGGACTTAGATTTTCTTTGGTGATTTCCTCTGATTACTTAAGCGAATACTGGGATGGATCTTTACTTTCCAAGACGTTTCTGCTTTCTCATTTCTGTTACAGGGTAAAATGTGCCAGAGCAAGATGTAATGACGCGGAGTGATGGTGGCTTGCGCTTTGTAAAGGTTTATGCACCGGTTTCTGCTATGGTAGCGGGGTTTGAGCTTCTTGAAAAAGAAAAAAAAAAAAAAGAAAAGAAAGAAAGGGGGGCTATGCCAGGATTGAGGAAACAAGCTAGAAACCCCGTGTAAGCGCAGTTTCTTACAGGAGCCTCTGCCACTTCATTCCTTCCCGGAGTTGCCCATTGAGGCACAGGCACAAACGGTCTACCGCGAGGAAGACCGAAGTGCCAAAGTATCCTCTTTCGCCCTGGTCAGTCCAGTTTCTACCTGATACGGTGTCTTTCATAAGTTTTTAACAATATTTAGGACAAAATGAATACATTTCGAAGCAATAAAAGCATAGCTATGAGTTAGTGGCATATCTACATTCCTTCCAAATGTCTTATTATACTAAGTGAATAGATTTAGACCTTTTGCTCTCGCAAAATGCGATTCTGTTATTCTCTTAAAGAAGAAGAAGAAAAAAAAAAGAGGCACTAGCGTAGAATAGGCGAACAAATGTCACTCTCTTCTATTACCAAAATTCAGCGAGCAAGCCGGGAACTGCTATAACAGACAGACCGTAATTCGAAACCAAACGTAACGTAAACTGATCGGAACAATGGGCGCGCCTCAGTGCAATCCAAACGTGAGTAAAACACAATGCAAGCAGCAATAGCAATATAAGGGAAAGAACAAACAAATACAACCATTCCAAATGCTATTTCTCCAGCACAAAGTATCGGTGGCCAAGGGAGGAAAAAATAAAATAAAAGCGTTCGGGTATGTTTCCCTTCCTCTCTTCATCCCACCTCTCTTTGAAAGAGATAAGCGCTGGGGATTTCTCCAAATGTCACCGGAATCGGATTGATGTTTGTAAGAGATAGCGTGTTTGTTAGTGTTGAGCTGGGATCATTCACTCTCGCTCGAGGCAAAATGTTTTTGTAGCCAGGGAAATCGCTGCAAGCCACTTCAAGCGAGAGTAATGTTGGACAGGCATCTTGTGGCCTGTTGTGGGAAAGAATGGACACGGTAGCCTGTTACCCTCGAGCATTTTAAGGTTGTAAACATGCGTGTGCGTTACTAAATACCCCAACAGAAGCTTCAGCAGCATCACGATTTTTAATTAGTTTGTTGATTAATGTATTGTCTTTAGGACGATGTCTTGCATTCGTTCTCTGCGTTGAGAAATGCAATAAAAACACGACTTTTATGCTTTAACCTTCCTTCCAAGCTGTATGCGTGGTTTAGAAGAAAGTCTATGATAGTCGAGAGGACGAGGCTGAAAAAGTGATTCATTGAATTTCAAAATAGCGTGAAAGGTTTATAGCATCACTAGAATTTGATTTGGTTTGATTGTGGATTATGGATGGATAGGTGTAGTTAATAAACTATTCTTTACCTCAGTGCTTACTATTCTCCGCTTAACGAAATCTGAGATGCGATGTCAAAAGCGCAATGGTATTTCTCCACTTTATATATAGTTCACAAAATATCCGCTCGGTCAGCCTGCTAGTTAGATTATTAATCAATAAAAGTATCAATAAACAGTTGTAAGAGGTTTCCCAGAGTAATAATAATAATAATAACAATAATAATACTTTTAACCGTGTATGAAACTGCTTTACGGATAGTAAGACACTATGGCTATTGTGAGGTTAATAGAGAAGTGTTTGCTTTAATGTAAACTCTTTACTTCCTTCAGCTCTATCCATGTCCTATCATAGAGCCTTTTCTCTGCCGTTCCACAAAACCATAAGCGCGGAAGAATTAGTTAGTTGACACTGCATACCAGCTTTAGACGGGTCCGTATTTCAACTCAGTTTTCTCCTCTTCTCAATTCTTTCGTCTGTTTTCTGTCGGTCTCACGGCAGTGTACATTCAAAACGATTAGACAGTTCGCTGTAGAGTATTGTGGCTTGTGTATGTAAAGTTAACGTACAAATAAGCCCATCATGAGCAGAGGAATTTATTCTTCCGTTTTTTTACCTTTGCCTTCTTCTAGAAGTGTGCAAATTTGAATCTATCGGTTTAGAGGGAGGGGGGGGGGGGCATAAAAACGAGCGAAAACGCAAAACTTAAATGTTCGCCAACAAAATCACTCCCGAAATTAGCACGAGGACATTCGTAATGTAGAGAAAAATATTAATAATGAAATAAAAACTTGATCGTGACAGTTAGAATGTATTTTCCTCATACAATAGCAAGGGAGGAGACAAGGGTACTAATATGGATTACCAAGATTTTTGGCCTGTAAGCGTGAATCCCAGCCATTACAAGACGTTCTTTTGGTGGTGGAAGCCATATTTTACAACCTGAAGTGATTTTTATTTATATTTTTTTGAAGAGTCAAGAATGTTTGAGAGTAATTAGGTATAGGATATCGTTTATTCATTTTACCGAAGTGAATGCTACATCATGCTATAGTATACATATCAGGCATCACTGCCGTATATTAATATTTGTTTGTCTTTCATACGCGTTTTCGCATGTTTTGAGATTAGAATTTCGAAGTCAGTGTCACTAATATGGAATAATAGAAATCGTTCTCCAAGGATTATACGCGATGCAGAAACCAATAAAACAAGTAAGAGAAATAAAGTTGCGCTTCCTTAAAACATCGCAAATGTATAAAATGACAAAAATATACTGTTTAGGTTGGAAAATGAATAAATGTCAGAAAGTAAGCCAACTAAATCGAGCCAAAAACAGTGACACCTACTGAAATGAAAGAACAATTATTTCAATATGCTCTTATAATGCAATACGACTTCTTTAGGTTAACCAGAAGGTATTGCAGACCCTGGCATTTCAGATAGCAAAAATAAACATGTCATTTATAAAGTGAGAGAGCAGAAAGGGGGCAGGAAATGCACGGTCACTTATTTCCGATCTACCAGGGAAAATGTGATCAAGCTGTTGTGCCAAATGTATGAGTTGTGATCCCATGCTGATTGTAATTACTGAAAAGGAAGAAATAAAAGAGTAGGTTTATGTGTTTGTTTTCTTGACAAATTCGCACAAAAAAAAGTTTAGCATTATCATTTTAATATTTTTATTTAAACTAGGCTTTCAACAGTATAGCATATTTATACCTCACTTTTCAACACATTTTCTTTATAAAATATACATTTTTTACATTTTCAGTCAGTTACGCAATTCATATCTCATAGACTGTTTAAACTCTTTAATATGACTACACATTGTGAATATTTCACAAGTTCTTTCCTACTTACCCGGATAGTAGCAGTCAAAAACAAAATGGTGTTGCGTATTTATACCCATAACTAAATTGTAAATATGTTAGGTATTAAAGTAAAAATCAAATACAGATAGTTATAGCTAATTTTGCATGCGCATGATTTCTGCTTTGTTAGTTATAAATTTAATATGGATTTTGACAAGATATGCACAAGAAACTGGGTCTATTACACTGGACAAAATTGATTTTGTTTAGTAGTGTTTAACGCCCGTTTTAACTGTTCAGGCGTCACATGCGGTGGACACTGATGATATATGACATGAAATGACAAACTGAGAAAGATTTTTTTTTTTACAAAAAGCGTTCCAGAATCTAAGTTTAGGATATTTGCTATTTACTATTTATGAGAACTGAGGAAAACCTAGAAAAAAAAAACTTGTTAGGGAAGACGGTTCTGATGGGAATCGAATCCCAGACCTCCTGCTTACGAGTCCGCGCCTTAACGACCTCGGTCACTCGTGGCGATGGCAAATGTTGCCAGAGGTGCACTTGCACTTCATTTCTTACCTAATGGCAATATAAACCAGGTCTAAGATTGCTGAAATGATGAAACTAAAAATAATCTTTTAGACAAACCTACAGGCAGTAACTAACAAGGTTAGAATTATTGGCAAGATGAAGTCTAGATGTTTCTACCTATTGTGTATTCTTGAATACAAATTTCGGATTGTGGAAATTTAGTGCAGAAATACCGGCACTAACAAAAAAAAAAAAAAAAAAACAATCATTTTCATTTTTCTATATTCCTAGTTCTACCATTAGTTATGTCTCATACACGAATGAAGCGAGCGAGACGTACTTGTGGGGCTAGCATTAGAGCTTTGTTTTATTCTACCAACATTAAATCGGAGTTAAGCAAGTTAAATTTGCTGAAATTTTAAACCATGTTTGATATTCTTCTGCAGTACTATAATGAGATTCACCTTCAAGAGAGAACCGCATGAGATCAGAACTTCTGAGGTGAAAAGCATTATCAGATTTGCTTTGAAAGCAAATGAAGCCGAGTATTTTCTTAAAACACGTCGCGGGCAATTAGATTATGCGTACATTTGAGAGTTTATCGACGATCAGTGGGACATCGGTTAACAAATTAAGTGAAATCAAATTTCAAAGAACTAGGAGACATCTTCAATAATATGCAACATTATCTTTAAGGAAGAATATTTTTAAGAGAGATATACATCCAGGAAAAATACGAGATACACTTCCAACTTTAGATGCTGTGTGAGGGTGTCGCAGCAAAGAATGTCCTTTTTGCATTTATAACCACAAGGAATAAAAAACCGAAGCCTGGTTTTATCTTAGACACATCATGGAAGGTGTTGTGAAACTCTGAACACATTTTTCTTATGAGCAGCGAGCAGCAGGGTTTTCCAACAAATCGTTTCGAGACACACGATGTGTCCTTCTGGGGCAGCAAAGCAACTCTGGATGTCACACATTGCCCTAAAACTTGGAGGTTAGAAGCGCCTAACGACCGTTTTTTTTTTAATGGTGTTTACCGCTCGTTTTTACTACTGAGGCACCACAGGCAGTGAACACTGATGATATATGAGATGAAATGATTTTTTTTTAAGGAAGGAAACATTTCAGGCCGAAGTTTAGGGTACCTCCCCGGCATTTGCCAGTTATGAGGACTGAGGAAAACCTGGAAAAAACCTCAGTCAGGGAGGACGGTACTCGCGGGATTGGAACCCCAGACCTCCCGCTCACGAGCCCACGCCTTAACGGCCTCGGCTACCCGTGGCGGTACATAATGACTTTTTTTTTTTGATTTGTTTATTTACGGACACTCTTTAACATCTCAGGTCATCAGCATACCATTCAATTCAGGGTGTGAAACGGCCTACAAATTTTGCTCAGAGGCCTCTTCTTTCAGGCTTGAGGTTCTTTATCGTGCCGTAAATGTACGACACGGGACCCACGGCTTTACTTCCCTTCCGAAGGAAGCCATACTTAGGATTTTTACGCCCGAAAATTCCCATCGATCCTGGCCGGGTTTGAACCCGCAATCTTGGGTTTAGAAGGCTAGGCATGGTTACCAATACACTACCAGGACCGACTACCTAATGACTGTGAATGTTCAATACTTGAGAATGTAAAAGTACAGTGCTTAAGTTCGCAATATACTCATAAATACCTGACAAAAGTTGTAGCAGAGCTGGATAAAATTTTGTGATATCAGTTAAATAGTAATTCATTTGGGGAAGAATACTAGAAAAAGGGACAGTCTCCTTATCTAATCTCTCTATAGCCCAATACCTTGAAGTGATTATATCACAACAGCAAGCTCTTCAAAACAGCTGTCAACAACAGCGATTACCTCACTATCCTTTGATCATTTCTGACCTCCCAATGAAGTGGCAGAGAATAGATACATTTTCACTGTTTCTATTTCTTTTTGGATATATGAACTCACCTTTGATGTACAGTGCTGTTTACTTCGCTTGAATATTCCATGTTCCTTTGAAAGCACCTTTGGAATATTTTTGCTTTGGCAGTAAACGCGATCCGTCTTGCACAGTTTTTTCCTCTGTCAAGCTTTACTATACATGTGACGATTCGCCAGCATAGAATTGCATGTACAATCAGACTCGACAAATAAAAATGGGAGAAGAGGGTGAAATGAAACTCAGTGCTTGATCCGACGTTTTGCTTCATAGATCTTTGGTAGGATACAGAGAAGTAGCACAGCAAGAGTTCCTTTTGAGATGGAATCCTGTTGTGCTAATGAGGTCAGATAGATAGATCCTAATAACCAGCGATTAGCTCTTCAGACACTCTCGCTGAGACTGGAGCTAACATGTGGTAGAATTCAGACGAATATGAAGTCGGTAAGACCTTTCGTTTTACTGCCTGCTCATTTAAATTCGCCAATTTCATTTTGTGACTGAGATAGGCATACCAAACTTTAATTACTTCTTCATTTCGGTAGTGGTAGGATATCCAGTTACAAGAACGCCGCTTCAAACTTAAATATTTCTAGAAACTGCGTACATAATTCACGTTGATGAACTGTCAAACTAAAACTAAATTATAAACATACCTACAAACACAAGCTTAAGCTTTGAAAGAATCAATATAGGGAAAATTATTAACGGTTTTGGGATATCTGCAGCATCTGGATAGTAGAGGTTGCTAAGACTAGGACTCATGAACGGGAGGTCTACGGTTCGAACCTCACCAGAACCCTTATTATGTAACTTAATAAAAATCTATTATATTATAATATTTATAGGTTTATAATCTTAAATAAATAAATAAATATATTAGTCTCCTTCCTGTCTTAAACTTTTTCCAGGTTTTCTTCAATCCTCATACGGTCACGGGTGGCCGAGGTCGTTAAGGCGCGAACTCGTGAGCGGGAGGTCGGGAGTTCGAATCTTACCAGGACCGTTCTCCATGACTGAGGTTTTTTCCAGGTTTTCTTCAGTCCTCTTAAATGGCAAATACCGGTGAGGTATCCTAAACTTAGGCCTGGAACGTTTCCTTCCTTAAAAAATAATCCTTTCCCAATTTATCATTTCATTTCATGTATCATCATTGTCCACCGCCTGTGATGCCTCAGTAGTAAGAACAGGCGTTAAACACCATTCAAAAAAAAAAATCAATCCTTATCAATGACAAATGCCTAAACTTTGACCTGAAACGCTTCTTTCCCGAAATTCCTTATCCATCTCATGTATAAACAATGTGATAACACGGCAGTAAAAAGAGGAGTTAAACGCTACTAAAAACATTTTGGAAACCTTCCAAAATACTTTAATTAAAACAATAAGTCGTGAATACACGTTATAAAGGGGTGAGGGAAAAAAAATGGTTTTAAACTTTTTCTTTATGAAGAGCTCAGATAAAATTATGTGTGACTTATAGAACCCCATTTTAATTACTTACCGCGTTCTCACCCTTTGGTTTATGAAGCTTATTGCATCAAATTGGGTTGTGAAGAAGACAGGAGTGGAAGTGAAGTGAAGATATAAAAGACAAGGAATGTATTTATCATGCATGGCTAAGTTCACACTTTACCTTGAAAATTGTGACAGTTATGCAATCAAACTAAAACTTGCAACAATAGCAGAGTAGTCCACTGAATAATACATCCATAGTATTAAGAGCATCAATTTTATTCGCATATAAAACTTATGTAAAACAAGTAAATATTTATATCAATGTTTCGCATATTTATGCCGCTTTTTCCGGTCATCAGTCCGGATAATAGAAAGTAATGTTGAGTAGTGTTTTGCATATATAAATAAAAGGATTTCAAATTATGATCCTGTAGTTTTGGCACAAATATACTCAACAGTTAAATTATACCATACACTAAAGAGTTAGTAACTTTAAGTACGTATTAAGATCTATTACATTAGGAATTAAATTATGTCCTAGTACGCAAAAATAAAGCTGTGAAAGAAAAGATCTCATGACAGATGTATTCGTCTGATTTTCTAACGATACACTGCCTTTCCCTCTCTCTTTCCTTTCATTACCTGGCCACGTCAGCATGGTACACTTAGTGACCTTGTTAACCATTGATTCAAGCTCATCAAATAATTGCGAAACCGGTGTTATAGCCTTAATAGGCGGCTCTTTTCTTGACACGCAGAAAAAAAAAAGCTCGGGCGGAATGGTAGTTGACATATTTCGGCTCACCATTTAAACTACTAGGCTAGGAGCCTTCATTTCATACATCCAGGTAGAATTAGTTTTGAAACATTTTATGATAAAGTTCATGATTGTATCCATTGGCTTAACGTTTCTTTTGTTATAACTTTTGTCAGCATGGAAGTGTATTTGTAAGCAAGTTATCGAAGTTATTGCAATCGTAGGTCAGCATTTAAAGTATTTTATTTGTTGTTAGAGCAAGAGATTTTATAAAATGGTTCTGTTATAACATTTATTTGTCAGCATTTTATTAATTAATATATAGTAAATATGGCAAAAAATTAAAGCTTGAAAATTTAAAGATTCAAAGCTTTCAGGATATATGGTTTCAAAGCTTCAAGTTTAACATTTTAAGTGTTTTGCTACTATTTAAATTATGTATTTCTGAGATACGTTTATATCATTTGCACGCCTAAAGTTGATTTCTGTTTTACAAAAAATATGATTATTCTACATTCAATTCTATCTTACATGTGTTTTAATTATTTATTATCACTGCTCATTAAATTAAAAGTGAATTCCCCCCTGTCAGAAACTGTAAATTCTTCTTCTTCTCCCGTAGAGTTAATTTTCTATGGTCATATCCTGGGAGTTTTCTTTTCAGCATGCTCCCAATGTTAAAACTTGCATTGATATAAACGGGAGGATATCATTTTAACTATTTTACCTGTGAGATGGTGCAACTATTAAATTGCATTTTACAAAAATACTGGTTTCTATGCGCTTCTAAAATTATAATTAAATTACAGTGACTCTAAAAGTGTCATTACTTCTGGATATCCTATATATTTGAAATAAGGTTTGGTCTCTTAATTTGGAAAGAATAAAAGTTAACAATAGGATGAAAAATACTTTTGAATAACATTGCAATAAAAATCTATTTCGGAATTCCTGACTAATCCGCTTACATTTTGTTCTTTCTTGTATATACCAATTTGAAAAAAAAAAAAAAATTGACCAAAACATTATTGTTACTAAATGCTTAATATTTTTTGTAGTTTTATTCTGTCCACAGCCAATACAACAATAACAATGTAATTTGTCTGGGTGGTAACAATTTATTCTCACTTAAAATTTAATTAGCATAAGGTAGGGATGCCATTTGAATTTTCAAAATGATTTGGCTGGAGAAAGGCGATGAAGCCTGAAATATAATCAACATTGGTTTTAAATATCCCCCTTAGTATCTAAAATTACTCTTTTGAGCAAATTATCTGTTTTAAATAGACAGTTATTAACACTGGCAAGTTTTGAAATTAAATTTACGTGCCTTCCAACAAAAATTTAATATGAAATATGCATTTAGGCGTATTGTGAGGATGTAACATTTAAATATGAATACCAACAGGTGATTTAAATTTTTTGTTAGAGACTGATAAAAAAAAAAATCAATGGCAACATTGAAATATGATTACATAAGAAGGTAAGGTTAGAATGTAAAGGCCACACGTTTTGTACAGCACTTACTTTCGAAGAAATAAAGAAAAAAGAATCACTTTACTGTTTGAGGCCTGTATAGGATGCAGTTGCCTAAGATGCTCCGGCTTATTAAACAAAAAGGAAAACAGAAACACTCCTGAGGTCTCCCCTTTTTACAGTTCTTCAAGCATGATGCTCCAACAACACACTTTAAGAAGTTCCTTTCGCCGAGAGCGGCTCGGCTTTATGAAAAATAATATCTCATCCATCACAATACACATTGCCAAGTTCATACACGGCGGAATCCTTTCGGCTAACTGCATTAGGAGCTGGACAAAAGCAAGGACCTCGCCTTATGCTCGGCGAAGTGCATCCGGCCAAGAGGATTTTCCTTTCTTCCTTTGACAATGCCACTCTCGGTAAATGACTACAGATATTTCTTCAATTATTGTCGTACGACTTAAACACAAAAGAACATACAAGAAATTTAGAATTTAAGTGGAAGCACCAAACACAACTGTTTAGAGATCATTCAAAAGAAAACCGGAGACTTAAAGAGAAATATGATTTTTTTTGTATTAAATCAACAAGTTTTAGAAGATTGTTAATATTGTGAACTTTTAACAACAGTTGTACCAAACGAAACGATACTTTTTATAGTATAAAATGTATACAGGGTTTTAAAAAGTAACAGGTGACTTTAATTGTTCACATTTTCTTAATTTTCAACGGAATCTTAAAAACTTGACACTCGTTTATTATACGACACAAGGTGCTTTTTGCATCACTACCCGATGCCATAACTTTATTCTAAATGTGTATGTGTCCATCATTTAGTTCTTTACAACCTTAAACAATAAAAAAAAGAAAAAGAAAAGAAAATTAGTAGACCTTTAAAGCGTTAATTTGTCTTAAGTTTTGCCTCTCTCAGCTCTCGATTCACTGGCTTGTATTACAAAATTTAGTTTCTTTCCATCCTTATCAGTCACATGGCAGATGTATGCTGATAGTCGGGGGGTTAAAGGCAGTCTAGTAATGTGAACTAGCCGATTTCGAATCTAACTCATTCGTGAATTATTTTATTTGTTATTTTTTGCAAGTAACAGTGATAATTAGCATACACATGATAATATAACTTCCAATTGCAAAGGACTGTTTGAATGCATTTACACTTACAGAAAAGGCGCGAATTAATCATTTTTGTTTTCAAAATAAATAGGATATTATTTATAATTCTTAAATAAAACAAAGGTAATTTATATTTTCTTTTTAGTTTTTTACCTAATGTTTATTAATGAGGCATTTATTTTGACAACAAAATGATTTAATTACGTTTTTGTGTTTGAGCATAAATTCTATAAAATTCGAATTTATTTTGTCCATTAAAAAGAGATATTATAACCTTATATTAAACATTAACATTACTTACAAAAACTAGCAAATTCATGCCTAACGAGGATTCGAACCTACGTAGTGTTTAGTACTGGACATATACTTTTGTATGAGCACACGGTCGTAACAAACACGTTTCCTGTTTATGGCATAGCTTGAACATAAACTGGAGGCGGTATTAAAACTTGTATTGTGAACCCAGTGTCAGCGAATGCTTCCGATGTTTCCCGAATCGACCATAGCGGTTAGCTCTCTTCAATGTTTTATACAGCAGTTATGAGTTGGTATTCGTCAATGTCTGTCAAAGAGAATCTACGGAATCTAAATTCATCAATTGTCGTAGGGCTTGATAAGGAATGGACTTTCCTTCAGAGAACCTCACAAAATGTGGGGTTAATGTCTTATGATCTCTGGATAAAGAGCTCATATTGCAGGGCCAATTCTTAAGGGGAGTCAAAACAACAAAGAAAAAAAAAAGAAGTAAAAGGCTCCAGCATAAGCAATGTTCAGGATCAGTTCATAACTCAGCTAATTACAGCTACTGCAAGAGCAATATTTAAATGTTATAGAAACAGTGTTGAAATATCAACTAAATCTGGTAAGACGTATATAACAAACAGTTAAACTTAAAGAGTCTGCTATCATGGAGACGTGAGCTCCAGAATACAGCCCACATACTCTAAATCCTTATTAAGAGCATTAATACGAAGAGAATGCAACATTCATCCCTAATATCAAGAGTCTTCTGCGGTTATACATTTTTGACATACTTTGTATGAAAATATATTCTAATGGCAAAATTCTATCATGTTAGCCATATCCTTTATTACTTTATGCCTCAACTTTGAGAACCCCAGAAAATTGTCTGTTTGCTGTGTTAATTATGAACACGAAGAGCAAGAATCAAAATCTCAAATTCATAATGTTCAAGTAGTTTCAAGGCTCACTGTAAAGCAGAAGAAAGGGTGCAAAAATGGGAAACATTTATTTATCCCAGGATTCAATTGTAATGACACAAATAATAGAACCACTCTCCAGGGTGCAAATACTTCTATTTTTAAAGCTTCAGTTTAATCGGGAAGACTAGTCAAACAATGTTCTTCTAGAGGTCAATCACTGACTTCTCTGTCAAGGTTCTCAACAAGATTTTCAATACAGATAATTGACATCGCAACAGGAATGAACTTCCTCATATGGTGCTAGTGACAGACTTGCTCAGAGCAAATGTTTTAGACTTCATCTCAAAATAAGATTGGTTCGCCGGATTACTTGATCTCAACCCTGCTAGATAAGAAATACTGTCAGAATTGAACTGTGTGCGCTCAAAATATTATCTCTGATCAAAGTATGGGACTGTTTGATGTTGGATTGATGATTGTATAACGTTTAAGTAACATGCAACCTATTTCGTTAGTTTCATACATTAATATAAGGTGATAATTAAACCAAGAAGGTATCACTTTTTCCAAAAACTCATGACTGCACTTTGTAAACAGCGTCAGAAAGATAGTCATCGTACAACAACAGTCATGAAATTTCTTGTTAGTAACAATGAAGTTCTTTGAAGAATATCAGAAAATATGGAGAGTATTCGACATCCTATATTCAGTGATTGATAGTTTAATTTGATTGAACGAAAGCTGAAGAAACACTGATATCCAAATAACATTATTTGCAGCAGTTTAACTGCTTAAAGACCCAATCTTAAAGAAACAAAAGAGTTAAAGCTATGTGGACATCAATGTCTACGAATCTTAGCAAGTTTCATGTAGGTAAGAAATGAATTTTGAAGAGAAAGTAGAGCATGCAGATCTGATGGGTATCGAAAGATTTATTGTACTAGCGTGTAAGAATTCCCTATCATCATACAAGCTGAACTAGGCCGGAGAGTATGTGGCACCTGTTTTTTGGATCAGAGGTGTGTTGTGCCATTATCAAGGTCACCAACTACAGGTGTCGCACATAAAACCGGTACGCTCACTGCCCTCATAAATAGATGTTGGCCTCACTGGCATTCTACACTTCTGGCACTAATATTTACGCCTTAGTGTGTTTACATTTAGAATTTAGCTACAATTAGCTCTGTTTACGAAATTGTTAGAGTTTGACAGTTGAGTTAACAGACATTGTAGTCAATATCGTGGAAGTGTTGTGAGATAAAGGTGCAGATTGAACACCGAAATGATAATGTGGAATTTTACATAAAGACAGGCTCCATTAAGGATACTAAAGATATGTTTGAGGCGAAATATCCTGGTATCAAGCTCCCCACAAACAACACATTTCAATATCTTTATAAGAAATGGAGGACTACAGGATCCGTTGCAAAAGAGGAATAAGCTTCCGACCGCAAAGACCCCACCTAAGTTCGACAGAGTTTGCACGGACATAACGAGAAGACTCAAAAAATCGATAAGTAGATTATCTCAGCAAATTGTTGTATTCCATCGTGAGTTAAAAGAACTCAAATTCCAAGCAAAAACCCGTGTCTTCCGCGATAGTTGGACTACACATTCTGTGCTTTTTATTTATGGGGAGCTCTGAAAGGCAAAGTATGCTAATAACCCTGAGGCAATAGAACCAACTGAAAGAGAATATTACAAATGAGATTAAATAACTTCTTTCACCAAGAATTATAGAACAATGCCGTATTTACATAGGGAATAACATTATTTTAAGTGAATGGCAGTGAGACAGTGGGGCGTACTGGTTTTATGTAGAACACCCTGTACTTCCGATGCCATCACAATCTACAAATTGCACTTAAGAATGGGCAGTATTGATAACAGACACACCTTGAGGCTACACCAGCTAACTTTACAACTAAATATATTGAGAAGAGATGTCGCTAGCTGGTAGAAAATATGTTTTCCTAGTGAAGAAGTAATTGATGTGATTCTGGGTTAATATGTTGACGGGATACAAAAGCTAATGCGGCACAGAGAACATTTTTAAGTGTAAGGGAACTATGCACAAAAAAGCAAACAACCCTAACAGCTGCATGCTTAAAAATAACACAGAATATTTATGAGTGAGCTATGTATTAGGTATACTAAGATTTGGGTTGTAGTATATGGAGTAGCTTAAACTATTATTAAAAATATTGATTCTGTTGTCCTCGATCTTGGAGAGAGTTTCTATCCCACACATTCAATAAGCGATTACTTCCCTGTATTTGCAATAGTTTCCAATTACAACAATACAAAGAAGCACGACGTAGCTTGAATAAAAGTATCTTTTAAATCGAGGAAACTCGCTAGAAAATCAGAGCAGGGAATGTATATAGAATTTTTTCCTTTGAAACGACAGGACTCTTTTTTTTTTTTTTTTTTTTTTTTTTGAGAACTAAGAGAATATTGCGGTATATGGACGATACATCAAACGCTGAAGAAGGCCACCAGGGACGCCATGGACGCCAGCAATGTAAATTACCGTCCCAGAAATTCCCAACGCAGCCGAGTTTCTTCTTTCCTTCCAAACAACGAGGCAGCAAAGAATGCGATTGGTACCAGCTACAGAAAGAAAGCAGAAAACTCTACTTTTCCTGATATTGGACGTTCTTCTCCAGGGATGGAATGAAGAAGGGATGTCTTTTCACCCCCCCCCCAAACCCACCCCCAGGAGTTCTGCACTCAAATAGAGAAAGCCATGGAGGTGGAGTGGGGAAAAGCTCTAGCCCACAGGAAACGTCATGTGTCCGGCTTTCGTTATGCAAGATGGGCCTATAGATCAACTGCAGAAAGTGTCATCTAGTAATTCTGATCATCGATCTCTAAAACAGAATTTTGAAAATTTAATTACTCTTTAAGGGGAGTATTAAAAGGAAGGTGGTCAAAAATCATATTTTTTTTAAACTTTGGAATTTTCTGTTTATGATTTTCATTAATGTTCCTTGATTGTAAGTATTTTAACAAATTGTTAATTATGTCACTGCAGAAGCTTTTTTTTTTTTTCTTTCTTTTTCCTGCGAGCACTTGTTCACTTAAAATTCCATATATCAGGACTAGAAGGCTGAACCGCCACGGATGGCCGAGGACGTTTAGGCGCTGACTCGTGGGCGGGAGATCTGGGTTCGAATACCGCCAGGACCGTCTTCCCTGACTGAGGTTTTTTCCAGGTTTTCCTCAGTCCTCATAAATGGCAAATGCCGTGGAGGTATCCTGAACTTAAGCCTGGAAAGATTCCTTCCTTAAAAAGAAATCCTTTCCCAATATATCATTTCATCTCATTTATCATCAGTGTCCATCGCCTGTGGTGCCTCTGTGGCAAAAACGGGCGTTAAACACCATTTATTCTAGAAGGATGTGGTTTGTCTTGAATGACAGAAAAAATTGCATTTCATAAATTGGCAACGTTTGTTTCCATGGCATCATTGTTTGTTGTTTTACAATGCTGAAGGGTTTTACCTGGCGTTTCGCTCAAAAATTTAGTTTTTTTCTGTAATATTTTTTGGCTGCAATTATTGAAAAAACTGAATTTTTTTGCACAAGTTTCCCACTTTTTAAGGATCTGTATAACCTATCATTTTGAAATGTTTACCACTTATTCATGATATTATTGTAATGATGTGGATCTATTATGGCAGAGCTACAAAAAAAAAAAATAAATAAATAAATAAAAAATAAAAAATAAAACGCTGGGAAAAAAATTAAAAAAAAATGAAAATATTCAGAGTCATGGTATAGTAGTGAAAATAGATCAGCAAATTGCAATTATGTGCATCTTTATGCTGTAAAAGTTTCATTTCATTAGTTTTAATAATGCTTGAAAAAATGGGAAGGTGGTATATTTAACACTACAAGGATAGGCCCTTAACACTTTAATAACATTCTGCGTGTTCTATTTACAAAATATGAACGTATGATGGTTATCATAAAAATTAAACACCTACATTTTAAAATTTATTTACAGAAAGTGATAAGCATGGCTTTCGCTCTGTCATGTTTTCCATTTCTAATTTGTAACGTTTTATGAATATTTATGCAGGTTATCAGATTTATTAAATTATTTATATAACTAAATGTATTCACAAATGCAAGAAAGAGTGAATAAGGGCTGGGCTCAAGAGTAGCGTATTAGAATCAGACTTGACAACAGGTGTTTCAATAACCAGACCACCGCCAGGAGTGGCCGAGGTCGTTAAGGCGCGGACTCGTGAGCGGGATGTCTGGGGTTCGAATCCCGCCAGGACCATCCTCCCTGACCGAGGTTTTTTCCAGGTTTTCCTAAGTCCTCATAAATGGCAAATGCCGGGGAGGTACCCTAAACTATCATTTTATTTCATGTATCATCAGTGTCCCCCGCCTGTGGTGCTTCAGTAGTAAAAACGGGCGTTAAACACTATTAAAAAAACTAAACCTAACAGCCGAGCTGGCAATCGTTAAAGAACTAGAGACACTAATTAAGAAAAAAAAACATAAATGCATATTGAACAAATTAGGAAAAGAGTGGCGACCCTAAACTGAAACGACTGGACATGGTTGAAGGCACAAATAGGTATCGACGATAGATTAGCTGCCGAAGACTATACAGAACAACTACCTACATCAGCTAGGGCAAAATTCCTGCAGGGGCCATAAAATACGAGTTAAGGAACAAGCGAATAAGAAAATGGCAAACGCTGTGCAATGTAACCACTAAAGAAGCAATTAAATGTAAATAGCAGACTATCAGTTAACCTAACATTGAGTCCAATTATTAATCACATAATGTCAGGACAGAAACTTTAAATCATATCTCCATCGACAGTGCAGAGTGTTCATAAGTCGTGGCAGGCAATCAGTGGGCCGTTTAATATATGAGTTAGACAGCGAACGTGAAGCCTTGAAAATCAGCGTACTGAAGGCTTTATCTTACTAATGTTAAATTAGCTAAGTTTATGTTTCTACTGTGGCAGAACCATTATAGCTACAACATTGACCTTTAAACAGCTTATTTTGACACGGTTTATCTACGTACTGAAGCACACAATTAATAGAATTTAAAGAATGGAACAAGAATTAGATTGTTTTAATCTGAAGCCTATTTTTATCAAAACTTTTATACAAAAACTTCAACAGTAAAATTTGCCTTAATAATTCTGCTTCCGTAGCTTTAAGAAAAACTACAAAAGATTTCAAGGCAACAGATACAGTAAAATGTTTCTCCATAATTTCAGAACATGCAATCATGCACAACTTGTTAAAAATTCACTCAATATTCCAACCCGACACCTATGCCTGCGTCACAGTCAAGGTCTGTGCAGACTGTTTATGTTAAAATAGGTAACAGCAAAAACAAACTTTTCACTACCGAATAGTATAAACCAGAATCTTTTATCTAAACTGACTCAAGAGATATATAGTTTTGAAATGCACGATGTCAAAAGTTGGGTTTTTAAATCTATGTAGAAGTATTTAAAAAAAAAAATAAAAAAAAACGCACTTTCTCATACGTTTCTGCAGGTTCGTGATTCCCTACAGGAAATTAATTTCTTTGAGACCCTGAGAATATTCATCCACCTTTTATATGGCTTATATTTGCGTCCAGACGGGAACAAATGAAGCGAGATCAAGTGAATCAGGCAGAGACATTTCAAATTATTATTCAATCATTGTGTTCTGAGCGACACGGTTGGAATTCACTGGCGCATAGTCATGGTGAAGCAACATCATCTTTTTGGCCATTCTTGGACGTGTTTCCGGTCGCTCTCCAGTCTCTCCAAAAGTAATGCGAAGTATTTTCATGTAAATATTTTCCCCTTCTTCAAGAAGTCAAGTGAATTTCTTTTCACTCTTTTCGGAGTCAATTCGCCTTGTGTTTAAATTGCTGTTACGTTTTTCCGGTATATAGCAATGAATCCATTAATTTCTGCAATGATAGATAAATAACGTTTAATATTAGTTCACTATATGTATGTTCGGATGGTGGGAAATTGTGGCCACGTTTCGTCCATAGTCAAAAAAACGCCGTAAAATTGGTTGCATTGTTCTTAAACACTTCTAAACAGTCGGCCGATGTTCGCTTTCGATTTGACTATTGCTCTGAATTGAGCAGACCTGGCACCCATCTTACGTAAAGTTTTTTCATTTGTAAATCATTATGCAAAATAAAATGAAAAGCTCAGTTGAGATGCCCGTGGCCTGTTGCTATCTCACGCAATTTCACTTATCTGACAGCCAAAACCACTTTATGATTTCTGTCCTTACAGCTGATTTTGGAGCTCCAGGACGTGGTGCGTCTTCCATGCCTGAATCCATTTACCCAGTTGAACGGTTTTATAGAAATGGCACCCGTCACTCAATGTAGACAGAATCTTCTCATTTACGCCATGAATTCCAATCTTATAACTAGAAGTATCTTCCGGGATTAGAAGCCGTGGTCTGTTGGAGCTAAGGAGTCCAAACGTTTCATCTCCAACTGCGGAGGACATCTTCAGTGGCGCGGTCTGAGTCGTGCCAGGACCTTCGCCCAGAAGACTAAATATATTCTAAATTCCCTTTTGGCTAGGAAAAAAAAATTACTGTCACCATTCCATCACTTCAAGCCAGCACCCCTGCACCAACAACCTGCAATTGCACCTTTTACTTTATCCTTTTCAGCGCAATCGCGGCAACAGCCCTTTAGAAGCCACCAAATACTTCCCAAAAGATACTGAACTGATACTGGCAGTTTAGTTTACGCACCTTTAGTACTTGTGTGCTTTTATAACTGTTTGCATGTGTTACTGATTATCGTGGTTGTATGTGTTATAATGATCATGTGCGATTGCGCTCGATATATCTGCTATGTCACTTCCGCTGTGTAATGGAAAAAGTTGTTTTGACCCCGGTGGTTTTATACGTGCGATCTGCGCACCCCCCTAGTGTTAATTCTGGTAAACACAAAACAAACGAGTGCAATTCGAAAGATTACCGTAAATCAAGGCAGGAAGAACCACTAGAGAGTCCTCTTAATGGTTTCGATCTAAACTAAGCTACCATATTCGACCTTACGGACCGCCATGGGTGACCGAGGTCGTTAAGGCGCGGACTCGTGAGCGGTTGGTCTGCGGTTCGAATCCTGCCAGAACTGAGGTTTTTTCCCAGGTTTTTCCCCAGTTCTCATAAACTGCAAATGCAGGGAGGTACCCTAACTTAGGTCCGGAACGTTTCCTTCCTTAAAAAAAAATCCTTTCCCAAATTATCATTTCATCTGTGTCATCAGTGCCCATCGCCTGTGGTGCCTCTGTAGTGAAAACGGGCGTTAAACACCATTCATTCATTTCGACCTTGTGACATAATGCCAAAGGTTATCCTACAATTAAGTGTAACTATGAATGGCCCTTGAAACGCACATGGAAGTTGTAAGTAATTAGGCTTCATTCTATCATGTATGTATTTTATTCTCTGTTGCTTCGAGTATGCGATAGAGAATATCTAAGGTATTTTGAGCACTACAACTTTTCTGAAAGAGAGAGGGTTGGTTTGATATCGGTTAAAAGATAGTAAATAAATTTTAAATATAGAACTGCTAAAACTTAAAATGAATTTACGTATTTTAGAACTATAATAGGTTATGTTATATCATTGGATTGTGCAATCTCAACCTCTATGTGAGGGCAAAAAGTTTGTTTAAAAGCTTTAAATTCAATGCACTTGTTATAGTCCCATTCTTTACTGTAATACAACAAAGCATTTTGTTACAGCATTAACAACAGGACTAAGTGAACACAGAATAGTGCAATAACACAAATTATACTTTTAAGGTCAATAATGTGCATTTTTATTTGTTTTAAATATATACACAATATAACATACGACAATTGCCCGGATTATGAAATGCTATCAATAAAAAAGTAAGCTCCTGAACCTTCATAAGACGATCTTGTTTGAGCTCTGCGCACTTTTGGTATTCCACACTGATTCGCATATTACTCTATACAGACCAGCACTACAACACAATCGCAACACATGATTGCACACAACAACAATGTTGCCTTGCCGTACCATTACCACACTATCATTTAACTCAAACTACTAAACATACAGGTTTATCATTAGTGATGGAACCTTTCCTACCCTAGATGCTAAATTGCCATGGCATCAACCATACAGTGTAAATTTTCTATACTGTTTAATGTCCTCCTAATAACAAAGTTTTAAAGAGACGATGAACGAGTGATTGGTGAAATGGATTTGCAAATGAACCCAGAGTCCACAACGTTTAAAGTTACCTGGCATTCCCCACGAT
Source organism: Metallyticus violacea (assembly GCA_030762175.1). Lineage (NCBI taxonomy): Eukaryota > Metazoa > Arthropoda > Insecta > Mantodea > Metallyticidae > Metallyticus > Metallyticus violacea. The sequence goes on from CM060839.1 coordinate 40,321,295, forward strand.
GTGGCTGGCCCTGAACTTTGTCTAGCGTTCCGATTTAAACAATAGCAGATTTCTGGCATGCAGCCACAAACTCTAATCCATTCCTTCTGACGTCAGACATACGCTGATTGTTTCCGAGTGACTTGTTCTATGATCATTTTCTACCATGAACGGGAAAAATGTCTTATTATTAACCATACAGTGTAGGTGGCCATGAACAATACCTAGCGTTCCGCTGCAAACAACAGCGAGTTTCTAAGCATGCAGCTGTAACTGTAACCTCCTCTCTCTGACGCCATGTAACCTAACTCGCTCAGGATTATGCTGATAGCTTGTTGGCGAAGTTACACACTTACAAAATTATAATCAAAAGAATAAAAAACAAGTTTTTAACTTCAAATACAAAGAAATGTCCAAAAACGATGACTGAAACTTTAATAGCAAGTTTCAACTGGAGCTATTCGCTGCAAGCTGTCAAACACTCCAACTATTCTTGAGTTAGACTTAGTCCTATTTCGGATTTCTTCTATTACGAAGCGAAAACGAGCTATTGAAATATTACTGCCAATTAAACAAGCTAATTCAAATCAAAAGGCATTAGATGAGCATGTAATGAAAATTATTCTATTATATTTAAATACAAATGTGAACATTTTGACTGCTTCATTATTTGTAGTATATCTACAAAAGCTATAAATACTGTGGGTACTACACAGAATGATTCTGTTGCTAGAAGCCCCAAACTATTGTTATAAACGTTTATGTTATTTAGGTAATGACTTTAAATTTTTATACATAACCTTCAATCATACAAAACATATTATAAACGCGATATTATTAGACTCGACCATTGACCTTCATTTATCTATGTTCGGCGTCACCGCATCTTGGCAGTTGTGACTCGACTGCTGTATTCTTACCACGCACAGTACGTATTCCTCGCTCGTAAATACTGGCACAAGAATATGCCACAGACACTATTTCGAACTGAATTTGGTGAATGATGTGTACTATCAAAGTGTTGCATCCAGAAATTGGTGGAAAAAGTTAGAACGGAAGCCTTCTCACTTAAGAAGAAACAAACGATGTAAAGAAGCGATTGCTAACATCAGAATCAAAATAATTACGCAGAAACCAATCTCCTGTATTCTACACGTCACAGTAAGCAAAACGACACGCTTATCTTGTGCTCAAATATGACGAATCACGAAAATGAGTTTATGTATGTTTCGTTTTTTACTCAGAATCCTTAACTTTCAGGTTAATAAGGTTTCAGCTGAGCGGCCATGTGAAAGGAAATGCTAATTCTGTTTAGTAAAAGCTATTACATTCACAGAAAATCAAGTATGGTGTGGTATGGTGTGGCAGTTCCTATTTTGCATCGCTGAATGTATACGTATATATAAATTTGATGGGCATTTTCTACATAACGTACAATGTTTTGGAACCTCTAGCGAGAGAATCATCCTATATAAACAATGATTCAGAAGTATATACTATTTACAACTTTAGCCAGACATGTTTTAACTTATAATTGCATGTAAAGTGCTGTTACAAAACGCTGCAGGGAAAATGGGATGTTTAATATCAGCTGGTTGAACGGAAAAGTATGCAAGAGAAGCAAAGATAATCTATATCTTGTGTATTAACCAGAAAATAAACAAATGATTGGTAATACGAGCTGGAAAGCTGAACTCTCAGACAGTAAAAACAACACGGCTGCAGTCAGATTTCATGTACAATAGCAAAACGTAAAAATGTATTTTGGTCTCGTTTTCTGAATATGTTCTATAGAGAAGTGTGGAAGACATGTCTCGAGAAAAACTAAGAAACTGCTGAGGGCGAGATGCTGCCACCAACTTCTTACATGGGGCTCCGCATCAACTCCAAGAAAACCCACAGTTGGGTCTGCTATGCCTCTACATAGCTCCCAGGAAAACAAACTAGACACAAAAGAAAACTCTGTCTTCACTATTCCCTTCTCTTTCTATGTGTTTTTATTATCTTGTCTTTTATTATTTCCCCCTATTCCTTTATTTCCTGTCTGTTTCTCTCTTTTTTTTTTCGGTTCTGTTCCTGGATACTAAAAGAAAAAAGGAAAAAAAAAAAAAAAAAAAGAATTGTTTGTTCGTATTGGCTCGCAGGCATGTTCAATGGATGTTTTGTGTAGATCCTGCAGCTCTCAGGAACAAAAAAGAAGCAAAAAGACAGAAAGAGAGAGAATTTAGTTTGCTGCGGCAAGAGGAGTGGGAGTTGCGTTCCTGGAGCATCTCCCTCCCAACTTTGGTTTGGGAATTGAGCCATCACCATAGCCTATGGGCTAAAACTGTCGTCGTCTTTTGTGGTTTATTTCTTAGTTTGCCAAAAAACTCGCAAAAATTACTACTGCATTTGCAGCTGTGCTGGACACGACAATAATACGAGGCTGGATTATGGTGAAGCTCCTGTGAAAATCTTGTATTTAAAAGGAGATGGTCTGCTTGAATTTATACAGAGAGGGAAGACACAGCAAAACAGCTGAACATCTGTTTTAGAAACAAACACCTTGTTCATGATGAAGAATTATGTAAAGCGTAAGAAAACAAGCACAAAGACGAAAGAAACATTTTCTCGTAATGAAAATCTTATTATTTGTAATGTAGTATGTCGATACTGACAGTGTAGTGTAATCATACTTGCCTCCTAAATCCGACATCGCGTGTTCGATCCGGGCTAGGATAGATGGATTTTTTCAGGCGTAAAAATTCTAAGTATGGCTTCCTTCGGAAGGAAAGCAAAGCCTTGAGTCTCATTTACGTGACATACATTTATGACACGTAAAAGAGCCTCATGCCTGAAAGAAGAGAACTGAGTAAAATTTATCGGCCGTTTCAATCCCTGAATTTAATGGAACATGACATGAGATGTTAAAGAGCGTCCGTAAATAAATAAAATCAACAAAAGTATTGTAGTATACATCCAGTGATTAAAACACATTTAAAACGAATGAACTTCGAAAAAAAAAAAAAAAAAAAGTGCGAATGGACACACAAAGATAACATATTTCTGGAACATTTAAATTTAAGATTTACGAACTATAAGAAGAAGAATGATAATAAGCCTGAAGAACTGGTCTTATGGATTCATTTCTTATTCAATATAGTTTCCCAAGAGTGCAATACATTTTGTCTAACCATTTCATTACGAAAGGTCTACAAAATAGGCATCCATTGTAGATTTGATTTCCTCCTCAGCTAAAAACTCCGTCCTCCCAAGAAAGTTTTGCGTTTAGGAAATAAATAGGAAAAGGTTGACGAGGAAGCACAATAATGCTTTTAAGTATTGGTGACCTTTGCTTATCCGCTTATGATTGCATTTAATTGATCGCTGTACGGACCAGTAAAAGTGGCCAATCATATTCTGTCCTAACGAGCCTTCGTATATATGTTCTGATGAATTACTTAAATGACTGAAATTGAAAAGATAAAGCTAAGTTGGGAATGCAAAAAGTGTAACTTTAAAGACACATAACAAACTAGATTATGATATGCCCTAGGTCTAGGCATTTTATGTCTGGATGGCTAACGCAGTTTCTCCTATTCAGGGATGTTCATTGAAGTCTAAAATTAAATGGGCAATCTTTGTTATAAAGCAACTAACTAATGGAAAAAGAAGGAATTTTAACCTACGATTGTTTATCAAGTTTTTAGATTATGAGAAAGCATACGACCGAATAGAAAGATAAAAACCATGGAGAATATTAAACTGCGTAACGTTCTCCATCATATGATTAATGCAAGTAAATCACTATATGAGAATACACAGATAACACTAAAAATGGTTCTTTTAAAGTTAATCAAGATATTATAAGGTGTGCGGTTTATCCCTACAATTATTTGACACGTATAATTTATTCAAGAATGGCAAATATTAAATCCCAAAAGTATTATATTGGGTTCAAATAAGTCAATAAATAGCCTACTATTTGCCGATCACCAAATTCTGCTGGTCGAATCTGAGAATGGTCTGCAAGAGAATGTAATAACGTTAAATAAAGTTTTAGAAACCTTCAATATGAAATTTTCTATTAATAAAACTAAAATGATGGCTTTGGAAAGAAAGTACAATAGAAGAGCTAAAATCGTAATAAAGAACCAGATAATAGAACAAGTGAATAATTTTAAATATCTGGGATGAGACCTATCAACCTATAATTTGAACCAAGATGTAGACAACAATGTAATAAAAATATAACTGAATAAATGAATGCATCAATAGATATTTTGGGAAATTCAACGAGGAAGGTCAAACTCAAGATTACATAATATTATATAGAAACCAATACTATGAGGAAAAAAGACAAAAATAAAATTGAAGTCCAGAAATGGGATTTATGAAGGATATTAGCAGTAACTCTAAGAGAAAAACTCAGAAGTACAGACATATGAATGGAAGTGGAAGTAAGAAATATGATATAAAAGAACTGGCAAGAGCATATTAATCGGATGTCCCCTGACAGACTATCACAATAAGCTTTTCTTAATAAACCAAATGGAAGACAGACGGAATATAGGACGGCCGAGAGCTATGTGAAAATATAAATGAAAGATTAAAATACCTTTCGGAAGAACCTGGATAATCCCAATCCTGGAAAGGCAGAAGAAGAAGTATTAAATAGGCAATGGCACCTATGAAAGCGATAAAGTATCGAATATAATGTATGAACTTCATAATGTATAATACCAAAGAAAATACTTTATCTTAATAAGTAAGTATTAAAGCGTTAAAATAATTAATTTAATGCCTACTTACCTAACCGTGTTTAAAACAAAAATGGAAAGCTGTCTACGAGATCTGTTCAAAAATATGTGAATTCTTCAAAATTCAGCGCCAAAGAAGTATCGTAGCAAAAGCGGTTGATAGCACTAAATAATTCTGACATTGACGAGTCGCGCAGTGTTATCTGATTTCAGTCGAGCTCCACGCTACTTTATGTGGCCGGCTCTTATGAGCAGCGCATTTGCATTACATTTTGCTTGAAACTTTTAAATCCATTGTCTAGACTCATCATAGAAGCTTAAGAAGAAAATTGTTTAAGCTGCACTCAGTGTTATGAATGTCACAAGCGGTTTAAAAGTGGTCGGGAGACCCGAACGCTCATGCTGCCAGAATGGAGATCATCCATGAAAATGGACGCTGACAGTTCGAGAAATTGCCGATCTATGGGATCGTGTCGTGAAAGCCTGACAGAAAAGTTTGGCATGCATCATATTGGGGCAAAGTTTGTCTCTCGGCTGTTGACACAAGAACAGAAAGACAATGGCGTCGCGATCTGTCAGTAGTTCTTATTAATGAAGGTGTATTGACAATCAATGGTGATGAAAAATAAGTAACGATGTTGAGACGAAAGTTCAATCCTCACAATGGGTTGAAAAATCTTCATCAATACCCCAAAAAGATTCCAGGTCAGTTCAAACGTCAAAGTGCTGTTGATGGGTTTTTTCAACATACAGAATGTAATTCATCATGCATTTCTGCCGTCGAGTGTGAATCGCTGGTTTATCAAGATTCTTCAGACGTCTCCGAGAAAACGTGGAAACGAAGAGGCCTAGATTGTGTACAGACAGTTCATAAATCCTGCCAACACCATAACGCATTAGCGCATTCAGCTTTGCTTGTTAGCTTTTTAGCGCAAAAAAAACTAGACGAATCTTCTTCCCTACCCTCCATTCTCTCCTGCCTTGCACCTGCAGACTTTTATTTCTCAAGCTGAAATCAACGATAAAAGGACTTAGACGAGGAGATAAAACAAAATTGGCATAATTTCGGGGGGGGGGGGATATTCAGGATTATTTCGAGATACTCAATCGCTGTTGTGAAAGCGGAAATTATTTCCAGAAAGACAAAGCTCAGTAATATGCAGGTTAAGCAACTTTTAAAACAAGTTTGGTTGTTTTTTATAAATAAGGCATCGTATTTCATTTCTATATTTGGCTGATAGAACATAAAATCACTTCCTTTAGCAGAACTAATTTTAGCGGGAATAATCAATACAGAAAACATGGAATGCAACAAAGTTTTTATGACACAAAAATGCATTCGTTATCACTAACTTGTTAAAACCCTATAATCAGTTAGTCATTAATAACATTAGCAATGATACATAAGGAATTTTATAAGATGCCAAATCGTTTAAACTTCATTTCTCACAGTTAGATACTTTTTGGGTATATATATATATATATATATATATATATATATATATATATATATATATAATTTCGAATGCATTTTCTTCATATTAAACTATATTCAACATTACATTAGGGAGAATAATATCATATTTGTGATAAATGTTTCAATCTGTTCCATTCCTAGCGCAAAGGGGAAGACCAATAGGCAATAGCTTTCATATTTGACGTCTACTCCGATAAAATCTGAGAAATGTGTCCTGGTATTTCTGTGGATACCACACAACTCCGGCATCTCGTCCAAGCCCGTGAGCTCCCGTTCGATACCCGCCTATCTTGCGTGTAGACAAGTGTACATTAATGTGCAAAATATTGAGATTCACGTCAGTAATGCCACGAGTGGTGATCATTTTTCGGTAATTTAATTGAGGTTGACGAATCTTTGTTGTTATAATTATTTCGAGACCAAAGGTCGTGGCAACAAGCGTGAGCTTGTAAGCTTAATTAAATTACCTAAGGAAAATTATAAGTAAGAGGGGGATTCGGTAAGATAATTGCAATGTGAGAACGATGCTTTATATATATATATATATTATAATATAAAAGAAAAATAAAAATAAAGTAACATTATTAATAATGCAACAACTTAACAGCAATTACAATAGTAGAAGAGGATAAAACACCAAGAAAAAGTCACACTTGAGATCGCTATATTTTGGACTCGCGGAGTCCTATGGCAAGAAGATAAGTGACTTGTCTTAGTGTATATATATAATCATTGACGTGAATTGGCTAACCTGTTTGATCTTTCTGAAAGCATACAATACTTTTATAAGCTTTTATTCCAAGTAGAACCGCACGAAATCTAAACCAAATAAAATAAAACTGATACACATTTACTACTATTTGGTATCAATTATATCATATTTCGTGTTGTGATGAGAATTTCTTTTGGGAGGCAGTGAAATAATCAAATCGAAGCAGAGATATAGGATTAAAAATGAACATAGAGGAAAAATATATCAGTAATTAGTTTTTGAGCACCATGCTTTAAAACTATCAAGTTTCATTCCGATTGGTGAATAAGGTATCAATGTGACGGTACATTGGCTGAAAGACGCTCGCGTACAATTATCATAAGAGAGTCTGAGATTGCCGATAAATTCACGAAATTAGTCAGTTTATCTGGAATGTTCAGATCCTCTAGTGATATTTATTAGAACTATTTCACGAATAAAATAAGAATTTAAATATAATTATCGTAAACTTAGCTTACAATATTGTAATAATTGTACATTTGTATTATGAATACTTAATCTTTTCGAGCCATTTAGCAAAAGACGAATCGATTGTCAGTAATGCCAATAGAGAAAAGCAAAATACAGGTTTGGGGCTATTTCATGAAGAGAACAAGAATGAAAGTAATATATATTTGAAATTCGCACATGTATGATTAACAATTGTATTAAATGTTATATTTACTTATGAAACCGTGAGAATGAAATAGACGAAAGTCCACTATTACAGTCGCTACCACTCGATTTACTAATACCAACTGAGAAAACATTTTACCATTCTGAATAACACGTTTATTAAGATTTATGATTGCTTAGGCAGATATTGTTACATAATTTATAAAATCATTTCAGACCGTTTGGTTGAATACGTAAAAACAATTGTTTGAGTGAATACACATCTAGTTAGTTAAATTTACAATTACTGAAAACATAGAAAAGTAGTCAGAGATGGGTGCTCAGGAATTATACAGTGGACATACAAAGTTGGCTACACTGACCATAAGACAAATGCATATCGTGTGATAAAACGGATTTGTAATTTTTTCGTTAATTTCACTGCGATATTCGGCTGTGATTAGTCAAAATTCAAAACGTTGTTTCGTTTCATTGATAGATTTTAAAGTGACATGATATAAATGAAATATTCAAATTAGTTTTTGGACGTTTTAAAACAAATGCATTAGAAGCAAGGTATGATTCTCTGAATTATGGGCAGTTGGCATCCAAATTGCTGTAACAAAACGGCTGTCTCTTTAGAAAATTAATATGTTCTTGCTTATAAAATGGTACACAACTATATTCTAAGGTACATCTTGAAAATAAAAAGCATTTCTTATATAAAAATAATGCTCAATTAAGGAAATGCTGTTTTAAAACTTAAAAATTAGCTACAAGTTGTTCGCCTTGCAGTACATAGAGACCAGGATATTGCTGCAGAGATAAAAGACAGATGCTAGTGCCTGCTGCCAGATATCATTCTCTCAGGTGCTGCAGAAAGAACACACTACTTGGCGTTTAACCACAAAATGGGGAGATTATAAAAACGGTGTTATTGAGATTTCCGTTCATAGGATTGCAAAATCAACAATCGAAATTTTCAAGATTCTTTAAAAAGTGGAAAGTATTAGGGCGCTTGTGTAACGATTTACTGAGAACAGAACTATACATGATCGAGGTCTCACGTCATCAGACTGTACTGCTTGCGAAATCCAGCTCGGAAGCAAAGCAGTGATATCCATATCGAGAATGCTTAGACAAATACATTTCTGGCCATTAAAATTGCAACGCCCATAAAAGACGCGTATCGTATTCCTAACTTGTCGAAAATGCGAGAGCAATACCAGCAGGTGTCTGAATTTGATCGCAGGAGAATTGTGGCATATCGAGAGTGCAACTGTCATTCGAGAAGTGCGTCCGCAGCCTTCGTTCTTGTTCAAACAACACAACGAGAAGACAGACATCATTCCCCATTGCACAACGTCTTGTAATTTTAATGGCCGGGAGCGTGCTTGGAGGGCTTTCTGTACCAGAGTGGGCATTTTCAAATGGAGAACTGAAGCAGCTGAGGATATTGAGAAGCATTACGCCAACAAGGGACACCGCACAATTATTTTCACTGGTGAGAAAGTACTCAACATTGAAGAGAGCACAATCGTTAAAGTGACAGAGCCTTGACTTCATGAAAACCTTGAAGGTCCAACCTGCCTCTGTAATGATTTGGAGAGGAATGAGCTATGATGGTGTCACTAAGCTCTATTTCTGTCAAAAGTGATTAAAGACAACCAACAGCTGCAACGAGTGGTGAAGAACTTGAACACAACTTTGTTCAAGGTCAAGCAATGGAATCTCCGGCGACATTCATCTGCAGCGTCCACCCAGATTTGGCTCGAGAAAAAATGTTCCAGTGTACAATATTGACTTCTAGCAGCCTGACTACTACAAACTGTGGGTCAATGCTTGAGGATACGGTTTGCAAAAAAGTCCTTGGAGTCAGCAATGGCGGGTTTCCCAATGGAAATAGTTCGTGCTACTATAGATGAATAGCTAGAGTGACTTCGATCATGTGTGAGGTAAAATTGCGGTCATTTTAAAAACATTGAAATACGTGGGAAAACAACATCAAAAGCAGATGGAAACATATTCGGATATGTTGTAGTTAACTTAACAAAAACCTTGTGACAGCATTAATGACAAGACTTGCTGCATACTTTGAGAAGAGTATTTTATTCATCTCGCGGACTTGTACATGTAAATCGTTTATCGTATTCCTAACCTTTTCAATGTTGACGAATCTGACAATCTCTTGTGGATATCGTATTCACTCATTGCTGATATACCATCTATCCAAGTGGTTCTTGATAGTCCCCTTCTTCGCTGTAAAGAAGTTCATTTAAGTATTTTCTTAGGCCAATAATTTGCTCATTATTTTTTTTGGGGGGGGGGGGCTTCTACAGTGTCCATGATGGAAATAATTATTTTCATTATCCCTGTATTTCTTTCATTTGTAATAGGATTTTGTAAAGTTATAACACCATAACACCAAAAATTTACTTGCATAGCTTTTAGTTTCTGCATAATTTGTTCATCGATCTTCTAAACTTTTGCTCCATAAGTTGTATTACGTTTTCTTCTAGTAATTTTATTCCTAATTACAATATGTGTCCGTTCTGTCATGTTTTCTTTTTGCTTAATTTTTCATTAATGTCTGGTGCCAGTTTCATTAAATGCAACTCCAAACTATACGAATCTATTCTCTTATTTTATTATCGAAAATTAGGCACAGTGATTCATTTCCAGCTATATTAACGTGTAGTCCTCATTTTTTATATTCTTCATATTTTTCTGAGCATATAATTTGAATTATAATTATCTTGTGACACTGTGGTTGGATCAGTGGCAAAATGTAGTGTGGATAACCAATCGTTACCAATTGAATTCCCACGTTATGAGCTGCTATTCCGCTTAGCTGAGCTTTATAAATATTCTAATGCACCTCACTCTGATATAAGCAAAGATTGATCGATTATATTAATCGTTGAGTGATATCCGCAGAGTAATAAAACTTGCCTCGCAACCACATGTAATCGATAGGTGCAGTGGAACCCTTACAACATTACTGCATTCCAGCAGCGGTAGTCAACAGGACAATGGCTGTCATTCTGCAACCTAGGCTACTCAACTGCCTCCGAACTACGAAAAGGCATAACATTATAAGTCATAGAAAATGTCTGAGTTGAGAAGAAATCGAAGAAGGAAAAAAAAAAAAAAAAAAAAAAAAAAACGAACAGCAGTGAAGAAACAAATGGGACGCAAATGTATATGGTTGAAAAGAGGCTATTCATATCATTGCTTGTTTGTGCCTGCACTATTACAAAAAGTCTATAAATATTTTAACAATTCTGTTTACAGTAACAGAAAACAAATCCGTATTTGTCTAAAGTAGAGGAACGTCTCAAAGCTCAAAAATATTTACATGACAAAATTATGAACAAACAGGCAAATAACATAAGGGTGGACATAAACTATGGATAATAATTGTTCAATATCCAGAAGTCATGAATGAAGGATGAAGGAAGTCATTTCTGTGATAAGGTTCGTGTACAATGAGGGGAACAGAAAAACGGCCGCTATTTACAAACTGTTTTATTTCATGAATCAGATCATAATTCTACTTCTCCGGTTTATAACGAATGTCTTTTAGCTTCCAACACCAAAGCGTTTATCTTTTATTCTGTTACTCGAATTTCTGTCTGATTTAGAAATACCAGTCGATCTGTGTAAACATTCATCTATGTAGCTCTTAATATTTTCTGAAGAGAGCTGCCACACTTCAAATCTACATTTCAAAATACTTTTAATTATTTTGTGTGTATGTTTTACTTATCCATTCATTTTATAGCCACAACAGGAAAATCATTGCAAATTCACAATTACTTTAATTATAAACAATTTCCTGGTTGGGGGTTGAATGTAGCCAACCAAACGAACTCTGTACATTTTCCCACATTTGCTAAAATTATTACCTAATATTAACCGGCAAGTGTGCACATTTAACAAAGCAGTGTGGTAAGTGTTGGTACACCTAATCTAATAAAATTCTCTCCTTTGTTGTATTGCTTCTGTGTTAGTGTAAAGGTACTTTAGTATCGCTAAATATTGATAAGCGAGTTTTGTGATATCGGGCAGTGGTAGCATTTTAACTAGCATCTATAGGCTTACCACTTTTAGCTTTTGGCAATATGGTACCATAGATTAGCAAACATTTTAAGTTAATTTTGTTCAAACCAAGTTGTTTGTCGGTTAAATGTTAGTGAAAACATCAAGAAACAGTTATTATAATAAATAAAAGCTAACTGACAGATGTCCAAAGAAGTTTCATATCTTTAACCGAGAATCATATACATTTATCATTCATATAAATTGCTCAAGGAAATAAACATAAACGTGAGTTGATAAAGTACGGCAGTAAAATCTCCACACCACTCTCATTGAAGAGTAATTAAAACGCTTAAATGCACAAATTGAAATCTAATTAAAAGAACATAAATACTTTTCTAATTAAGTGTTCTTTCGCACAGATATAACAGCGCCACCTAGCGACAGACTATGCATTCTAAAAAGCATGACGGTATATTTCCAACTTTTACATAAAGCCAATGGCAATTTATACTAATTTTCAATGAAATTAAAAAAGAATATTTTTTGAGTATATGCAGGTTGTGAACTTGGTGTTCATTTAGGTAAGTACCGCACATACGAAGGCACAAGGAAAATTTAATACATTTCGAGCCTGCCAGACTATAAACTATAATAGTTTCTGGTAATAAAGAATAATTTGCTAGATCAGCAGAGAGCCTTCAAAGAATGCTGTAGATCTCAACAAGCACAGTAAAAATGCCGGTCTATCTATGAACATGGAGAAAACACAGGTCATGACAAACAGCCAAGTAGCACCCATTAGAATCAACTCAACAACACTAAAATACGTAATAGAGTATGTCTACTTAGGGCAAATAGTTGCATTCCAGCATCACATGGACGAAGAAATCAACAAACATTTTCCCTCAGCCTGGAGAGCATTATGGTCATTGAAATTCATACGGATGGACAATATTGAGCAGAAAACTGAGATTTGATGTGCTGGACTCGTGCATATTCCTAACACTATTACATGGATGCCAAACTTGAATCTAACAGAATTAGAAAAGAATAATATTAGCATCCGCCAACGTAAAATGGAGCGAAAAATGCTACTGACAAAATATCATCTGTAGGATTAAGAAAGTCGTCGGGATTAAACGACGTGGCTCGACGTGCAAACAGCCTGGAGTGGAAATGGGGCAGACATGCAGCAAGGCTACCAAGCAGCAGGTGGGGACAGACAGCTACCACATGGGATCTATGTATCGGTAGGAGAGGAAGAGGCAGACCGAGAACGAGGTGAGCAGACTCCTTCAGGAAAGCAGTCGGGCCACACTGGACAAGCGCAGCACGGAACCGCAGTACCTGGAAGAGCCTGGGAACAGAGCTGTACAAAGAAGAGAACAACCGAAGCCAATAGTGAAAGTTATACCAAACTTATAATACAAAAACTTAATAGACTCAGCACTTGAACCTTCTATTGAAATTGTGTTAAACTTGTGAAATAATAAACGTTATAGACTTAACAAACTCATAGAGACAATGGCTCATATTGACTAGTTCATCACGTGAGAAATCAATGAGCCCCCCCCCCCCCCCGCTTGTAGAAGGATGGATGGGATGGGATGGGACATACGTCGCTTAATTCAATTCAATCAACAAGAATAACAATTAACTATTCAAAGTTATTGTTAAAAATCTAAATTCCTCCCACAAAAGTTAACTTTTTTTTGCAAAACTTTGGAGGTGTGTTCTAAATATTTTCATATACAAAAGTTAGAATGGATTTTTAATTATAAATGATGGTAAATTAAAAAAAAAAAAATAAAATATACACTTAAAATACAATTATGAAAACTTTAATGATTGACTGTAAGAAAAAAATTGAAACTAGTTTTATCTTCACAGAAAAATCCACGCTCTCTACTATGAAGGTCTACAGAAAATACCAGAGAGATTATGAGTGCTGACAAACATTAAAAGTTAAAACCGAGAAAAGGGTGTTTGAAATTTTGGATGCCTAAAAGTTACAGGATAAGAACTACAGATTGACATATTGCAAAACATTTTAAAATGGCCGGTAAAACAGTTGTTCCTAAGTGCATAAGCGTCTTTAACTTCTCAGGGATGTTCTCCGAGGTTCAAATTTTGTCGGTCTGGTGGTGTAATGGTAACCATACTTGCCTTCTAAACCCAAGATCGCGGGTTCAATTCCGACCAGAATCGATGGATATTTTCGGGCGTAAAAATCCTCAGTATAGCTTCCTTCGGAAAGGAAGTAAAGTCGTGGGTACCGTGTCGTACATTTACGGCACGAAAAAGAACCTCAAGCCTGAAAGAAGAGGCCTCTGAGCAAAATTTGTCGGCTGTTTCACGCCCTGAATAGAATGGGACGCTGGTGACCTGAGATGTTAAAGAGCGTCCATAAACAAACCCAGTTCAAAGTTATTTTTAACAGCAAAAACTAAACTTTTTGGACCAAAAATGTCACTTTTTACTTCAGTGTCTCCTTAACAACAGAACTGATTTTGTGCATCAGTTTATACTGTGGATAAAACTTGAATCTATCGTTACACACCAGAATTCCAACACAGTCTGTTTCATATGCAGGAAAGATTATAGCATTAGTCGCTGAAAATCTTTTACTAATTGATTATTTAAGAACACCGTAACTGGATAGTCATTTCAACCTTTTAATCTAACTAAATAAACATTCATGAGAAAAGATCTCGGTTTGTAGGAGAGAGAGAGGGGGGGCATTTTTCATAAAGGAGTACAGGAGTATTTAGCAGACCTTCATGAAAACCATTTTAAAGTTGGTACAATAGCATTGGAGTATCTCTGGAATAAGCATATTTACCTTATGGAAAATTATGTTGGAAAACATGCATATCTCTAAACCTTCTTCTCCTCAATCTTATGAAAGTAGCAAATTAAGGGGAATTTCTTTGACAGACTCTCAAACGTAACAATTTAGAATTACTAACTATGTGACAGAAGAATTGAGAAAAATAGCAAACGAAGGCAAACAGGCAATGTTTAAAACTATGAATTTAACAATGTTTCGCAACATTCTATCTTCAATCTTACACATGAAAAACAGTGTGCAATTTACACACCAATCTTCAGAAATTAAACTGATTTTTAATATTTTTCCATACAAAATGGAGCTTTTACATTTAAATGCGATTATAACGCGAATTTTATCACAGCATCCGCGCAATTCATCACGCTACTGGTTGCAAGTGCGCTCAAGTTGAGTAGCCCTCGACAGGGGCACGGTCAGTGTTTGTGCGAGGGATGGGAACTACATTGTGTGGATTGTTAGTCACGCAACGCTGAATGTGGCTACCACAAACGGTGAATAACATCAATGGGACCGCCCAGAGATAGGTTTAGCTGCCATTTGACCAGCACATCAGATTATGCACCGGATTATCTGCATGACATCATACAGAGGTGTTCTCCAAACCTACACATGCGGCCTAAATACCAGCAGAGCAATTCGGTTAAAAGCACCAGCGAAATGCTGCGCCATGTTATCACGCTTGAATTTGCACATGTTTTCTATTGATGTACTATAGAATAGTATATTCCTTCAGAAACTATCAACAAGGGCTACAAGATATGCAGACAATTCCTCTTACCAGCAAAACTATTCTTTGTAATATGTGTTGAATAATTTGATCTAGGATAACAAAAACCAAAAAAGTAGCTTCGCTACAAGAAGAAAGCATAGTGCAAAAATATTTTAGAAGCCCAAACTAGCCAGTACAGTGAGGTTATTTGCATTAAGGGCCGCCTGAGCGCGGCTGCTTACTGGGAAAGCTCAGTAACCGCAACCGGGAAAAGTGAAACGTTTAAAATGATGTCCCTCGGTGGCAATACATTGCCGGTATCTGGGTAGTACATTTCTTTAATCCATCTAATTTTTACAGCGGTTCCGAATATATTTCTTGTCATAGAGAGATGCTGTCTCACGCAGCTCTTTAGCAAGTTGGTGAACAGTTTCTTTACGTGGAACACAATTACCAGGATATTTACTTGAGAACCACCTTATCCTTCTCTGCAAGAGTCACTTTTTACATATGTATCCCACATATCACACAATTTACACACCATGAAAGCACCGAGTTAACTCACGAACGCACAAACACTTCGCGACATCTACAAGCTGCTATCTGCACATTTCTTATAGAGCCTTGACTGGCTTTTCCCATCAAGCAGTCCCATTTTGTCGGCCCGCAACTCAAATAAATTCACTGCAATTTGAAAAAGTTGGGGAAATCATTAAAATTACGTGAAAAATCTCCATAATAAGGAAGGCATACAGTATATTAAAAGTTTTGCTACAAAATAATTAAAGGGAAATAATTATAAAAAAGAAGATAACACAAATAAAATCAAGATTAATGAATTAGGTTTATAATAGTAATTTAACAATTTTGTTTACTTCTTAGAATACAGCATGGATGTAAAGTTTGGATCCTCGTAGATACCTAATGTAAAAATGTATTTTTAACTTATGGCCGCCATGCATTACAAAGCACTATGTGAAACAGACAAACTGCTAAATACTGATGGGTTTTTTTTTTTTTTTTTTTTTCCCTGCAGAATGATGTTCATTGAGAAAGCGTTCAGTGCTCAATTGCGCTGTTTGGCATATGCAGAGGTGCAACAAAGCAGTGTACTTGGAAATTGCAGGTGTCGTTGTGAACACCGTTGTCTTTCAAAAAGATGGAACACCTGCTCAGTTTGCATTGCATGTAAAAGATAACCTCAAGCGACTATTTCCCAACAGGCACAGGTTCATTTCGAATATGGTCATCAAGTTCATAGAATTTAATGCTTTTACTTTTTTTGTTTGAGGGTTTATCAAGTCAAGAGCACACAAAACCAAAGACATTTCCAGAATCTGAAGAGTTGTATTCAAGAAAAACGTGCAGCGACATGCTTATAACTCTTTCAGGCCACATCCGAACGATGGACACAATGTTTTGAAATGAATGGCGACCGTGTTGAATTAATATAAAAATACACAAGAAGGTGGATCCACAAGTTTCCGGCCTAATCTTTTTTCAACAGTGTTTAACGCCCGTTTTAATTACTGAGGTACCACAGGCGGTGGACAATGATACATGAGATGAAATGATAAATTGGGAAAGGATTTTTTTATAGGTATGATAAAGGCAAAAACTATATTTCACTTTCAATATAATTACCCTTTATTGCAATATACTTTTCGCATCTTTCAATTAAGATTTCAAGTCTCCCCCCCCAAAAAAAATAATCAGAAGTCTTGTCTGCAAAATGGGCAATAAACAGCATCAATCACATTTTCGTCACACTTAAATTTCTTTCCTTGAACATTCTTTTTGAGTTTTAAGAAGAGGAAATAGTCACTGGGACATAGATCTGGGCTGTAGGGTGGATGGTTCATATCCTTGAAGACATTTCTTCACAGCTTCCTTTGCAACAAGAGCTGTGTGCACAAGCGCATTGTCTTGAAGAAGGGGCACAGCACCACTCAGCTTTCCTCGCCTTTTCTCTTTGATGGGAGCACGTACTTTGTGCAGTAGGCCAGCATAGCGTCCCCATTTACTGTGGTGTTCCTCTCCTTGAAGTCAATGAAGAGTTTTCCTTCACAGTCCCAAAAGATTGTGGCCATGATCTTCTTGGTTGGCTGAGTGATCTTAGCCTTTGGAGGCGGTGCTTCGCCAGGTTTACGCCACTACATTGATTCTCTTTTGGACAAGGAATCATAGTAGAGAACTATAGTTTCATCTCCTGTAACAATGGTTTGCACAACTTCTCTTTCGTCGCTACGGCAGAGCTCCAAAAATGCCTGACAACAGATGACTCGTAGCTGCTTTTGAACTGAGGAAAGAAAACTAGGCACCCACCTTGCACCAACCTTATTCATGTTGAAATGCTCGTGAATAATTCGAAAGACTGTTGTTTTAGAAAGGCCCAACCTTACTGCTATTTCTGTAACTTTGAGCCCCCGGTCTTCCATAATTTTCTCCTTCCACAAGAGCGATGTTTTCAGGAGTGAGTACCTCCAAGGGCTGACCTGCACGCTCTTCGTCCTCAATGCTTTCTCGACTCATTCGAAAAAAGTTTAGCCCATTCTTTTACGGTAGAATATGAGGGGGATGCTTCCCCATATACACCGTCCAATCGCTGTTTAATTTCATTTGGAGTGCTTCTTTTGTGAAAACTTAATAACAGCTCGATACTCCATTTTGAACATGTTATAACCTTCTACATATAGCCTTCTTTATGCAACTATGTCTGAACTGAACACAGCAGAGCGGAAGTTACAGCTGCAATTATTTACTTAACGGATAAGATATGACACCAGATAAGGGTTTTGTGAAAGTGACAATCCTTTTCGGCGAGGCCGGAAACTTATGGACCTAATCTCTTATATCAATATCCCGAATCCACTTCATTTAGAACAAACTATTATTTCATTAAATTGGATCGAAGCTTTATGTATACCGTATATTTGTCGAATTTTCTTGAAAATGGGCATTGTATGCTCTGGTCTATCTTTTGCTATTTATTCTGTTGAAATTGTTCACTTAATGGTGGCATATGCATGTTGGGACACCACGTATTGCATTGCTGTAAGAAATACTTGATATCAGCTATTCCAAACAAATGGACAAGATGAGGGCCTGCCTGTTATCCTAGCCTCAATCATAACTTATTGAAACTGCTGATAGCTACTGTGCATTCATGGCATATTGACTATATGTTAACACTTTGATAAAGTGCTGAACAAGAATGTCAGCGATTAACATTTTGAGAAGATAAAAGCTCAATGAGAGTGGTGTTTAGGCTTAAACTGACCCTATTGCCAGTCCAGTTAGCCGAGGAAGAAAATTTCCAGCATCTTCTATAAGATAAGATTGTATTTATTTTGAAAGCGCAGCTGAAATATTGACGAGACCAACTAAGATGTAAAACTCTGCATGAATGGACAAGGTTTAAAACTAAAGTCCGTTATTTACTCTACACTCGTGAATTTTTTTTCTTTAAAAGACATTTCCCATAATACCCAATGTTTTAACGTTTTCCTTTGATATTGCTATATTTCAATTATTCTATAGGATTTAGCTGTAAATATGATTTCAGACTTACATTCAAAAGAGTGTTATGCTTTTTTTAAAGATAAAATTAATTTCACAGCAAACGATTCTAACTAGACCGTACAAATGTACATTTTAAAAGAAACGGTGAAAATTCATAGAGCTGTCTAATATTTATTGATATAATACATTTCTGCTAATTATATTTCCTGTTATTTTTAAATTGCTTCGTTCATAAAGAACTATTACCGAAATAAGGTGAAATTGGTGAAGGAACTCTTATAATTTTAATCCTATTAAATAACTTTATATAATCTACAAATAGATGATATCTATGTCGACAGATTATTTTCTAGTTTCTCCATAATTAGCTAAAATATGAAAATGTTTTCTTCTATAAAATCAGTTTCTTCAATAAGCAATGGAGACCAGCTATTACATCTATTCAATTATTCAGCAACAATTAAGTTCACATGCTCCGTAGATAATCCTCGATTTTGCCATTTTTAAGAATTTTCTTCCAATGTTTACAGTCTCTATGATGCATATTTTGATAATTTTAATACCAATATTATCAATACCTTGGTTTTCTATTTTTAAATCTTTTGTATGTGTCTTGTAGTTCAAGTTCTAAAGATTCCACTAGGCTTAGACGAGATTCATAACTTTCAAATATCTTTATAACACTATTTCTGTATTGTTCAAACATCTTATAATGTTATAGGTCACGGCCTGATTACAAATGTCTAAAATATATTTGTGGAAGATTTGATAAGATTGCGTACCTTTTTACCACTAAACATATTCAATGGTACTGCATTAGCATTATCAGTTCTTAATTGTAAATACTTGTCAAACATTTCGCTTATCTCTTTTACTAACTTCGCTATACTATCAACTCAAACATTTTTATCCGGCGTTATTTTCTTATTTTATACCTACCAGTATAAACTAAAATAAAAATGAAGCTAAATGGGAAATGCGCATATGGTGTGTCCATGTCAGTACATATGAGATCGTAAATATTCACTTTAAGGGTCTTCCTCTAAATATATGCATTATAGAAGACAAAACAAAATACTTATGGTTTGAGTTCGCCTGGTAAATTATTAGTTCTGTGATTTCTTCCAATCAAAACCCGAAAACGTAATTATCTATGGCCTAGGACCTGATTTATTTACTAATCTATTGCTCGCAAAATCTGAGCATTCAGCACAGGATGCCAATCGAGAAAAAATAACATAAAACTTCATAATATTTTGAAAGCAAAACCTGAAGAAAATCGAGTTTAGAGATCACGTGCTGTCAATTTACGAACATCACGAGCCGTGCTGTTCCCACAACTTCGATTTAAATCCACCGCGTGAGCCGCAGACATGACCACAATGTAGTGCAGCGCTTCTTCGCTAGATGGCATGGCACTATCGCCGCTTTAAAAATGCTGAACGAAGCATTTGCTTCCTCCGTCACTCGATTCTCGATCCATTGTCAATTCCTAGAGGGATTTCGCCATTCTTTAATGGGTTATCTCCACTTGCAATGTGTGCAGAAAATAGAGCAAACGAATTGAAAGGTATGACAGAGTCTTTAACATTGATATATCCAACTACAGGGAGAAAAACCTTTAAATTGCAAAAAATAGCACCAGAAACGCTTGTCATTAATAAACACAACAATGGTGGGAATTTTGCTATATGACAGCGTGGTTTCTGCCACCCATCCCCACATCACCTCTTCGGAATATTCTATATAACTAAAATGTATCTCTACTGCGGAGATTAGGTTGTTATGTCACAGATAGAATAAGTTAATTTTGTTGTAAGATAAAATTGCACCATGTCACTCGTAATTATTCTATATTCACATTTATGATGAGGCCATGTATTGTTTGTAGTTCACAAAGAAATTAAGAGATATTACATAAAAAAGACAGAATATAGTATTATAATATTTGCATAAAGAATCATTTCCTCTAAAGACAAAGATAACATAGTAAAAAACTTACGATGACAATTAATATTGTATATTTGGTTGATGGTTTAAAATATTTAGAGTATATTAATAAGAAGAAAAATAAATTTAAACAAAATTTTCTGAAAAATAAATCAAGAAAATACACTATGCTAACTTACTGTGGAGGATATGTTTAAAAGGGGAAAACTTAATACTAAAACAGAAGAAACACAAGGCAACTCACAGAGCGATAAACAGAAAAACTATTAATAAGCAGAAGAAATAACTGAAGCACATCGCTCAAGTTTAGAGACTAGATTTCCGATCTGCCTTCCGAATCATTGTTTTTATATTCCTACACAGAGTTTGATGTGTAGTCTTAAAGTCTACGAGCATCACTCACGATGTTCTAATGGGCAGCAAGTTTCTGTATATGACTCACCTATAAGTTCATTGGTTACTGTTGCATCCATTCTTGCACCTTCAACGTACCCCTTGATCGGAGGTAAAAAGACGCCCTTCTTCTCTCTCACAAATGTGAATTACATCTGAAACCTGATATTTCGTTTTAGATGTTTGAAAAGAACTACTTGATTTAACCTAGATTGATCGTCTGTAAACCTTAAGCATAGGTGATTTAAAATAGAAATTATTAAGACACTCTACCACTCTCTGATGATCCGTGGAAAATTGAACAGTGCGAGTGTCTGATAAAATTGTATATGAAACAACGGCTTTCTCCACGTGCTAAAACAAGACTGGATGGTATTTACGAGGAAGCGTCAATTGTAAAGGAACGGTTCAATCCTGGGTGAGAAAATCTCTCTTTTAAATCTAAGAGAGATTGGTGTTTTTTGTTACAACCGTCTTTGGAACCATGTACAAGAAACTTTAAATGCAAGAGTTGAATTTTATCACGGAAATCAGAAATATACACTGCAATTCACTATCATAGGGCATAAAACCATGTTCTATTCCTAGGAACTGTGCAAACCAAACCGAGAATCTTAGAAAAGAATTCAAGGCTACATTCCACCAAGAAGATATTTTGGAAGTATCTTTATTGGCTTCAAGGAAAGAATATCACGAATGCAGTCCATATACTTCACCACTATGCTCCAGTTTATATTTAAATTATTCTGAAGGCTGCAGTAAAGGATTGTAACAAGTAGAAATTCATAGTTCAACCTATGGATATATCTTCTCTTAATTTAAAAAAGAACTTATGATGAGCTTAAAGGTTTCGTAACGGAATATTTGGCAATTGAAGTTACTGAATGGTTACTTATTTTCAGAAAGTCACTGGAAAGTATCATGATAGCAAAAATTAATCAGGTTGCTAAAAGGTAAAAACGTCTTCTCCAGATATGTGTTTGAACAAGACACTGTTACGCTGAATTTTATGAAATTCTATGTCTATATATATATAAATAATTTTTTAACATCTGTATTAGGCTAAGGCAAATGGTATCCTCGAGATAAAATGGAAATCTAATGTTAAATACTGTCAACCGTCTGACCCTGCTTCCTATTTGCACTTCCAAGATAAACTGGCAAGACTTTACACTATACAAGTGCAGATATGTAAGGACCACCTTGGACATTGTGACAGGTTTTCACACCCATGCGTGGCCGAGAGTGAATGTATTTATACAATTTAAATAGTAATAATTATTTAATGTTTTATTGCCTGTAGTAGGAAGCAGGAACATTTCATGTATCACAAAAATGTATTCATGGTTACCTGGACGATATCTCCTTGACGAGAGTGAAAAGGATGCTCGTTGTAATCTTTTACGCTTTCTCACTTATAGATAATGCCTCGGCAATGGGTTTCTTTATTGTGACAAAGCTAAATGCATGCAGGTGTACGGAATGAGCCGAACAATAGATCTTTTGTACCTTTAGTTGCCGGAGATGCTCCGAAATTCGTTAAAGTTAGAAAGGGAACAGGTGGATCTTTTGTACCTTTAGTTGCCGGAGATGCTCCGAAATTCGTTAAAGTTAGAAAGGGAACAGGTGCTGGCGATGATGTCATTACATCGAATGATCATGAGCTTTCCAATGAAGAGTCAAAGAGTTGATGCATTTAAAGAGAGCGCGCTTGGGAGCACAAAAGCTCACAAATAATATTTTGAAGGCTCAGTACGTGGGTGCTAGTCTGCGGACCCCGTGAGCTCTCAGGATTACGTGGGGGCACTTCGAATTTAGTATATAAGTGGAAGACGACGCAGTCCTAGGGACAGTAAAATGCATTTCCAGAAGGTATCTCCGTTCAGTACAGTACATTAATTACCAGGACGCAATCCCAGATACAGTAGGAAAGTGAGAGACAAGAGGCACACAACGTAGTGTTAGAGCGGCTGATGCAAATTCAAGCAGCGTATGTAGCTCGTGGTGTTAATGCCATAGAGATAACGAACCAGGTGGCAGACAAAAAAGCGGTGAATAAACTCTCCTTGGCGTTTAATGAAACAAACTGTCGTATGATTTGAACCTCCTCTTTTCATCTCCCTGCTTCCGTGACTACGAGAACACAAAAGGCGGCTTCGGGTCTCTGAAAGACCGCGGTACGAAGCGGGACCCTCGGGGTAAATAACCAACAACATCAACTTATACGTAGGGATAGAAGAAGGATCAGCTAAGGGAGAGCTACGCAGATTGCTGTACTGTAAACTCAATGAACTGTTTCTTTTTTCTTCATAGGATTTACGGCCAATCTCGAATTTCCTGAGAGTACGGCTTAGCATGCCCCCGACCTATGCCTAATATCCCCATTCTCTACTACTCCTCTCACAACATTACTTAATTACAATTGAAGGACGCGATAGTGATTCCTTTTCTGAGGAGCTCTGATTCCTTGGAGGGGAAGCCTCCGCCGATGTCATGGTGCTGTACCTGGAAACGTTAGGAATGGCATACAGCTCGTCTGCTGGACTTCCGGCATCTCCTCCTTCTCTCACCCCTTCCTCCCGAGGGGGTGTAAACACAAATGACCTCTGGTGTGACTGAAGTACTGAACTATATCCGTTCCCTTTAATTCAACCCAGTGTATGTGTGCTCAGATTCGGAAATTTCGAATATTGGATGAAAGTCTAAATCTGCCCCCCCCCCCCCCCCCACAAACAGAGTGAAAAGAGCGCAATAGTTACCAGAAAATGCTACAAAAACATTACTGAGAAATATTTTTTAAAAAAAAAACAAAACTTAATGTCAAAAGTTTATATAGGTACCAATAAGATTTATATACAAGAAAAGCCAACTAGCATTCCACCTGATGGTGAAAATACCGTTGAGATCAGTGATGCTTTTACGCGCGGCGCAGGTATTTCCTATGAGCAAGTCTCCAGTTTGTCGCTTCGTAGAAACGTTAGCAAGCATGCTTGCTTACTTCTTGACCTTGTTGATT
This sequence comes from Metallyticus violacea, assembly GCA_030762175.1. Taxonomy (NCBI): domain Eukaryota; kingdom Metazoa; phylum Arthropoda; class Insecta; order Mantodea; family Metallyticidae; genus Metallyticus; species Metallyticus violacea. Next base: position 40,345,341 of record CM060839.1, read on the forward strand.
ATTGTAGTTGCAGGCATGTGCTGTGTTGGTCGTTTCTTAATACAACAGTATACATAAAGTGTATTATGTCTTGTGTGTTTACAACGCCACAGCGTGTTTTTATGTACGATTCACATGTGTTAACTCAATAGTGAAAGAATCTAGGCCTATTTATGGAGCATAGAGATGATTCTGTTACTTATGTGAATACTATACTACGTTTTTCAGAGAATTAACCGATCATACATTTTTTTTCAACCACTGCCACTGCTCACACTGCGAATAATTCCTTGAGAGCAATTCACGATGTGTTTCCACAAGACAGCATTATTTGTAGGGATAGGTGTCTCTGGGGAAAAAAGACATACCCGCGCATTAAATAAGAACCCAAAGGTAATATTCGTCAGGAAATTGTTCTGATTTCTGAAAATGAACTGCAGCGATATGAATAGTTTTCTAAAGAGAAGCCAAAAATATGTGTAGAATGAAGGCGGGCAGCTTCAACATCTCATTTGATAATTTGGTATATAATTGGCCTATTAAAATGGCTTGTTTTATTGTTTTTCCCTCCCGCTAATAACTGAGACCCGGCTGGCTGACTAACAACCGGCGCGCTCCCCCATGCAAAACCCTCCGGGGGAAAACAAAACTGATCGCACGGTGCAATTACTGCTAGAGGTGCAGAATCAAATACCTGCTACTCCATGGCAACGCTCTGTTCAACTCTCAGAGGAAACAACTGACTATCTGCGGAGTCACCCGTTAACGTTATACAGCCTGTGCTTTTATGTACCCTAAAGTAAAAGAAAACATTCGCGATCGTCACTTTGAAACACCTGAAGCTTTAGCCGTTCTACATGAAGAGGCGGCTTGCAGCAAGCCTAAAGCACTGCGTTTGGAATTCACAAGATGATCGTGTACGTTTATAGAACTACTTCAAGAGGATGTTATGGCAACAAAGGACTCTCACACAATACCTTTGATAATTTTATGAGATAAACGTCCTAAATGTTGTATTGAATTAAAAACACTGTTTTTACCAGTGTGTTCAACAAAAGCATCTTTCTTGACCAAATCGTAAGTCAAATCCTAGTGACTACAGACATTTCCAGAACGGCTCTTACTAAACCCTTTATTATCGATTGTTCAGAAATGGTTTAGAGCTAGAAACTTCAGAAACAGCAGCGGCTAACTCTTTAACCTTCTTTGGTGTGCCGCCCTTTATTAATCATGAGCTCTCCAAGACTCAGAAATATTTTAGTACACAAGAAAAGTCTCTACCTCTCTTCCTGCAAATTTTACCTGCTGTAATCGATTTCTGGGAGGCATAAAACTACCTCACTCTTTTGACAGCGACGCCTCCCACGCCAATGTTGGTCCCCAATGTAGCCACAAGTATAATGGGAAACAAAGAGACTGTAACGCGGCTGTGGTGGCGGCTTTTCCAGTACTTTACCGTTCTTTTGTTTGGCGAAACCGCTGTAATTATATTTTGATGTTACACAGTAGCTATAATGCACAATAATTATAATAGTAAAAAAGTTTGAAGTCTTTGAACAAAAGGTGCCTGACTGCGGTTTTTGTCACATGCACGCATACACTGCCCTACGGCGCTCTCTCGCCATCGTTTCTAATTGTATTAACCTCGTACTCTTTTTGTTATTACGTTTTTCGTTTGTTTGTTTCCTGAATGGGTGCTTTGGTACCGGCGGTGCGGTAGGGGTGACGGTAACTTATTGTTTGGTGATCGGCTCGCTCGCTAGCTCGCTGCGGGCCACAAGTTGCGGTTATGGTGACGTCTGCTACGGCAGTGACCGCCATTCCGCTTTTGTACAGTCATTTGTTCCCAGTGCCTACTCTGTTTTATTTCTCTTTTCTCCCCTGCCGCTCATTGTTTTCCCTTCTCTATCTTTGAAAGCTGTTTCGACAGTTTTTCTGCCAAGTTTCCGTGTCGGTAAAAAGGTGAGGGCAGGAAAAGTTTCTCCTTTAACAACTGAACGTGAAAAGTTTTCCGAGTCGAGATAAAGGGGTTTTCTTGCCGGCGCTTCTGCCACGGACTTCTTTAAATGTGTAGTTAGCACGAAACGTCTGCTAGTCATTTCTTTGCCGAGTAGAGAAGAATTTTAGCGCTATTCCTGTTTCTTTCTGTGCTACGGTCTTTTCAATGCTGTTATTGGGTTTCTGGTTTTAAAAGAAAGTGCAGAAGCATACATACAATTCAGTGCGCTCTTGAGAACAAAGGAAGACATTAAAAGATTGCACTTTTATTCTGCACCTTTAACGTCCTAGGAGAACGGATTTCAATATGAAACATAATTACTTAGGCTCAAATAAGCTGTAGATGCAGGGCTTTTATACGTACAGAATGCGAGAAAATGTGTACAAAAACTTTTCCAATAGAAAGGGGAGGAAAAATAAGCACCTCAAGAATAGAAAAAATATTGTTGTGGTGCTGTAGGTATTAACTCCAAGGCTATAAATATATTTATGGGTGGTCAAGAGAACTAAAGATACAATAGCTTACCTTAAATAATCAATTGTGTCAAACACATCCCATAGTATTAATTACTGGAATTTCAAGTACAATAATCATTAATAAATCTTACTGTACTTCTAAAACGTTTGTACATTGAGTGGCATTGCATGACCTTTGGTTAGATTGGAGATTCAGCCTGCTAACTACTGGCTATGAACACGCGTCCCATCGCAACGCAGATATGGCGTTGATCCATATCGATCTACATTCGAAAGAAAATGTTTTTATTTTTATATACGCAAGCCTTGCCAAAAAATCATACATTTCTGAAATAATTAACCCTTTTTATTGCCTTAGTTTCTCCTGCCACAACAAGATAAGATAAAACGAAAAATCGTTTATATAGGTGGAAGACAGAAAGCAATTTTGGCTAAATTTTAAGGGTCTATTCACAATAAAAATGAGATATTATTTTAAGTATAAACAAGTTAGACTACATCATGGGGATTTTGTATGAGCACAACACCACAGCCGTTCCTTTCTTAACACTCCCAAAACAGTCCTGCACAATGTAAGTAAATGAAGTAATTTTAACTTAATAAGTAGTGGCTAAATATAAAAAAAAATCAAAATTAAACTTAATAATAATGTGAAGAACAAATAGAACGTTTAAATATTTTGGAAATGAAATATATACCTGATTCAGATCTAAAATAAAAAGTAAACAAACATGAACATATTTGTGCTACGTAGGTCAAGAGTTTTATTCATGTAATGTCTTTTTAATATATGTGGGTGTTATAAAAGTTCTCGGCCTGACTCAGAGATGTCATGAAGATGGCCAAATTACTCATATAGTTAAGCATCATCCTTCAGATGGCGCGCTGCAAAGTTTCGGACGCGTAAGTGTAGTCACTTGTTTGTGTCAATCGTGTAAACAAACTAGTGTTAACATTTTCTACAAAATGGATAAAACTGAAATACCAGCTATGATAAAGTACTTCGTTTTGAAGGGTTTAACCCCAACAGAAATACAAAACAAGTTAGATAAATTAAATTATTCTTCCCCTTTGTTTCCCACGGTTAAAAAGTGCGCTGCTGAATTAAAGCATGGTCAAGATGATGAGCACTCAGGGTGTCTCAAAACTGCTACGATCGACGAGATTGTGACAAAAACTGACAATGCCGTAATCAGTGATCACCTATTGAACGTAAGTAGGTTGGCTGACATTGCAAAGACCTCGCTCGATAAACCGTGTCCACTGCATTTTACACGAGCTTTTCTGCTCAATGGGCGCCGCGTTTGTTAACAATTGACTGATAAACCATTCGAATGAACATTTCACAAGTGTGTTTAAATCCAGTGAGTTCCTGCGACGTTTCGTAACAGTAGTTGAAACAGGATTCATCACTGTACACCAGAGACGAAGACGCAGTCCAAACAGTGGGTGGCAACAGGTGAAAGTGCACCAAAGAAAGTAAAAAACGGTTCAAAAACCGTGGCTACGGTTTTCTGGGATTCTCTCTATGTGTTCATAGACTACCTTCAGAAGGACCGAATTATCTTCGGGGAGTATTACGCTTCACTTATGGATCAATTGACCACACCTTGCGAATAAGAAAATGTCTCTTTTATCACGATAATGCGTCTTCGCTCATGTCTGGGATTGTTGCTGCAGAACTGCATGCCCTACACTTCCAAGTGCTTCCATATCCACCATATTCGCCGGAATTTGCTCTCACCAATTACTTTTTGTTCTCAAATCTGAAGAAATGGCTAGTTGGCCGAAGATTCACATCAAATGATGAGGTTGAAGATGAGACAAACGGGTATTATTATTATTATTATTATTATTATTATTATTATTATTATTATTATTATTATTATATTTTACGGTAGGACAAAACTTGTTTTAGTGAGTATATTAAAAAGTGGAAAGTCGTTTGACTAAATGTATTGATTTAAAATGTGATTTATATTGAAAAAAATTCCTTAAATATTGTGTTTCTTAGTCAGATTTAAATGAGTTGTTCTTATTATTCTTCTCATGTGGAGAATTCGGGAGATACAAGATATTTGACAGAACATTTAAGATTCGTCGCGCCTCTAAATGCAATTTCTCGCCCTGGTTTCACGTTCTCTTAAGGACGGTATTTTGCTTACATCGTGTAGCGTTCTCCGCACTTCTTTTGTTTTCTCCGGCTGTGCTCTCAGAAGGTGACACATGAAGAGACGCTCACCGCCATCTTGAGACAACGGCACTGGCGGTGCCGACAAACAGGAAAACATCTTCTTTACGTTGCGTACGAACAAAGGTGGCAGGGTAGTAGACCTCGAGATTAAAGAGCACTAGAGTATCGAACCCCGCTCCTTGCATGCTAGAAGGAGCTAAGGTGCACCAGGTGTCTTTTAGAACCCTCTTTGTCATAAAACTGCACGCAACCGCTTCCGCACTCTCAGTAATTAGGGATGTACTTACCCCTTGTCATTTTAAACATTTAATTTTCTGTAAACCACAATTTTCATTGGTCTAGCTTCTTGCCATTGAAGAACTCGCAGTAGTTCGAAATATAGCAATTTCAAGTGTGACTCTTTCTTTGTGTTTTATCTTTATCTATTTTTATTATTAGTGTTAATGTGTTACATTGTTAATAGTGTTTCTTTATTTTTATTTTTCATTAATATTATATATATATATATATATATATATATATATATATATTTAACGTAATAACACCTTATACCCCATCATATATCTTAATCAATTAATTTCTGGCTTAATATAATTCATTTGCTTACACTCTTGTCTTCAGACCACATAGAAGCATATGTAACATTAACATTTCACATTATTTAAATTACACTTCAAAACAATGTTTACCCAAATGAAACTAAGGCTTTTGCACATTGAGGCGCAGCTGGGAGAAGGTAGTCATCAAGGACGTACAAGGCTTGTAGTTAGTTTGAGAAAGGCTTTATCAGCGAGTGGTTGTGAGTTCATGTGCTTTCATTGTGTATAAATTGCTCTTTGTTAGTTATGCCCCTACATATAGTCTTGAAGAGCGGATTTTTATATGTGAAAACGAATTCTTGCGGAAAAGTTGTAAGGCGTTTCGCAACAAAGCATCCTGCCAACTGTGTTCCAGGCAGACATGCTGTTCGCCAACATATTTAAAAGTTAGGAGAGATAGGAACTGTCAATAACAAGAAATATGTCACGCCGGTCGTATTGTTGCAGAAGAAAGGTTAGATGAAATACACGAATTTCCCATAGAGATGCCGGCAATGTATTGCCATTGAGGGGCATCATTTTCAACATCTTTTACAATACAGGCAAGTGCTTATTATTATACATTTTAAATTCTTTTATACTTCAGTAAAATACACATTATATATATAATAAATACCTTACATTATGAGCGACGACTTTATCTCCCTTAATCTGATTGCAGCGGCTGCACTTCAACAGCAGGGAGCCGCCCTCATCGGCCCGTAACTCAAATAATCTCCCTATAGTCGAGTCCTTGTTTCAATGCACAGAGATTTGTGCTTGCTGTGTTAGATAACGCTGGAATTCAAGAAGCAGTTGATATTTTCCATATGTATAAATCATAATTTTAAAAAAAATGCAAAAATGGAGTGATAACTGTTAAATATATGGGGTAATAATAGCTGAGCATGTAATATGCGAAATTTCTAGATCATGTGATGTCGCCTTTGAAGAAAGAAGACTTCTAGCGGAAAGGAAAGTTTGGGGATGAAGATGATTAGCTAGGAAATGAGGTATCAAGTATCTAGAATTTCATTAAAATATAAATTATAAGGTACCAATGTAACGCAGAACAGCAGCATGAACACGAACCAAGGAGATACAGGAGAATTATGTTAAGAAGACATTGCAGTTGTTATGTATAAAAAATTAATTCAATAATATTAGATCTTAGAGAAAATGAACAAGGCAGAAATGATACAAGTAGAACAATTAGACATTCTGAAGAACTGACAACTCTGCCCGATAACGGTGATTTACACTGTGTTCGGTTGAGGAGAGGTCCGGATATCGGGATGCAAGAGTTATGGACAATTCATAGTAGTAGGAATAGTCGGGGTATTATGGCAGAAAATAATATTTTAGGATAAAGCAAATAGTTAGTGAAAGTTTAGAGTGTAGGTGAACTGTTGACACAGTATTGACATTTAGTAGTGCAGTTGCTGGCTTCCAGTAACTATGATAAGTTAACGAGTGTTAGGTTTGAATTGTGTATCAAGAGAGTAGTGTATTGAGCAATTGCAATAAACATTGAGCAATAAAGTAGGAAATGCAATATCAATTCTTGATATAGCTGTATGAAGAATTAAATAGGCAGATTTTATTTTATTTCCTCCTTCATTTGGTACAGTAGATCTTTGGGTAGCAATGCCATGCTCATTAGCACAAAAAGTATGAAACGACAGTTTCTGCTGCGGTTAACAGTGGGCAGATAAAATTTATAAAGAAACTAGTTTCTAATCATTACCAATATCTTGAATCGCCACACACTTTCCTACGTCTTTAGTTGGTTTTTGGTGCTAGTAGAGTAGAGAAAGTTTACAAAAATAGTTTACTAAAAAATCCTGAAATTTCAAGAAAAGACCTATCGCAGCGTTCGCCTATTGGCTGACACGCCTCTCTCCTAATAAAGATGTAAGGGAGATAACCATTCTAGGCATCAACCGAGAACAGACTTTTCTCAGTATTCTTCCTTAGTAGATGCAGTCAAGACGCTCCGGGTTGGGGTTAATACAAAATGTTATGGAAATGAAATGAGCTAAACTTTGTTAATTACGTGTCACTAAATCGAAACTGACGTTAAAATTCTCATGTTAGCTCTAGTTTTCTAATTACAGCCTATACCAGTACTTGAGCTTTATTTTTTCCTCCCCTGCAAAATATCGAGTCCCATATATACAGCAATTGGCTGCACTGCCTGAGTATGTCATCATTCTCACAGGACAGTGCCATGAGATGGGTACATCCCTGCACATGTTCAATACGTGTTCAGTAGCTTTGTAGCCAGATAAGAGCGAGTATTATAAGTAAGATAGTGGTCGTGTTTTGACGTATATCGAAGTGCTTCCTTGATAATTGTGTAGTGATATACTTCCATCTGACAATCTACTACTTAAAAACAAGTACAAAATTCTCATAAATGCGTAAATAATGCAACTTCTGCTATATTTGCGGCGAAGCAGCATTTACTTCTAGAAAGTGTTCAATTACGCCGTCTGTATAAAATAAAAGCATATTTCTTATATTTTGGCTGTAAGATAGGAGACCAGGATGAAAATGGGCATCGCATATATGCTGTACCTGTTCGTCCAACCTGAATGCATGGATGAATAGAAAAGGACGTCATATGGCATTTGGAGTCCCGATGATTTGGAGGAAGCCCACCAACCATACCACTGACTTGTTATTTCTATATGACTCCCCCTATAAACAAAGGAATTCCCATGACGAAAAAATCAATATTATACCCTAATATACCCTCTGCAATTCGCCCTGTACAGCATTACAACGGACTTCCGTTTCTGAACCCTCAGAAAAGCTTCTGTGAGCTAAAATGAAGATAGAAGTTTTTCCATAACTGAAGAATAACTGCCATCAACTTCAAGAGATGCAGACTTTTTTCCAAGCACATCATCCTCAAGAAGACACGAGGGGAACTCGATGGCCTCATCAGGGATCTAGAACTTCCTAAAAATAAGGCAGAACTTTTCGCATCATGTTTACAACAGTGGAAGTATCTACACGACTCCGTGAAAGTGACAATATTTCGCTCTAGAAATAAGAATTTGAGCAGCTTTTTATAAAACTGAGAGGCTTTCACATTCTGCAAAAAGGTAATTGGTTTGGTGAAGCATTGAATATGAAGTACAATCCTGATCAATGGCGACTGTTCATCGATTTTTCGAAAACAAGTCTTAAAACAGTGTTTTTACATAATGGAAATGAGTTTCCTTCCTTCCTGTGGCGTATGACACCAATACGTATACAAATATGATAAACATCCTGATAGGAGCAGATTACATGAGATAACAGTGGGAAGTGTGTGGGAATTTTAAAGTTATTGCCATTTTATTAGGGATGCAACCGGGCTATACCAAGTACTGCTGTTTCCTTTGCGAGTGGGTTAGCCGTGCTAGAGTCAAACACTATTCTTAGAAAAGTTGGCCGATGAGACCGTCATTAACTCCTGGAATGAAAAACGTACTGTATGAACGACTGATGGAGCAAAACGTTCCAGCACTACATATTAAATTGTGGCTTATGAAAAAATATTTTGTAAAAGCTTTAGATGCAAATGGCTCTTCATTCACTTATGTCAAAAGTTCCCCAGGCTCAGTTTTGAAAAAGGGAAAGCAGGTGCGTTTATCTGCCCACGAATTAGAGAACTTTTTACAGACAATAAGTTTGAATCAGTGCTAAATGATGAGGAGAAAAGAGCATGACAATTATTTAAGAATGTTTCGAATTTTCTGGGAAACATCAAAGCTGCAAATATTCAAAGAACTTGTGGATGATCTGATGTGCTCGTATGAACAGCTAAAGTGTAATATGTCACTAAAAATGCACTTTTTGAAATAACACCTACATTTCTTTCCGCCAAATTGTGGTGATGTTAGGGATGAATATGGGAAGCGGTTCCACCAGATTTTTCAGTGATGGAGCAGAGATACAAAGGGAAAAGTTGTGCTGCCATGCTAAGTGATTATTGCTGGATGGTGAAAATGGACACTACTGCAACACAGTACCAGAGATTGGCCAAAAAAAGACGCTTTTAAGATAATTCTTTCTCGTGTTTTCATTTTTTGTAAGATTTATTAATTTTTTATCTGTATCTCTAAAACGAGAACTAATAAACAACTTTAAACATCATGTTCATGTTCAGCGACCCTTAAAACACAAGGAAGCATATTTTCTTCACCATAACATTCAACTTTTGAAAATTTGTAGGACAGTGTAATTAGAGATTTTTAAGGAGTCTTTACGTCTTCTTTGTGGTAAGTGACCCAGGTATTGCTGTGGTAAGCTGTAAGAGCATTGGTTCTTATAACGTTTTTCTAAATGATAGTAGTTTCTTAAAGCAAGGTTTTTCTTTTATTAATGTTTCCTCAGGTGATGGTATGAAGACAAGTGATTGTAGCCGTTACATCGTTGTCAATTATTTACGCCTTTCTTGAGATTTAGTGTAACTTAATAGTAAAATGGGCTTAGTTTTTTGTAATTTATCGTGAATGCCTTTGTGTTAAATCTTGAATGATAGTTAATATATATAATCTATTATCATTTTTATTGTTGTGCGTTCAGTTCACGTCATACCAATATTTATTGCGCTGCACTGGGTACATTCAAATAATTATATATGTAGTATATTAATGATTTACGTTTAAATAAACTAATTAAGTGGTACCCTTAAATTTGATCAAGTTATTCTTCTTTCATATTATAAATCACCTTCACGTTCACATAGTGACAATTGCAACATCACTGGAAGGATGTTGTTAATGGTATATTTTCGTAACACACAGAGAACCTTTTTCCTTTCTATCGCTGAAGAACTTCCTTGAACCGTTCTTGCTTTGAGGAATGGTAAAGAATTATAATAAACATGCTCTTCTAAAAAGAGGGAGCAACAGAAAACAACGGGGAAGCAATATGCACTCGTACTAACAGCTTAACTCGCTTTCTCCTCTGGATGCTTTTCTTTTCATCATCCAACCTCTTCCGAAGTCGGGCGGGTGCCAAAAAGAGGAAGGGCGTTCAAGACGCTAAACTTTGTAAAGGTGTCGCCTAGGACACAACGTGGAGAAGTGGGTGGCAGCGACGGCTGCAATTTGCTTTTTAAATGGACGCCCCTATGTATGCCTACAAAGAGAAGTGTCGAAAAAAAAAAGTTTCTGAAGAAGCAGCTTTTCTATTTTACTCTCTGATGCTCTTCCTTTCTTTCTGACGCGACTCATTCCATACTAAAGTTTTTTTTTTTTTTTTTTTAATTTCTTGTCGTCGTTCCTCAAGACTTAGAAAAAGGTTGCAGAGACAAAAGGAGTCGTCTCAAAGAAGCGCTTAAGGAGTGATTATTACCCGGTAATAATGACGCCTGTTTAACACGGGGTCCCAGAGATGGAGAGAGAGAGAATCGGTAAAGAAGGAAAGCTGGCTTTATCTTTTTAAAGTGATAAAAGTAGAGGATAATTCATATCAAGTTTAAAGGCAAAAAGAATCCACTTGAAGAGCTAGTAATGAAAAACATTAGCGCCCATTGCTGGCAGAGGATGCTTTTGACCCACCATACAGGGTTTGAGTGAAACAGAACAGAGAAAATATCCTCTATCTGAAGAGTGAAAAACTCAAAACTGGAACGGTTCAATAGAAAACAGATTAAGAATGTAATGCAAATTCTTAAAAGGTGTTTTTTCATGTAAATAACATCTAACGCCACACAAATAGAAAGACGCCTCTTTAAACGATATAATGATTAAACACGGGAAGAGATAATGTATTTGCTTTCAATATCCTGTTCCGTTCTCTTGAGGGTATACGAATTCTGCCAGTAGATTTGGACATCATTGTACTGTATCTTCTTCCTTTCAGTATATATCGCAAGCTAACACTTTCATCTGAATCTATCCTCGTCCATTTATCATAAATGCCTTTTTTCCCCCCATTGGCTTCTATATCTAGTCTAGCCATTGTGTTACCAAGTATTAAAAACATTGTAAGAAGTGTTATGGCAATGATTGATGTTATATTTATAGAACAGATGCCAGGAATGAGTCAGTGTTAATAATTACAGTGTGTTAGTTAAATTTTACTGCAGTATATTACTGACATTTAAAGCCAGAAGAGAGAAAAAAATAAAGTCTACCAGAATGACTCCTACTGTAGAGGAGTTAGAAGAGCAATTTCATTAAAAACGTCAAGAGATGTATTTTTGCTTGCTATGTTCGCTGTGAAATAAAAGTAATATTTGCAAAGGAAGTTGAAACATCGGAACACGGATCCTCAGCCTTCCGGGGTGACACTCTAACGGACTGAGCTCCTGTGTCCTGTCCAATTACGGAACCACGAATCTATCTGATTTATATATCCCGGAAATCCCCTTTATTTTTTGGAACTTAAACCCATTTCTCTAATTTCTGCCATTATAAATATATAACGTTTAACGTTAGTTCATTGTATGTACGGGTGGGGGGAAATTGTGGTTTCATTCAAAGTTTTCTGTACTGTGAGAGATGAATTCTTTCAGAAGTGACTCATAATGCTATGAGTATTTTAACCTAGGATTCTACCTTAACCACCAACTATAATATAGGTCCTAATTTATATACAGAGTGTCATAAAAACAGCCTTTTTCTGACGCGTTGAATAAAAAATTGTTTCAAACAAAAAAATTTTACATTATAGGGGAGTTTTTGCTGAGATATACTTTTGTATCTCCATTAATATAGGAGATATGGGATAGAACTTAGTATTTTTAAATGGCACCATACACATTTTATTCAAGAATGCATTTACCTTCTCCAAGGGTTATTCAAAAATGCATCACATTTTATCATTTTGTCAAGACAACAGTAGATATGCAAACGGTATTGAAGAAACCGAACTGTTTAATGCCTTGGTTGTACAACTTACTTACCCAATGCGATATTGTAGTTCAGTTCTGGGCTTTGTCTATGATTTCCGATTCATGTCCTGAGAGAAAAGTTGGGGTAGGTCACCCATTTCCCTCACTCCTCAAATTGTCGTTGCTTTAGTTTACTGTAGTCATTGATCAAGGTAAGTTAGTACTGCACTAGCTATTACGACTACAATTTTTCTTACAAGATGTACCCACATTAAGAAAATGTAAAAATGTTGCTGATTTACGGAGAATGTAAGTTGGCAGAAAATGGCTTATTCATTTACATTATTGAAGATATTAAACGATACAGTTAAATATCAATACTAAAACAAAAGAAGGCATGCATTTATAATTTCCATATCTACCGTTTTCTTGACTAAAAGGTTTTTATTTGACGCATCAGGAAAAAAAAAAAAGTTATTTGAGGTGAGGAAGATAAATGGGACGCCCGGTATAGAGATAGTTCTTTCACGGCAGTATTTACAGAATGGAAGGCTGAAGATCCTGGTTTGAATCCCGGCCATGACTCGCATTTTTGAAGTATGATTCTTCGTTTCCAACTAATGTTGGCTAGTGTGACAGAACTTTTATATATATGTCGTTGCGGGATAGTTTTTACGTGAAAGCTCTGTATATTGTACGTGCTGTTACTGTTCAACACTGTGCAAAAAGAAATGGGACTGAGCAGCGAATGCGTTCAATTACAGATGCATATGCAAAACAAATAAAAAACTCTTTGGATTAGCCGCGACTACGTGTGCTTATCAATAAATACAATTTATTTCAATATTAATTAGCTTAGATTTTTTTTTCCGGCTACTTTTACGCAGCGATAATTGTCACGTTAATCAGTGTTTACAAATGAATTTAAATATTTTCACTATTAATGTAACTATTGAAATAAATAAAGTTTATTCCATAAAGATATGCCCAATCTACTCTACCTTAATAATGTCGAAGTTTAAGAATACTCCAACATACCTAATTATTCCCTCCAATCCTGTATATGGAAAGCTGGAAGTAATTTTCCTTAGGTGTAACGTTTACCCAATCCTTCCAAGTTATGATTTTTAAAAAAGTGTAAAATCCATTGTGGTTGCATTGGAATGTAAGAGTCGGAGGAGGATATTTCGCTACTTCAGTCTCCTTTAAGGGGTGGGTAATTCGGCATGAACGTAAATGGCGTTGATTCCACATAGAACACCCCGACGACAGTCCTCCTCCAAGTAGTTCAAATCCCTCTGAAGAGCCGCTTTCATACCACATGCCGGGCAGAAACATTTTAAAGGGCAAGCCACCGTCACACCGCCCCAGCCCATCTCGAACTTGTATTTTCGAACCCGTAACAGAACCTATGGAATTGGCACGAAATGGGAGGGCAGGAAATGCATGGGAGAGGAAAGATTCGTTCCTGCATTCGCCTAAGGCACCAGGGAAAACCACGGAAATACCCAAGGTCATTGCATTGAACGTGGGACCTCCAGAACGCGAGTTGCAAGCGTCATCGCCGCTCCGACTGCCACATTCAAAATTATTAAGTCAAAGAATGAAGTTCAAAAGTCCATAACGCAGGAGCTGTTAAAATAAGCGAATTCTTCAACTTGTGGAGTAACTTTTAAATGAATATAAAATCCAGATTATGACTTTAATGAATGAATGAATGAATGAATGAATGAATGAATGAATGAATGAATGAATGAAACAAGTTATGGCAATACTGTGTGATATTAGGGGAACAAAAGTAGAATTCTTGCAATCTACAAGTATTACAAAAGAAAAACCATTTTTGAACTATCTTTATTATAATTGAGATTAAACCACAAAAATCAACGGTATACTATTAATTACATGAAATAAATTACCAAAGATCTTACAAAGCTGTACTGTGTGGGTGTTTTGATACATTTTTAAGTGCACCATTATCATCTTTACATTCATTAAAAAAGAGAAAAATAACAGAAATAACTTTATTGTGTATTTAACATGTTCATATGTTTCAATAAAACAAAAACATGTTACTATTTAAAAACAATTGCAATGTACTAGACAAATATACGCAATCAACAATAAACAATCGAACATTTCTTTCAGTGGCTTTGAAATTTAATTTAAATGTTATTGTAGTAAAAACATGTAACGCAAACGTTTTCTGAATGCTATTATAGAGCGCTCTTGCATACAAATATAATTCCCACTCACATACATTAATATTTCACATTGACTGTCTTCACGATGATATTTTCGTTAAATATAAAATATATGCGTCGTTATAAACACAGTTTAAATGTTGAATTAACATGTCCTTTAATTTTAAAATAATATAGAGAAAATTAAATTCAAGAGCGCTTTTTTAAGTATCAGTTTTCAAGTATACCCTTACTCCTAATGGTCCAAATTCCCTAATTTTCAGATTTTTTTTTCTTGTTTTATTTAAATGGTATATACCGAGTTTTGTTGTGAAGAAACAAATATTGATGCTGCTAGAGAGATTTTTAAATTCTGGGTTTCAGGTAAACCCCCCACACCTAATGGCCCGATTGTCCTGATTTTCGAAAACTACTCTCATCAATTTATTTTAAAGACATACACCAAGTTTCGTTGAGAAAAAATTAAAATTACGACCTCTAGAGCGATTTTTCATTTTTTTTACACAAGTTTCGCTTTAGGTTTACTCCCACCCCCAATGGTTCAAGTTTGCTGATTAGCGAACTCGACGAATATTTTGTTTGGTGGTTATATGCTGAGTTTTGTTGAGAAAAAAACAAAAATGTGACAGCTAGAGCGTCAATGCACGCGCGCGTTTGAAATATCTAGATATACAGATGTTTCACGGGTACAACTGCAATTGCTGTATTCCTTAGGAATTCGCTAATACAGGTAAGAAGTAGTTCAATGATACATGGTATTTTATTCACTTCTCCGAGTTATAAATATTATGGTGATGTTGGTTGATCATGACGATCCAGTGCTCTCAGGAAGCTTCGAGACCCGAAAGACTAGCAGCTACTCTAACACTAACTGAAATGCTAGAAGTTCCATCTCGGTCGCAGGTAGAAACGTTAATTATGTTCTACTTCCATCTTTTGCGGATTACACGTTTGTCACACGGCTGATAGTGATCTGTGTTCAACTGTCGGAACCGCTCTTTTCAGAAAACAAAAGGCTCCCAAGTTCAGTAATCATGAATAAAACCTACTGCGTCATGCTCTAGGGACATTCCCAAAAGCACCACCTCATCAGAAACCAAGATAAAATTCAAAGTTTTATTTTGCTGTTTCCTCCAACCCGTCAGCTATTGATGTTCTGCGCATGTCTGATGAAATCGCATGAAGACGAGCGTTATCGTGTTGTGCCGATCGTCGCTTTTCAGTTGTCTAGCGACCGCCCCTCTTCCAGGTGGTGCACGCACGCACACACACACACAAATAAATAAATAAAGCGCTGCTGCTGGTGATGACACCGAGAGACCGGCTTTATACGCCGACCAGTTTCAGATAGAGACTGAATGAAGGAAATAAATGAGCCTGATATTCCGGTTCTGTAAATCTGAATTATCTGAGATCTGATTGCAGCGCGCAGAATCAGCTACCGGAAAGGCGATGGTCGTCAGAAAATAAAAACGCTGCTTTTCTGAATACTCGAAAATGTGCCGTTAGAAAACAAAACATCATCAGAAAGTTATACTTACCTAAGAAAGAGAATTTAATTACAGCAACGGAATATTACTCTTCTCAATACATTTCTAGCCTACGGTCAATGAACCTTAAATCCTTTTTCAAATATCTGCTGCTAGAAGTTCACATTTCGACACTCAGTTCAACAGCGCTGCACAGATATTTCTATCATTAAAAACTTTGTTTTCGTTTCAATGTTGCTTCAAGTTCTAAGGCAACATAATGACACCCTCAGAGCAGATAATGTGTTGCTGAACTGGAAAGAGAAACGTCTTGAATACTCATTAAAGTCGAACGTTTTTATATAGGCATGAAAAATAAAATTCGATGAAATGTCCTAGGGTGGGAAAAGTTATCTTCTGATACTCTAAACTTTTAGGATTATCATATATACTTTTTAGGTCCCGCAGGGTATAAATGTATTCAAGCAATTTTTCTTTAAAAATATTTTATTACAAGTGTACAATATACACAGTCGCATGTAGTTCATTGATATAAAGCTCGGTGTGCTGTGTGGCATATTCTGGAACTCGTAAATTATATCGATTTACTTGAAGTGTGCTACTTCTGCAATACTTAATACAGTTCTAAATTTCATTAAGAGCTTTCAAAAAGTACCTACACTATAATAAAATGTTATTTAAATTTACTGAGTTTTCTCTGTAATAATTTATATACACTGAAACATGCTTTTTATACAGAAACATCCTATTTAATGTAGTTTTTTAAAATAATTTTATTATTTAGTGTTGAGAGAATGAAAAAAAATGTAATTTTAATTACATTTGGCTATTGAGAAAAGCAAATAGGCGGCTAATTTATATTATAATATGCAATATTGATACATTTATTAATAGGTTAATTTTGAACAATATATCAAGTAAATATTAATGGAGTATTATTTTTAATATTTTTTCTTCTAAACAGACTTCCATTACTATCTTTTTAATATGGGTGATTTCCACTATAGGATATTTAGTAAGATAATGTGTGGGGCACATATTACCAGCTGTTTTATCAGACGACAAATTTTCGATAATTTTGACATACCTAAACGACAAACCACAAATAGATTTAAGAAAATCAGCAAAGTAATTTCGTAAAAATAAAAGTACATTTCAAATTTCAATTGCCCATAAATAAATACGGATTCCTTAATAATCCTTTATCTCCAATAAAAGTTCGTAAACTTTTTAAATGAAAGCAATTGTAGGGCGGGAGGATTATTTCTAGAGTCAATATAGATGAATAATAAATTCTTTTCGGAAAATTAAGAAAAATCAAAATCTCATCGCTTTAATAATACAAACTCTAACACAACTCTTTTGGGGCAATCTAAAAGCATCAAAAACCTTTAATAGTGACTTTTTATTAAAATCCAATTCTATATACAGCAGTGACAAGGAAGCGCAAAGGATTTACCACGATCAGATCAAACTAATGAGAATGTTACACTGGATGATCTGCGTCTCTCCTGTCCTGCCTACGACGGAGCACTCTGTATATGTATATAATTATTTAGACATGTGTTATGTTATAGCAACCTAAGATGATAACGCTTGGATAATTTTTACAGTCAGTATACACTCTTTGCCTATGTGCAAGGACTTTTAATCGGTCGTTTTAATTTAAAATACTTTCTCTATTTATTTTGGCAGTAAGACACGCTGATACTTTGACGTGTAGTGCACTCCATTCAGTAAACGATTAAGTACTCAGGTCTTGACCGCTTCTGCAAGAGCCCAATCAGAACAAGGAATGCTATGAATACATAAATCTGGGTTAACTTATTTTCCCTTTGCGGTTGCTTGGAGACACAAAAAAAAAAAAGTGAGAGAAAGGGGGGTGACCCCATCAGTCAAGTTGCTTGCATTCAATCGATTATTCTCGGGCATGATGCTTGGTACCGTCAACGGGCACATCAGCAATGTCGACAATTTTCTCGGGACAGCTAATTACAGTTTGTGCGGCACAACTTTTCGGACAAGATGACACCAACATCAAGCGACACAACATTAGTTCTACCTTTCCTCCATCTTGGATGGCGTGCATGTCATTAGCGAAAGCGGCTGACATCATGTCAAGCCGAATTAAACGAAGATTGTTCTTCCGGACGGGATATAACGCTCGGGCTGACTAGTAATTTCCCGATTTCACGCAACAATGTGACGGACGTATGCGACAGACAGCGCGAGCGAGGTCCCGAATATGTTCGTTCCTTTGAATAGCACGACACGTCTGTCACCGCTCAGGAACTCGCTTTTCAATGCGGATCGAAGGATGTATTCAGCCATCATTTCCCGTAGCTGTCTATACAAAAGCTAACTAGAGAAATAACCAACCGTTGGCAGGCTTCTAAATAGGTTACAAAATGCAGCTACATTTAATAACTGCTTTTATGTCCGTTTAGGCGGGAACTGCTATGTATTTACTTATATCTTGAAGTTGATATTCACGTAACCCCCGTGCAGTTGAAATAAAAACCAAAATTACTACAAACAGACTTATGCGTTGTGTTTGACATTCGCATTAAGCAACCCCAAGTTCTTGCCCGTTTCTTTCACAACCTGCTTTTGCAATTTTACTGAAAGATGGTCTTAGTTGTAGCCGCCTTATTCTACAATAATAACCTCATTTTCATTATTTGTAACCTTGGACGTTGAGGGTTCTAATGAAAGAATTAAACCGGTACTTGTCTGACTAAGGAAAGACACGTACGTAAAAACGCTAGTCGAACCGGCTAATCTGTTTGGCAATCAGTGAATTTAAGATTTTTCAAACGGGGTCGTTCAGACGTTAACAGTTGGGACTTGCATTCGTAAAGTCCAGAGTTCAAATTTATAGCGACCGGCCGGCCATCCTAACCTTTGATATTTTCGTGGTTTCTTTCAGTCGCTAGAATGGATAATTCCTTTCCATGAATTCTCAGCTGTCCTGTTTCATCACATTTCATTCATGTTCCAGGATCAACATTGCTAGGGGAGGTGGGTTAATGCTATGTGCGGTGTGGCAGCGGCTTGCGGTTTGGAAGGATTTCCCGTTTAAGTCCGCGCCTCACTGGACCATTAATTTCCCTATTTTTTTATAGTATTTAACGCCCGTTTTAACTACTAAGGCGTCACAGACGGTGGACACTGATGACACGTGAGATAAAATGGTAAACTGAAAAGGTATTTTTTTAAAAGGAAGCGTTCCAGGCCTAAGTTTAGGGTACCTCCCCGGCATTTGCCATTTATGAGGATCATGGTGGGAATCGAACTCAAGACCTTCCGCTCACGAATCCGCGTCTTAACGACCTTGGTCACTCGTGGCGGTTTCTTTCTCCATGAGGTGCCACCATTGGGACACAGGTATGGCTGGAGTGACGAAAATTCATCCTATATCGCTATCAATTAAACTCGGTCCAATTCAATCTCAGCATTCAGGTCAAACAGTTATTTAAGAATAACAGCATGCAGTTAAGACAGTAACTAGTTAAAAAAATAAAGAAGGAAGTGAAACAAAAAATATCCCTACAGAATGTGAAATATGTAATTCTGTACATCTGTTTATTTTAAAACTTATACCATAGACAATAGTTGACTTAGCTCAGTCGTGTGCTGGTAAGAAATGCGACCAGTGAAATGAAGTTGTTAGTCCTAAGGGATTCAATAAAACTTTTTGGAGAATATTCAGAAAAGATGCCGGATTCTGTTTCTACTTCAGTAAGTACAAATAATTAGTTGAGCAATTTAAGAATTTCGGTATAAAATGTAAGTTTCCAGACAACATTCCATTGGAAGCTGGAGTTGAAGGCATAATAAAAAGTTACTAAGAGCTTGGAAGAACGTCGCAATGTAACACAAAAATCGCATTCTCCAAAACTTCGTTTTCATTTACACATATTGTAAGTAAGATGAAGTAACAGTGTTTCGGTTGGCAAATATGACATTCTATCTAATTACCGATATATTATTCGTGATGCGAGAGTCATTGTAGAGTTTGCTATCCGTTACTTGTAATTACTCCGTTAAACGAAACGTAAATAAGTCAAAGAGTAAGGTGTTTTACGTTCGAGAGCTGTTGAATTAGCGATAGCAGACTCTGAGCAGAAAATTCAGAGTATACATTCAGCAACACATCAGCAATGCTAATGATCTGAGCAAAATAGAATTGTTATTCGTTTATGTAAGATCTCTAGTAAAAAGTTCTCTTGGGAATAATTTGAAACTGAGACCATATCGATCAAAACGTTTGCATCGCTACATGAAGATGATTTAGACCATGGTTGTTGCGCCATAAAGCAGATTTTCACTTTTGCAAAATCGTTATATGAACCGACGAAGCCCCGTTTAAGTTGAACTCCGAAACAAGCACAGTTGTATTTTACTGGGCAAATGCAA
Organism: Metallyticus violacea; assembly: GCA_030762175.1. Classification (NCBI taxonomy): domain Eukaryota; kingdom Metazoa; phylum Arthropoda; class Insecta; order Mantodea; family Metallyticidae; genus Metallyticus; species Metallyticus violacea. The sequence goes on from CM060839.1 coordinate 40,365,518, forward strand.
TTATCACGGAAGACTTGCACATTCCTGGGATGGCATTTGGGGTGCAAGGATCATTGGAGCATTATAAATGTAATTGGAGTGATAGCTTCAGATGTTAACCCAAAAACGGCCTTCATTTTGCCGAGATGCAGTTGATATGGCAACAACATGCAGCTTCGTCTCAAGTGTGTTTTAGAAGTTAGGGATGTATTAAACAAGCAGTACCATTTTGATTTGCTTGCTTTGTATATTGTACGGAACAGCAAACTGATCCTTTTTCAAGGACCCATGTCCGAAATTGATGCTTTGAGCGCTGTTGGGCGTGTGTTCCACTGAGAAGAAACCGTCACCAATATAACAATATGATCAAACTGTGCATTTAACTACAAAATGATGTTACACAATGCTCGAGACGGCATCGTGAACTTGCACAACGTGCAAGTGTGGGCGGAAGAAAATTATAAAACATGTTTCACTGTAATCAACACAATTTCAGTGTTAACGTATGAACTGAGAGGAGAAATGTTCAAACTCTGCACCGTCGATGTGTGTTCTGTACTCACATTGGAGGTGAACAATTCGACTGTCTTTTGTAGTTAAATACACTGTGAAGAGCATCATCTCATATCTGAGGCGTTACCATTCTGATACCCCGCAGCGCCCAAACCATGCATTTCCGGTTTGAAAATGGACCAGTTTACCATTCCGTACAACATATCGAGCGTTATCTATATTTTTAATCAGATCTGTATACATTTTTGCTTTCAAATAACGTGAAAATTAAAACCTCGTGATCTGAATCTTTTGCAACAGTTGATCGCACAGTATTTCCAAGTCTCCATTCCGAACAAACTTTGCAGTAAGAGAAAAGCAAAACTGTTGTGCTTTATTAAAACTTTTGGGGAGCGTGAATTTTATCTTACACTGTACATTTAATTTCTACAAAATATGTCCAATGTCAGAATGACTGCATGCAAACGACATATAAACTTATTTTACTTAAAGTATACAACAAAAATAAATACAAATAAACTGACATTAATACCAAGGGTTTACTACATACACTAAGTAATAAGTAATTATCCCAAAGAAAGAATAAAGATTGGTACTTAGCCCCCATAATAGGACAAGGTGACCAAGTTGTGTAGAATGATAGCCTTAAGATTCCATGAAAAGAGCTGCCGTTCCAGAGTTTGGAAACTCCAGCTTTAAGAGTCGCCTTAAAATTTGTCGAAAAGCAGATCTTGGGATTGTGAATACGTACGCTTAATATCAAGAACTAACTCATAGCCCCTATGGACCAATTAGTCACCCAACATGCTCGTGGTAACCCTGCTAAGCCAAGCAACTCAGGAGAAGATTGGATAATCAACCCCCAGTGAGAAATTCTGCGAGCATAGGAACTTGCTGACCTTCCTTGCTAGATGCGGCAACATCAAAGGCTAAAGGAAGGTATCCCCAAAAGAATACACGGACGGACTAGGCTCAAAGTCCGGCAATGAGGAAGTAACCTTCAACAAAAATCCTCGTCCTCAGGTATGGAGTTATGCATATGGCCGGCAACCAGCCATGTAAAATTAAAGCTCATAACTTTTAAGAGGAAATTTCATGACGGTCTCTGATGTCAAAACAGGTCAATAACCTTAATCTCTGAAGTTAGATTTCTTAAAAACAATTTTGGAAATTTGTGAATTTGTTGTAAGTAAGGTATTATTATTATTATTATTATTATTATTATTATTATTGTTGTTGTTGCACAATGAAGAAAGAAACGTTCACGCTTTTGTTTTGTACCACCCAACCATCTACCAGTTTCGCCCTTGACCGCCAGAACCCACAGTATGCAAAAGAGTGATTCATTGTACAAAACCTTTTCTGCAAGAAATTTGGTATAATCCACTCTAATGATTCGTCTGATGGATGGTTTGCAAACTGGAATGCATAAATGAAAATACACTGGATTGGACATCCCTCTGTGTCAGATGGTCCTGTATTCGTATTTTGACCATGATATTTTATTCTACGGGTTTACTTCAAGTATTGAGCCTTTGTCCTCCTATTATCAGGAACTATTTCGGATACGTAGGGATGTATCAAGAGTCTTCTTGTTAAATATCATCACTGACAAGCTGGAGCGTGAATGACTATCGTGTAGAACGCTGCACTCAGTCTTTTGAATAATGATCCTAAGTAAGAGGAAAGAGCAATTCCTTTTTGAAAAATTTATCAAATAAAAATTGAAAACCACGGCTTACCATTTCGATTCTGTATCAATATTTCTATTTTTGGAAAGAGGTTACATCCTTTCTGCAAAGAGGTTAATGTGGAAAAGATACATATAACAAATTTGATCGTTTGCAAATTAATAAAATTGTACTTTATTTATGCCACCCGGATAAAAAAACATGAGTTACATAGTCTTCCTTATTAAAGACTTTCATTTTCAGGAAATTGTGTATGTGTTTGAATAAGTGAAAGTGGTTAGAAAGGTAAAGTTCCATAATCCAATTCATTCAGTTTTTTAAGTGTTTTGAGAAAAGATTCAATGGTTGTCGAGATTCAGCAAGGGCCGATTGTTTGCGATTCTCGTACAGAATCCACATTTCATCACTGGTCACAATACGATCTAAAAAGTTTTCATTTTTGTTGTACAAAAGCAGTGTGAAAAAAATACTTCAAACTTATGTTTTTTATGCTCCTTTAATTCATGTAAGGGACTATTTTTCACTTTTCGTATTTTATTCGAGCGATCACAAGTAGTTAAACATGCAAGGCTGAGCGCTTTAGCAAGTTCTTGAGCATTTGCTTCAAGAGCTTCTCTGAAACTATCATAATCAACTTAATTATGAAATTCGTCTTTAATTTCCGAACCACCTAATTGTATGACTAACTAAAGATCTAGGTGAAAAGCCTAAAAGCTTTAAATCACCTCACAGGGTCAATCTTTTTCAAAAATATTACCACGATTTAAAGGTCATGGCGATTGAGGTCGGGAAGGATCAGTGGTACAGCATCGACAGAGTACGGTGAAGATGAATTATGCCTCTGACGTCGAATCTGTTTTTTCTCATTCTTTTCTCAAGCCGTTGCCTGCACACGACTAAGTGTGGAAAAATTACATCTAAAATAAAACGGTTCTTTGTTTTGTGCGAGTACACAGTAACACATCATGCTGTCCCCGCCCCTCTGTATACAAAATATGACGTGAGATAAGAACACGAAACTTGTGCGTTGAGCCGGCAACTTCACTTTTCGAATGGAATAAGCGCAAATTATGACAATACTTGGGCCGATGGCACGCAGAGTGGGAAGAGGTGACAATCCTAGGTAAAGCGGTACCATCCAGTGTCACATCTGGCAGATACGGCACCAGGTACCGCCATATTGTCACCCAGCACACGATAGTTTTAAAAACTCTACGGGACTACCTCCTGCCATTAATTGGAAGCGTCCATGCAACAGTCCCTCAAGTCACATAGCACGATCCTGGCACCGAAATTTCCTACGATGCAACTTGGGAAAAGTGACATAAAACAATTTAATGTTAATTTCTTTATATTAGGTTAGATTTTATCCCATAAAATGACGTGTTTATGTCAAAAATAGTCAAATATACACAATAGTGCTTAATTCTTATAATGGCTGTCCAAGGTATTTATTTCCCGAACATTCACATCAATATGCGTTGTTTCGCTTCAAGATGCATCCAGGCTATAATTTAATAAAAACATATAATTTACTATATAAATTTATATATACAAAACTGATAAAAATAGCTGTACAAATAAATTTGTTTTTAAACCTAAATATAGATACTTATACACATTTACAACCAATCTTATTTAAACGCTCGTTTAATAATATGCAATTAACATTGCCAACAGCATACAAAGTACTGATAATTAGATATTTAATTTTCTCCATAGTTGTCTTCATACAGTTTAATTTTCTATGAGGAATCTCGAATATGCCACTAATAATGTCATTGTTAAGGTGAACTTTTTAGAGGAGTCGATAAACAAACGCATGTCACTAGGTTTGTAAATAGATTGTACTTACATTGATGCAGGATTATTATGACAATAAATTTTTTACCACTAATGTCCCTGAAAATTTTTTTTCTTTCAATCTTGATCCTAGATGTTGGCTATTTTTCTTGAATATCCCAAGATCTCGCATTAAATTACTAAGCTCTAATTAGTGGATTCTTTCTTGAATTTATTATGTCTTGTAATTGTATTATGTATTTAATTTCTAAATTACACAACAAGGTCCCAGGTTATATCCCAGGAACCTATTTAGATTTTTTAAGTTATAGAGGTCTGGAACGGGGTCCACCCAGTTTCGTGAGGACAATTGGGAGTTGTCTGGTACAGAGGTAGCGACTAACAACTTCTATTCACATGGCACCATGATGGCGACCTGTGAGATGCGGTAGATTTTATGTCCTCCGGCAACACTGCACATTATCAGTTATGTCGCAAGACGGTGGCAGAGAACACAGCGGTCGCTGTGGTAGGCCAAAAGCCTGTATGGACTAAAAAGTGTTCATAAAAATGCTAAGATGCAATCAAGAAGAAACACTGTGGAAAGTTGAGGTGCTGTACGTTTTTTTAAAGCCATGAGTCTTGTGTTGCAATTGCTAAAGCACGGTTTGAACTGCTGAACATCTCGCATACTTTCCGTATGTACCTCCCAACAACTTCAGACTGTTCCTCCGCCACGGGTGGCCGAGGTCGTTTAAGAAGCGGACTCTGAGCGGGAGGTTTGAGGTTCGATTCCCGCCATGACCGTTCTCTCTGACTGAGGTTTTTTACAGATTTCCCTCAGTCCTCATAAATGGCAAATGCCGGGTAGGTACCCTAAACTTAGGCCTGGAACGTTTCCTTCCTTAATATATCATTTCATCTCATGCAGCATCAGTGCCCACCGCCTGTGGTACCTCAGTAGTGAAAACGGGAGTTAAACATTATTAAAAAAAAAAAAAAAAAAAAAAAAAGGGACTTCCCAAACTTTAAAAAAAAAAAAAAAAAAAAAGGACTTCCCAAACTAAAGAAAACCGTGAAAGAACTTTTCACCAGACTATGGAATCATGGAGACTGTAAACAGTGGTTTGCAGAGAATGGAGAATTCTTCTTCCAGGAAGCTATAGAAATATTACAGCATCGCTAGGAAAAATGTACTAGTCTTCAAAGAATACGCCCTCTGTCTGCCACCACTAATAACATTTTAGATGCAGTCAATAGTAGTTTAGGATTTAATAGAACACAATCTTCACGTGGAGAGGTGTGGAATATTAGCTTACCAACACCTGCGGGAGAATTTAACCTTTCTTTCATATGCCAGTGGTTAACGAGGACATCGTGGCAATATATGTAAAAACTGCATTTTAAAAATTAGCTGTCATTTTAATCTAACACGGTATGTTCCTATAGACTATATGCTATAGATGAAATGTCGTTCATTTAACATTTCATTAACGTTTGGTTAATACTAGATATGTTCGAAAAGTATGATATAATACGGTTAGAAATCGCGACAAATTTACCTTAGCATGCTTCCAAGCATCTCTCTTGGAACGTCACATACTTAGGCATTCCCTGTCTTCCACCTTTCAGTGTTAAATCTTCTTTTGGAATCATCAGTTGCCTCTCGGTTCTGCTTTATTTCGTTCATGGTGTGAAATTTACTTCTTTCAGCTGCAAAAAGCCAGACATGCAGTGATTACGAAACTCTTTCATAAAGATCTGGGCTGAGCGAACGTCCCGATACACCTCTTAGCTCGAGTCATAAATATGTCTCCTCTTTGTGACAGATTGAGGAAATTACCTCCCCCCACCCTATTTCACTATTTAATTGCAAACATATAGCAGAGAGCGTGTTTTACTACCTGCCGGTCTGTTCCTCCCTTCCGCATCTCGCACGCATCTTCGTGCCCATAATCAACGCCTTCTCCTTATTGCGGACTAGGGGAACTATTCCCTATCACTAAATATCTAAACACATGTCTCATTTCAAATAACTGAAAAAATGTCTAACCCACGTTGGCCACAATCCATATTATTATTAGAATTTACAGTGTAAATTGACGAGTTTCTGTTCATGTCGCTGCAGTAAGGTTCCTTCTTATTAGGGCTGTCAGATGCGCTCCCCTCCAATGCTGTAATTATTTACCATTTTACCTTCTCCTGGTCAACTTTTATGCATAAAAATAGAGATGTATAGCCGATTAGTTCTTAATGGTATCTTACGCAATAAGCGCATTTCCTGTTTACTGTAGTAGCGGCAGCATGCAGGTTCGCATTTAGCGAAGCTCAAGGAGCAGATCGGAAATTGTTACGCTTTATACCTCCATGGGAAAAGATTTACAAGAACTTATGCTTGTCTTCCTCCAAGATGGGTTAGCCTTTCTCCTGCTTATTTCTACCCAGCACGAAGGCGGTCCGTGGCCGGCGCTCGGTATTCTCTCTTTTCTTAGCAACCAGATGTTGAGGGGCTACTGACACCGCCAATACCTGACTAGGGGTCATTTTCTCACTTTGTTTTAAATTGGGTGAATTCCTCACTGTTTGTAAGTGGCAAATTGACTTTGACGGTGTTAATTGTTAAGTTACAAAAAAGTGTATCTGTTTTGTAGCAATGAATAAAATGGACGTTTTATTGAAGACTCCATTTTTTCTTATACGTTAAGTTGAAAGTGAAAGATTTGGACCCTATAAACCTAAAACTATAGGAGCATACTCAGCAACAAGGCACAAAATTAAACTTTTTTATGGTTTGGAAAACGTCTAGGCTGACAGCGTGCGAAGTGAGAAACATATGTAACAGAAAAAGGGGCAACTTTCGTTTCTGTACAGGCCGATGAAATGACAGATATTACGTGCATGCCACAATTTGTTGTGATATTACGAAACATTAGTGGAGGAAAACCTGTTTGAAAGATTCATAAAATTCATTGCTGTTTATGAATTAACAGCAGAAGGCTTAAGATGTACTTTAATAGTTGAATTAGAAGAGTTCCATATAAACCAGAAGTTTAAAGCACAAACGTAAGATGGGGATGCAGTTATGAGAGAATGTGGGGGTAAATATAAGTCTTTATAAAAGAAAATTTCCCCCAAGCCTTTGGCTCATCCTTCTATAGGGGCCACTAGCAGCTATTGCTTTTGACTTTGTCAAGTTACGCCAAGGTCGCGCGACCGGCTTTCAATTTATTCCACGTGGATGGATATTTTCCGGACATACTTCGTACAGTAAACGCTTCTACATTTAAAGAACGCCTGTTAAAAATGTGTTGGTTTTTTTTTTTCTATTTTCATAATGTAGAGATAGCCTTAACCTTAATAAAGCTTCTGGACCTACTTCAGATTAATGAAAACCGAACTTTCGGTCATCTGAACTCTGTAGCTTTCATCAGGATCAGGAAGCCTTAAGCCGCGAAATTTTTAATACAGCATTAACAGAATTTTGCTTCTAAAATATTTCAATTTCATTTATTACAAAAATATACATGTTTTTCACCTGCATCCACGAAGAGACACGAAGAAGTTATGCAGTTGTTGCACACATAGACTCGCGGGTAACCCGGAATCTTAAGTATTTACAGTGGCAGCAAAGTGGTACGCGCTATAACCCCAACCATTAGCAAGATAATATTGATTCCTTTCTTCCCAAGACCTTGCATGTTGTACATACTTTAGATGGTACATCGGGCATTTCAGATAAGCAATTAAAAGGATGAAGCATGCAAAGTCTTAAAGAATGGTATCAAGTCATTATGCAACTTTCCCCAAAATGAAAGGAATGGATTGTTATTCTAGAAACTATAAAGGCAGTGAAATTAAGCTAGGTATAATAAATGTCACAGTATGATATACGATAGTTATGCATTTAACTGTTTCAATTTTAACTTCGTCTTCATGCCAGCGGAAAATACGGAAGATTAAATAATGTTCTCAAACAATCCCTCAAGCAGGTTGGATAAATTTGTTTCACAACTTTAATGATGATCGAAGCTAATGGTATATACCTTAGGGGGTAATATTTAACTAATTTTTAAATGTCAGGGCACTGAGGAAATAGCAGAGAAGCGGAAAGTAGCATTTTACATGCCATTCTTTCCATAAACGTCATATTCAACACGTTTTTTGCAATATTGTAATATGTGAGTACGTGTCAAAGAGTAACCAAAAAATGGACAGTATTTCATGCAACGTAATTTACAAATATCTCAGACTTTGGTAAAGGAAAGAAACATTTTTAGAGAAGGTATTGGCACTGTGCTTAATGGCAAGTGTAGCGTATAGAACAACGATACAACAGTATGGAGACGCCTGCGAGTAGGTAAATGAGTTTCAAAATTGGAAACATCCCAACGTCATCTCTACACGGTCTTTTCGATATCCAGGAGCTTCAAGCCCTCCACAATAAGTAATTGTGCATGGAGTATTGCTTGGCGGCCACATCTTCGCACAGCTCGCCTGTAGGTAAGTGGGAAGCGCCTTCATTAAACATGTACTGTTTTGACTCACCATGCTCTGCGTTCAAAGTGAAGGTTCCGTGACTGACGAACACTTAATATATACCCAAGGTGACCAAAGGCAGGGACCTACTCATTAGAAGGTAGGGCAGACTGACGCATGTTGGTACGGAATTGCATGTCTTCTAGGATTTCCACAGAGATTCTCAAGCATGCACGGTGGGTACCCAGGATGCTGATGATTTGTGTGCAGACGTGCAATCTATTTGGCACGATACAACATGAAACAGAAGACTGGGTGCCCCACTAAGAGCCCGAAAACAAAAGACAATCTAAAGAATGGCGGCAACAGCTTCTTCAGTCAGTAAGTCCCAAGTCTCAACCCTCAAACGGAAAGATCCTGTTGACTCTTTTAGGATATGAAAGGAACGTTTTAGAGAACCCTATAGAAAAGGAATAGTGACGAATCATCGCAAAGTCAGCAGAGAACTGAAGCCAGCAACATGGAGCCGCCGAAAGGGACTTGATAAGCGCGTCCCTACATTGAGATTAAAATTTCTGATCATAGAACACTTCCGCATATCCCTGATCTTGCTCCCTCAGAGTTCCAATGTGTTTCACTACCAACGTGTTTCACCCCTGAAGGAAACGTTTGAAATTCAAAGAAGCAAAGCATTTCTGATTCTTATTTTTACTGATCCAATGAAGTGGGGACAAAGGTGTTTTTTTTTTCTTTTTATTTTTGAATGGCGTTTAACACCCGTTTTTACTACTAAGACCACAGGCGGTGGACACTGATGATACGTGAGATGAAATGATATATTGGGAAAGGTTTTTTTAAGGAAGGAAACGTTCCAGGCCTAAGTTTAGGGTACCTCCTCGGCATGTGCCATTTATGAGGACTGAGGAAAACCTAAAAAAAATCCTCAGGCAAAGAGGACGGTCCTGGCGGGATTCGAACCCCAGACCTCTCGCTCACGAGTTCGCGCCTTAACGACCTCGGCCACCGTGGCGGTGAACAGCGGTATGAAAAGTGCATTGAAAAGAAGGGTGATAATGTAGAAAATTACATTCACACAAAACTGCATACCAACCTCAATTTGTTGTTACTTTTTAAAACCAAATTCTTTGTACATATTGGTGAATCATATGAGTATAGACAGCCGGCACAGTATTTGCTCGCATAGTCGTCGTCAAGCTGATAGAAATATTTCCCTGGTTGCTGAAGTTACTAATCGTCAAAACATCAATTATTCTAAATAACAAAGGTTCGTGGCTTTTAAAACATTAGATGACAGTGGTCATATTTTGGAAAATCTTTGCCAAATTCATTTGGCGAATTAATAAATGGGATCTAGTGATTCTTGAGTAAATTATTGCACATTTATGAGATTTCAGTTCATAAACTGCTGGGAAAATTATTTCTGGCAGCATTATCACTACTTATTCTTATTAAAACATCCGAAAGCACCCTGGGTTAAAAAAAAAAAATACTGAGTAGGGATAAAAAGCAAACCAGAAAAACTATTGGAATGATTACTTGACATAAGTCATTCCAGAAACATCTACGGACGATGGGACTCTACCAAGGAAACCCCTCATGCCGTCTATATAAACAATCTGATGAGACTGCAAAACATATCTTACTAGAGTGTGAAACTCTTGAATACAAAGAACATTTCTATTAAGGTACCGTTGAAGGAGTACACAAAAGGCCCTTCTGGCTCAAGTGTCAAAGTGTATTACCACACACTGCAACATCAATCTAAGCTACTCTAAGGTAAGCCTAATTCGAAATTTGTAAACTTTGAATACAGCATCTTGAGAGCATGAACACAAATGAAAATATATATCAACACACATACAAAACAAATCTTATCTTTGGCACACAATTCCCGCGCTGATGGCTGCACGTGAATAATCAGTCGCGGTTTGCTGTTAGGAAAACATGCATTATTTCTATTTTTGTGCTATTACAGTTTAGTTTGTGGTTAAGAAATAAGTATAACTGTGGCGTTTGCGGTATTACAGGCTATAATGAGTAAATGTATTAATTACAATGTGTGAGTGAAGTCAATTTTAATGCTTTGCATTGTACGGAAACATTACCACTAGAACAATAAACATAAAGCCTTAAAGAAAATATCAGAGCAGATTTTGAAAGAGTTATGGAAATGGAGCTATTGAGAGGAGAGCAAATATCACTAAAAGATGCCAGAAATGTCTGATTGCAGAAGATACCACTTCGAACAAGTAGTTATTATTAAACGAAAGCAATATTGCATGTGAAGGCGACAACAGAAACCCCTGTCTTAAACCTCCAATGATTTCTAGAGTAGGTTCTCTAGTTCCATTTCCTTGATCCGTTCTTATTTTAGTATTTTGATGTAAAATACAGGAGGCCGCTATTATGAGCTGAAATATATCGCTTTCTTTTTTAATTCTCCCACATTTTGTCGAATGTCTTTACAAAACTTATACATATACCGAGTATCCACGTTAAATTTTTATCTATTAGGTATAATGTGAAGAGATTATACAATTCCTTTTCGGGACCCTTTCTGCTCATTTAGTATTTCTGCTATATTTCCTACACGTCTTGCTATTATTTTAACATTCTTCTGTAAGGAAACCAATATAAATTTGTGTGTTCAATAGCTATATTTCATATTCGGATAGAAGTTAATGTATGTACGTTTTGTAAATTCGTCTATTATTACGAAAATAGAACTTGATCGCTGTGACTTAATTCCTAATTATGTCCTGTTCTTTCGGTTGTGTTCACAGTTTTTTTTTAAAACTGTAACATTCTTTTTCAGATACTAGATTTATTTATAATTTACCTTTATGTATATTCAAGTATCTTAGATTCTTAATAAAGTACAAAAAAGTATGTTTAAACTTTTATAACTAAAATTTTCTGTACGTATTAGGAAAACCACAACCTCATGTTGTAAAGAAAACAGTTTATTTTTCATCGTTGTCGTGGTGACTAGATTTACTATTAAACAAAATTTCACGACGTACAATTGCCATGTTGTTCAATTTACTAACCGTCATATTAAATACAGGTCCTGGAATATGTCAGCAATGTACCAGAAAGTCATTATTTTTGATACCTTACCGATAAATCTTTCACAAAATGAAACGACCGTCAATATTTTCTTGACGTTAAAAGGAAACTTCTGCAAGAGTTAAACGTTGGTGTCTAAGTACAGTGGAGTTTTCTGGACTACGTGGTTGATATAGAAATCAGTGCGAACTAACATTAAAAGCAATACTTATGGCAGACATTTATTTTTATTATTTCAAAAATAACATTTACTCACCAGCTTCAGCTTTCTGCCAACCAAGAGCGGAGCATATGAGTGCCAGAGTTTTGCCCGTTCCTGTTGGACTCTCCAGAAGACAGTTCTGCATGCTGCGTAAGCCCCTGATGATCTACACAAAAGAAAAGAAGCACAGAAGGACGTTCAGCAGAAGAATAATGCTCTTATAAGACGGAAAACACACTTATTTCTCTACTGAGTTTCTGTGATTTCCTCTTTCTCCATATAAAAAGAAAGGTTCTTCACATCCATCAAAGAAGCTTAATGGCAGTCAACGTTTTAACAGCATTTTCTACTGAATTCCTAAATCTTAAATCTTAGTAAACGTTCTGTTCATGTCCAGCTATTGCCTGTTCTTAAAAAACTGTCCAGCAAAAAATGAAAGAAAGGCTGACTAGTAAAAAATAACATTTGAGGATATTGTTGATTTGGTTTATTTACGAACGCACTTTAACATCTCAGGTCATCAACGTCCCATTCAATTCAGGAGGTGAAAGAGCAGATCAATTTTGTTCAGAGGCTTCTTCTTTCAGGCTTGGGGTTCTTTTTCGTGCCGTAAATCTATTACAAGGGACCCACAGTTTTACTTCCCTTCTGAAGGAAGCCATACTTAGGATTTTTATGCCCATCGGTTCTGCCTGGGACTGAATCCACGATTTTGAGTCTAAGAGGCGAGTATGGTTACCACTACATCATCAGGACCGAGGCACACTTAAGGATAAAAGCAGCTTCAACGGGTTATTGGTAAGTAATGTAGAATTCAGGTATATAAATTAAATAAAAACTTTTTTTTAAACCCACGGGCTTAAGGGAGGAGCAGTTATTTTGCAATATAAGAAAAGAGATTTAAAAGTGTTTAAGGACTCGTCAGATAAGAAAGGAAAAATAATTTATTCAAACAACTTTTCTGCTCAATATTTTAAATCTCCATACTACATTTTTTCTTCTGTTAAATTTCACAGTGCCAACAATGAGGAAGGGAAATTAATAAGGGTAAAATATGTATTTTTAACTCAGAAAATAATGTATTCTTTCAAGATTATTTCAGAATTTATAACTAACATATCATTCTAACCATTTTTAAAAACAATTCAATATCTTGAAGCATGGCTGTACCATGCCCTCTTTCTTTTATAATTTTATACATTTAAAACATTTAAGGCACATTTTACTGAAACGTTTATACATATTAAATTTTTGATATTCAATAAATGGATAAAGAAAAATTTTTTTAAAGAATATCAAAAAATGATACATTATACGATACATAAAACAATAGAAATTAAAATATAATAATAACAAATGAACGACTGTTATAAATGCTAGGAAATTACAGTATATGAATGTTGTTTTCATAATTTATATTTTTTCAAAGAAAGGTAAATATTGCATTTTATTTGTATGCTATTTATATTGTAAATGTGATTCCTGAAAATTACCACAGCATATTTAATAACAGTAATTACTATTTCATCTTGCACGACCTGTGGAATTTTATACTTTTTATGTCATTTTACAAAAGTTTGTGGAATTGCTCCTTTTGAGCCAAACAAAAGACTTGTTACTGATATAGCACTTAGGTGATAAAACGTTATAAAATATGGTATTGTTGGCTCATAAATGCTCATCTTTCCTGTATTAATTTTTTTAGGTTGTTTTGTGCTCGCTTTCATTTTACAGAAGGGTCTTTAATTTTGGTTGAAGACCAAAATTATTGATGCAATAATATCCATTCATCTTGTGCTCTTTTCACCACTTAGTTCTTCAGTAACTTCATGGAGTTCAAAATAGCCACAAAATATGATCTACCTTGACCCTACAGTAATACTAAGACAGTTATTAAACTTTGTTTCACAGGATTGTGCAGATGAAAGTTTGATATAAAACTGCCAAAATTAATTTCTGTGCCCAAGATAATTTGTGCAAAAATGCAAAAAATCTAACTAGAATTATATTTCACCTACACTTCCATTGACGCTGAGTTACTTGTGCCGAGCATAAAACTCCGACAGAAGATGCAGCTCAAGAGAAAGGAAATGGAAGAGAAGAAGAAAATACATCTATAGGTAAGGCCAGCATAAGTAACCACAGAAACAAGGTGAAGGTAAAACTTTAACTGAAGTCTTCCGCAACTTACACTTTTTCACGTTTTAGCTGCATTCCTCAGAAGCTATTTTAGATAAAGCAATGAAATTTAGCAGTTATAAAAAGGAAAACAACACTCTCCAAAATACTGTGGAACAAATGTTCAATAACTGTCTTCGTATTGATGTAGGATCAAATGACCTTTTTATGTATAAAATTAAAGTAATTTTTAGCAATGCTGAAATATCTAATTATGTATAAAAATTTAAAAATGCACAATGTTTCTTAAGAAATTAGCCTTAAAATTTTAAATGTACCAATATAGCATTTAATTAATCATGACGTTAGTTCTGGGCAATAATACATTCTACAACAAAAAGCTACAATGATAAACAAAATATTTATAACCAAAAAACAAAATTTCAGCTTTCTATATTTGAAAATGTACAAGTTATATTCCCCCCATACATGTATCCTACGTCTATGTTAGCTAAAACGCTTATGAAAAATCACTTTTAAATTTACAAAATTCAAGTTATAAGTGTATTTTTTGCTATGAATGGACAATATTGCAGTTATCTGCGTATTCCTTCATAAAAATGCCTAATTAAGTATCATAGTTACCATTGTAAGTTTGAGCTTTTTAACTTTTTTCATGAACAGTACAGATTCCTTTAATTGACCCCAAATACAAAATCAAAATAAAATTAAGCAGTCGAATACCTGTGTTCTTTGCATATTAAATGAACATGGATGTTTTTCAGAACATCGATATAAGACTGCTTTTAAGGGTAAAGAATGCACAACACTTATGAACCTAGGATACTAGTGAATTTGCTTTATTAGAAAACTGTGGAGAAAAGAGGCAACCCCTGGCACCTAATTAGAATATTAAGGAACATATTTCAAAACCAAAAATCTGCTATAGACAATAATCTGACCCAATTTTAGAAGAAAACATTAACACGAGCGTCAGAATGTGAAAATTTCCTGCTATTGTTTAATTTATATATTGACAACGTTATTTGACAATTGAGGCAATAATTGAAACATTCAAATATTAATGACAACTGAATTAAAAAGAATTTTATTACAGCCCTCTTGTATGCAGATGTCCGACAAGAAGCATTACATAGTTGAGCTGCATAGCTGAACTAAACGAAGATCTAGACTCATATCAACATGGGCTAGACAAAACGACCTTATCGCGAATCCGGGAGAATCACAATGGGACATAATCTATTACTGAGCAAAACTAATCAAACAGTACTCATTCCCGCGAAACTTAAGTGACGATAAAATCGTTTGTAAAGCATCTCGGTGTCTACTTTGACACTTGCCTCCGTTCGCTAGCTTTGCAGTTTACATAAATCAGATCATATCCCTTCAGTTTTTGAATTGTTATCCTGACACTGACTGGATGCTGGAAGGAAGTTGCACTCTCTCGTTCTTCTGCGTTTGTGCACCTTAACTCCGCACTATCTTTCCACCAGTTTTAACTCCATATCTTCTCATCATAATTTAAGTACCGGATGGAATAACAATTCCATTCTCTCTATATCCTTACACCATTTTTTCTTCATCCTTCAGTTGTCGCTATTCATCTCTGGGAACTCTCTGCCGACTCATATCAAGGACTGCCTGTCACAACGACAATTTGAATATTGCTCCAAGATTGTTTATTTGGCGAATGTAGCATTTATCAAACACTATGCTCAAATTGCTAATGTTGTTAATTGTATTATTATTAATTTGTTATTAAAAAGGTATCTATGTATTTAAAATATGAAATAAAATATAATATGTTAATAGTTGCAAATAAACGAAAAGATGGCTTGCATAGGCAATACTCCAGTAAGATCAAAAACACTCAACAAACAAATAGTAGAACATGTAACGGTTTTGATTAGCTCTGTTGTAAGATATCATATCAAGGAGAAGTAAAAGTCCGACACAAAATACAGCGACTAAACCAAATCTACGGCATAGTAAGAATAGGTTAAAAAAAAAAAAAAAACAATAAAAAGACACTTAATTTTTTTATAATACAACGATCACACCTTGATGCGTATGGCAGTGACAGTTAAACTTTTAAGAGAGATATAAGCAATGGAGATGAGATTATTAAGGTCAATAATAATAAAAAAAAGAAAGAATACACAATTTTAGAAACAAATAGCTACTGTACATACCGGGTTGGTAGATGGGTACCATGTGATCAAACTGTTAATAAACCCATGTTCAGAAAAGTTTTATTTACGTGCTAATGGAGGACACGGGCAATGCGGATCACAAAAACTAGGAAAGAAGTAAAACAGAAAATTGGAATACTGTAAGTATACAGCATTTTAATCAACTACAGAAGGTGCTCAATATGGTTACCATCAAATTCGATACATTTTGTGCATCGTCTGGCTGTGTCATACCGAACTCTTGGAGAGTTCTCCGCATATCTGTAGCTGCTACTTGAAGGCGTGCCACAAGATCTTGCATCTCCAAGGAGTCTCCTTCACCAGGGTTTCCACGTACCCCCAGAAAAAGCAATCCAATGGTGTCGGGTCAAGAGCGCGAGGAGGCCAGGCTATCCAAGCCTCCACATCCAATCCACCTGTTGTCAAAGGTGTTATTGAAGTGAAGCCGTAGCTCATGCTGGAAGTGTGCTGCAGTGCCACCATGATGCTAGAACCACATCGCACGAAGTATTTCCAAAGGCAACTATAAACACTGCCTTTGGCTATTGGATATGGTGAATGAATGCTGAGCATCACGTAACAGCCAAAACAGTCCCACTGGTAAACGGCTCTTCAAACTGTGTGATTTCTACTGCTCTAATGATTACTTTATCTACAGTCAACCCCCTATCTCTTCGGAGGCTCTAGCACGTAAACAAAGCGCTTCTGGGTTTATTAACATCATATAATCACGTGGTACACATCTACCGACCACCGGGTCTTGTAACATAAATTGTTTACCAAATGCAAATGAAAGATTTTTAAGAAGAATTTTATGATACAGACTTAGGAAGACCTAACAAAAGGTGGGCTGACCAATTTGGAGACGCAACGGGCTAAAAACTCAAAGCTTGTAGAAGAAAATGAAGAAGACTAGTGATTTGGGGATTTTCAGGACGTCATGTTGGTACGCAAGCTAAAGCTGATATGAATGCGATTCAACATGTTGCATCTGCGTGTCTGGCAAAGAATAATTTCTTTTTCTCTCTGATTTAGAAATATTTCCGCTGTTGATTTCATGTCTTGTGATTTCCATAAAACATGAATACAAAATGGGAGGTAACGGAACAAGGCTCGCGATGAAATTTATAGACAGAATTACCACCGTCCACCAGTTTTGCACGTTTCGTAACCAAAATGCTAATTTTGTTTCCAAAGGATGTATATGGTGATTAAGCATTAATAAGTCTGTGAAATTTGCCAACATTTTTTTAAACATATGTGACTCTTGTACAGGAAAATGGTGACTTGATATTTGGTACTTTACTGCATTTTCTATATTTATTTTATCTGCCCTCTCCTGTTAAATTAAATGAAGATATGAATGATGCTATGTTTAACTGGGAGCTTTATTCCAATATATTATATAGGCTCTACTGGCACTAGGTTTCGAATCCATACATCAGGAGTTGAGTTCTGACGCTATCTACTTATGCAACTGCAAGAGTATTGTGTTTCTGTGGAGTTACTCTAAGAGTAACACGCTCTAGCTCTTGCATCTTAATTAACTCCTAGAAGCTTTATGAGCGAGCGATCTGAACGAAGTTGAATATTGAAACATTTTATCACCATTTTTAACACTATAAATCTCGTAAATGTCCAATAGATAAGCAAAAGACAGTGTTTAAAAAGGAAAGACAGAAATGGAATAAAATATTTTTATGAGTAGTGTTTAACGCCCGTTTTATCTACTGAGGCACCACAGGCGGTGGACACTGATGACACATGAGATGAAATATTGGGGAAGGATTTTTGTAAGCAAGGAAACGTTCCAAGCCTAAGTTTAGGGTATCTCCCCGGCATTTGCAAGGAATGAAATATACACACAATGTTTTTTCCTTCTTTCTTTTACCTCTTGAACTTATTTCATTGCGTACTCATGTGTAGCGCTGCAGATATCCCCTCCTCCGCCTTACTAGAAGAGAGTGACAGTTGTACTGTATGCCGAGAGATGTCCTTACCTGTTGCATCACCGACAACTGTGATGGGTACGGCTTCGTCGGAAATTCCACCTCCACGCCGCTAATGGTGAATTTCCTGCACCCGCCATTAGCATCCGCTGCATCCTCCTTTTTAGGAGTGTTCATTATCTGCAACAGAAAACAACAAATCTTTCAGTATATAAATGAACCCCGAAACCAAATGGGAAATACATGATAAACTCTTTAACATTCATTAACTTCTCTACTCATAATCTTAGGAATAGGGTTTGTATTTATTTACTTCTCTATTCTGGCAGAGCTAAGATCATTAGGCCTTCTCTTCCGCTCTAACAATCTAATACTAATCACATGAAGTTATAGCAACAATATTACAATACACAACATTTACAGTAAAGTTGACAATACTCGTACACATATAAACCAATATAAACATTAGGTATATAAATAAATGTATGTCAATACATATTGATAATGAAAAAAGAAAAACATTAATTTAAGAAGAGAAAAATAAGAAAATACAAGAACAATAATATACAAGCACCAGCAATGACATTTTATACATATATCAACCTACGTATCACGAAAGTGGAAATAAAGATACAAGCAAAACATCAAATTAAACCCTGACAACACTATGAAGGAGATAGGAACATTTATGATAATAATAATAATAAAAATGATTTCTACTGGAGGGTAAAACAAATAAATACATGCAT
The DNA here is from genome assembly GCA_030762175.1 of Metallyticus violacea. NCBI lineage: Eukaryota > Metazoa > Arthropoda > Insecta > Mantodea > Metallyticidae > Metallyticus > Metallyticus violacea. The sequence goes on from CM060839.1 coordinate 40,384,280, forward strand.
TGTAAAAAAAAGGCTGACTGAATAGGGTTTAACGCCCGTTTTTGCTATAGAGGCACCACAGGCGATGAACACTGATGATACATGAGATGAAATAATAAATTGGGAAAGGATTTATTTCTTTTTTAAGGAAGGAATCGTTCCAGGCCTAAGTTTAGGGTACCTCCCCGGCATTTGCCAGTTATGAGGACTGAGGAAAACCTGGAAAAACCTCAGTCAGGGAGGACGGTCCTGGCGGTATTCGAACCCAGACCTCACGCTCACGAGTCCGTACTTTAACGACCTCGGCCACCAGTGGCGGTGTAACAAAAAGAATTTGAATTTAGGATAATAGATTATTTCTAATAATATTAAACACTTTCTTATGAAATGCTCCCAAAGTTCGGCCGTCTCTGACATCCCGTGGCAATGCACTCCAGAGACGGTCAGCATATAAACAAATACATATATAATATGATTTAACCCAAGTGTTAATGCACCTATAAACAAAATTAAATAAATAACTGTTATGGTTTTACATCAACTTTAAGTATTCGTGATAGAACAAAGTGAACAAGGTTGAATCTAACACTCACATATTACAGATTGTTAAACTTTTTTTGATAAGATAGCACAGTGTATGAGCAAATGTTGTGATCTGTTGAACTTTTCATGGCCTTTTGCCGCAGAAACGAAATCCATTCATATTCTAAAACCAACCTAATTAATAAATCACAGCTATTGAATTAAAAAGAAAACAAAGTAATCTCATCCGCTATAGCCTCACTTCTGTTGTCATTCAATGAATATTTGTCGAAATCTTCATGCTTTAAAGTTTCATTTAATATTTGTTTCGCTTAACATTCAGCTCAGCGTTGAGTTGCTTCAAAAATGTCACAAAAGTTCTCAGTACTAACAAATCAAGCACCCTTTAACGCTAAGCATAATATCGGTCTGGTAGTGTAGTGGTAATCATACTTGCCTTCTAAACCCAAGATCGCGGGTTCAAACCCGGCCAGGATCGATGGATATTTTCGGGCGTAAAAATCCTAAGTATGACTTCCTTCGGAAGGGAAGTAAAGCCGTGGGTCCCGTGTCGTACATTTACGGCACGATAAAGAACCTCAAGCCTGAAAGAAGAGGCCTCTAAGCAAAATTTGTCGGCTGTTTCATGCTCTGAGTTGAATGGGACGCTGATGACCTGAGCTGTTAAAGAGCGTCCGTAAGTAGCCGTCACACCCAAAAAACTAATCGTAACCGTCCTCCAACATTTCGGGGAAAGAAAATGAAGCTGAAGTGACACATTAAACGAATAGCAGAATTGATAATTGATAATTCCGCTATTCTAGGGCGATTTTATTTTTTCTCATTTCTCATCTGATAGATAACAATGCTTGATAATACAGTGATATCACTCATTAAGAAAGTGAAGCAATGTACCTCCAATTTTCCCGCGTTAATTTGTTTTATTTATAGATGCTCTTTAACATCTCAGGACATCAGCGTCACATTCAATTCAGGGCGTGAAACGACCGATAAATTTTGCTCGGAGGCCTCCTTTCAGGCTTGAGGTTCTTTATCGTGACGTAAATGTACGACACGGGACCCACGGCTTTGCTTTACTTCCCTTCCGTAAGAAGCCAGACAGGATTTTTACGCCCGAAAAAATCCATCGATCCTGACCGGAATTGAACCCGCGATCTTTGTTAACGAGGCTACCACTAGACCACCAGGACCGACACCTCGCGCGTTAACCCGAGTAATCCTGTAACATATGAAGTGGGAGCCATCTTTTTAAAATACTCTTATCTTAAGATCTAACATGTTTTTCGTTAAGTTTTTACATGGTTGGAAAGTAAACAGAAGTCTGTCTCACCATTCTGACCGGATGGATGATCGAGTCGTTAAGGCGCGTCCTCCCAATGAGGTTTTTTCTTAGGTTTTCTTCAGTCCTCATAAATGGCAAATGCCAGCTTAAATTAGCTTACTTTTCTTTACGTTTTGGTGTAAGATGCACAAGAATTTTTGATATTTTGGGGAGGTACCCTAAAATTAGGTCTGGAACGCTTCCTTCCTTAAAAAATCCTTTCCCGGTTTCTCATTTCATTTCATGCATCATCAGTGCCCACCACTGCAGTACCTCAGTAGTAAAGACGGGCATTAAACACTATTAAAAATCACCATTCACGTAGTCATTTATTACATAAATATTTTTAACATTAAGGTTTATCTACACTTCATTAGGTTATTGCACAATGCATGTACTTCAGAACATGGAACAAAACATGCGAAGTTGTTACATTAATGATATCTATAAGGACATTCAAAATAAATAAATATACATGCTCAATGTCTTACATATAACATTATCTAAGCTGCGATCAGTGGTGGCTCGTGATGTCTGTAGAAGGGTGGCCAGGGGTATAATTACATGACACAGAAATGGCGTGGGCTCCACCTAGAAATTCCCTCATAACTGCAGCGGCATCGTACTTTTGTGCTATAGACCTGTGGTTTATATAGAACTCTTCTAATTCATGTTAAAGTACGCCTTAAACCTTCTGCAGCCAACTCAGAAACACAAATAATTTCATGAATCTTTCCACCAGTTTACCCCGGCTGATGTACCGTAATATAATAATAAGTTGTGACATGCATGTAATATCTGCCGTTTCGTTGGCCTGTCTTCTATTTCTTTTCTAATATCATTTCTATTGACAAGACGTTTCTCGCTTCGCACGCTTAAGCAAGATTTTTTTTTCTCCAAATTATAAAGGACAATGCCTCAAAACAAAAAAGATTTTTTGTTACTTAAGAGTTAACGGTAAAAACCAACTTTCCTCTCACAACCAGCGAGAAAACCACTCACTTTCAAACAAAGTACGAAAATAACTGCTCATAGTCATTTATGCGCGGTGTCAGTAACCCCTCTACAGCTGGTTGAGAGAGAATACCGAGCTCTGGCCTAGGGTCGTTTTCCTGCTGACCCAAGAGAACGCATAAATAAGCAGGAGAAAAGTTAAACCCTCTTGAAGGAAGAAAAATAAAGTCCTTATAAATCTTTACAGGCTCATGAGCTTCCCTCGCTAATGGAGGTACCCCATGCTACCACTGCTGAAAATGCGCTAATTGCGTTAAGATATAATTAAGGATTACTCGGTTATTTCGCTGTTTTTATGCATTTTTATTGAAGATTTTCCCACTTTAATAACATTTCTATGTTTTTACTTGAGACTGAAATTGCATGTTAAGTTCTACCACACCTTCACTCACTTTCAATGCATCGGACGAGGAGATGAGGAAAACCAATGTGACCAGGTGAAGAGAAAATGGTAAATAATTTTGGCATTTTCTTTGGGAAGGCCGAGCCCATATGACCTTTATTGACGAGCCACCTCTGGCTTCAATATAGATAACACATTTTATATTGCCATTGCTCTACGGTGATATTTTTCCACATTAGATATGGTTTTTATGATTGAATGCTATTTGATTATACATTATTTAACAGTAAATTGTCAAATGAATAATAGGGCTTGTTGCACAGCTTGTAGGATAATATGAGCGTAATTGGGAGAGAGTTATGCATGATAGTTTATTCGTAATAAACTCTTTTTATAGCAAGATAAATCTGTCATTAGCCTATGCAGATTATACTTTTGTCTAGGGTTTATGCTATGCATTTGCATATTTTAATGAATTGTTCTAGATTTTAAATTAAACGTTTATAAGGACTAACAAGGAAGTTTTAAACTTTTTTTTAAATTCCGAAATAGATCTCTATATGCATTTCAATTATTTGTACTACATATAATTCATAATGCTTTGTTTTTAATGTTTGCTTCAAGTGAGTTTCCCCAAAACATTAAACCGTATTTCATAAAAGACGAGAAATATGCATAATAAGATTTGAGGGTGGTTTCAGACAATTAGAGACGCGCATAGACTGCTGCTTTTAGCTTTGGTATAACATGTTCTTTCCAATTTAAGTGTGTTTGAAGACCTACAAATTTGGTATAATCTAGTTTGGCTAGCACATGATTATTAATTAATGCAAGGTGGGATCAGACGAGTTGTATTATGAATTTCATGAGGTTTGCTTTATCTAGATTTAATGATAATTTGATAAATTCGTGTGTGACAGATAACATTTTTTTCCTTAATGTATAATGAAATTGATAAATCTCAAAGGTTATTTCTATGATCAGACAGGATTTAAGTACATTTAAATGCAAGATATAGCTTCACAAACATTATGAAATGTATTAAGTGTCATGCCTCAATAACCATCATTTACATAATTTACCTGAAAACTGCGCTAGTAAATTTATGGTAAGTTAACACCAATATTAATAATTATTTACGTAACTATTGTATAATCTTCATAATTGTGACACGAATGAATGTTTAGCGCGTTCACTTCCGCCAACGCGCTAATTTTCACTAGTGTTCAGAATGAAGATGATACAGGTGTTGTATACTTAAACACTTTTAGCATTTAAAACTTTTAAAAAGTATTACATTTTGCAAAATGTAATGTTATGACGAATTACATTGCATAGTTTCTTAGTACTCCATTCTATGACGAGTTATTTTGTTTTTGTTTTGAAGAATTCAAATGGAAATGAGTGCTAATTTATCAATGTTTGATATTGAAAATACGAATATCGTTCCCGAAGATATAAAGGAAGCTGAGGGCTTGTTAATTTCTCAAAAATCGAAACGTGTACACGAAAAGGAATATAGCGAATTCTGCACATGGAAGAAAGAGAATCATGTTAGTTGAATACGAAAAAAATCTTGTAGCATATTTTTCAGAGCTCGTAAATATATAATATTTACCGATTATTAATATGGTAATTTAAAATTTATATACTTAAATTTGTTTACTTTTTCCAGTAGAATATTTGTATGCCTTCGACGCTCCGGTGTGTGTATCCGAAAGTAAAATGAATGTAGTAAGATTGAGGAAGTTTTCTGTTAGTATAATAGATTTTACTAGTGGTTTAAGGTTACCGCTTTGTAAAGAAAGAAATTGTATAATGATTAATTACTTAATTGAATTTTTATTGTTTCCAATATAATGGAAGTTAATTTAAGATTAATAACTTACATTTTTGTTGCAATTTCAAAACACTTATTTAATAAAACGATTATCGTGTTTGAATTTTGGTATGCTTGTTAGGACGACAGTTTTAGGTATTTCTTACAGGTACATTGTTTTAAATAATATTGTGAAGGTGTCGGTCCTGGGGTGTAGTGGTAACCATACTTGCCTCCTAAACCCAAGATCGCGGGTTCGAACCCGGCCAGGACCAATGTATTTTTTCGGGCGTAAAATTCCAAAGTATGGCTTCCTTCGGAAGGGAAGTAAAGCCGTGGGTCCCGTGTCGTACATTTACGGCACGAAAAGAACCTAAGCCTGAAAGAGAGATCTCTGAGCAAAATTTGTCGGCTGTTTCACGTCCTGAATAGAATGGGAAGCTCATGATCTGAGATGTTAAAGACCATCTGTAAATAAACCAAATAAAAAAAGTATTGGCAATTTAAGTCCTACAGAATTTAATTTGTATTGAAAAAGGTAAGAGGAATAAATAAAATAAATCTGGAGTATTATGTAGATGTAGAAACAAGATATCACCATGTAAGTATTGCAGAATAAAAATAAAATAAAATAAAAATATTGTGAAGACGGTGATGACTTCATGGAATATTAAATGCTGGGTACTTTTTTATGGCACCAATGCCAAAATTAGGTTAATTGTACACGATTCATAAAAAGTGCTAGGATTCCATAAAGTTTTTTTAAATACTTTTTTATTTACCAAACGTCAACTAATATTCTGAAATATAAACATAAGTTATTGAATGCAACACGTTTCTCACATTATTTGCACTCCCCCAGAGTAGATCATGGCATACATTAAACAATTACTCCAAATTACAACACTTAATGCTGACGTTTAGAGGGGCTATTTTCAGCTTGGCTAGGTTTATACCAAAACTTAAATATCATAATGTAAAATGTTCAAATTTAGTCATAACTGATTTGCTCGCAATATGTTTTGCTAAGGCAGTTTACCTGCATTATATTTATTTGACACGACAATGGTTGCAATGGTAAATAGTTAAAAATGTATTTTGAATGTGTCTGGCTCCTCCACATTTAGTTCCGGTTAAACAAAAGGAATGCCCTCTTCGATGATCTCAGGAGACAGTATGTATAAGGAACCTGCACATAAATAACATTGTATTCCTCCCGAGGGGAAGAAGTGCCCTGAGAGCAGGTGGCTGAAATGGCGTTGGGAAAAACACCTTATAAACAGCCAATCTGCTTGTTTAGGAGAAAGAGAGCTTAAGCCTGCACCTGGGACACCACTCCGGGTATCAGTCTGAGAGCAACACATTTCAGCATTTATCCACTGATGGTGATGCTGTGAGTAATGATGTAAGCTATCTTTTATTGTTGTCTACTCATTGCAGGAGAGGAGAGGCAAGAACAGGAGGGAAAGAAGGAGGTAACTTTTTTTAAAAAATTACTGACTTTTTTATTTCTATTTTTATAGCATACATTAGTTACGTCTGCAATAAAACATTTATACATGGAAACCTTTGGTTCCACAAAAAGTTGTACTATTTAAACCAACTTCTAATGCTGCTGTTATATAGGTTAAAAGAGGTTTCAATTGAACAGAAATGTCGTATCCAACATCCTGAAAACATGCTGACAGATTTCAATCCGTATCGAAAACGATTCCGTAAGATTCGTTATATGGACATCAAGAATTGGTTTAAATATTAATGATGATGTACCTACACACTACGCATTTGCAAAACCAATTGAGCTCTTTAACTTAATGAGTAGCATTTTATAGAAATTTACTATTCGCTGATGACCAAGTACTTACACATGAAAAACACACCCATTAATAAAATGAGACAGTAAAAAATTATACTTTCCAAATTTCTACTGTAAAATTCAAAGAAATGACTTTTAAGGAAATTACCTTCTGTTCAAAAAGTATTAAACAACAAGCCATTTGAACAAGTTAACAAATATAATTGGCATATGTATCACTGGAAATAGAAGTTTGTAATAAAATAGAAAGATTCAACACCGTGGTACTATTAAAAGAAAATTTAAGAAAACAAAAATGGATATGCAGGTAAACTTCTTTAAAGCAATGACCGTATTAACTGGTTATATGAAAGCGAAAAATTGGATCTTGATTTTAAAGGACAAAAGTAAACTTCAGAATGCAGAAATGATAAGCGAAAAAAGGCATGACAAAATTCCGAATGAAGAAATAAGAACTAAATCACAGGTTACTAACATAAACTAAAATATTAATCAATACTGTCATAATTGGTTACAGCATGAATAAGAATGAATAACAAACTAAGGAAACAAATATTAAATGATATCCGTTTCTTTTGACCACCCCAAGAATACAGATCAATAATAGAATGGATCCTGAACAGGCCATTTGGTCCCTATGCTTGAAAGCAGGAGGAATAGGTTCAATCCGCACCGTGTGCGAAAATCGTTCTGAAATCGTTTCAGTTCAAATTGCAAACTAAATGATAAAAGTATGCTATTTTTAGCATGCATACATCGACAGAGGCTAAGTTTTTATATGAACAAACGTTAACAGTAAAATAAAAATATATTTGCAAACATAAATGTAATTATTTTACTTACAAATATTTTATTTACACATTTTCTATCATATATTCCAACTATTTTTTTTATAAATATCTGTTTTCAGCTTCTTCTTTGGTCAGTCCTCTATTAGCAATCAATGTTCCTTCACAATACATTGGGTTGAATCCCGGCCAGGATCGATGGAATTTTCTAGCGTAAAAATCTTAAGTATGGCTCCCTTCGGAAGGAAGTAAAGCCGTGGGTACCGTATCGTACATTTACGGCACGAAAAAGAACCTCAAGCCTGAAAAAGAAAAGACCTCTGAGCAAAATTTATCGGCCGTTTCACGCCCTGAATTGAATGGGACACTGATGACCTGAGATGTTAAAGAGCGCAGTAAATAAACCAAATCAAAAACAATCCATTGGCGTTTCCCTTATTATTCTCCTCTCAACAGCACATTCCACTATGTTCTATTCGTTCTTATGCTTATTTATGGTTGACTTCCTATCTTATCTGAGAAGTTTGAACATTTAGAGCTATATACCTAATTAATAAGTTTCGGGTATCTCTAACAGAAAAATATATTGTCATGCATACTTCGTTGAAACTTCATTGGAAGCAGTACACCGCACACTGTATCACAAAATGGTCTACCTATGGATTTGGTTCGTGACGACATGCGTCATGCAATACAAGGTTATATTAAGTGCAAGGAACAACGGCAATTATTTAACGTATACAATAGTAATTTGGAAAGTTTGGTAAAAATGCAAGCAAAAATATTTTTTCGTAACATACTTTATTTCACAACATAGTACCCACCGATGTCTATACACTTGATCCAGAGAATTTCCAATTTTTTCATTCCAGCAGAAAAGTCTGTCAAACTCTGCAAAACACTCGTTGACGTTGACGATCACTTCCTTGTTTGATGAAACTTTCTTCCCACAAAGCCTCATTTTTAAGTTCAGGAATAGGAAAGCGCGTCACTTAGGGATAAATTCGGAGAAGGAAGTGAACGAGGAATCAGTTCAAAGCCCAATTCATTCACTTTGGCCATTGTGATTGTTGCTGTGTGGACTGGAGCATTGTCCTGGTGAAAGAGCACTGTTGTGCGTGCCAATTTTGGTCGTTTCTCATTCAATGCTTATTTCAAACGATCCAACAATAGACCCCAGTTATGGTTACGTCTTTTTCCAAGTAATCCTGGGAATTCCGAAAATCACTGGTCATAACTTTCCAGCTTTCTTTGGAGCGTTCTCACCAGCATTTGCCCATTCTTTCGACTGCTGCTTTGTCTCCGGAGTGTAATGGTGGACCCAAATTTCATCCACATTTACGAATCGGCGCAATTAGTTCTGTGATTAAAGTGTCAGACACGTTGTTGAAATGTTCTTCCGCATGCATTTTTGGTCAACAGTCAGCAATCGCGGCACCCAACGACCACACAGCGTTCTTGCGTCTAATTGTTCGTGCAGGATATTGTGCAGTCGTTCAGTTGAGATGCCTACAGTCTCAGCTACTTCGCGCACTTACCCTCGGTGATTTTGCATTTACGATATCATGGATTTTTTCAATGATTTTCTTTGTGGTAACCTCAACTGGGCGGCTGGATCGCTCTTCATTTCCAGTGCATCTTTGACCACGTTTAAACTCATTCAACCACCAATAAAAGATCTTCAATGACGGTGCAGAGTTCGCATGAACTTCATCCAACTGCAATCCAACTCTTCAAGGGACACTGGGAGTGAATTTGCAAAGTTCCACATTTTGTATGGATTTTTCTGAAACTTTTACTATATTGCATTGCTGTTAAGTTAATATGTGTACCAAATTTCAAATTTCATTCAAATTGGATAAATACTTTGCAAGCTATAACTTATTTCATTAATTTTATTATGTAAATATGATGCACAATCAAAATGCCCCACGCAGCTCATGAGTTGACAAAATTTGGTTGGCATTGGAGCTTTGAACCCATACAAAAATTGTATAGAAATGTATTTTAAATATATCTGATGAGTGAACTGTGATACTATAATAAAGTTTAATCTTTAAAATTAATAATTTTTCATATATATTTTTTTAAGATTAAATTGGTATTAACATGTTTGTCCTAGAGAATGTTACAATGGATAATGCTGCACATTCTGGTAAATTTTAATTGAATTTAATCCAAAAACTGAAGCATAGGACATATTGAATGAATGAAAATGAAGTGTTGAGAAAAAACTGTTTTATTAAAAAAAACATGCTGGGAAATTGTGTAATTTGAAAGGACAATAGGGGTCTTTAAATGGCTGTAGAACCCGGAGTGCCGGGGGAAATGCCTCAAGAAACCATTAGTACCAAAATAAAAATAAATCGTTTTTGACCAATTTTACGCAAAAAATTCACTCCCAGTGTCCCTTAAACAGAAATGTTTGATAATAGCACGAAACTCGGTTTTTTTTTTTTTTTTTTTTTTTTTTTTCCCATTTTCTACGGCACATGTGATAGCTGTAAACGATTAACTGAACATCACATCTGACTAAAAATTTGTCTAAAAACGTTGTACGAATCACACTTACCAACAAGGTGCCGCTTAACAGATTTCCCTACATTTCATTGAAATTTGCGAATTATCAGACAACCCTTGTAGCCAAACAACGCATTGCAACATTTCTTCTTTCTATCCAGAAATGAAGTTCTGAAGCAAGGACTTACCTAACACAGATACAATTTTTACAACATATTTTTAATTCTTGTAAAAATTAATATGGGAAATTCTTACAATTCAAATTATAATAGAGCAGCAATTAAAGCTACAACACGCTAAATAGCTATATAAATTAAACAATCGTCTTTAAATGTGTCCAGGATTAGTAACTTCCTTCATTTCTTTTCATTACTTTTGTTTATCGCTTTTGGTTTCCTGATAAAAGTGAACTGGTATGATGCAAAGAAAGATTAAAATAATATGCGTTAAATACATGCAAATAACAAACAACTTTAACCGATATGACAGTCTTATATCAGAGATTTCGTCAGGCGATTTAACGTGGGTTTCACGCATAAAATAGACCATAAAACGATTAAATGCAATAAACTCCAACACATGAAATCGCAGTCTATTGATACTAATTACAGCGACTATAAAGATTGTAAAGCAAATCATGCGAACAAGAAAGCATTATTTCTGTACATGTATAGCAACTTCATTACCTGCTCCATAAAAGCCCTCTTGGCATGCTGATAAAGGTAACTAGTTTTTGGAGCGAGTTCCAAAATGATTTTCCAACCTGTTTGAAAAGACGAAAGGTTTGGCGTGGGTCTGTAGTAGTTATTCGTGCTTTTTAAGGTGTACAGTGAGGTGTGTATGTGCAAAAATGAACCAGAAAACATCGTATTAATGACAATAAGGAATATTATCTTTATTCTTTATTTTGCGACGATGAGGTAATTACAGCAATGAATATTATTTATTTGGTTTAAGTAAAACGCTCTTTTAGCATCTCTGGTCGCTAACGTCCCATTCAATTCAGGGCGTAAAAAGACCAGTAAAATTTGCTCAGATGCCTCTTCCTTCAGGCTTGAGGTTTATGCTCGAAAAAAAATCTATCGTCCCTGACCGTGTTTGAACCCGCGACCTTAGGTCTATGAGGTAGTATTTTTTGCAGTATACCACCAGGACCAACTAAAGGAAATCTTTTAGGTGTTTCAATACACAGAATGGAAACAAATCTAATACATTAACACGGGTTATAGATCACATTATTACGAGTAATTTCTTTTTAAAAACCAGTTGCTTGATCTTGATATTCTTCCATTTTTTTTTTTTTTTGAGAAAATTATACGCAATATGTTGCAATACAGATTACTTGCTCTTGCAATATACGGACATGATGTTGCCATGCTGAAAGAGCTAATAATACGAGTGAGAGCAAAAAAAGAAATAATATAATAAAAGTGCTAGAAAATATATAGCTACGAACATAAATTTAAATTACAATGTAAATTGTTTCATTGCAGTGAGTCCACTCACCTACCTACCCTAAAATGATACTTTTTTATAAGAATATTTAATTATCCTTACCCATAGAGTGCATCTTAGAGCTTCTAGAGCTCCACTGCCGAGTCAATCCCGAGCGACAGCGGAGAAAGCCGAAATAGTGTTGCTTTCAGAGATATAGTTAGATAATAACGATTTCAAGCACCATGGCATAATAGCTCAGATGGTTACAGCGTCATGCTATAGTTGTGAAAGTGGTGGCTTTGAATCCTCAGATACTGATACTTTTTTCTGCAGCAGTTAAAGGAGACCATTACAATGATTTACTCGCTAACATAGTACTATGCACATAAAGCGCTATAAATCGATATTTACGTTTTTTTTTTTTTTTTTTTTTTTTTTTTTTTTTTTTTTTTTTTTTGCTGGAATCAAAGAAGATTTGCATCATTACAGTGATTTACACGCCTCTATCAGCTTATGTTTAAGAAAAGGAGGTGAACATAGGCCGTCAGGCCGTAACGAGCTGCAGCAAACCACTGGGTCCACCGGTTTCTAGAATTTACCCAAGGTAAACGTTAGCTTAGTATGTGTATAAATGAATTAATTGCGAATTCCAATATGAAGAGATTTGTCATTGTTACAATCTTTTACCCGCCTATTTAATAGCATGCAACCCCCTATCAATTTATATTTAAAAGCTACGGAAAATACGCTTAGGTTACATTAAGTTTAACAAAAAGTTTATACGTGCAACATTTACACTGTTGGAGCTGCTGCAGCTGCTGGTGCGGTAGAGCAGTTACAGCTGGACTGGAGCTTTAGCAGCTCCGAATGCACTCTACAGTAAGTTAAAAATTTCAGTAGAAGCGCGAAGATGCACATTCCAAACATGTCCTAAGGCGCGAAATTTGTTATTAACGTTGCCAACTCAGAGATAGAGAGACATTTTTCCCGCATTTGTTCCACAAGAGTAAAAAGCAATTCGTAAAACTGAATGTCGGAGCTATAGAATCGAAATGGAGAGAGAGAGAGATAAGGGCTTGTGTTCAATGTGAATTAACATAAACTCCACACTTCTTAGCCGTAAACAACGCTATCGCTATTGCAATATTTAATTTTTTGTTTTTTTCAGACTTTGCCACTATTTGACATCACAAGAAGAAAGCTTTAAGTAAACAAGAGAAATTCGTTAAACCGAATCGCAGTAAAACTATTTAATTTGAAAGAGAGGAGTGCCACAGAAACTCAGTGGTAGAGCAATATGAGTGAACTATGTGTGTTAGCAGAAAATTGTGAGTTCCTATTTCCAGTCGAATAATATCCAGTGAATTAAGAAACTATTAAGAATTTATTTTTTCATAGCTATTGACATTTTGTATGAAATATTCCTTTGCTTTAATAAATTAATTTTCTCGGATTCTTAGATTTTAAACTATTTTGTTCCTTGTTAGTTAACTGTGATATTTGAACATAATTATCCGTTTCTTTATCATGGGAGTCATTTAGTTAAAACCTAAAAATGGCTAAAACTATCATTTAAAAAAATAAAAACTAAATTTAAATGAAGTTTAAATGTAATTAATCTTAAGTTATTAAAATTAATACAATAATATTTACGATAAAAATTATTTAAGTGCATCTTGATGACCTTCAAAGACAAATCATTGCATTTAATTTTGCAATACCATTATTGTCATGTTGTGTTAAAAGCATGTCTAAATTAACTTATTTTTTTTAAACAAACTCAATTCAATTTCGTAATATCATTGTTGTCAGTCACGTTAAATGTTATTTTTCTCAAATGACTATCGAACAGACGTCTTTCTGTTTCTTTATTGTCAGTCACGTTCTGATAAAACGGTCATATGTATCTCGAAGCAAACTGAAAACATTATTAAGAAGCTTACACTTCCAGTTTATTGACAGCCAAAAGCCAGGGCGCCAAAAGCAAAGACTTAAGTTGGTTGATTAGACAGCGGATCGGCAACGATCTCAATTTTACCACAGATGGCAAATGTCTATTTTGCCAAATGCGCCAAAAGCAAATGCGACCAAAAATCGCATTTTCTGCAGCATGAAGATTCTGTAGAGCATGCCAGCAGTGTTGACAGGAAACGAGAGGATTCGGTCCCAACCACTAATTTCAAGTTTTTCTGGCTCTTCAGAAGGCAATTTTCATCCATGCATGTAAGGCGCTAGTATCAGCAAATGTGCATAGCATGTAATACAGAACCCAGTCTTCAATACATTTCTTCAAGACATCGATGGCAGAAAGATACCAGACGAATTAACCCGAAGGAAGAATTATTTGCACCAACTACACGAGAAAAAGATTGAATTGATCAGAACAGAACTACAGAGCTGTAACATCTGGTCTTCAGTCGATGAGACCACCGATACATAGTTGTGGTCACTTCATGCTAACATCGTGGTGGGCAAGTTAGACCCCACAGAACCTGGTAAACTCGCCCCATATCATGCAAGATGCTGGACAAAATGAACCACAGCACCACAGCCTGCACCATCAGAGATGCTTTGCCATCCTATGGCCATCAGAAAACGATGATGAGGGATTTCTACTGCTTGTGACCGACAGTGCGGCCTACATGATCAAATCGGGAGAGACATTGAAACTTTTCTACACTAACATGCTGCATGTCATCTACCTTGTTCACGGATTACACCGATTGGCTGAAGAAGTTGGGAACAATTTCCCAGGAGTGAACAACATTATTTCATCCGTAAAGAAAACCTTTATGGATGCTGTCAGTCTCATTCAGAGTTTCGAGGAAATGCTACCTCAAGCACTTCTGCCAACAGAACTCTCATCTTCCGCTGGGTATTTGGCTGCAGGCAACCATCTACTATGTCAACGTTTTGAAGACATCAAGAACGCTATATACATGTTTGATGTCAACGAAGCAGCCTGCATATCAAATGCTACAACCGCTCTTCACAATAAAAATAACATCATTTCACTTGCCTTTATTAAGATCAATTTCAGTGATCTTCCTGCAGCTATTCAACATTTGTATCCACACCTTTACCACTAAAAGATGCAATGGAAAACATCGACACAATTTAAAAGGAAAAAATACCAGGGCCAGTGGACGAGACTGCTCTTTGAAGCTACCAAGATTCTACATCGGAACTCAATGAAAAATGTATCTGCTGTTCTTCAAGGGGGAAAATTTTCACACGATTTATAGTGGGGGATTGGCAGCAGCGACTTCATTGAAATTTGCACACATGACTTCATGCTGTCTCGAGAGAACATTTTCTTACTATAAGAATATTTTAAAAGAACAGAAAAAGTTTGATAGAAAATCTAGCAATGTATTTAATAGCGCAGTGCAAAGTTAACCTAAATAATAGAGAAAATGTTCTAGCTGAGTTTATTTGAAAAATGTTCTAGCTGAGTTTATTTGAAAAATGTTCTAGCTGAGTTTAGTACTTAACATCTTAAAAATTAAAAATAATAAAAATCCAGTGCTTTAAAACTTTTTAAAAATTCAGTATTCTGGCATTATAAATAGTGGAAAATTTTAATTACGGTTAGTGTTTTACAACTTTAAAAAAATACAGTGCCCTGACATTAAAAAAACGTAGAAATATTATATGTTTATGTAGTTTTGTGTTTCAGAACAATGGAAAATACAAGTAAAATTAAATTAAAATAAATTCATATTTTCATATATTTGTCGCAATGTTGTTTATCCTACTTTAGCTAAGAGAAGCTTGAAAAAAAATTATTGTAAGTGTTTGAAAAAACTATTTTAACATGTTTAAAAAAACCTGTCTTAACATGTTAAAAAACTAATTCAGGGTTTATAAATACACAAGAACCCGAGCCTTTCTTATTACATAAACCACTTGATATTTATTTTACTTTCAATTGTGTAATTCTTAAATTATAAATTACAATACAAGAGTGTAAGAGTACCCGAAAACCAGGAAAAGAAATAATGAAAAGAATGATGTTTTCGTTTTGTCTAGATTGTCTATTATTCTAATCAATTACTTTCGATTGCAATGTTGCCAGTTCTTAAACTTTTTTGAAATTGATGAGTGAATTTTTCAAAATTCATTTTTAGGCAGTGAATCCAGTATATTTTATGACTAACTTAGAACTAAAATATGATCATAAATACCTTACTCTAACCTACAGTGTAACATTTCTAGAATATTTTAAAACAGCTTCATGAAAACGCACATTAAAATGTTAACATAAAATGTGATTTTTTCTTTCTGAAACCGTTCAACAAGAAAAACATTTTTGATTTGTTATACTTAAAGTTATAACATCCTAGAATATTTCTTCCTCCCTGTATAGGAGCATTTATAAAAGTAAAAGAAGTAAAATAAGTTTTGAAAACCGGAGGCTCGGTGATTGAATGATTAGGAATGTAGCTAACGATAACGGAAGAATAAATCACGAAAGCACGAATAAAAGTTATAAATATACATGATCAGTTACTAAGTACAGTTGTTGGAAAAAAAGAAATTAGTCAAAAAGGAAAAGAAAAAACAAACAAATATAGAAAGAACATATGAAGCAGATTTACTTTATGGATGTGAAAGTCAGACACTCCTAGGTAAACATGTGAGCAGGACTAGTGCCACTCAAAAGCAATACTTAAGAGTGATCAAATATATTAGGAGGAATTAAATTAGAAACGCAACTTTAAGAGCAAGTCTGGAATGGTACATGTTCTAAACTCGCTTGCTTATCAGGGTATTGGAGTTTCGCACATGGGCGACATAGAGCAGTAGCGTAGTTCATATATGAATCGGGGGACTACATTACGCTGATTGATGATGAAGGTGAACATGGGAGTAAGATGGTGATGAAGCAACGTAGAAATTTGTTTGGAACTGACGAAATATACACTACCAAGGAGGACTTATGAGGCAAGATTAGCGAGCTGAAGATGTGTTGGAAGACCCAACAGACAGACCGCGCCCAATGACGGTAATTGTGGACCAATAGAGAAAGTGGCTTGAAAAAAAAAATCTTCTACTAAAACGCACAAAGAAATGCAAAAGAAGAAGAAATATCTAAAAACCTAGTGTTGTTAAAGGAGAATCTTTTAAAGAAACAAATAAAAAAGAAAAGAAAAATCGAAACAGGGTACAATATAACTGTATTAAAGCATTAGTCGTAAATTAAATAGAGACCATTGGGATAAATATATACATCAGATACCCATTTTGATTGCCATGGTAGAAAAGACAAGATATATAAATTCCTTAGGAATCGCAACTCTCTAGAAAAAGATATTGCAAATTTAAATTTTGTACAGACAATAAATAGATTTGCAAAAGTTGTTACATACATATTTGCATAGATAAACAAAACCAGAATAAACAATAGATTCTACCTAAATGTAGAAGACTTAGAAATACAAGAATTACAAATTTTCCCAAAAGGAAGCACAAATATAAAGAATGTGTCACAACAGCATAAATAACTATAAGATATACGTCG
The DNA here is from genome assembly GCA_030762175.1 of Metallyticus violacea. Classification (NCBI taxonomy): domain Eukaryota; kingdom Metazoa; phylum Arthropoda; class Insecta; order Mantodea; family Metallyticidae; genus Metallyticus; species Metallyticus violacea. The sequence goes on from CM060839.1 coordinate 40,401,384, forward strand.
ACAATTTTCAATAAGATTATCACATCTCCATAATAAATGCCGGAAACAAAAGACCATTACCGAAAAGTGGATAACAGGAAAAATCATACCCATATTTAAGTAGAGTGATATAACGAGGCCACACAACCTTCCTTTGTTCTCTTATTAAATCTATGCAAAGGTCACATGCATGGGACTGACAAAAATAAAAGAAATACTAATAGTAGAACAGGTTTTAGGAAAGGACAACTAATAAAATAATTCAATCTAAAAATACATCCCCTACTTCTAGACTTAAAAAACAAATAAATAAATAAATAAAACCTTTGGTAGAATAAAACAGGGGGAAATGTTAGAAAACAGAGGAATACCGTTACATTTAATTAATGTAATTAAAAGCTTACATAATTAAACAAAAATCAAGATAAACCAATGGGAAGCAGCAGAGATTCACAAGTGGGTAAGACAAGGTTGTCCTGTGTCAACTACATTTTTAAATTTATACACGGATGACATGGTAATATCATAGAAACAACGAGATAAATTAATTTAAGAAAATTAATGGTACAAATGTTGGTTTTTGCACATAAACAACTTTTACTAACAAAAATAAGAGTATTCAAAAAAAAATACATTTATTAACATACATTTACAAAATGAAAATCTCAATTGAGAAAACAAAAATAATGTCTTCCAAAAATAAACAACCAGTTCGGTCTAAAATACTTTGAAAAACAAAACCATAGAACCAGAACAAACATTTTAATTACTAGGTAGTGAGATAACAACTGATAGACAAGTATTAATAAAAAATAATTATATTTAACCAAATAACAGAAATTCTAAAACTAGCGCAAAAACAAAGCTAGAAAATACTCAAACTGGAAAAATAGAACGATGGCTGTATCCAGTATTACTACCGTTCAGGAACATGGTCACCTAAAACATGGTCACACATCACCAATAAATTCTTTAAATAATAGCAGCTTATATTAAACTAAGAAACAAAAACATTGCAGAACTGAACATAACTACTACTAAACACAGATAAACTGGAGACAAGACGTGATTAGAATAACAGAAAAGAATGCCCGATGAAGCCTTAAATTATCGACCTCAAGGAAGCCATCTAAAAGTGCGTTTCTTTATAACGTGTAATAATGTGTTTGATTTTGTTCATCCTTCCTATTGCCAAGAAACATTTCTACACTGCCTTGAAAGCACCCACATTTGCTAAACTTAGTTAAAAAATTTCGTCTTTTAAAGCCTTCCTTATCTGTGGAACAATGAAAATACCTCCTTTAACTTTGTATACGTGAAAATGGAAAATAATTCTTTAGGTAACAAAAACGACTGTCCTCTCTATTCAGTCCTTTGACAAACTGTTTCATTAATCTCTAGTTTCGCTATGAGGGTCTGGTGTAATTGCTGATTTGGATAAATAACATTGAATTTTGTTTTCTTAGTTAAACTAGATACTTTACAAAGGTACAACAAATGGCAAGACTTTTAATTACACATGTAATCTCTTTTTTAAAATTATCTGTACAAGAAATGCACGTTTTATCTTGATCACCAATTTTTAACTAAAGTTTTTTGTGCGTGCGTGTGTGTGTGTGTAAAATTTTCTATACTTCTTCCTTTGGGATTTTGGTGTGAAATTTCCACAAAAATTATTGGACTGACGTCTCTCACTTTTTATTAAGACTGCCACGGGTGGCGAGGTCGTTAAGATGCGGACTCGTGAGCGGGGGGTCTGGGGTTCGATTCCAGAAACGTCCTCCCTGACTGAGATTTTTTACAGTATATCATTTCATCTCATGTATCATCAATGTCCACCGCCTGTGACGCCTCAGTACTAAAAACGGGCGTTAAACGCTATTAAAAAGTATCTATGCTGAACACAGAAACAGTCACTATACCAACCAATAAATAATAACACGCTTCTACCTTGCTCAAAAAACTTTAGTAACTGGAATAAATCATTAACCAAAACTTCAAACTGAAGTTTCACTCAACAATTTTAAAAGAATTAATAACACGTTTATCAGTCAGTATATTTATCTTTTAAGATTTACGCTTCTTTTTAATGCAAACTTCCGTTCCGACACTACCATCCCAGCAAGGAACTTTTGGTAATGAAATTGTATGTAACATGCAAAATAAGTTTAGCGATTAAGATAATCCACCAAGTACAAACATTATCAAGTGTAATAATTATGTTTTAAATTGCTTATAATAAATACTTTATTTAGTATCCATCCAACAAAATGTAACAAAGCCTTAGTATACATGCATACCGTAAGTATATATTATTTTTGTCATAGTTGAAAGTCGAATATAAGTGATAACTGATAAGCTAATTTAAAAGACATATTTGGTTTGTACAGGAACCGTCGGGGGAGATATCGTTCCCTTGTGTTATTTGGCACAGAAATTGCGGAGTATCAGGAGCCAAGAAGTTACGAGTAGGTAGGTATACACTTTATCGATAATGCGGTAGAAGGAAAACAGAAATGGGAAGGCTACAGAACGGCGAATGGAATAATAAGAATGGCAAATTACAAGTTAGGGATTAATACAAGGCGGAGGAGAGTATATGAGTAAAAGTTTGAGTGAAATTAACAAGAATATTAGCCCCTCGTTAGTTATTCAGACAAAACCGCGGTTTAAGCTATTTAGACCAGTTTATACATAAATTAAATGACGAAGAGACAAGCCCAAAATGAATTTATTTGAGAAATAATTTTTTACTCGGTTGTTTGCTGATAAATCAGGTATTGATGACCTACTAGACCTATCAGATAACAGAATGCAAAGAAATGTATGAAAATGTTGTAATGGAAATCGTTTAGCCCTCCGATACAATAGCTGCTGATAAAATTATGATTATGAGAATTTATTGCTGATAACTGGATAGCAAATGGGAAGAGAGTAATTTATTCATGATAATCCTTAAATTACTGAAGGTAATCATCAATGAAAAGAGGCAGCTGTAATTTTTATGCGCTACTAACCACGGCAATGCAGAGCAAACATTTAGAACTAAATATTCAATAGGAAATAATAAGTTAAAGACCGCCTCCATGGTTGTGATCAACATGTCTACCTGCAAATTTGAGGATCCCAGTTCGAATCCTGTAAGATCAGTTACTTTCTTTTTCCTTACGCTGAAAAGGAAAATGCGAGACGTTATGGACCAAGAGTTCGTTCACGGCTCTTTAGACCTTCTGGAGAAAATATCCAGAATTATAACAAAGTTAACGGGCGAATGAAAATATATTTTGAACACAAAGGAGCTCTAAAGTATATAGCGCAATATTAATTCCAAACCTGCTTCCTATGATGCAAGTGAACCTTTTTTAATAAGGCGATTTTTTTTTTGTTTAATTAGGGTGCTCTTTAACATCTCAGCCATCAGCGTCCCATTGAAATCAGGGCCGACTAATTTTGCTCGGAGGCCCCCGTCATTCAGTAGGGTTTTTACGCCCGAAAAAAATCCATCGGTCCTCGCCGGGATCGAACCCGCAATCTTGGGTTTAAGAAGCAAGTACACCACCAGGACCGACTATAATAATAATAATAATAATAATAATAATAATAATAATAATAATACAAGACAAAATAACAACCTAGCATTGAAACTACAATAATGAGATACTAAACGAGAGGCGCATATAGTAAAAATACAGGGAAAAATAAGCTTAATAAACAATAACCCCAAACTAGAATGTGTCACAACAGTTTTCCTCAAGAAAAGATGTGGCTAGGCAAGCATGATGGAAACACACACTTAATGGGATACCACCAGGGGCGAAGTGACCATTAAGGCTGTAAGGCTGGACCTACTCAAATTAGCGACCTGGCTTGAATATGTTAAGTTTTATAGACGACTTCTCTAGCTTCTAACATATTTTATGGAAAGACATTACGCCATTACATTGGTAAGAGTTGAGCATCGGTGAAAGAGAACCAGAACATTTAGAACTTGATCGCAACTTGAGTAACAGAAATAAAATCAGAAAATTTCTCTAGTTTCGTAAAGATAAGCTTTAATTTCTTTAAAAGTCATATACACATTTCATAATTTATCACTATACCTTCATTACTGGAAAAAGTGTTGCATCACCTTAGATTTTGTATATTTTTACACTTACTTAATGTCAACAATGGGTTCCTATTTCAATTTTGTTTTATCTATAAGTGATTATGCATTGTTGTATGCATCAAAACTTAAACATGTGATACCAATGTCTTTCTTGTTGGTTTTAATGTAGTACTCAGTGATGTGTGATCACTTCCTTGGCTAGTGGTTAGCGTTGCTGACTGCTGGTCCGAAATCCTGGGTTAGGTTCCCGGTACCTATTTAGGAATTTTCTAAGTTAGGGAGGACTGGAACGGGGTGCACAAAGCTTCGTGTAACCGGCAGGAAGCCCGGCATACTACCCTCTATCAATGCAGTCCTAAGACGGAGGTAGAGGATGCAGAGATCGCCGCGACAGGCCAAGGCCCACCCCGGGCTGTAGCGCCAAATAATAAGTCTGTGATGTGTATTTAATAACAGCTGCACGTAAGGGCAAAGGAATTGAAATAACTCTTCGCATTAGCTTCTGAGGATTTTTCTACTCGACATATCGCAACAAAGATAGGATTTAACCAGTTCACTGTGTCAAGATATTAGCTAAACACAAGAAAACTGGGAATTTGGAAAGAATTAAAGGAAGATGCAGAAAAATGCTACAGAAGGCGAAAAGTTACTTAGGATTGACATTTGGGACATGTTGGCGACTCGGCTGGCTCGTCTAACCAATCTGGTAACAAAAATACATTATCGTCAGAGGCATGGCATTATCGGCGTTGCAACAGTTAACGGATATTACACAGTAGCAACACTTTTTCAAGAGAATGCATGGAAGAAAAAATGCATTCTAGAATAAGTTGTGGAACGTTTTATAATAAACTTAGGTGGCTCTAGTGATTTCTTTGACAGTGATAGTGAACGTAATGAAATGGAAATCGACAGGGAAAAGGAGCAGGAAGAAGAAGACTCTTGTAAACGCCTATTGGATGAAGAGATGTGCAGTAAGGTCATCTTCTGAGATGAATCAAATTTCATGTCAGAGGAAACGATGGAAAAATATCCGCCGCCATAGCGGTGAAGAACTTCTGCCAAAATATTTGAACTCAACAGTGAAGTTCCCAAAAAGTGTGACGATCTGGGGTTGTATTTCTAGCATAGGAATGGGTGCATTACATTTTATGACTCTGCACCTTGTCACAGAGCAAGAAAAATGGGTACTTTGCTTAAACGCTACTAATTTTACCAAATTCGTGGTGCATCCACATATTTCTTTAAAAAAAAAAAAGTTACCATTTTAAGCTACAGGTTAGAGTTTTCTTGAACAAGGAATTTCTACCCTCACATGGCCAGGGAACAGACCAGATCTCAACCCCGTTGAGAACTGTAGGAAGATCATTGGCAATGCCGTAGCAAAGAAAAAACCAGATGTGATGCATAATAAAAGCTCGGGGAGGCAACACAAAGTATTGATTCAGCTTTTTTTACGACGAGAATTTATTTTACATGTGCAAAAGACTTTTATTATAATTATTAAACACAAACTCATTGGGTTTATGACATTTTATTACATTGTAGTTATTTATAAAATTTGACATTTTGTTCAGTTTTACTGAGTATACGTACTTTTATCAAATATAAAGATGATTACCATAAAATTTTCACATTTTTACACTTAAAAATATTCGGGTTATGCCTATAAAACGCTTGCAGTAACATTTCAAAATACTGATATTTCTAGATGAATATAAAGGGAAAAATATAAATATTTTATGAGCGATACAATAAATATTTCCAGTACTGTGTATATGTCGACATTCACTCGTAAAAGCCGAAAACAACATTAAATGTAGAACATTTTGAATATTCACTTATCAGCATCGTAAATACCCAGTGCATGTCGATATTCACAAAATTGCGAAACTCCGCAATCCATATACACGAATTTCGAATTATATGTATAAATTTTGGATGATTATGTTGTTTCGAAAAACTTAACAACTCGCGGTTTTTCAGCAATAAAAGAAACCTATTCTAAAGGGAGAAAAGAGAAAAATATCACATTTTGTAGCCCTAAGAAGGAACTAAACTGGAATTTATTAAGTTTAAGTCGAAAAATAGTTGCGCAAATTTCAAATGCTCAATATTAACGTTTCCAAAATATAATGCTAATATTCTGTCTATGAACAGCAATGAATGACGAATTGTTTTGTGAATTACTTTCAAAAAACAATTGGTATAAACATTATTACAAGGTTAACTGTAAACCATCACGCCATCACACAAATACATGGCCATGGAATTCAACAGTTTTTCACTTTAAAAAAAAAGGTTACATAAATTGCAATGCATTGTGTTATTTCCGCTGGTTATGTAACCATCTGAAATTTCAGATTTAACGTTACATTTTTAAAGAAACAAGCAATTTTTAACCTATCCTTTTCTTAATGTACTCGATATTCTGTATTTTTCAGTTTTCATAAGCTGCTATTCATACAGAAATAGTAAGAATTCCATACCCTTTTCAAATTTAAATTAAGAGCAATAGAATAATGTTTTTTTTTGTCCAAAAACCTTTACAAAACAAAGAAGTAAAAGTATATTACAGTTATAAGTGTGTAAAGAAAATCTTGTCCTTGGAAATGCACAAAGTTTCCCCACATGCTCTGCTAAAAAACAAATGAATAATACAGCCTACACTCCATTGCCTGTTTCACTGATGTAAGCAATTATAGACGCATTTGCATTTGATGTATGCATATACTTTTTATGTACAAAAAAATATTAATAGACGATTTGTTGTGATTATACGAAGGGTATAATAAATTACGAGGATGGTTTGATTAGAACTTGGTCCTATATATGTAGTGATAAAAATTGTTTTCTATGTATCAATATTTTATGGTCAATACTCATTTTGATGTTAATTCATTCTTTGGCAGTTGTTTACAAACAAATATTTCGCATGACACTGAAAAATCGATAAGATTGGAATTTGTGATGTGATTAAATTATTTTTACTGGAAGGGAAAACAGCAAAGGAAATTCACGAGAGGATTTTGTCTACATTGGGAGACGCATGCTCGTTCTATGAACAGTTCGACTTGGGTAAAGCATCGAAGACACCTTGACCGCAAATCGTCTATTTATAAAGTTTATGATATTGTTTTGGCTGACAGACTAGCGAAAGTGTGCGAGTTAGCAAAGGCCCCTGGTATCTCTATTGAGCTCATTCACTTCATAATGATTCACACGTGATAAAGCTTGCTGCGCCTGTTCACTCCGGAGTAAAAATGAAACCGCATGATAACATCAGCAAACTGTATGAAATGTTTAAGAAGATTCCAGCCAATCTTTTACGATGTTTTGTGACTATGGACGAAACGTGGATCCATTACTATACACCGGAAATGAAACAGCAGTGTAAACAGTGGCCCGCAAGAAGCGAACAGGCTCCGAATAAAGGTGAAATGGGTTCCGTCCGCTGGAAAGGTAATGGCTGCAATTTTTTTGGAATGCAAAATAAATTCTCTTGATTGATTACATGAAGAAAGGGAAGACTACGCATTAATTTTGAAGAGACGAAAGACAGCAATCGCGGAATGGTCAAAAGATGCTGTTTCACCATGACATGGTGCCAGAGCATTCAAGCTGCGTCGATAAGACAAATTGATCGAATTACGATTTGAAATACTTCCGCATCCACCCTACTCACCTGATCTGATCCTCTCGGATTATCATCTGTTCTCGAAACTCAAAATTTTCCTGTCTAGACATAAATTTAAGTCGATTGAAAAGATGTAGGAGGCAAACGAGGAGACTATGTCGGAAAATAAACTACGTTAAACACTGAATTTGTACTCTTTAGTATCAAAACAAGCTGCTTATGGAACCATCCTCGTATTTATCAAAGTATTGTGTTATTGTTGAAGAGTGAACTTGTGGCATAGCCTGGTTTGTCACATGTGAGTCTGCAGTAATTGCTCAATTGAGAGGATGGTAACTGCATTGTCGTACGGATTTACATTAAGAATGAGAGGTTTAGAGTTTTGTTCCGTGATTTAGTTTTTCACCAAAAAAATGCACTAGAGGATGATTTTATTTGTTTACTACGCGGTAAACATTTGGGTCAAGCAAATGCTAAGTCTATTGAACATGGCCCCACACAATGTGAAAGCATCTTTATGACAAATTAGTCAAAAAGTGGAGGTTATGATTATGGAAATGTCATTTCAATTTCACACTTGTTCATATCCCTCCGATGTAAAAAATCAGGCATCTGAATGCTGACACCAGAGCAGAAAACATGTCCCCAAGAATTCAGTTCAATATTGACCTCCTCAAAGAAAATCTTGATGAATTTTCTGAAAGATCGTTACTGGAGACGAAACATAGTTTATCGTTATGCCCCAGAAACCAAGCATATGAGTGTATAATGGAAGCGAGTGCTTCCCAACCCCCAAAATGATCAGAGGGCTCTTGCTGATGGAATGCATGCCAAAAGTCTACCATGAATGCAAAAATCTGTACTTCTCGAGCCCAACTAGAAGAAATAAAAACAGCATGGTAAACTGACTGTAGGCATGTTGCTGCTTCACAATAAAGCACCGTGTTACATATCACAAACAGCATAAACTGTTTTGGGTACTTGGAGTTAAATCATTTACTGGTCTGATTCCCAGTGTAGTTTTCTTTGAAAACCCAAAGCAGCTCTTTCATGGACAAAAGATTTTTCAAAAATATGCCACGAAGGACGTAGTAATGGGTTGACTGGAGAACCAAGATCTGTAATTCCAAAAGAATTCAATTACAGCAGATAAAGTGGACCAAGTATGTGGCAGTCCAGGAAGATTATATTGAAAAATAATGGGGTGAAGGTCATCAAGTTTCATTATCATATTCAGATAGATAATTTATAAGTAATATATTTTTATTCCAAATTGTTTTTGACTTAAGCAAGTCATAACAAACATATTTCTATTATCTAGCAAAAAAAAAAAAAAAAAAAAAAACACACATGACCATACTTTCGTTCGAAGAATTTCATGCAGCAGCTTGAATTAGTACATGCCTCTTGTGTCTCATTGCCAGCCATTTTTGTGCATTCTCATCAGTGCTTTACAAGAAAACAGAACGTTTACAGTATTTTAGCTATAAATCTTGTCCGTTCACATCAATCTTGCCTAATACAATGGCACAGATATGTAAAACTCAACAACTTGTGGAATGCGTAATATTTTACAGTTTTTGTCCTAAATGAATTTATCGCTTTAAAAGTAATAAATATTGTATTGGATTCCTTGGCATCATGACTTAATTATCACTTTTTGAATTCCACTTTTAAATTTTGCAAGTGTCACCTTTTGTTCCTTCTATGAATATATGTGTTACTATAAAACATATGGATATCATAAAATGCTAGAATTTACCAGAATAAGCTAACATTATTCTTAAAGGACAAAGGAAGAAAACTTACATTATAAAAAAATTACATTTTGAGCATTTACTAAGATAGACTTGTAAATTTTTACCAGTCAGATCTTTAAAATGCCTTAATACATATAATATAAACTTTTACTAATAATGGAGCAGTATAAAATAAAAAAACTTGTGTAGCTACTTTATGGAAACGCTATCTAATGTGAATGTACAAATAACCAACGGAATCTCTTAATATCAAAATTTAACAAAAAAAAAAAAAAAAAAAAAAAAAAAAAGACAACTATAAGTATCTGAATTTATTACAGCACACAAAATTTAAAATATTTAAATTATGGATAGCTTACAGGTTTGGGTTCTTTAATTTGTGTTTGTCAAATAAGATTCCAAAAAGAATAATAAAAGGAACAGAAATAATTTAAATAACAAAATAAATGGATTATAATAATACATGATCAACTTAGCAATATTTTTTTGCTTTACTTTTACTCTTGGTAAAAGAACTGTATAAAATAAATCATGTCAAGCTATATACTATTTATAACACTAAATTCTAGAATTGCCAGAAACTATGCTTTTAGAGTAACATAAAATAAAGCTTGAAATGGAGAACGGTAAAGTATGACTTGTTGATTTATGTTACCTGTACGTTTCCAACTACATATATTATTCATTCTTATGAGTTAATTTCTGTTTAGTGATTTTTAATCCAATAATTGCCAATCTTTTAATCCAATTTTAATCCAATAATTGCCTAAGTGTATCAGTATTCAAAGTTTTAGTAAAAGTATTTACTAAATATTTAGGCAGCTTCCAATATATAATACTATATAATACAATACATATAACAATACCAATAATAAAAATATTATTGTAATAATAATAATAATAATAATAATAATAATAATAATAATAATAATAATAATAATAATAATAAGAAGAAGAAGAAGAAGAAGAAGAAGAAGAAGAAGAAGAAGAAGAACAACAACAACAACAACTACAACAACAACAACAACAACAACAGTGAAGTTCATTAATTATACATATAAAGAAGTCAATATTAGTTGACACTATAGTCCAATAGTAATTTATCAGAACATGTTTCAAGAGCTTTTGTTCTCATCTTCAGGTGGGGACCAACTAATACTGGCAGATGAAGATGCGACTTCTGGTGATTCAAATATACTGTGAAACAGGAATTGGCAGGATGTCAAAAATTCATAATATGATGCTTATTCTTTAAAATGGAAATCCATGGATGGTATGTGATTTTTTTTAAAAACTCTCTAACGATAAAGAAGGGCATTCCCTTCTTTATCGTTAGAGAGTGGTGATGGTTTTAATATCTTTAAGTCCATTGAAATGCTTGATCTTTTTGATTTTTTTATCTACTAATGAACAGTTGAATCCACTGTTGAGGGTTATATTGATAATGTACTAGTATTCTGCTGTGTATTTCCGTTGAGTGTGACGTTTACTAATCTGTGAGTGTTTATACAGGCATGTTGGTGTAATTTAGGGTTAAGCTATCATTCATTATGTGATTATCTGTATGTGAGGGTTTCCTAAATATACCAAAGGAAACTATACTGTTTCTTCTGCAGATTTTAGGTTCAAAAAGGGCAAACGTCTTTTCATTTATATATGAAATTAAAGTTTTGGTCTTGCAGATTTAGTAATTTTAAGGCATCCACTTTTTTTTTTTTTTTTTTTTTTGAGGACATATCTTTTGCAATAGTACCAAAAATCTTTTTCCTGTATCACCGAAAGGAATACTTTTGCTCTTGAGGGTTATAATTTGGAGCAGTCTTAGTGATGGAAGATTTTAAGCATCCCATGGAACTCCAATACTGTTAGGAGGATTATGTGATCAATGTTTAAAACATTGAAAATCGAACCTCGAAAATTGAACCTTGAAAATTGGATTTTTTAAACCTCTAAAAACTAGCCCATTCAAATATATAATTGTGAAACTAATAGGTCATCGCCAAGTTCCTCCACACTGTACAAGAGAAAGTTATACTCCCATATGTGTGGCATTCATTCATTCCTTCCTTCCTTGGAAATAAGTTTTTAGCATGTAATCTATCCACTGTTGCTAAGGTTTGGACTTTGGAGTGTATGCTTGCCTTGGTGGTTAAGTAAAAACAATAACTATAGGCTCGGTGTGCTGTAATACTGCCACACAAATTTGATTCTCTAGTGAAAATCTTGGCTAAACAATGGCTGCAGAATGGCTTCTCAATTGTGCTTTATAACCCATGCATGAATTTCCTTTGTAAAAAGTGTTCACATTCTACAATATGCAAAAATTCTGTTGACTAAAAAAAGGGGGTCCATGCAATTTTGTAAAATGTTGTATAAATGCTCAGAGAAAAAACACACACAAATGATTAAAAGCAACTGAAACAATATATATATATACATAAGTAATAAGAATCAAGTGGGGAAAAAAAAAAAAAACTAATACTGATATGCAGCTGGTATGGCGACACATACTTATTTGATTCTTTTTAATTGGACATGTTTTGGTAACATTCACTTCCATCATCAACAGAAGAGCAACTCTGTAAGCAGTCAGAGAAATTTATCAAATATATCCTACAATGGTATCTTTAAGTTCATGACATGGTTTTTAGTTTTGATGATGTAAATTTTTCACAAGTTGTTAGTTCCAAAGATTTGCAAGTGTGTTTCAATAATTTTGATTACAATTAAAATAAGATATGCAATTGTCTTTTACAATCTTCAAATCTAAAGAGGGAATCCACCCATTCTTTTCAATTACTCATGTAAGCTGTACTGATCTTTCCTGCACATTTAACAATTTTAAGCCCTTGTTAACCAGACAATGGAAAATATGTCATCCATGTATCTGTGCCAAGTCTTGAAAATTAATGGAAAAGCGCCAGTTAAGCAAATTCCCAAATCACTCATAAACAAATCTTCCAGGAAAGGTGAAAGAGGGTTATCCATAACCAATCCTAATTTGTTAATAAAATTTACCATTAGAATTAAATTAATGCTGGTTGATGCATAGTTCTGTCAAATCGATAAATTAACTATTGCATAAGCAGGTATATAACATGGATAAAAGCAGTTTTTTAACACTTTAAATATCTGGTTAATGCTATACTAAAATTAACAAATTTGCAGGAAAGACAATACAGTTTACATTAGAAATTGAAAAGAATGAGTGGATTCACTTTTTAGATTTTAAGATTATAAAAAACAATAAGTTTGGCCTTTGGGATATATAGGAAACTGATCCACAGTGACAATTTCATTAAAAATAATTGTGTTATACCAAAAACTCATCAGCATGCCATCCTAAATAGACTTGCAAATTAGCAAATGCTCCACCCAGTAGAAAAGAATGCAGAGAAGAATACCAATATATCATATATACAGCACCACATAATGGTTTCCATAAAAAATATATAGCATGATAAAAAAATTTAAAAGAAATAAAGAAATAAATATATCAAAGACACAAGTTTACAAATAAAAGAAAATATGCAATTCCAAAAACTGACATACCACCACATGTTCAATAAATTTTTAAAAAATACAAAACAATTTTGACTCCCAAAAGGCCCATAGTAATAAAAATGCATTATAGTCAGGCATATACTGGAAAAATGAAAAGAAATTTGGAAATCTATACCAAATAACATTTCAGAACTATCTGATAATAACAGATACAGAAATTGGCAGTAGCAGCCATTTTTGGTCAGATAATAATGAAACTGATTAAAAAAAATTATTGAAACACTTGCAAACCTATCAATATTATTTTATTTCTTTATTGTTAATAGGTTCAAGGGTATAAGCTCCTATAGTTAGTTAATACGTCGTTCCACACTGGAACATGTTCTTCTCACCTCACATTCTTTAAACTCATGTAGCAAGATGATAAAATGTAACGTACACACAAAAGAGCCATTAACAGTTTTCTAACATTGTTAAATCTCTTACATCTCTAATTTACACCAAACCTTATTTGTACACACATAAAATATTCAACAGTAAGAAAACCTCAAGGTTCGCATGACCATTTAGAGGACGTGCATGTGTGTATATGCCCATGTTTGAAATAAAGAATAGATTAAATAAGAAAAAGGTATATATAAAAAATTATTAAAATAAAAAAATGTATGAGCCAAAATAAGCTAAAAAATTAAACAATAAAATATACTGTGCAACATTCTAAGACTCATAAGATGCAATAACTTAAGACCATGACAATATATATAAAAATTAGCAGCAGGATGCAGAAAATAATTGAAATTTTTATTACCTTACCTAGAATGCAAATGTAGGAATACGACTGGATGTACAGCATGTGTGCAATAATAAATACAAACTTTTCCTAAACCCAATGTATTGATTTTTTTTATATATTAAACATGAGCAGCAAACATCTAAAAGTATTTCATACATAAGTAAGATGAATTACTTGATTTATGCAATCCAGATATAGAAAAAGTAACAGAGGATACATCAATCTTTGCTTTAGTTGGCCAAAGAATGGCTCCAAAAGCAAATGGAAAAACAAAGAGCACAGATTTAAATCATGCTTAGGCCAAGTAGTGTGGATGGGATTTGGCATTTCTTTTTTTTCTAAAAAATAAACGTGACCATAATGTGATCACATGTCCCAAAGAATGCGTCATCCATGGTGCACAATGATATTACTGGATGGCAGTATAACGTACAATTATCACCTGGAGAGTACATGAACATCAATCACCTTGCCGGATATGCACTCAGCATGAACAGCATTTTTATGTGAAAATAGATATCCTACCAGGGCAAATTGCCAGAGCATGTCAAAGGAGGCTGATGGAAGTTGTAGGGAATAATGTTCTTCTATAATGAAGTGTCACTAGGTACGCATTTTAGCAAAGACACAATTTAACAAGTAATCTTCAACATTTTTAGGAAGACCTACGAGCATGTGGCATCATGTATGACAAGCAGTAATTGCTAAATATACAGAATCAGACAGACGATGGACAATGAGTTGCAGGCAGAAACTGGCTTTCAGAAGTAATCTACTTACATGTATGAAAAGGTTGACTGCAAAAATCTGCAGCAAGGTCAGTGCCATATGCATTCAATGAAGTTGAAAACTAGACATGGTATGCAGTATGCTGCAACCATATGACATGCTACAAGCAGGAAGTAAGGCACTTGAGGAGTATTTTGAGAGTTTACAGGTGATAAAATGTGGATCTGTTTTGTGTTCATAATGCCATCCATGTAAACTTGTGACTAATAAATGCATGTAGTGCAATATTGTTGTTTATTGACTTTTGGCATTTCCATACCTAACCCTTCTGAGCACGTATTGTTAATACTCTGGACAGTAATATACATTGTCCCTACCAATGTATATTTTAAAGTTTTCTGCTGGTCCCACGTTCTGGAGAAGAAAAATAGCAAACATGACTTGTGCTCCAAACTTCATATGGTTTATTTACATTTACTATGTGAGAAATTAAACCAAAATTTTTGATCCACAAAGCTGACATCTTTCCACACAGCTCCCCAGAGCTTTTACAGTTTTGTCCAATCTTGGTAATAATTTTAAAAATCACAAACAAATAATATTGGCCTTGGATTACTCAACCATCAACAAATGACAGCTCTCTTATTTTACCGCAGTTTAATCTTTCCTCAAGACTCATACAATTAGAAACTGCTGAAGCTCCATATTAAGAATGCTTCGTAGGGAATGAATAAAATAACATTAGAAGAATTTCTGTTCCATTTCTAATCTAACATTATATTTACATTTTTGTCATATTATGAAACCAATCATGACATTTGGTAGGAGTTGTACAACCTAACCTTAAAATGTTGTTGACACTGCACACTTGCACAGTATTCCGTATGCTTAATTAGGATTTAGGAAAGAACTATTTAGATAAGAATTTAGCTTCAGTGCACTTTCCATAAAACCAATCAGTGTCATCACAGTGAGAGCTATACCAAAGGAAACCAAGTTTTTCAACAATGCATACATTCTTTGGTTATAATACAATATGTGAAAATTTAGCAGAAAAAGAAAAGTTAAGAATGTAAAACATTGGAAGGCTGCAGTGTATACAAATACTGTTAAGTCCATTTCATATTCAGTGATGCAATTGTCACAAGAGAAACTTTCTTTCTCAGTTGAACATGTTGTACAACATACTCCTTATTGCATCCAATTATAGCAATAGTTTGAACTATTATTTGATGATCATCAAATATGCGAACACTTTTAAGTTTTTTTATAACTATTAGAAATATGACCAACTGCAATTTGCTTCGCTTATGCATTTACACATATCAGTTCTAGCTGAGAAGTGGAAATTGGATATTTATTTACTTATTTTAATGAACTTCACAATTAGCAACCACCATGATTAAGGATTATAAATGCAAATTAATATGTGCAGTATTTTTTGTTTAGCATATTTTTCTGGATTTTTTTAGTGCTTTACACATGTTACAGAAAAAATTTCCCAACAGTAAAGTGTACACACTTGCATTATTCAAAATCCACATTTTCTGGGACAAACAATTCCACAATATTAACCATGCAAAGCTCTTTCAAATATGATATGCAACAGTTATGGTATCATTCGAAAATGCACATTTTAAAACAAGTGAATTATACTTTGCACAATGTTAAGTATGCAACACTTTTCCAAATATAATGTATAAATGTTTCAAAAAAGAATAAGCGCGATGATACTGTTAAATATCTAAGATTTGAAATAATCTGCTAATTCATGGGTGTAATTTCTAAATCATAGGAGAAAGTAAATAGCTGTCACTGAGCAAATCAAAACCACTAGTTTACCCTCTTAGTATTTTATTAAATGGATCGTCTTTTAACTACTAGATAGGGACACAAAGCTTGCTGTTACTCAAGTAAGGTACATTTCATAAATATAACCTGTTAAAATATGAATTCAGAACTTTTCTCATTTATAGCTTTTGCACCTTCTAACAGAGTGCATACTCTTGCAGATATAACCTTGTCGAACCTTTTACTCATATGCTCAAAATAAGCATCAAATAACCCTCTTATTAGGTGCACGATGTAATTTACATTAACCTTAAAGTTGAAAATCAAGAGCCTATTAATAATACGTATTTGTGATAAAGTACTTACGTTTAGGTATAATGAATGCAGACGTGCTAAAACACTATTACGAATATATAATATACTAAGATTCACACTAAGAATCACTAACAAGAACACTTGTTATCAAGAAACGTTCAACTTATCAAAACATACACACAAAAATAGTCTTTTCGCGCCGAGATAAATGGTGGAATATCCGGTTCCTACTCCTCCATGGCTATATGAGAAATTGTAGCTGCAAGATGCATGAAAATTAAATATACCAAACTTTCCAGGTGCTCGTTTATTACACAGTTATGAACTTCTGAGTCATTTTATGGGGCAAGCTTCAAAGATATTCAATAAGTTTTGAAATGTACTATAAGAATTTCTTTTTTAAATCGTATTGTTTGCTTCACTTCTTTTAGCTTTAAAAAAAATGAAATAATGATTATAAGTCTGAACTTAATTTACTAATTTGTGGAGCTATTATTATTATTATTATTATTATTATTATTATTATTATTATTATTATTATTATTATTATTATTATTATTATTGTATTGATTTTGTATTTGTTATCTTTTCTTACGATATTAAGAAGAGTTTTATTTTTGATTGATTTATTTATGGACGCTCTTTAACATCTCAGGTCATCAGCGTCCCATTCAACTCAGGGCGTGAAACGGCCGACAAATTTTGCTCAGAGGCCTCTCTTTCAGGCTTGAGGTTCTTTTTCGTGCCGTAAATGTACGACACGGGACCCACGGCTTTACTTCCCTTCCGAAGGAAGCCATACTTAGGATTTTTACGCCCCGAAAAAATCTATCGGTCCTGGCCGGGTTCGAACCCGCGATCTTGAATTAAGAAGAGTGCCTGCTTACTGCTATTTTATTTATTTACAAATTCTTTATACATATTCATTGAAAGAATATGATACATACATCATGTGTGTGTGTGTGTGTGTGTGTGTGTGTGTTTTGTGGTTTTGTACAGATTATATATATATAAACGATTTTTGAAAATTTTCTTCAAGTCTCCATCGATTCTACCCACAAGGCACCGAAAATGGCAATGTAAAACTGTATATATAAAAATTACATTAATTTATATACATATGTCTGTTAAAGCTCTAGCGGCAGTAATGTTTTCTCAACGAAACTCGGCAATTAGTAAACGATTCGTAGAGTTACTTGACCAGCAAAATTAGACCATTGGGGGTAACCTAAAGCGAAAATATAATAATTGCTCTAGCTGCAGCAATTTTTTTCTCTCTCAATGAAAATTGATATGCACTACTTAAATAAAATAAGAAACATATTTCATGAAAATCAGGGAAATTGGTCTATTAGAAGAGGGAATTTACCTGACCCAATATTTAAAAATTGCTCTAGTGGCACCAATGTTTTATATTTTTTTTCATAAAAATTCGGATTAATCATTTAAATAAAACAAGACAAATAGTTATGAAAATTAAGAAAATCGGACCATTAGGAGTAGGGATATATCTGAAAATCGAAATTTAAAAACCACTCTTCCTTTTGATTATATCTCAATTGTTTCAAAATAAAAGGACAAATTAATTCAGTATATAAACTGCATTTATAGGGATGTATATGTGTTATATTTAACAATGCATTGTCGTGAAGAGCATTCTGTAATAACGTAAAAAAAAAGTTCGCAGTACATGCTTTTATTACAATAAAATTGAAATTAAATTTCAAAGTCACTGAAAATCGATGAAACTTCCGATTGTAAATTGTTGTTTGTGTGTATATTGCCTTAGTACATTGAAATTGTTTTTAAATAGTAACACGTTTATGTTTTATTGACACATATAAACTCCTTCCTAAATACCCAAGTTTCTTTCTTTTTCTCTATTTTAGTGAATATAAAGATGATACCTTGGGCTTAGTTCATAAACATTATTACATTTAAAAATGTTTAAAAATACCCACTTTATCTGCCAGTGGTCATATATTTCATTTCATTAACATTTTATCATTCATTTTTACAGTTTAATCGTAATAACAATAAGAAAAAGGAGATTTATAAAAATGTGGTTTCTCTTTCGGAATAACTATAAATTTCAGGAATTTCCCGTTTTTAAAAAATAGAGCACTATCACTATATATTTATTTTCAAGTGCTTTTGAAGGGGGAAATGGAACAACCAAACCTAGTTAAGTAAGGTACTATTATAATTCAGTTTTCTTTTATTAGTTAGCTTTAGAGTTTGTCATGCTAATTAACACACATGCCATAACTTATTCCATTAATTAGTAATTTCATAATTTGGGTATTATTTCTTTATTCAAGTTATTCTCCATGCTGAGGAACAGGCTTAGTTCAATTTCTTAAAGTATATGACTGCATTGTGACAAGGGCTGACATTTAGAGTCGTTTTAGCATATCACAGTCACTCCTTAGAGAGTACCATTTTTATTTTCCCATCTCATATTTAATGACTTTATAAACATAATTAACTTGTAACCTCAATAAACATTAAAGGACGCAATTAATGTTCGGAACTTATTTCATTGATTTGCGTGGATCTAACTGATAAAAATTAGATATGTTATCTTAAACATATTATTCAAATTTATAAGATATTACACACACACACGTATAAGTAACGCCACATACAGGGACACAACGAAAAAAAATATTTCAACCCTGTTTGGCTCTTCTTCAATATAACGAAGGACATCAGATTTACTTGCTATCTCACAGTGCAGAAAGTATTTAACTTTCCGTTCTGCCTATCTATGTGTATTATTTACCTATATGAACATCTGATTCACCTGCATATGCTCTAAAGAAGTTGTTTTTAACTTTTTTACTTTCATTGAAAAACCTATATACGAAGTGCCTTGAATGGAATACCAGGTTATGCTGTTTTGAACTATATACCTTTAGAAAACACAGCTTATTTTAAACATTATTTGTAACCTGGGTAGATTTATAACTGAATGCCAAATATTAAGTAAGAAATTAATTACGTTTTAGAATATTCTAATTTTTCTGTGAAAATTATGTAAAGTCAAATGCAATAAGTACTTTTTACATCGTACAGCAGTTTAACGTAATTTGAATAAAAATAAATACCAAGTACTACTATCCTTAAGTATATTAATTTACTATTTAAATACCGAGGGTGCAAAAATGTATACACACTTTCACAGTAGATATCTATCTAATATATTTCAAAGTTGGACCGAAAAGCAACAGTAATGTGTAGTATGATGTTCTGTAAACAGATGTGACTCGTATACATTATGATAGCGATCCTACGTGACAGGTAAATCAACAGTGAACAAATGAAGCCAAGATTATCGTAAATAAACAACGAACAAATGAAGGGAAGATTATCGTATGATGTTCTGTAAACAGATGTGACTCACATAACGTTATGCTAGTGTTGCTACAATAAAATGGAGCCATGATTATCGTTTGAACAGCGGAAAGCAATTTTGAAGTGGTATTGGAAACCCGAGAATGTTGTTGAAGTTCAAAGGCAATGGAGACGTGTGTAATGAACAGAACCGCCAACGCAAGTAACAATTGCACGCACTCGAGACAATTTAAACTCATGGTACCGTATGAGATGTTCACAAGGTCAGATCTGGGAGATCTCACACAACAAGCCCCGCGTCCTCGGCTATGGTTTTGGAACGTTTTGAGCACTCACCGCAGGGCACTCACGAAGAGGTCCGATTGAGTTTCCACCTCGTTCTCCGGATCTAACTCCGTTGGACTATTACCTATGGGGAACTCTTACGGATGTTATATACTGTAGAAACCAGCTACACAGGCAGTACTTCGGGAAGAAATTGAAAAGGCATATGCTGCAATCGCTGAGGGCACTTTCGCAAACGTTGCTCAATCAGTAGTTCAACGTACTCAGAACGACATCGATGGTGGGCATTTTGAGCAACTGTTTTAACTGTAAAAGTCGAAGATGATTAGTGCTCATCATTTTCAGTTTGTGTGAATTCAGTTTTGTTTTGTCAACATACTTTTTTCTTTGCTTGAAGTGTGAAAAAAAAAAAAAAAAATTGTCACTCTCTGTAGATTACCATTGGAATAAATAACGAATGTTTATATGTTATTTTGTTTTTAAAATATTTTAATAGTACCTTACCATTTTCAAATTTTGAAAATGTTGCTTAGATATTACTCCGATACTACTTTAGCCTAGAACAAATGCTCCTCAGAACCCCAAGGTTCTTGAAAAGTACGAGCCAGACTTTCTGAGCTTATTAGCGTTTTATTATTTGAACATTTGAATTTGAAATTATAAACAATACCATATTGCATGAAATTCCCTCAGGATAAAACTGCTCAAATTTCTACAATATTATGAATACAATAATACTATCAGCTTATTGATTGATTTGGTTTATTTATGGACGTTCTTTAGCATCTCAGATCATCAGGTTCCATTCTGTTCAGTGCGTGAAACGGCCCACAAATTTTGCTCAAAGTCCTGCTCATTCAGTCTTGAGGTTCTTTATCGTGCCGTAAATGTACGACACGGGACCCACGGCTTTTTTTCCCTTCCGAAAGAAGCCATACTTAGGATTTTTACCCCGAAAAAAATCTATTGGTCCTGGCCGGGATTGAACCCGCGATCTTGGGTTTAGGGGGCAATTACATCACCAGGACCAACATTATCAGCTTAGAATACAAAATGACTTCAGATACACGTTTAGGTTATTTGCGCTACGGGCCAGCAGATTGAGCCTGCGTGCTGGGAGAAGGGCCCAGGTGGCCGGTAACTCAAATAATCTCAATAATGAACATACGTGCAGAGACACACGCGTGCACGCGCGCGCTCACACCACATAGTAAAATACAACATTTTTAAAATATTAAACAAACTTTAATTATTCACATATTACGATATTTTAAACAAGCAATGATCTTAGTTTCTCTTTTCTTTTCCAAGGCAGCAGTAAACTTCTGACACACATTCTTTTCTCATTATATCATTTCACCAATTAGTCTGCTTCAAAATACCATAGGGTCATTTTCAAATGTAAGAGAAGTATGAACGAAGAAATTTGAGACGACTCTTAACAAAGATAGACAAGATTTTTTATGACATAACAAATGAACAGAAAAAGTGCATATTATGCAAAAGATAATATTATCATTATGATATCACTTAACACAATATTAATTACTTACCAAGAATCCATGTACATAAGTACTCTGAACATAAACAAGTCCAGTTTTGTATTACATAATTATTGTAAACTGTTTAAATTATATCATAATTATGCATTATATAGCGTAATATAATTCATTAGCTCATTATATACGAGGGTACTATCCTGAATATTCGGGACTGGTGCTGCCATCTGGTAAAAAACTTACTTTGAGACTACTGACCGCCATCACCCTCGAAATAGTTCCCTTCCACAGGTATACACCGGTCCCAGCGATTCTGCCATTTTCCAAGTGCATCTTGGAAGTCATATTCTTTGAGGGTGTTTAGCAAGAGAGCGTTTCTTCTTGAATCGTCTCAATTGTGTCGAACCGAAGTTTTTCAACTTGATTTTCAGTATGGGAAATAGAGCAAAGTCGCAGGGTGCCAAATCAGGCGAGTATGGTGGGTGGGGGTCAACCGTCATGTTGTTTTTCGTCAAAAAGCTCCTGGTGAACAAGAAATTGTGACAGCGCATTATCGTGATGCAACAGCCAGTTCCCTCGTCCCCAAAGTTCGGGCCGTCATCTCCGCACATTTTCACGGAGCCGTCGCAAAACGTGACAGTAGTACGTGGAATTCACTGTTTGATTTGGTGGTACGAATTCTTTGTGCACAATCCCCTTGGGTATCAAAGAAAACGAGGAACATGCTATTCATTTTGCTCTTCACTTGTCTCGCATTTTTTGGTCTTGGTGAGTTCGGGCTCTTCCAGTGGAAGGATTGTTGTTTTGTCTCAGGGTCATAAGCGTACATTCAGCTTCCAACGCCGGTGATGACTCTGGACAAGAAGGTTGGGTTATCGGATACGGCCTGACGAATCTCCGTGCAAATTTCAACACGGTGCACCATCTTATCAGCAGTCAGGATTCTTGACACAAATTTTACGGCGACACGATGCACGCCCAATTCATCAGTTAAAATTCGTTGACTTGTACCATAACCAATTCCCACTTCATGAGCAAGGTCTTCAATGGTTCGACGTCGATCCTCAAGAACGAGGTGTTGAACTTTGGCAACAATGTCAGACGTTGTGCAGCTGAAGGGTCTATCGGTGTGAACATCGTCTTCAATAGCTGTACGGCTATGAACTCAAGTGGCCATGCCACTCAAACACATGTGTATGACTCATGCTTTGTCCCCCAAATACTTGTTGAATCATTGCGAGGGTATCCGTAGCATTTTCCCCAAGATTTGCACAGAATTTGATGCACACTCTCTGATCTAATCTTGGATCCATCGTAAAATCGCCACACACACTACACACAGAGTATCATGAAAGGTACTATAGAATCTCAACACATCTACCCAGCTGCATGAAACTTTAAACACTCATCAGATGTGCTAGTGTTGCCACTTAGCGGTACAAAACTCCAGTGCAACTACTGTCGAGATGGCAGCAGCAATCTAGAATATTGTGGATACCACCTCGTATATGGATGTTATAAGGATATGTTGTAGGATGAAATTATGTCATATTTTAATATAAGTAATGCATTAAAAATTATTCAGTCATAGGAAAATTCTAGTTCGTCATCGTCAACACCAGCTGACTTAGACCTGTCGACCTGTTTGCACATCAGGAGAATTGGTCGCCCATGTGGTGAAGCGGCTTCCGACTCTACTGTGGTCTTTAGAATTGTAGTTTGGTATTCCGTAATTTTCCTTTCTTTGAACGTGTTTGTCCAGTTTTCTTGAGGATTGATTATTCTGTACTGTAGGCTATACATGTTTAATTCATCAGTCATTATTTAACAACTTTTGCTAATTATTTTAATGTGGTATTTTTATGGTTAAATAATGGGGCAAAACTTAACAAGATAAGTCTTAAATGTTTAGGTTCTACACATGAGGTGTATTTAGAAGCAAACATTTGCTGTTTTCAGATGCAGGTAATGTCCAACAGAAATTATGGGACAGCCAGTGTTCAACAAGCAGCACAGCACATATTGACTAAAGGATGGTGTGTTTACAAAGCTTCCAATGTATTCAATATAGCATATAACACAATAAAACCTAGTTTGAGGATAGATAGTTAAGTTCCATTGAATAAATTGGATCGAACTAACATTACAGAGATGCAATGTTCGGAATTCGGACTCTCTGTTACTGAAGTTACATTTTAAGCCTATCTTAAAATAATAAGAAAGGAAATTGTTCATTTACTACACACAAAAAGTCGAGTGGGAAAGGTGCACTAGATGTAAAAATAGATATGGACTTTAAGACGTTCTACAGTAAAGGCAAGAGCAACATTGAAATCTCCAGTGACCAAGCTCTTTGAATTTTTTGAATGAGCTTATGAAAATTGGGACTTGTTTTCGAATACCCAGAGAATATGGAGACTACATGGAGCTGGGTTTGGACTTGTTTCCATAACGAGTAAAATTGTTTTTCCTGAAGATGAAAAAGAAAAAAAGTAACTAACTGCTTTACGTGTGGAGTCCACAGCATCACAGTTTATCCCAGGTACCTCAAGGATGCACATGCATTTATCGTGACATCCCAGTCCTGCAGCAAAAGTTTCAAAGATGGCATGAAGGATGAAACTTGAATACAGTGTTTAGACTGTCCAGAAATACTGAGGAAAGACGACTACTTGCTGGGAAACACATCTGGAATATCATGAGAGACGAAGATGATTTTAGGGCATTGAACGAGCTAACAAATAAAATATCATGCAAAATGGCAGAAGAGTATAAAAACGGCAAAAAACAAACAAGAGAAAAAATCCAAAGGCCAGAAATGGTATATCCCCTAGAAGATCCGAGAGAATCAGGGAAAGGCAAGAAAGATATTTACAACTAGAATTAGTTGAAGAAAAAGATGATAAAGAAGATAACTCCCAATTTGAATAAGAAGAAGAGAGCAGAACTGACAGAAGAAAGGAATAATGGCAGTTTTCGGGCGGAAACGAAGCAGTTGAGAGAAGAAGTAGACAGAGGTCAAGAGAAGGATAGAAGCGAAGGAAACTACACTGTCAACACACCATGGTCCAGTATAGCTGTTGCTTGAGACCGGCAGCAACTCCACTGATGTCCAGGTTCCGTTGCCAGGAATTCCAGTGGGGAGCAGCCCGGATACCGAGCGTTAGCAGAAATGAAGACGCATAGAGTAAATTGGATAATAGTTGTAAATTAATAAAGTTTAAATGTAACAATTGCTACTGGGTACCAGTAGCAATTGTAGATGTTATTATAAGTCATAGTAAATAGCCGTAGTGCTGATTCCAGTACCGGTTTTGTTTTGAAGTTTTAATTTTGTTTAGTCATAGTGTTAGTAGTGTAGATTTTAAAATCTGTAAAATTTAATTGTAATTTAAATTGTATTGTATTTATAAGAGGAATAAATAAATGAAATCTGGAGTATTACGTCCTGATGTAGAACCAAGATATCAGGATGTAAGTATTGCAGAATTAAAATTAAAAAAAAATGTCCAGAAATACTTCCATGAACTTTGTCAATGACGGGTTCGTTATGAATCACATTTTCAATGCAAGTGAATCAGAAAGCTACAATTCTAATATAAACTGAAAGTTCTTTCAATATAAAATTAATAAAAATCACTTGAGTGTGCTCATACTGGGAAATTAGGAACGTATACTGCGAAATAAACACAGAACTGTTCCAAATTTCGCAGTAAGGTAGTATTTAATTTGTATTCAATATTCCACGTTCATATTAACTACATGCATTGTTTAAATATTTTCTATGATGTATAACCATCACCTCAATAAAATCCTCCTTCTTAAATCCCGTTTTAATCACAAAAAGAGCATATTTTAATTAATTCGGCTTAATGAGAAATTAAGCATATTTGCTTAATGGTACTGGGATATTATTAATGTAAACTTAAAAGAGCAACGGGCCCAGAATTAAGCCACATATTTCACGCACACTTGCCCACAAGGTTTATATCGGTCCTGGTGGTGTAATGGTAACCATACCTGCCTTCTAAAGGATTTTTCGGGGCGTAAATATCCTAAGTATGACTTCCTTCGGAAGAGAAGTACAGCCATGGGTCCCGTGTCGTACATTTACGGCACGATAAAGAACCTCAAGCCTGAAAGAAGAGGCCTCTGAGCAAAATTTGTCGGCCGTTTCACGCCCTGAGTTGAATGGGACGCTGATGATCTGAGATGTTAAACAGCGTCCTTAAATAAATAAAAAAAAACATCGTTTGCATACGCAGTCTGGGTATAACTGGTGGAATCTTGTGTCTTTACCATTTACTCGTAGATGAACGAATTTGCTTACAGATATCTCAGATCATAGTGAAAGATGGTATATGGAACGCAATATTTCGAATAATTCCATATACATCACAGGCGGGGAAAATAACGGTAGTTAGTTTATAGATACCCAGTACGTATACACATATTTATGTATATAATTAGTTGCTATATTGTGACATATATTGTATATATTGTTCAGGTTTCGTTAATATAGTTTACTTGCAGCTGCAAATTAAAAAAAGAGAAATTAGTTACTGTTAGTGATTTATAGTATCTCCTCTTAAGAGAAGAGTGGAGACCGCTAGATTAAAGAGTTAATTGATAAGCAAATATCAAACGGGTTAGACGTGTATCACAGGGCCACATTCCTTCCGTTCGTCAGACCCAGGTCTCCATTATGTAAATTCTGCACTCCAGGTATTCAATCATTGTATTGTCTCACTTTTAGATAGTTAGAATGTGACCTAGTGAATTACAAAATCCGATTTAACCGATGTCCTTTCAAAATGTTAGCAAAGCGGGCATAATAATAATAATAATAATAATAATAATAATAATAATAATAATAATAATAATAATAATAATAATAATGTAGGTAGGTCGGGATCGTGGTGATATTTATATTAATTTATGCAATAGCTATACATAAATATTAGCAAAAGAGCACAAAAGTAAAACCAAAATTAATTAGATAATACTTTTCTGAATGTAATATGGAATACGTTATTATTTATTTTAACTTTTTGCATCTTTCACTAATATTGTGAATGTGAATATCACTTTTAATATATTACTGCACATATTAAAATGAATTTTATAGGTACTGAGCTTCCCGTGAAGTTTAAATAAATACGATATGTAAAATACCATATCCTTAATATTGTTCTTGAACCAGATACTTAAGGTATTTATAAAATATGTCCGCTATCATATTTATATTATCAGACTAAATAGAAATTTGAGACACTAAAGTTCCTTATTGAAATAAATGAACACGTCATATTTATTTACTATCAGTTGATAGAGCTCTTGGAGGAAAAGTCGGTCCTGGTGGTGTAGTGGTAACCATACTTGCCTTCTAAACCCGGCCATGGTCGATGGATTTTTTTCGGAATTAAAAATCCTTCCTTCGAAAGGAAAGTAAAGCCGTGGGTCCCGTGTCATACAATTACGGCACGATAAAGAACCTCAAGCCTGAAAGAGAGGCCTCTGAGCAAAATTTGTCGGTCGTTTCACGCCCTGAATAGAATGGGGGTGCTTATGACCTGACATGTTAAAAAGCGTCAGTAAATAAATCAATTCATCGTTCATTATCTTGGGGAAAAACCAAAACGCCACCACTAGTTCCTCAGCCACAAGCAACTGCTCAAAAACGATCTTCATTTAATTACGCAAATCTACTTAATCTTAAAACTTCAAGTGAAAAATTAATTTATTACATCTGTCGGCAGACTCAAGAGCCGGAGTTCTGCAAGCGATGACGCGATCAAAATGTCGCTAACATTTCCGCCAGTCTGTCCAGTTAAGGGCGCTCAAGTAAATCAACTTCACCTCTTCATTTCCACCCCCTGGTGAAACCATCCACTACATACCGCCCGGGCGAAAAAGAAGAAAGAAACAGGTTATATGGCCCGTAAAAATTTGTCGCACGAACAGAGAGCGGGAACCAGGCTCTATGCTGGGGGAGGTAGTTGGGGGGAAAGCTAAAAATTGTATTACAGAGAAGAGGGAAAGCCAAGGGAAAGAGACGAAAATAATAAAAATAAGCTGTAATTTGGTAGAATGCGAGCATCCATATTACATGGCTGACACGTATATATAGGAAGTAATGGTCAGGAAAATTCGCGCCAGTAAATTCCCACACGAGTAACTGTTGTCAGTTGGAGAACAAACCCTTTCTTCTGAAACCAGAATGCATGTAGCGTACATATCATGGCTACTAAGTTCAAGAATTCGCGCGTGAATTTTTAAATATGACAGCAGTAGTTCCTTATGAAATGTTTAAAAAAAAAGCCAGAAGTGACATACTTGTCATTTTTAAATATATTGCTTCCAGCTTATATGTTATAAAATTTCAGGTCAATAATCAGCCATACAGAGGTTATGGTCTGTAGATACATTATGTCCAAGTAGATGCGATTTATAAAGCATAATATAAGCGGTTAGTCAAATTCAACCTTTTTTATATAAAATAAACAGTATAATAGTAATTTTAAAACTTTTTTGCTATTTTCCGCTAAATATGAGTTTTAATTAAAACCTCTTAAGGTAAGTTGTTGAAATCTGCTAAATGAAGACAGAAAGTTAATATGTATATTGAAATAAATAATCCTATATTCAAATATTCGCATAATGGCCTAGTAGCGCAGTTGATTGAACATGGTATGACCGTTCAGGGTTGGATACCCCGCTGGGTTTAAAACTTTTTCTATAAATAAAAAGATTCCTTGTCATAATCAGAGTCTGGTCAATGAATGTGAAGTGACTTTGTGTGTGTTTCGGTTATTAAATAAGCTGTTTGCCATTTTTAAGAACTGCTAATACCTGAAGTTTATGTATCCTAGTATTATGAAGAGAATTCGCATACTAATAGAGGATAGAAGCAACATTTGTATATTAATACTCCATGTTCACTGGTCATTTTGATATTAATTCATTGTTTAGTAGTGATTTAAACACAAGCGTTTCGAGTGACCGTGAAAATGGATAACAATTGAAATTTATGAGAGAATCTACATTGGTTGATGCATGTCCTTCCTTCCTTCCTTCCTTCCTTCCTTCTTTCAACTTTGGGTAAATGAGTTCAAGCGTGGCAGAACAATTATCGAAGCTGCACCACATCCTGGAGCTCCAAAATAAACCGTGAGGCCAGAAATCATCGAAAAAGTCCATGATACTGTTTTGGCTGAGTGAAAGTGAACGAGTTAACAGGTTTAAAGAACAGTGCCCTTTTAGGATTAATTGCTTGACGCACTTTATCTTAAGGGCTTAGCATTAATTGCTTTCCTTGCAAGCCCATCATCTTGCAGTTAACGTATTAGTGTTTAACTCTTGCGTTTCTTCTTTCGTGTTAAAATCTGTCGTCTCAGTATATCCCTGTAATCGTCAATGCCTTCATTAGCTTTTGACTCCCTACAAATTTGATTTAACAAATTTTTATTGCTCTTGAGCACCCCATTTGTCTAAAGAAAACATTAAGATTTGTAAGTATGTTGAAAAACATTGACGCTCATTTAACGAATATGATTTAAGCATTAAAATGTTCAATATTTTAAGAATATAAAATTAGAAGTTAAAATAATGTGCAAAAACCTATTGCAGAAAACAGGCTTCTTTGTTGTTTCAAGCACAGGTACGATAGATATTTATTTAAAACTACCTCATATAAAAATGAACGTATAACAATTTTTGAAATAAAAAAGAGAATGCACAGCAAGAAAACTGGTAAGATAACATAATTATATTGTTCGTGTATGCTGTAAGAAAAACTAAGATGTTGGAATATTTAATTGAGGCGTGAAAGAAATAGTGCCTAAATGACAAGACAATCTCAAAAAAAAAAAAAAAAAAAAAAAAAAAAGAAAGAAAGAAGGAAAGAAAGAAAGAAGATCATTGCTATGGAAGGAACACAAAATAGACCATCAGTATAAGGGGTAAAAGTGCTACAAAAACGTTTGAAATCTTCATGCAATAGTGTTTCTTCATTTCCTGACTTTCTTAAAACTCTGTCCAGTGAATGTAAAGGTTTTATGAAAGACCGAATGCTTGCAGACGAATGAAAAGCCAAAGCTCGCAGAAGAAAACACAAATCTTATCTCCCTAACCACCCTTCATATAGATTTGACCACATGCATGTTTCCTCAGCCACCCTCCAACTGTCCCTGGAGCTTGGACTATTAGCTACCCTCAGGCAAATGTGTTAGGGGATGACCACGGGAATGGGGATGGATGGAAGACGGACCTGCATGCCAAAACATGACCACACACATGAATTATCCACGGGCAATCAACAATGCTACAGGGGATAGTTGCTTGTTTAGCATACAGCAGGACTTTCGTTCCGCACCACTGGCCCAGAGGGGGTGCTCTGTGATTTGCTGCCTAGATTTGATCAATTGATGTGGATTTTTCCTTATTTTCCTCCATATCGTTTAGATGTACGAGCAACATGGGCTTAAGCTTTTCCAAAATTCTATCAAAGAAGATATGCCCATCCATACGAAATATGTTGTATATTCTTTGCTGAACCTCGTCTTGATAAATTTCCCAAAATTCTTTTATTGAAATTCAGAATATTCCACAGATTTACTGCATATCACCTGTAAATTTCTTTCAGCGTCATTTAACTCATCTGCTGTCTAACATTATGATGTACAAAAGTCATTTAACTCATCTGCTGTCTAACATTATGATGTACAAAAGTCATTTAACTCATCTGCTGTCTAACATTATGATGTACAAAAGTCATTGTTCTCTGCTGTTTTACAGACTCAACAGATGCCACGGTTTCCAATGAAATTGCGCAGACATTTCCTAAATCAACATGCTCACATATTTGATATTTCTGCTGATCAGGATTCTGATCGGTTCCTCTGGAACAACAATTCAAATTGCTTGCATGTGCAAGCATTGCATATTAAAGTGGGTCTCCAATTACTTTTGTAATCAAAATGTAATCCAAAACTAAAAATCATCTTGAAGAAAGTTATTTTTGTATATTCTCCTTTCTCTCTTCCTCTTTCTGACAGTCTGTCATGACTTTGTTTTGTTTTTCAGACTACTGTTTCTCATAGGTATATAGACCTCGAGAAAGACTGCATTAAATCTCATGCCATTTATTTAGTATAGCAGCTCATCATGAAATGATTGACTGAAGAGTATGAAAACCTAAAATCCAGAATTCTCTTGTGTGAGAACGCTCTCTATATTAACGAAGTTATGGAGAAAATGTTATTAAAGTTTATTTCAGCCAGTGAACGAGCTCACTGATACGATTGACCAGTTGAATTACACTGACTATTTTACTTATGTGATGCCATCGTACAATTGACCATTGCAATGAAACACAATGTTGAATTTTGGACAATCGCAGTGAAATTATCGAAAGGTTTCATCAAATTACTTAATCACGCGAAGTGCATTGGTCTAGTGGTTAGTGTAGGTAACTCTAAACTCCACTATATAACTCCTGACCACGCATCACAGACCGCTTTTCTGCTTTTTAAGTATTTGTACATTTAACTAACTTAATGTATATTCACTCAAGCAATTGTTTTTGCATTCATTCAAACAGTCTGAAATAATTTAATAAATTATGTAACATCTGCGTAAGCAACATAAATTTTAACAAACACGTTGTTCAAAATGATAAAATGGTATCTCTGTTTTGTTTTTTTCGGTTGGTATTAGCAAATCAAATGGTAACGATTGTAATTGTGGACTTTCGTATATTTCAGTCTCACAATTTCTTTATAGGTAAATATTCATAAGTAAATGTAAGTAAATAAGTAAATATAAGCATAACAATTTATACAACAGTTATTATTCTGTGTGCGAATTTCAAATATATATTAAAATATATATTACTTTTATTCTTATTCTATTCATGAATAGTCCTAAACCCGCATTTGACTCTTCTCTATTGGCATTAATGACAATCAACATTCGTCTGTTGCAATATTACTTGAAAAGATTAGGTATTCATAATACAAATATGTAATTATTACAATATTGTAAGCCAAGTTTACTGGAATTGTGTTTATATCTTATTTTATTTGAGAAATAGTACTAGTAAATATCACTCGAGGGTCTAAACGCTCTAGTGATTTAAATTGTGATAAATGGCATGGTATTGCTTTCTCCTACACTCATTTGTTTTATTTCAATCATCTCTGCTTCGATTAGATAACTGAAGAACTAACACCAATAAACACAAATGGAAATAAAGTCATAGTTTGGAATATATATTCAGAATTACGTGCTGAATGAAACAGTCTCAAATGATTGTTTTATCCCAAAGAGGCTTTCATTGCTATCACTCTGATTTGATTATTATTTTCCAACCGATTAATAATGTGCCCTCATTTCGCTACACAGTCGCAGTTTGTACGAACTAGTGAAACAAGTTGACCTAGAAAGGGCGCGCGATTGGTAAGATTGGAGATAATTAAACTGGCTAAGTCGTGTTTATCACGCCAACTGTTTCAGTTCATTTCTGTAGACGTGCTTGTTATACTGTATATTTGTGGAATATATCCAGAGTGAAATATACGCTTGCGCAAAAAAGATTGGCGAATAAAATTTGAAATCAGGACGTTTTCATGGACAAAAAGGAAAAAAAAAAATGGATTTTAATAGAGCAGGAGGTTGATGAAATAGCCTATTGGGATTTTCTTCCCGAAAGTGTTTAATACGAATAGCCCAGGAAGTTGATATATTTGTATGCAACGCGTATAAAGCCATTTAGCCACAGCATCTTTTTCCATATGAAATTACTGCTGTACCTGAAATAAAACCCATGGAGACACTGTAACGAAATATACAGAAGATAGTTTACATTATCGACAGGATAAATTGTGGCAAGTGTTTCAAAATCTTTTTAAAACGATCCAGATATGACCCACTGCGCCCGGCAGGCACTTTCAGCATCTCCTATGATGTTGAGCACAGTATTAGATACGATTTACTACTGTAAATAACGAAGGAGGCAAAAAATGCGCGCTATTAGTTCCAACCGCGTGACACGATTTCTCGCGGCAGATGGCCATGGCGACACGCAGTAACTTCTCGTTGCAAAATTAGTTTCCTAACGCGTAGCGGAATGAGGACCCTGTATAACCTCAAATATACCGATGTTTATAATAAAATTAAAATTAAAAGATGATATCTTTTGCTGAGAAAACTAAATTTCGTTTTTAAATGCGTTACCTTTGATCTCGAAATAATTCTAATAAAAACACACATTAGTTAAGCTGTATGAAATTCCAGGAACACTATCAGCATTTTTTGTATTATATAAATTATCTAGATTTTGTGTGGGCAACTTCTATAAGCATTGGAGATTCTTTAACAAACTCCTTCGGCAAGGGGAGAAAGGAAAAGAAAATGAACAAGGGCCAACAATTTGGGACGTATAAATTAACGCAAAAGTGTTTATTTATACCCAATAACAGGTCGTTGCAACTTTCCCATGATAGTGTTGAAAATATTGGTTTTGATCACTTTTTGCTTACATTTTTGTCATTTTAATTTTTGTAATAAACTTTAATCTACCTCAAAGTTTACACCCACAGTAGTTATGTTTCATTTTCTGCGGTATGTTGCGCAAGAACGATATGGCTTTACTATCATGTACCAGGCTTTAGTTTCAAACCTTGTCCATTCGCGTGGTGCTTTATTCCTCGGTTTTTAGGTGTACCGTTGCCGGTAGCACCGTATTTTAGGTTTGCTCCATATGACGTACATAAATTTTTATTTTTTAAAATATTTTTGTTTTGTCTTCCTCCCTTGGGTAAAGAGGCAATGTACCGGAAAAATACATTCTAAGTGACACGATTAAATTCGGACATCATAAAGTTTTCGATTTCACTACTATTGTTTTTCCTCTGCCATTCGAAACCTCACTTGCACTTATTTCGGGAGTGAAATAACGTTTACTGTTCTCCTGGAAGGAGACAATTGATCAGGAAATGCACACGAAGTGCTGATTCGTATTTAAAATAACTTTTATTTATAAAAAAGTTGTACCAGTAAACTGTCTGACCAGTTTTGTATATGGATGTATTTTACTGTGAGACCGGCGGGGAATAGATTCAAAAAGTGATGTTTAAGAACATGACAAAAAAGGAGGGAGCAAAGCTGAAATACCAGCACCGCCGAATGCTGCCGCCTAGTAGAGGAACATAGGACACCAGGTGAACGTACAAGATTTATAACTAAAGCGGAATGTACCATGCAATCAGTGACACTTTTCCCCACGGCGCGGGTTTATCCTATAACTATAAGGAAACTCCCACTCGTTTGCCGTACCTTTGAGCGGGTAGCAAAACTGCTTGCTATTTGTTGACTTTGCTGACTGTCGCAGTTGTAACGCAGCTGTTCCCGGGTATGTGTTGTGTTGTTCGTTTCTTAATTAAGCAGTATACATAAATTGTATTTTGCCTTGTGTGCTTATGACAACGTGTCTTTATGTACGATTCATATATGTTAAATCAATGGTGTAAGAATGAAAGGACCCAACAGGACTTGCCACTGCTCACACTTTGAATAATTCCATGAGAGCAGTTCACAATGTGCTTCCACTAGACAGAGTTATTAGTATGGATTTATGGGCCTCTCGGTCCCCCAATTTAACAGCCTGCGATTATTATTTCTGGAGTAAATTAAAAATGCCGTTTATAAGACGAACGAATGGTTTGTTTCATTGTTTTACTTTCCCGGCTAATCATCGAGACCTGGCTGGAAAACAAAACTGATAGCACGGTACCATATATTTGCACAGTCATATTCATTTCAATGCACTTTTTTATTTCTGCTAGGCGAGCGAGAAAATACACATTATTGCAACACACTACGCGTGTTCATAATAGCCATAGGGAATGTCTATTTTTTCGTTCAGTTATTTGACGGGGCTGTTGGGATCCTTCACATCTGTATGTTCGTCCTACCTCGATGATATCATATTCATTTCCTAAGGCATTTCGTCCACCAGCACCAATTGCATCCGTTTCTTCTGAAAAACATGGGGTCGCATCTTTTAAGGGCGTTGCAATTTTAATGGCCAGCAGTGTCTCTTCATAAGCTCAAAAAAACTGTGCTTGAAAATTAAACTTCTTGTTAATGCAATCTATTGGAATAGTGTGTGGCATTAAAAATGAAACTCTTAGCTGAATTATAGTAATGCATTTCGATCATCATTAAATCAGTTTTCTGGATACCGTACAGTCCGATTTTTCTTCCATTACAAAGTCTGGAAATGTACATAGGACAACATGAGTGGTAGTTTGCAACTTGCTCCATTGACTAAGGCTGGCATTTGTGTTTGTTTGTTATTTGAACTCATTATATGGAGTTACTTGCATTTTAAATTTTCGAAGGAAGCATTTATAGGTATAATTTGCAACAAATATCTTAAAGAATAGATGTTTATATTTTTCAAAATTGTATAAATTTAAAAAGTGAAAAATATATATTTTTTCATGTAGTGAACGCACTAAAAATCGATGCATTAATTTAAAAAGTGTGCTTTAAGCCAATGTTTTACTTGTGCCAAAATTATTTAGCAGTTCATCTTAAAAACTGAACATTGCCTATCTATGTATATTTTATTTTATGAATGAATGAACTTGCCAATTGTTGGAATTTTTGTTCAGAACAGGTTTATTATTGCTACCTAGACGCCTAAGGCTCCAGAATAATTGTCTTTCAGGCACATACATATAATATAGATAACGAAATAACCTTATGAATATAAAACATAAACAAGTAATTTAAATAAAAAATGTTTATTTTCAATTTCATTTGTAATAAACTTGAATGCAGATTTTTTCAATTTTTATAATGCACAATTGTCCAAATCTATTATTATAATGATTTGCATTTTTGAGATTCATACTGTTGCTTTTCGGCTAGAATTTGGAACAATTTACATTTATAATAATAGTAATGGGTGTGTCAGTTGTTCTCGATCCCTGTCTTTGATGGTTAAAATAATTATCTCACATGGATTGTTTGTTCTAATAATCTTATTCATTAAAAATCATTTTAAGGCTTTGAAAAATTAAAATTAAAGCTTTTATATCAGTATCTTAATTTCCAATCTAGTCACATTTTATTCGTGTGCATCTGTTTAAATTAAAATCGAAATCGCAGTGAAGGTTAATCACTTCTAATAATTATCGACGTTCACAAACGCTGTTTATATTTCAAATATGAAGGTAACTAAATTTACTAGTGAAAGTTGACTATTGCTAATTAGTGTTCAATCGTTGCAACTAAGATCACGACAACTAAAAGGTATTTTAGAAAAAAATGCCAAATTAATATAATTTGATAATTAATTTAAAATTACTGAAGCATTCTATTATTGATTTGTTACTTCAAGACTATAAGAATAACTAAATAACTGATAAATAAGAGCTTTGAACCATATGAGGTAAAGTTAGAATAAATTGTTATGTTTTATTTTTGTTACTAATATGAAATGTTTACTTTTATTATTAATATATTGTATACACTAATTATACATATAAGCATTTGCTCTATCGGCTAAACTCATAGTATAGCAAAACATATTCTGTTTGGCACATGAAATTCGGCGACTGTAATGTTTGTGATTTCATTTCTAATATGTTCCTGTTCATTTCGAAACCTCCATCTGTGAAATTTTCGGAAAAGACTTTGATGAGGAACGCTGAAGAAACGCGCCAATTTTTCCAACTTTTTCCAGTTTTGTACACAATATCATGAATTTCAATTGCACACAAATGAGGAGAGTTCTTATTTAAAATAACAATTACACGATAAAATACGTTGTCCTAGGATCAACTATTTAAGAATCCTAGAGGAGGGATGTATACTGCCGTGAGATAGGCAGGAAATAAGTTCAAAAAACGACGTTCAAAGATATAACAAAGAGGGAAAGAAGAGTTGAAGTGCGAACCTCACAGGCTGAGGTAGGCCAAGTAGCTGAGGCATAAAAACGGCATGAGGAGACAAGTTTTATAACTAAAGCATTTATTATTGACTGGAAAGAAGTTGATTTAGGCTTGGGACTTATATGCTAGAGGTCCTGCGACCGATTAACCTTATTAAGGTTCTGGGTAGTTTTTCTCAGTTCATTTTAGAAAAGGAAAATTCCGGGTTAGTATTTCTCTGCATGGATTCGCCTGCTATTTCATAATTAACATTGTTCTATCTCTATGTGTGTATTTACGTCTTCTGTATT
Organism: Metallyticus violacea; assembly: GCA_030762175.1. Lineage (NCBI taxonomy): Eukaryota > Metazoa > Arthropoda > Insecta > Mantodea > Metallyticidae > Metallyticus > Metallyticus violacea. Next base: position 40,438,394 of record CM060839.1, read on the forward strand.
CATGATGTCATCGAGGTGGCCCTAACACAGGATTATCATTCATTCAGGGAGCCTCTCAATGTGCATATGTGCATTCTTTAAGTGCGTCGTGAGTAAATAGCTCCTGGCGGGCGACTGACCCGCGCATTGATATGTACAAGTACCAGGGGGTGCAAGTTGTACAGAGTATGATAAATATAGCGAAAAAAGGACAAAATTAGAAAGGATGAAGAAAGAAAAGTAGGTTTAAAATAATGTTGCAAAAGACCGGTCAGTTTCGCAAAAGTTAAGATCTCATACCTGCCTCTAACAAATATAAAAAATTACACATACGTTGGTAGCACTGAGAAAAATGTGTTATACAACAGTTTTTAAGTTTTACCAGCTTACAATAAAGATAATGTGCTCCACTTTTAGCATGACTGGATAATTTCCTTGCTTAACATATCACTTAGATTCTAAGAGGAAAATTTTTCTAGAATAAAATTACTCAAATGAGAAAGATTTCGTGTTAAAGTTAATATACGGCATAATTCTTTTATCTTTTCAGTAACATGGATAAAATAATTACTTAAAAGGTGATACACGCTTCTAGTTTATTTAAACGATGTTTAATGCAGACTTTACTATTTTAAATTGTATTTAACGACTTTATTGAGGCGTTTTTTTAAAGGAAGCAACGTTGCAGGCCTAAGTTTAGGGTACCGTCTGGCATTTACCATTTATGAGCACTGAAAAACTCAGTCAGAGAGGACGACCCTGGCGGGAATAGAACCCTAAACCGTCCATGCCGTAACGCCCTCGCCATCCGTGGCGATATAACTGTAAATAGATTACAGTGGTAACATAAGAGATATCGAGCCTATTTAAGAAGACTAAAAACAGGTCACAAATAAGGAAAATTAAGAAGCAAACGTGATTTAACGTCATTTACAATTTGGTTAGTATGTCGCAGGTGTAACCTTACAGAGAAAAGCTGTGGCAGAGTTACATTCCCTTTTAGAAAATCTAGTATACCAATTAAGGATACCGTTTCCTTGCTAGATATCTGGAGAAACGAGTCTTAAAGCCAGCTCCCCTACATGCACACACCAGCCACTCTTCAAGAGTGTCAGCTTCAGCGGAAGCAAACCACCCGCTACCCTTCAATTGAAAGTCTTTGCTGTATAATTGGAAATGCTCAGCGAAGTTAAACATTGCCGATCGTAATTTGTCTCCATGCGCTTCACCGAATTTGAGCGAGCGACAAATCGGAAAGTTTGCGGGGACTGACCAGCTCTGTCTGTGACACCCACATCCATCACCATGCTCGCCTCACTGACCTGACCGGGCCCAGTTCCTTGCGTACAGTCTCAGCAAACCGTAGTGCGGCAAAGTGTGTTTTGTTGTGACCGGATGTATTAGCAAAAATAAATAAATATATATATAAATAAATAAACCAACAAATAAATAAAAAACAAAAAAATACAAAAAAAAATACAAATAAAAGTATATCGGACTGAAAAAAAAAAAAATAATAAGTTGCAATTATGTGCTTTTTTTTTCTTTTCGGATTTTTATTGATTAAAACAAGTAAGTATATATACAGGATGTATCAGAATAATTATTTATAATTTTCTGATGTGATACAGGACATGAAAATAAACATTTTTTCTTAATAAAGCAATGTCAAAATAATAATTATAATAATAATAATAATAATAATAATAATAATAATAATAATAATAACGCTTCGTTTACATGTTCAACCTTAACTTTCAGTTACTTTTTTACTTTCTATAATATCAGATATTAAGCTCAATCATGCGGGTGCAATGTAGTGTTAAATATTATGTTTCTTCGTATATTAATCTGGACATCTTCAAGTAGCTCCGGAAGCATGAAAAATACCACAAACATGTTCATTCAGTCGGTCCTGGTGGTGTAGTGGTTACCATACTTGCCTCCTAAACCCAAGATCGCGGGTTCGAACCCGGCCAGGACCGATGGTTTTTCGGGGCGTAAAAATCCTAAGTATGGCTTCCTTCGGAGGGGAAGTAAAGCCGTGGGTCCCGTGTCGTACATTTACGGCACGAAAAAGAACCTCAAGCGTGAAAGAGAGGCCTCTGAGCAAAATTTGTCGGCCGTTCCACGCCCTGAGTTGAATGGGACGCTGATGACCTGAGCTGTTAAAGAAAATCATTCAAAAAAATGTTCATTCAGTCGTGCAGACAAAACATATCACCACACTAGACAGTTATCAGCAAATCACCCCCAAATATTTACAGAAAACTTCCTGGATTGCGGAGATTCTCCACGACTTCAAGATTACTGCCACTTCTAAATGTTACTATTGTTTGCATTAAAAAGGTCATCTCTTGGAAAACATGTCCACAACATGCGTCTAGCAAAATCAGCCTCATTGTTAACGAATTGTAAATACCACTCAGAAAATTGTTGTCTGTTAGGATAATCATCTGGGATCAGTGAATGTACTTTATGGATGTTTTTCATACTCACTTAAGACCCTCCATACAGAAATGTGACTGATATTCATCGAACGGGCAACAGCGCGATTATTTTCAAATCTCTGCAAAACCTCATCTACAAATTATATTGTTCCTACTACTAGGTTAGCTTCAGAATTTATTTTCTTTACCTGGAAAGGGTCACTAGTCTTGAAAATGTTCTATGGCAAGCCATATTTCATTATGCTGCTTCTAACAGATTCGCTTTCCAAATTAGCATTGCTATAAGCTGTTCCAAATGACTTATGTATGTATGCGGATTCAATATCTGTATATGGATGCATTATAATGCAATGAAATTAAATAAACAGAGCTCACAGAAGATATTTTGTGACATACAACATTAAATTAACATCAGTTGTTTATTGTTTTCACCGTAACAAGAATAGTTGAAGCATAAATGGGGCCATAATATGATTGATGAGGTCTGTCTTTTATATTGAGTTTTTATATATGTTTTATTTACGAACGCTCTTAACATCTCAGGCCATCAGCGTCCCATTCTAATCAGGGCGTGAAACGGCCAACAAATTTTGCTCAGGGGGCCTCTTTTTTCAGGCTTGAGGTTCTTTATGCCGTAATGTATGACATGGGACGCACGTCTTTACTTCCCTTCCGAAGGAAGCCATACTTAGGATTTTGACGCCCGGAAAAAACCCATTGATTCTGCCCGGGATTGAACCCGCGATCTTGGGTTTAGGAGACAAATATGGCTACCACTACACCACCAGGTCCAACAAACTCTACAATGAGGAAGAAGCATTTCTGGATACTATTTTATTACCATAAAAGTTCTCTGTCACATTAAAAAATTAGGAATAGTTGTTATGATACACCTATATACATAATATTGAACAGAGATTATCTTTATGTAATTTTCTTAAGTTTTATTTGCCTCACATTTCCCACTTATTCTTTATGGGAATAGAAAAAAAGATAAAGAATTTTCATATGACAAATGTGTTGCTGTGAGTATTTGGTGGCAATGCTGCTGAACAGGCAAAATATTTTCCTATCGAGAATTTTGTTTCACCTAATCTTATCAACTTACAGCGTCAAAACAGAGAATACTTCTGAACATCTCCAGAGATGAAATGCACGCTGAATTTAAATCAGCCTTGACGAGTGTTTCAGTCGCACATATACATTTAAAAGTAACCAGTGCATGTTGTGATTTGAATTATGGAAGCTTAGGAAGGTTGGAGTCCCTGTTGGCTGGGATTGAAAAATGTACGTTGTAAATAAGTAAAGTAAGTTATATGGACATGTATTCAGTAGAGATATTCCTAAAGTATGAGTAGATATATTTTAGTTAAAAAATAGCGAAACCAGGAAACGCAAATACCGGTTAAATACAATTTTGAATCACAATATCTTACAGTATTTACGCGCACCTTTTTGTCCAAATTAGTGTTTAAGTGTTTAAATTGTGGTGCGCATTAGATTCGAGTACAAATTCGTCCTGTAGTTCGCGAGTAACTCCATTCAAATTTATCGTTTATTATGTCCAAATGCATTACTGCACTCTTGACTTCGTTATATTTATTGTTGGCCTATTATTGCACAGAGCGCTTGAATAGTAGGCAGTCACGCAATGGAGGGCAAACAGAAAACATTATATGCTTCTACTTTCAAGCGTAAAGCAATTCTTTATGCTGAAAAAAATGTATCAGAAAGGCAAGAAGAGAATTCAATGTAGCTGAGAGCTACATTCATTTGTGGCGGCAACAGAAATTGGAATTATTTGCAGCTATAGCAAATAGGAAGAAATTCACTGGCAAAGGAAGACATTCTGACATTGAAGAAAAAGTTTTAGAATTCGTACACGAAAGGAGGAAGAACGGGCAACCTGTGACTAGTGATACCATAAGAAATAACTTTTTTCTTCTTTGACCTACACCAACTGTCCTGGCAACAACGGAGTGATGGATTTTGTCCTATGTGCTCAAACATGTAACAATAGTCCACTTATAAATTATGGGTTCTGATCGTTTTATGAAGAGGACGGGTTTATCTCTAAGACGCCGTACAACAATTTGCCAAAATCTTTTTTTATGGTTTTAAGTTTCAATTTGGGGTGCGCATTACATTTTCTTAAATACGGTAATATGTGTTGGAAGTTTGGATAAGTAAGACGTGTTCGGTAATTATCCAGATATTTTTAATATCTCGCGAACCAACCACGCAGTCTCGATTTAACTTGGCACTCAGGGACATCTGCATGTGTGAAAACCGCCTGTTTCCTGTAGAGATGTTCAATCGGAAGGAACTCGGCTGTGATTAACTACACATTCTGGCATTTCGCCTTTGAAAATGAGATGCGAGAAGTGCTAAATAACTGTTCTTTTTTTACAATATAATTTCCTGGCAACTCAACACAGTTCGTTCAATTTTTCTGCAATTACTTTAGGCTTTTAGAAAAACAAATTTTCTTGTTGGTATGAAAACCACAAATATACAGTCATCTTGACATTTTCATCACTAGAAAACTGATGTGTCCGAAGAAAAGCCGGAAAGAAGAAGTAATACTAGGGACCAAGTCAGGACTGTAGGGTGCATGGTTCAGTTATTGAAACTCACACCTGCGCTTTGTCTGATATTGTCTGGGGAAGCAAAACCTGGAACCTATCTTGCACTAACCTTGGACATCTCCAACTTTTCATGAATTAGTTTTTATACTCTGATGAAATTTTCATTTCTTCTACCTTAATTTGTTCGCCCTTCATCTTCAATGAATTCTCTAACTCACTTAAACAGCTTGTTCCAAAATTTGGTTTTATACTATGATGATGCGGACTCGCCATAAATTGCAGCCATATGCTCACAGATCTCTTTCAGCAATTTCCCGAATGGTACTTCAAATCACCCACTTTCTTATTAAGTTCATATCAGGACTATCCAGACATTCTTCCTCTTACAGGATTTGATGTGTACACTTGTTTCAACATGCTCATAGCTCTATTTGGATGGGTAAATTATGAACACCCTAATATTTCACAGCATGAGCAAGCGTAACAACAAGGCTTCCAGAATATGTCCTTACCGCTCGTTAAGGATTTTGCATCTCGGTAACTGAATATGCCACAGCTGCCGCGCTTTATGCATCTTGAGCTAATCACATACAAAACTTCAATTTTTCTGTCACAGAAAGGGGTTTCTTGTATACAATTTGGATTTTCAGAACTCCATTAGCGAACATTGTACGTTTCACAGGACCATTTTGGTGGAACCACGCATCGCCTGGAAAGAACACAAGCTGTAGATCGATTAAACCTTCAGTCACTGATGAAAGAAACCACTCACAATAACGCACACTTCCTATGGATCACCTTGTCGTAGACAATGGACACATTACACTTGTATGGTTTGAGTGTTAACAATTTTGTTTCTGTATGTGCAGAAGACACTGAAACCCCAACTTGTGCTAATTTCGGTCGTAATTTTGTTTGTGAACTTCAAGTTTTGCACCAATTTCATATAAATTTTCTTTGCATATGCTTCTTGTTTTCCACTGAACTAAAGTATTCGTGAATTAATGTAAAATGATGATTGCTCGGGAGTAGACAGGCAGGATGCCATGAGAAGGGGAACCAGTCTTGGCTGAGGCAAAAACCTCTTGCGAAGGAGAGGAAACCCAATAGACTGCTGAGCTCCCTAATGGAGAACATTCTCTTGAGGAGAGTAAGGTGACATTGTGAAAGTAAAATTATCTTTAAATGACTGGAACTTTTCGGACAGATTTCGTTCGAATAGGCCGAAGAAATACAAAGTAAGGAGATGATACTTTGAATTGCTCTTAAAGATTGCTTTCTCACGAGATTGGCTGGCTGAGTGACAAAGAGACTACCCCAGAGTTTAAAAAGTATAGGTTTAGTTGCAAATATGCACGAATTGCTTGATTATGAACTTATACAAGAAATGCACTTCGCGAATTAGAAAACTCACATTAAAATGATTGAAACTACCTTTCCACTGAAGGTAGTACCTTAGAAGTACCTTAAAGTTTCTAGCCAGAACGATATTTTACTAAAAATTGTAAGCAAGTTTCAGTATCAAAGTTCATAGTGCAATGGAGTAAAGCTATAACTAACCTGATACGACTTTTGTGTGATCTGTTCCAATTTTCCTCATTCTGTTAGGAGGTTCGCCCGACCCAGCGGAAAAATGTATCGAGGGTGGACACGAAGAGCGAAAGAGAGTGAATGAGTGAGTCGGCCACTTTGGGTGGTGGGATGTGGACCATCTGCTCCACTTGCTAATTCTCGTGTGTGTATGTGCGTGTGTTAGGACATGAGGGTTCTTCCGTTCTCTTTACTTCCGAGACAAGGAAATTAAGTAAATAAGAAAAGTTTGTGCGATCATCTTGTAGTCCAGTAAATCCTCTCGCTGTCTCCCACCCTTATCGGCGCCACCCTTCAAGATAGAGACTCAATTATAGAGACCGGCCCCGTTGATACTTTCCGACTGTACAGCTTAGTCCAAAAGTAATGAAACTGGAATATAAGAGCTTGCTAGTAAACACAAATATATGCTCGGCTATATAGGGTGTTTAAAATTAGATGTACAATTTTGGGGGGGGGGATAGAATAATGAGAAATCAATACAACAGTAAAGTGCTGCAAATATACAATATCTCGAATAATTGAGAACTACAAAGGTAAAACCGTCAGAATCAAAAGTTTACCATATACAAGTTACAGAGGAGCAGAATTCTGAAATAAATAAAACTGTATGGGTGACAGCTGTAAGTACCCACGCCATTTAGCTGGAATCATGGCTTGAGCAACACGTGACACGTTGAAATTTCTGTAATGTTAAGGTACCATGCTAAGATAAAATTCCTCACCTAAGATGGTGCGTTTCATTTGTTGAGGAGTTACCGAATGACAGGTGACTGAAAGTGAAAGAAATTTCAGTAAAGCTGTGGCTTTCTATTACAACCTTCTTTCGCACCATCCACGAGAAACTTAATGTGCAATATTAGTATTCCAGTTTCTTTCTTCATTTCAAAAGAGACATCGTTTGACCAGTGGTGTAGCTAGGGGGCGGAGAATCTCGGTCGGATGAAACCATCAGAACCTTCTTAAAGTTAAATCACTGCCTCAGTAATTTGTACTTTTAAATCTTAACCACAGATGGGAATTAACATGCAGATTATTTTTGTTCTATGCCGGATTTGGCGAATTTATTGTCAACTGTAACCCAAGCAGTGTCACGGCATCTGGAATCAAAGGAGTTCATTATCGTCTCATATGACGTTGAATTGTAGAAGGATAATATTACAATTTATTCTATTCTGCTTCAGTTGGCCGATACGCACATTATAATAATGCTCAACAGACTCACTCTGCAACGATGGAAAATTAAATTTATTTTATTACAACTTTTGATATGTCAAAATTGATTTTAAATGTCATCCTCTAAATTTGTTTTCGCTACCCTTGTGCTTTGTGCAAATCTGTTCTGATTATTCTTCTGCAGTGTGGTATTATCTGACATCAGTAAAAGGTAAAGGTATCAGTAATACAGGAGCATGGATCGACTGACCCTGCTTACGACGTATACATAACCTGTGCATGCCGTGTCATTCAGCAATCTTAGTGTACATTCCCTCATTACCTCCCCGGTTACTCTACGCGCTATTTTCAATTTCTATGTTTAACAGATCTGACCATGAGATGCTGGAGGTTCATCAAGGTTAATTGTCACTGAGACTGAAGCTATTATTCTTAATTTATTTATTGTGATATAATTCCTGAGTACTGTTTTGAAAGCACTGCTTTGTTAATGCCTTATTGTGAAAAGTATATTGGAGTGAATGGGGATTATATTAGAAAAAACTGAACTGTTCATCCGTTTCTGTTAATTTGACCAAAAAGGTTTGGAACTCATCTCATATCCTGCCATCTTTCCACTAAATGCATTTATCTATATGCTGTATTATATGATTATTGAAGGAAAGACTGACAGTTGAAAAGCCGGGAAGAGCCTATATGGATTCAGGGTGAAAAATAGGGGCCATAGTGTAGTTCATGTTTATGTGAGGTGTTTTGAATTTTGTTTGTTACATCAAACGAATGGGGACAGGAAAAGACTCACGTCAGACAAAGAATAACAGGAGATTAATAAAATAAGTGATGTAAAAAAGAAACATAATTATAACTTACTGTAATGAAAATTCTTCTGTTGAAGAAATAAATTATTTAATTTGGTTTCGACATGAAACCAAAACCAATACTTTAAGAGGTCAGAGATTAAATTTCTTCCTTGGCGCAACGACGGTTCTAGAAGGGAGAAGGTCGGCAACGGTGATCGCTGCGCCCTCTAACTACAAATATGTCACTCAACTTTACTGATCGAGGTAGTATTGCTGATCAGTCGTAATCATGCGTCTTTCGAGATGGAACGGCTCCCACCTCTCTATCTAAGGGAGTCTAGTATTACCAATGACAATAAGAGCACTCTACAAGATTGAAGAGCATGCGAACTTTCATGACCGTAGTTTTGTTCACAGGATAAAAATAATAAAATGCAGTGTCTGGAAATACCAGTCTACTTGAAGGCGTTCCGATTTGCGCACACGAAACTCAAGCCTATAAAGTGCCTTGGATACTTCAAAATTGCTTTCCGTAGTTCAAACGATAATCTTGGCTCTATTTGGTTGTAGCAATGCTAGTGAATAGCATAATGTGAGTCAAGTCTGTTTACAGAACATCATACGATAATCTTGGCTTCATTTGTTCATTGTTGATTTACCTGTCACGTAGCAACGCTATCATAATGTATGTGAGTCGCATCTCTTTACGGAACATCATACTATACATTACCGTTGTTTTTCGGTCCAACTTTGAAATATATTAAATGGATAAGTACTGTGAAAGTGTGTATACATTTTAGGCACTCTCGGTACATATATATTGGTTTTATAGGTGAGATTTTATAACATTGAAGAAAAAATTGAATAAATAATTAATAAAGAAATTAATTGATTAATTCTCTTTTGTCCTTCGCACTCTTGAATTGTCGTATTGCAACTCTGAGTGCGGTTTGTTTATGAAAAGGGCTTTAACTCCTAAATCAGCCCACCGACTTTATATTCGTTGTTGAGTCTAACGTAAGTATTGATAAAGGTATTTGCGAGTTAAAACTTTTTATGCTGTAGCGGTATATTGTCCGTGCTAGGTGAAAATGGAATCAAAGAATGTCTTGTTACTGTGCCCATATTAACAAGTAAACAGCGAAAGTTGACAGCCTCCGACAAGCTGCTCCTTTTGGCATCTACGTTAATCGAATTCAACAGTCAGAATTGAGGAATATGATGAAATTAAGTACTTGAAAATATTTTTGATGGCCACATCGATTCCAAAATACTTCCTTAACGAGCAAGACTTTGTTTCATTAAGGATACTTTGTATCAAAAAAGCAATTACTAGATTACTTTAGGGCGTCTTGAACCACTGTAACGATGTATAGAATGAATCTTATAGATGGCCCAAACTAGGAACTCAATAGCGTTCCAGGAATTACCTCAATTATCTTCTGATTGGCAGCTGATAGTCGCATAAAGCAGGTCATGAACAGAAGTGCCGTCTTGTCTAAAGAGTTAGCGTGTTCTCTTTCTTTCACCTCCCATGTGTATCGTCTTCAGCGCGATTTATTGCTGTTATCTGGCTAATGGACGCTCTGACGTCATATCTACCCTCAGGGGTCCACAACATAAACCTACGCGCTGCAGGGGAGAAAAACAGAATTTAACTTCGCATGAAGTTTTGATTATGTACAACACGAAATGCTCAAAAGAAGATTTCATTCAACGTTTCTGTAAAATATATATTGGGAAAAAAAGAGGGAAAAATGTGCAGTCACCTGAAATACACACATCATTTTTTTCAAAGGACCAACATACACTTTAAGTTATTTAAGTATTTAAATAAATGATAAACGGTGAGTTAATATAGATGCTTCATTCAATCCTCTACCCACAACCTGTCATAACACTCTTGTCATCGTTTGTTTCACTTATTTAAATTGCTACGTTATGAATGAGAAAACAAGTTGCTCTTTAATATAGGCTTTTACCAATTTTTCTCTTTTGAAATACCGGGTAAAATTGTATGAAACATTTTTAATAAATGAACTGAATTAAATTAAATATTTAAGGCGATTGGATTACTTAAAAATGACATAGCACAGGCTGGTGTTGCTCTAAATATAGAAAGAGGCGGATATGGAGGCGGTATCAAGAATTCGATAGTCTCGAAGAACAACATCCTAGTAAACCAAGGTTTACAACTAGAAGTTTTCTATTACCTCTGGGGCCTCAGAGGAAGGAGGTCAACTGCTGCCATGTGAATAAGTGCACTACAGAATATTGACAGGTTAATTGTTTCAATCAGAAATAGACTGCACGAAAGAATACCTGATTCCTGTCGTCCAGCTATTCGCCATGGAAATCGGACACGTTCATTGGCAAAAGGAACAATAGAATCGTGCTCTCTACATAGATGAATCACGCTTCGGTCTGTATTCAGAACCTAACAGAATGGGACAATAGAAACAACCAGGTAACGCACAACGACTGAGGCATTTATGGCAAGTTTACAAATTAAAACGAGATATCGTCCTGGTCTGATAGAAATAAAGGCAAATAGAAAAAAAAAAACAGATCTTGTCTTTGTCAGTGGAACAATGAATGCAAATAGACGCATTCAATGTGTTGCAATCTGTGGTTCTTCCAATTCTTTAAACGCGTAGTCCTGAATTTCTTTACATACATGTACTTTCAAAGTATGACGCAAGGTGTGTGGCTAGATGATTTGAAATATACAGTGTTACAGGGAAAGACTTGAGGGACCAGATCTAAATGAGATCGAGCATCTTTACGAGAGAATTTTAGAGTACTTAGGCATAGAAACTCTGGGTCAGTTATTCATTGGCAGAATATAGAACAAGATGAAAATCTTGTTCATCACATATCTTCAATACCAAGAAGGTGTCGAGCAATACGTAATGCAATGAGGTAATGGTACAACTTTATGATGGCACGCGAATCACGGAAAACTTGAGAAAAAGTAAGTTTACAAATTTTTATTGTATATTAGAATGTTTAAAAATTAGGAGGTTGCGTTATCTTCAATAATATTTTTTTTATTTTTGAACCCTTGTTGTATTATCAATGTAAACAAAGTAAACATTGTTTACGCAACTTGTATAACGAGATATTGTTCATAATTATTAGAAAATGTAAGAAAAATATTGTATATTTTAGGCATTTTAAAAGAAAAAGAAAAAAAAAACTACAGAGCTCTAGTTTGGACGGCTTAACGCGGATTTGCTTGGCACAAACCGTTTGCAGGTGGAGTCGAATTTTCATAGCCCCTTAAATTCCAGCGCATAGATTTCTACACTACCGTAAAAGCCAATTTTTTGATCATACAATGACATTTCGTGTACAAGATCTGAGTTTCCATTATCTATTGCTTTGTGCCGCTACATAATCATGTAAATAAAACCATACTTCTTTGGTAAAAAAATAAATAAATAAAAAATAAGAGATTTCTTTGGACATCTTTCTAAATTATCCCCGATGTCATTGAGTTTTTCCTCTTTAAGAACACGCGTATTAAGTTCGATTTCTTATCAAGAACAGGTCCCGTTTCCCTAAATCTATTCACAAGATTTCGAACCGTTTCTCTATTTGACGCACGAACAGCAGAGAATCTGTCTATAAATCGCCGTTTCACTTTTCTCCATGAGTTTGTTGTCACACAGGAATCATAAATGAACATTGTGTGTGCTAAAGTATAGGGAATTATTGACATTGCAACAGTGAAACACATTGTCTCACTACGTTCAGCTCCTGTACAGCACAAAGACTTCGCGTCAGCATACGCAAAGGAGGACATTTGGAGGGGGGAACAGAGCCGGTTATGAATAGGGCAGTGAGATTCCCATTAAGCCACCACGCGTCCAAATGAAGGCTCTGTATAGAAACGTAAAACATAAAATTAATCGATAAAAACAGAAAATTATCAAAGAGATGGGGGTAAATAGGTAGCAAAATTATAATAACAGCATTAATGCCAACAATAATAAATGAAAGAAATGAACAGGGATAAGGACGGAGAACCAATATGGAAAGAAATAAGAGAAAAAGAAGAGAGAGTAAAATATATATATATAGCAAAGTTGATGTAGCAACGATGAAAAAAGGAATATATATATATATATATATATATATATATATATATATATATATATATATATAGCCGTTTAACTGTTACCACAAAACAACTACATAATTACTCAATTCTGTAAAAAGAAGAAAAAGAACATAGATTCTATAATTTTATTTGAGGTTTCTTTCCCCCTTTTTGCAGTTTATATGCCATGCTTTAAAGCAATATGAACTATTAACATTAAATAATATTAATATTGTTTCCAAAGTATGAACATTTTAGTAAATAATGCCAGAGAGTGTGGAAAGGGAAACGAAAAAGTACTAACAAGAAAGGCAGAAGAGAAGGAGAAGAAAAGAAAAGACGGGGGAGAAAAATAACAGCAGTAACAAAGCGGAGACAGAAAACCAGGAAAAGAGCAATTGGAATGGTCGATAAGGCAGGTAGCTGTATCTTCACGCGCCGTGGTGACGGAAACCTATCCTGCAGGAATTATTCAAAGCAGGCTGTTCAGTGATGCAAACAAACAGGCTCGTTTAGCGAGTGCTGCCGAGCCACATCCGGCGGAACTGTGTCGGGGCGCGGCGATGTAAAACGTTTAGTTGGGGCGCTCTGTCACTATTGTTACAGTAGTCACTTGTTTCGGCGTGATGAACGGTTTAGCGTCAGTCCTAATTCACTTCAACCTCCCCCCTTTCCACCCCGCCGAGCAGCCAAAGGTCATCCATCCATTCGTCCAGGTCGTCAACGCGATTCTTTTCTCTCCGGCTTTTCTTTTTTGGTCTTCCTTGATTATCTTTTGTTTCGCGCACACAGCCGTGAATAAATTTGAAACGTAAAAACAGCAAGGGTTGCAACCGAAGTATATGTTATCTCCTCAAAGTAGAATAGAACTCGACTGGAATTAAACCTGAAAACTTTGAGTCCGAAGTCAAATGGACTTGGTAATATGACATGGTCGTTAGATAGCACATATAGAAAATATGCATAAAAATAATTTGGTAGAGGAAACTTTTAAAACTACAATAAAATTAAGAAAATTAAACTGATGGGAAAAAATATTCTTATCAAGCTGTTTCACTTTTTTAAAAATTAATACATAAAATGAAATTTAAATTTAAAAGTAAGCTTTTTCAACCACTTATGAACAATTAAGAAAATCCCATTCTGTTACAGGACTTGAGGGTGATATTACGAAGATGTTTGCATACTTTACAAGATGTAGATCTAAATTCGTTTCATTTGACACAAGGTATCTCTTCTTCTGTCTACTAAGATACAACTGTTAATTAGTTTGTATTTCCAGGATTTCATCACTAATCTGACCCCTTTTGTTCTGTATAAAGGTTTAAATCAGCTTCTTATTTCTATGACGAACTTCTTTGTAATGTATAGGGGAACGTTTTCACCATGAACGTAAAGTTGACTTAGCATCAACCATACAGTGTAACTTAGCCTTCCGTTGTAAACAACAGTATGTTTCTGAAGCGCAGCCACAAACTCTAACGTTCTTACATGGACGCCATGTACTCTGGCTCACCTCAGGCTTATATCTTGTAAGCGAAGGAATTGTTTCAGCTCTAATAATAATAATAATAATAATAATAATAATAATAATAATAATAATAATAATAATAATATAGAAGGGCCTTGAAAGGCCAAATTTTCATAATATAGGAATAATTTAAAATGCAACTTGTAATGTAGGGGAATTTTCGGAGTCGAGTATAAACTATTTCTTGCATCAATCGATCGATATTTACAAAGAAACGAAGACAATAAATTAACAAATAATATTAAATTAACTTATATTTGTACACTTTTTACCAAATTTGTCATAAAACTACCATAAAGGTTAATTTTTCATTTCTATCTCCCATTTCCGATTACAAAATTTATTGCTCATGAACTTAACAAGATAGATCAACAATTAATTGTGAAAGGGTAGAACTTCAATATAGTTAGCTGAAAAACCTTTCTTCGTGCAGTCAGGTTATGAGTTACTGGACGCGCCTCTATGCTGACAGAAGTCAAATAGTATATCAGTTTAGAACAAACCTGTATTCAATGTCACTAAAATTTAATAATATTACACAGACGCAGAATACCCATCTTTCTTAATGAATTGTTGAAATGAATTGAATTTTGTTCAAAATGCTCATTCTTATTCCTTTGACACTTTATTATATTAAGTATAGTGACACATAGTTTTCTGCTTTGCAATTAGTTTACAAAATATCTTTTCATTTTAGTCAATAATTTACACTATTAACAAATTAAAGTACTAATAAAAAGCTTTAAGAGAGTTTTTAAAGCAATAAAGTATGAAACTGCTGTACTGATAATAAGACGCTGTTGTCAATTTGGGACTAATAGAGAGGTGTTTGCTTCAGTGTGCACACCTTACTCCTGCCACCTGTGCCCATTTCCATTATCCCCGTCGTTTTACCCCCGCATAAGCGAGTAAGCCTATAACGTTTGTTAACGGTGCATAGCAGCTTTCGGTAGATAATATTCAGCTGGCTTTTAAATGTAAACAAAATGAGTTTTGAAAGCGGTGAAAGGCAATCAAATTCTAAGATCTACTTTGCACCGGCCGAGAGGGGTGTCTCTGATCTTGCATTCCAGAGGTCTTCAATTTAAATTCCTTCAGGACGGCCATCCTGACGTTGGATTTTTAGTGGTTTCCCCTGGTCGCTAAGGCGAAGGCTGTGTTGGTTGTTTCCTTTCCACGAAAGTTCCGCCATTTCTTTCAGCTCATTTTGTTCCGTTAATTGTGATTGCAGGGTAGAAAGTGAAAGATAAGACTGGTTGGTTCTATGTGCGGCGTGGCGGTGGATTAGCACTTTGGAAAGGTTAATAGCCTGTCGACAGGTTGCTTGGTCTGAAACCTTGTTTGGGCTACGTCCGAGACTGATCGCCCCTGGTCACCCGATATCTCCCTCAATTTATCCCTTCCTCCCGGTGCTAACCTTCCCCATGGAAGGCGCACGCACAAACAGCTCCTGGTATGGCTGAAACACCTTATTTCCTCCTCCTTCCCCGACAATGAACTCCAGACTAACACTTTTCATCACACATTCCAAGAAAATTTAATTATAAATTTGAATGATTTTAATATTCAAGTACTACACAATTTTTCATGCACTTTTAAAAAAATGGTAGCAATATTGTAGCAGAGTATGCTTTTAATTAACTAGAAACTTCAAGAATGTACGTATTAATGCAATTCAAAAAACTAGTTTACTCATAAATATTATGACGTTCAGATGGAAAATAAGACCTTTGAAATTGGTCCAGCAGATAACCAAAGGTGGCGACCTGGCTTCAGTACAAACAAATGCACGTTTTCTAATGTTAGGGGATTGTAGCCTTCCATTTGTTGAGTGTAATATGGTAACACAGTTACACTTATTTTGTAAAATGCTAGTCAAAGTCTATTTTCTTAAGTCTAGTCTTGGTAGTACCATTTAGTAAAACAGAAAACGTATGATGTGAATATATTAGCGAATTCAGAAGGAATATAAGCTATTGTACCCATGGATAGAGTTTTTAATAATCTATTTAAATCTTCATCGATCTTATGTACTTGGCACAAAAAAAAAAAAAATAATAATCTGTTATATCTGTTAACGCTCTAGCGGTCGCAATTTTAGTTTTTTCTCAACGAAACTCGGCATATGAGTTGTCGAGTTCGTTAACCATTAAAACCTAAAGGGAATTGTTTTTAAAAATTTGAAAAATCGCTCTACTGTCCGCAAGTTTTGTTTATTCTCAACGAAACTCAGTAAATTTCTTTAAAACCAATTTATAAATGTAATTTTTTAAAAATCGTGGTAATCGGGTCATTAGGGGAGGGGGGTATGCCTGAAAAACTAATGAAGATTAGAGCGAAATTTTAAAATCGCTCTATGGAAGCAATTTTATTTTTTTTAAAGAAAACTCGATATATACCATTGAAATAAAAAAAGAAAAATAGTTTTCAAAAATCAGTGAAATCGGACTATTAGGAGGGATGTTTAAGCTGAAAACCAAAATTTAAAAATCATTCTAGTGGCATTAATATTTTTTTTTGCTACTAAACTCTGTATATAACATTCAAACAAATAAAATTATAATTCCTGAAAACCAAGGAAATCGGGCCATTAGGAGCGCGGGTTATCTTGAAAACCAAAATTTAAAAAATCGATCTAACAGCACCAATATTTATTTTTTCCCTAACTAAACTCGGCATATACCATTTAAATCAAATAAAAAGAATAGTTTCTGAAAATCAGTGAAAAGACTGGGGAAAAAGAAGAAGGAAAAAAAAACGGGTGGGGTTAAAGCGAAATTTAAAAATCGCTCTAGCGCCGCATTTAATATTTTTTAAAGGAAACTCGGTATATGTCATTAAAATAAAACAATAAAAATAGTTTCTGAGACTCAGTGAAATCAGACTATTTTAGAGAGTTACCTGAAATCCAAAATTTAAAAATTGTTCTAGGGGCTTTGGCTTTTTCTGCAACGAACTCCATATATAGCATTTAAATAAAATAAGAAATATAGTTTCTGAAAATCAGGAAAATCCAGCCATTAGGAGCGGGGGATTACCTGAAACCCAAAATTTAAAAATCGTTCTAGAGGCATTAATATTTGTTTCTTAACAACAAAATTTGGTACATTCATTTGAATCAAAGAAGAACAATACGAAAATTAGGGAAATTGGACAATTAGGATTACGAATATACTTGAAAACCAAAATTTAAAAAGTTCTCTAGCGTTTAATTTTCTCTGAATTGTTTTAAAATAAAAGGACAAATTAATTCAGCACATAAACATTCTTTATAACGATGCACAAGTTTCATGTATAACAAAAGCATTGTCGTGAAGATAGCAAATGTGAAATATTAATCTAATATCAATATGAGAAATGTATTTGTATGTAAGAGCGCTCTGTAATAACATTCAGGAAACGTTTGCGTTACATTTTTTTTACTACAATAACATTTAAATTAAACTCCAAAGCCACTGAAAATCGATGGAACTTTCGATTGTTTTTATTAATACTTTATATATTGTAATTGTTTCTGAATATAACATGCTTTTGTTTTATTGAAACAGATGAACATCTTAAATATATAAGGTAACTCAAAACTGTTATTTTTCTCTATTTTAGGGCTCAGTTCATACATATAGTTACATTTAAAAACGTTTAAAAATATTCACACAATGTAACTATGTCTATCAGTAGTCATATATTTTATTGAATTAATAGTGTTACATTGATTTTGTGGTTTAATCTCAGTAATTATAATGATAATTCTAAAACTTTAGTTTCCCTTTGTAGCACAAGAATTCTAATTTTGTTTCCATAATACCACACAGTAATGGCATATCTTATTTCATTTCATTAATTAATAAGACCTAATTTTGATTTTCTGTTCATTTTTATAAAAAAAAAAGTTATTCAACTCGGTGAGGTATTCACTTAGTTTACGCTGCTCCTGCGTGCGGACTATTTTTAATTATAGTATGCTAATTTCAGTATGGTTCGTGTGAATCACTCTGTATAGTTTCACGTTACACCTAAGTAAAGTGGCCCATGTATCTCACATACGGTAGCGTTAAAACAATCTAATGGCCACAGTAGTTGGTCTGAGAGGCTATAAACGTTGTGTATTTATTTCACGTGCAGGTATTTAGAGAATCCGAGCATTAACGCGCGTGTTTTTTTTTTTTATTGTTATCGCGCGGTGGCCGAACCTGGCAAAAGCCTAATGGAATAAGCTTGTTTCTTATCTTTATTGTAGCGAGGGCCCTAACTTCGCATCTCGCTAGCTTCCCCTTCTGCACTTCAATTACTGTAATGAGCGGCTGAGAAAGTGCACGCTGGGTGGAGTTCTAGCACTCATGTTATCTTCCAGATGGCGGAAGTGACACCACTAGACAGCTGGATTTAGTCGTGAAATTTAAACTGCCAGAAATAAAACTTGCGAATACTTTTCGCTGCGTATTTAGACAATTCATTCCCTTAGAATTCTATAGTCTCAATCTCTCAAGCGTCTTATATAGAACTCAAACTTTTTTAACACTTCCTGTAAGATTTTTAGAGTCTATATGGAGTACTGTTGAAAATTCTTCCACTTATTTTGTAACTTAATACTATTGGCGCAAATGTATGAGACCATTTCATGATATGAACGAACAATTGCACATTAGAATGCATTGTTAAACACTCTCCGAGCTAAGAAATCGTGTTGTACTTACCTTGTTCACAAATTTTAAAGGATACTTTTCTATTCAGCGCCGAACAGAAGATAGTATTACATACATGGCCGGCGTGTGTTTATTTTTGTTAGTAATAAACGCGAAATATACTTGAAAGCTATACAAGAAGTGATAAATGTTTAATGCAAGTCATTAATAACAGTAAATTTGTTAAAAATAAAGTTGTACTAAATATTCATCTCTGCGATAAAAACCAAAAGTTGTAATTTTGCATTTAAAATTAATTTTGAAGATGTTGGTTTCAAAAGAATTGGAAGACATATTTTTCGGAAATGTATGGAAATGTTTTTCATTTATTCTCCACTGGCCTCTTAGAACCATTAATAACAATTCATAGTTTTCTAAATATTTATGATTTCTATAAGATGTTTTGAAGCTAATAGCTGCAAGAAATTTAATCTGTTAGTAAAACTATGGCAGAACAATATTAAAATTCTAAGTGTTTTACAAATGCAAGGAAAATAAAGTCATATTAGAAAAAATTCGATATAGAAAACTATCCTTCTATCACGTCAAAATTATTTCCTTTTACGGTTATGACAAAATGGTCTATGACCGCCTCCGTATCTAGTGGTAGTCCAAAGTCCAGGGTTCGAATTTCGATTAGGTCAAATAATGTGAGTAGGTTTTTTTTTGCGGAAATTTGGTGCATATATAGGAAGTGATAAATATATAATACACTGTTTACACATATCTTCTATCTTAGCTAGTTAGTTAGTACCCATCATACCGTCCTAGATCATTGGTGGGGAAAATGTCAGTTACCAAATAGAATTTCAAATATTCTTCCCCCCAGAGGGCAGAGTTACAGGTGGTAAACCCCTAGTCTCCAAAGCAATCTGATAGAGAACTAAGTTGTTTCTTGGCGATCATTTTGCACAGGAACCTTTCTTTGCTAAGGTATAGATTTATTTAACGTGCCATAAATTTATGATAGGGGATCCATGGCTTAAAATCCCTCCCGGAATTTTATACCTTGAGAAACCTATTATCCTTGCTGTGTTCTGAATCCAGAGTAGAGCGCGCTACTCCCAGTCTTAATCATGTTATAATTTAGTATTGTGATGTCATCCTTTACGTCAAGATCATCGGTTTCTGATTGGTCCAGTTTTTAAGCTCTTTTTTGCAAATTATGCTGTTTACACTTTGGTCTATTTCTAGTTCAGAAAAAAGTGTGTAAATATTAGCAAACTTTTGATGTTTCGTGCTCTAAGAATAAGATGGTTGTAGATTAGGTGTTACGAGCAAGTGAAAGTGGTTAATTGCTGTGCTGTAACTTTAATTCAGGTTATTTTCAAACACGTAACCAAAGACCCTGTTGAATGTACTGATTAGAGGAGTTAGAAGCTGTAGGTTTTGAGCATATACAGTAAATCATACGTGTAACATTGTTGATCCAAATTCAGGCGCGCATGAAATTTGTGTAGGGTAGTGTAAAGTGGAGGAACAGAATGCAAAGGGCTTTAGCAATGTAAACTTTTAACAATTTTATAAATGAATCATTATGATGATCGTTAATAGCAAGATCAGTCAATTTTTTCGTTGAATGATAATACCCGTGTCCTCCACTTATTAGTGCCGGTCATGATAACACATCGCCAGAGCGGATTCCGGCCGGTTAAGTATCAACTTCGTTCTGCGCGATAACAGAAGTGCCTGTAAGCGTTTAATAAAAAACTGTTTTAGTATAAATTTTTGTTATTTGTAGTAACAATGATCATTGCGCACCTTGATAAGATAGGATAATTATCATGACAACTGTGTGCAAATTAACATTTTGTTGCAATATCCAAATTATATGCAGTTCTTCCACCTATTGCCAGATGCCAGAGCTAGATTTTCGTTTGCTGCGGGTGATTAAAAGCTAAGAATATTCCGACATCTTGATTTAAACATTTAATTTCCAGACTTGACTATGTGCACTGTGTACTCATTTGTAGAGCTTTTAGAGGGGATTCACGTAAGGTATTTAATCTTTTTCTTGTCGGAAGGAGTTTTGGCTTCCTCTACTACACTATAATTTGACCTGGAAGCTTAAGCGTTTATAAAAACTGATTCTTTGATCCTTACAACAAATATCTTCATTTTTTAATTAACAAAATAGCTTTAAAATGAAGATTTTCTCAGCACAAAATTTTACAATAGCTTTAAAATGAAGAAATTTTCAGCACAAAATTTTACAATGTATCATTATCGAGATGTTCAAGGAAAGATAGAATATAAATACAAATATAACAAAAGATTTCATTTAAACTGTTGAAAATATACTGGTAAAATAATTAGACAACAAATAGGTGATGATAATTATATACTGTTTGTATTTTGTAAATTCTATTAAACCATTTTACAGCAGAAACTATCACTTCAATTCAAATAGAAAAAAATCTATTGATAATAAACGACGATGGAAATAAAATATCTAATAATAATTTTACATGATATATTTATTATCATTGAATTTTAAGAATTAGACCTTAGGCTTGTTCTGAATCGTTGAGATCAAGATTAACTACTTGACAATGTGATGAGCTTTGCCTACACAATCACCGCCACGGATGGCCAAGGTCGTTAAGGCGCGGGCTCGTGAGCGGGAGGTCTGGGGTTCGAATCCCGTGAGGATCGTCCTCCTTGACTAAGGCTTTTTCCAGGTTTTCCTCAGTCCTCATAAATGGCAAAAGTCGGGTACCTAAACTTAGGCCTGGAACGTTTCCTTCCTTAAAAATAAATCCTTTTCCAATTTATTATTTCATCTCATGTATCATCAGTGTCCATCGCCTGGTGCCTCTGTAAACACTATTCATCCCTTCACAATTCATGCAAGTTTCTCCAGTTGCAATTCACTGAATATATCTATCAAATGAACAATAATAAAATAATGATGATATAAGAGTGCATCACTATGGAAATACATGTATTCAACAGCAAAAGTATAACATCTGGAATTAAAATTAAAAATAATAAAACTTTACACATTTAAAAACCAGTAATACTTTTAACAACCTAAATTATTTTTAAATTTTTCGTTTTTGGTATATTTTACCATAAAATAATTTTATTTTAATCCAGATGTATGGAATCATATGGAACTTTAAGGTGAAAGGCCTGTTGTGTTAACATTTAATACTTCACACTAAACCTACAGTAAGGTTATTTGAGCTGCAGGCCGGTAGAGCGCAGACGCAGCTAGAAGCCGGTCGTTAAGGCCGTATAATGCAGCTAGTATTATTTTGAGGGAGGATTTGACAGCAAGTGGTTGTGTGCTTTCATTGTATGTAAATGTGTACTAATTGTTCATTAGTTCTGTCAGTTCATAAATATGATCTTGAAGAACAGGTTTTTTGTATGATACATATGTGAAAATGGATTCTTGCAGAGAAGTGGTAAGGTGATTCGTAAGAAAATATATTTGACAATGTGTTCCAGGTACAGAAACTGTTTACCAATTTGTTAGAAGAGACAGGATCTCTCAATGACAAGAAACTTGTTTTGAACTGCCGTGCTGTAAAGAAAAAATGAAAATGAGGAATTTACTACGCACAGGTCAACAATGTATTGCCGCTAAGGGGCATCATTTCCAACATCTCTTATAATACAGATTAACGAACGTTCCAACATACAGTTTTAATGCACTTGTATATTTGAACATTTAAGTACAGTTAAACCACGTATGTAAAACTTTTTTTTTCCTTATTACTGGAAGTATGAAACAAAATGACAGTCAGAGTTTCCGAAGGTTTTAATGTAGCTATTTAAATATATAAACAAATTTAAATTTCTATAATAATAAATATATCGTGTGTAAGTGTTGAGAGGTTGTTTAGGTCATCTTACTCTTTCTACTAATATCCCAAAACAAGAGAATTTTGTTAAATACATCTTTACATGGTTAAAAAAAGGATCTAACCAATTTAAAGAGCAAAATGTGTCAGGTTATGGTTTACGAAGCAATGTTAATTTTTTGAAATATTAAACCTAAGATAAATAATCCATTGGCATAATGCTGTTATGTCAAGCTTTAAGACATGCACCTTCAGCAAGCCAAGACAGGAAGGTCCAAGTATCCGAAATACTTTCCGTTCAGAAAAGGGTGACATTGGATGAGGGAAGCAGTCTCCAAGTTCACGCTCGAGAAGAGGCAACAATAACAGTAAGGGGGTGGCCTGATCATTCGGCAGCATGGGGAGGAGGGGGGTGACCCACGCGTCATAAATCTCACGTGTAATTGTGCGCAACAGCGCCGCTTGGGCGGGCACTACCACTCCGTGACGTCACGACTAAGAATAAGGGAGACTTTCAATTGTTGTCGCCGAGAAGTAACCAAATTTGATGCCTATGTTATGTGACAATATGCATTTTCAGGTTAACTGTTCATGGTGACCTCAGAATAAAATGTGACGATGAGATGATTCAGTTCTCACATTAATATTTCTTAAGACTACTGATGTGTCCACTTTGTGTGTTTAGTTTCGATAAGGACAGGTCCATCTCTGTCTAACAAGTAATCTATATTTAACCTATTTCATAGACTTTTTTTTGTTTTGATACTTGCATTTGTCGTCGACCGTTGGGATAATTCAAGAAACATATTTAACACAACTATTTAAATTTATTGGACGTGGAAATATTATCCTTATAATAAATTATATAGTACACAAATAAAAGTTTATTTATAAATGCTTTAGTTTTTTTTTTTTTTTCAAACTCTGAAACGATGACAAAATCTTTGGTAAAAGGTAACTGATGACACGCAGCATATCACAGTAGAAATTGGCCTTTCTCACTTGTTGCCATTTTCACTACATTAAATTCTTTAATATAAATGTAAACAAAACCTTAATAAATGCACAGCATTTTTCAAAAAGTTGCCCTGCTCTGTGATTCAACGAACAAAAAAAAAATGGCGATATTCTTTGGAAGATGTTACAAAGGAAGAAAACAAGATAAACGATTGACTATCAAGAATGTAGTAGAGGAACCAGGCTATCAAAACTTAAGGACGAAGTATAAAATAACATGGTTCATAACTGTTCCAACAGAGCTACAATTGTATGAGGCATTGTCAGAGGGAAGACTACAGCACACAAACATGACCTAGTGATGTGTGTGTGTAGTCTGAGAGCTTATAAGAGCTTATGTTTGAACACTGTGCAAAGGCACTGTTTGAGAGAGAATGTCCTTTTAAAGAGTTTTACTTCAATTCCCCGTTCACTACAAAAAGCTAAATGACCCACAGAGAAGATCTGGGTGACTTTACTAGAGGTGAAATAACTGGGAAGCTGGAGGATGGGCGGAGTGTGTCAAGTTTTACCCTAGATTTTTTTTTATTACACATGGCATTGTATCACGAACATGGAAATCCTTCAGAATAACAAAAAGACAGTCTGATGGAGATCACCCATTGAAAACCACACCGAATGAGGATCACTATATACTCTTAACAGTAAAGAGGAACAAAAATCATTCGGCAAATAGCATTGCACAACAGGTGCATACAGGCACAGGACTCAGATTGTTACGGTTTACTGTAGCCAATGATTCCACAGAGGTGGACTGTTTGTCCAATCAAAATAATGGAGTAAAGCAGATAGTAGATTTAGTCTTAACAGTGATTTTGGGCGCCAGCTTATCTGGCGAGAGGTTGGAACCAGGAATCATTCTATAAGATATTTCGGCCCAGGTGTTCTCGTCTGGGGAGACATGTAGGATGGACATATGGAACTGCAGATATGGGATCACGATACTGCAACTGCCGAATGGTACTACAATGAGATCGTTAATTCCAATGTGTGTCTATTCAGAGATGCTGTTGATCGATTCTAGGCAATACCGTCCTGCAGCTGTTGACGCCCTGGTGGAAAGGAAGGATATTCGACGGATGGATTGGCTTGCATGTTCCTCCGGTTAAATCCACTAGAGCATGTGTGGAAAAGCATAGTGGCACGTGAACGCCCATCGTAAAATGTATAGCAGCTGAAGACAGCAAAAGAGGAATGAGCTATGTTATCACCAGAACTTCTGACCGAACCTGTCCTAGGTATGAAGAGAAGTTGCAACGCATGCATCGCTGTTAGAGATAGTCATATCCTCCAAGAAGTACCATTGCTTCCCTTGTTTTCATCTCTGACTTAGGTACATTTGTCAAATACTGCTATGTACTCATTTCGAAATAAATATGATTATAAAATTTTCTATTTATTATTTTTTTACACCATTGTTTGTTGCTTTTACTACTTCGTACTTGTGTTATGATTTTCTCACAGATATTGGTACCTCGAATGTTGATGAATACTCAAAAATGTTGAGAGATTACGTTTACAAGCAACACATGAAACTTTTCGAAAAACAACACAAATTCCTTGACATATTTGTGACTATCGATAAGTCATAAGTCCATCACTAAGATCCAGAAACCAAAAAGCAAAGCCACGAATAAAAATATAAGGGGTTTTCGCCCACTAAGAAGTTCAGGGTGCAGCCATCAATAAGCAAGTTAATGTTGTTTGTTTTCGAGAATACACTAAGTGTTGTTGTGGTTGATTATTTGTAGAGAGAAGTCAGAATAACAGTTCATTATTATAAGATGTAATTAAACAGAAACATGTAGCAACATTGAAGATATGACAATGTTTCAGATCACAAATTTCGTTGTGTTACAATGGTTGCAAATGATGAAACAGTGTTTGAGATGCTGAATTATCCAGATTTAGAAATCCTAGCGACTGTAGGCTCTTCCCAAAACTGAATAAATAAATATACAAACAAAGATCTTTGAGGAACACATTTCCATCACGTTATGAAATGGTGGAGGCTGTAAACTAGTGGTTTTCAGAGGTTGGAGAACCCTACTTCCCAGCATTATTGAAAGAAGTGCACCAGTGTTTAACAAGAGTATGTTGAAAAGTGAGGCAAAAATAGAAATGGCCACGAGTGGATCATTGGAACCCAATATAGTTTTTGGAAGAAAAAAATCAATGATCAGGTGTAACCTTGATATTCTTCCTGGCTGTTTTGCCGTAGTCTGCTGGAGATGAAGATTCCAAATTCCAGTTTCGTCTGCAACTACAGCAGACATCTTCGGTGGCGTGGATGGGTTCTACTCTCTGGTAGCACCGCGTCTGAAGCGTTGGCTGTCAGAGTCGCTTTGTTTATACTGCCAGCGCTCCCCGCTGGCTGGTCCGGATCAGACGGCGACGTGTCAGCTGATGGGAGGACCTGGCCTCTTCTGTGCTACTGCTCTCTTGTGATATACTCGCTATGTTTTCATGTATTGTATGTAGTTCTTTGTTGTCGATTGTTGGAAACCAGTTGCTATTTAGTTTTTGTGATACTTCTTTCCTGTTCAAACTGTTGCGGTGTTTGTGGATTTCGATCGCTTCTCGCTGTAGACTAGCATGGTAATATGTCATAGATGAAAGAATGCTGTTTTCCTCAAACTTGATGATGTATTCGACCTAGACCACAGTTCCTTTTGTGTTCTTTGAATCTGGTGTTAATGCTGCATTGTGTTGTACCGAAGTAGACCGAAACGCAGGAGAAGGGAATAAGTAGACAGTGACCGACGAAAAGGGTCCCGGGGATCTTTGACTGAACGTAGTAGATTTCTTAACTGCTTAGTAGGCTTAAAGACTGCGTTAATGAAAATAAATGTATTTAGTGACAGTGAATGTCAAATGGTAAATATTACACGATTGCAGTAATATATATGAAATAGACAATGGGACTATCTATAGAGCCTGTAAACTTGTAAATAACTTAATTTTGATATTTTATGGTTGTTTATTTTCTGTAGTTAGCATTCCACACGTTGCTATACTTCAACTTGCAGGAATTTAACAGACAGTGTACATTAGGGGTGTTCTAAAAGTTCTCATAGATGTCATGCTGTATAGTTTCAGACGCGTAAGTGCAATCACTTGTTAACGATCGTGTAAACAAACTAGTGTTAACATTTTCTACAAAATTGATAATACTGAAATACGAGTTGTTATAAAGTAATGTTTGAAGGGTTTAACCCCAACAGAAATACAGAAGGGGTTAGATTCCACATTAAAGGATTTTTACCTTCATTTTCGAATGTTAAAAAGTGGGCTGCTGGAATTTAAACTTGGTTATACATTCATTCAACATGATGAGCGCACATAGCGTCCCAAAGCTGCTACGGCCGACGAGCTTGTGACAAAAATTCGCAATGCAATGCAATGCAATGAAGTGTGCGAGTTAGCTGGCCTTGCAAAGACATCGATAGGCCGAGATCACTGCATTTAATACAAAGTTTAGAGCAAGAGAAAGCTTTCCACTCGGTGCGTACCGCGTTTGTTAACAATGAACCAAAAACGCATTCGAATGAACGTTTTGCAAGAGTGTTTAGAGTTGTTTAAACGCAATTCCAGTGAATCTCTCCAAAAGTAGATGAAACATGGATTTATCACTACACGCCAGAGACAAAGGAGCAGTCCAAACTGGTGAAAAGGCACCAAAGAAAGCAAAAACGTTTCCATCTGTAGAAAAAGTCATGGCTACGGTTTTCTGGGATCCTCATTGTGTGGTACTCGTAGACCACCTCCAGAAGTGCAGAACCATCACCGGGGAGTGCTACGCTTGCGAAAAAGAAAGTTCTTTCATCCCGATAACGCGCCTTCACACAGGTCTGGATTTGTTTCCGTATAACTAATCTCTTCCATATTCCCCATATTCGTGGTATTTGGCTCCCAGCACTTATTTTTTTATTCCCAAACCCGAATAAATTGCAGAGTGGAGAAATATTCACGTCAAAGATGAGGTTGGAGCTCAGAAAGATGCATATTTTACTTTATTTTACTGAAAGTATTAAAAATTGGTAGGACATTGGACTAATTATGTTGATTTATAAGGTGAAAAATATAAATAAAATATTTTCTAAAATCTAGTGTTTTCTTGGTCAGGCGTAGAACTTTTAGTACTTCTAGTGTTTGTACAGAAGTGTATTACACGATTCTAGAAACAAATAATAAAGCTGTTTTTGAATAACAACTTTATTAAAACACGCATAATTCAAGATACATCGGACAATAAAATATGCTAAAAACATTAATACATAATTGCAGCCTAATACCCATTTTCCCCTTAATATATTTTTAAGGTATCCTTACGTAAACTCTAATTAGCGCTCTGAAGCACTCCATTTACAGCATGTTCTTGTAGCCAGTCGCTTTGTTTGGGCAGACACAGTACATAGTAGAAGAAAAAGTGAAAACAGACAAGGCTGATAGCTAAGTTGGGCGTACCGACACTGCACCTAGCGACGTTTCCTGCGTACGGACGGAAGAAGGCGGTGGATGTGTGGGTGTATGGGTGCTTATAGGGTGGGGTGCTCCTAGCACCGACTTGTGTCACGGCCATAATCTATGGCACTTTATCAAAGATCACAGCCTGACATTTATACGCCCCGCTTCACACGTGTATTAGTCCTCCTCCGTTTCGCTTGATGAAATCATCAGTCACTCTCTTTCTCTATCGCTCTCATGTGTGCCACAGGCCGTTCAAAAACAGCAGCATATGGATGGCCACACACTGCATCGAAAACTACGTCGCAGAATGCCCCAAGTTATTATTATTATTATTGCACAGATTATATGCTTCACCTACATTTAGCAAACCATTATTTAATAATGGAACAAACTATCCTAAACGTTTCATAAACGACAAGAAAGTTGAAAATACGATACAAAATGGAGTTATAAATAAACTTTGGAAAACAGAACATTTAAAAATATAGAATATGTTACAAAATTTAATAAAGAAATAAAATTTATAAATAATTGTAAAAATTGGGTGCAATTTTATAGCAAAATAGAACATATAAATTTAAAATATGGAAGATATTACCATCTTAGCCAAAAATCCTTTAATGATTATCAAGTAAATTGAAACAGCAAGCGCAAAGGTGAGAGCGGAATTGACAATTTAGTTCAAAACAAATGTAAAATTGGAGATAATAAAGACACAACTTCTGGGCTCAGAAATCACCATGAATAAAATGAAAAAGCAACAATGACGAGCATAATTTGCAATCAGAGTTATACAATAAAACAAAGATAACCATTGCAACAGCTTTCTACTAACCTTTAGTTCTACCTCTTGGGCTTTTACTTATTATTGCTTATATTTTCTTTTTAAACACTCATGCTATGAATGCAATGAGAAGCAATGCTGTTACAAGTGATCCAACTTTCGAAAACATTCTTTTTCTTGGTAGTCATAGAAATTTGTCAGTAAGATGAATTTAAACCCCAGCATTTGCTTCAAACTGCTGCAATTCATTTTGGTCCTTTCTTTGAAGTCTTCTCAAAAGAAATAATTTGGCCAAAATATCACACATTCCAAGATTTCTCGGTAAATATTTATTTATACTTAGCTTCTATTGATCATCAATTGGTTTTCTTGGAGTTTAATGCAAGGTCATCTTAATTGCTAATCTTTCTGATAACCAGGATTGAATTTTGAATTAAGGCACTTATGTCCCATTCAGAGCTGAGACCTCCGCAAGCGGAAGGCTCATTGATTTCTCATATTTGAGCTAGTACATATGAGCTATTGTCTCTATGAGTTTGTTAAGTCTATAAAGTTTCTTATTTTACAAGTTTAACAGAATTTAACTAGAAGGTTCAAGTGATGAGTCTATTAAGTTTTTGTATTATAAGTTTGCTATCACTTTCACTATTGACTTCGGTTGTTTCTTTCTGCAGCTCTGTTCCAAGGTTCTTCCAGGTACTGTGCTGGTCCAGTGTAACCCGACTGCTTTCCTGAAGGAGTCTGCTCACCTTGTTCTCGGTCTGCCTCTTCCTCACCTACCGATACATAGATCCCATGTGGTAGCTGTCTGTCCCCACCTGCTGCTTGGTAGCCTTGCTGCATGTCTGCCCCATTTCCACTCCAGGCTGTTTGCACGTCGAGCCACGTCGTTTAGTCCCGACATCATTCTCAATTCCACAGATGATATTTTATCCACGAGGGATATCTCTAGTACTTTCCGCTTCATTTTACGTTGGCAGATGCTAATATTATTCTTTTCCACTTCTGTTAGGCTCCAAGCTTGGCATCCATATAATAGTGTTAGGAACATGCCTGAGTCCAGCACGTCTAATCTCAGTTTTCGGCTCAAAGTATTGTCCAGCAGCATGAATTTCATTGACCATAATGCTCTCCATGCCGAGGAAATTTCTTTGCTTATATGATCCTGGAATGCCACTGTTTGTCCCAGGTAGGTATACTCTATTATGTATTTTAGCATTTGAGTTGATTCTAACGGGTGTTACTTGGCTGTTTGTCATGATCTGTGTTTTTTCCACGTTCATAGACAGATATGCAGTTTTACTGTGTTTGTTGAGATCTTGTAGCATTCTTTGAAGGTTCTCTGCTGATCTAGCAAATAGGACTATACTCTTTAAATCTTATCTTTCTGGTAAGGAGAAATAAAAAGGTAATAAAACGTTATGACTTCGGATCTATTATTTGCTACTTGCAATGTGTCTGGTCTGCAAAATTCCTTTGATAATTTCGTTAAATCTCATAATACAACGCGAAAATTCGTTAGATACACCATTATTGGCTAGCATTGTTCTTACATATGAAAAAGTTTCAACCAGGTGTTTACGTCAAAAATAGATAATAGATCATTGGTGCATCATCTGGAAGCATAATTTAACATTTAACATTTAGCATTTTCAGTTGAAAAAGTGGAATGGTGTGCATATGAAAGCCAAATGAGGACTCTTCGTTAGCGTTAAAGACTATTTCTGAGCAAACGAGTTTAAACGTGACTATCTGCGCACCGAAAATGAAGCGCGTTCCAGACGCGTAATTAAGACAACGGGAAATCTGTAATGAATTACTTATAAAATTTAGAGTATTACGTTTTTGAAAATTTAACTAATAAATTGAAAGTAATTAAGCTAAAAAAGTACTTATAAATGAAATGGAAGTACGTTACTAACAAGGACAAGTAAAGTTCTCTGAATTCAAGTGCTACTCTGAAACTTAAAGAGCGGATCTGCATAACATGAACGGAACCAATGTTAATGCAGTAAATGGAGGTAAAGGAGGCCTTCTTGCTCCTTCTGAAATTTAAAATTGATTGGTGGGGAGACATGAATACGTCAGAAAATTCACTGGACCTAGCGCTTAGCTCTTGATGGAGATTTGTGATAAATAAATTTTATATGAAAAATTGTTAACTTACTTTTCAAAAGATATTCGTTTTTTATAATTTGAAATGGACACTTTTGTATATGCTTTTTATGAATAAAACCTGCAGGATGATGCATTATTTTAGGTTATTTGCAGTTATGGAAGTGAATATCACAAATGTCCGTAGATGTTTAAATATTCCTAATTTATTAAATTATTACTCAATATAGGTAACCAACCAGTGAGTGTGAATCCTATAAGATAGCAGCTAAGTGACGTAAACAAGAGTTATGACCAACTTCCGACATGAGCGTATGTAAAATGAGAGTTTTCAAAGCATGTATGGGCCACATTAGGCGTTAACGTGACCCTTGCAAATGAAAGGGTGGGTCTGGGACGTCTCCTCCAAGACTATTTCCTCTTTCCCGCCCTCCTGTGTCGGGAAGCGAATGTCACCAGAGTGCTGCGGTTAGTTATCAAGCAAGACGGATATTTATGGCTTTTTCCACCCACCGCTTTGCTTCCAAAACACGCACCACATCACCATCATCATGTTCATAATAACAATGGTAATATTCCTGAAGAAAACCTTACAACTGCTGCACACTAAATCATTGGGCATTTAAATTGTCTCCTCCCACTAGCGCATTGGCGTAGACAAACACACACATACACGCGTGCACCACTTTAGCTTTCCCTTTAGGCTCGTTCGCTACCGAGTGTGCAAACGACACCTACGGTCACACAGTGTTACCATCTGTGACATGAAAGTGATAAATCAGCAATTCTTCAAATTTATTAGAAAAATATTTTAACTAGAACATATAAAATGTACGTCATGCAGGAGCTGTGGAAAATAAGCGAGTTTCTCAGCAAGTTGAATAACTTTAAAAATGAACATAAAATGCAAATTAGACATTATTAATTAATGAAATGAAAAAATTATTGCATTACTGTGCGGTATTAGGGGAACAAAATTAGAGTTTATGCAACAAAAGAGAAACCACAGTTTTAGAAGTATTATTATTAAAAATAATGTACAAGATTTAATGGAAAATGTTAATTATATATGACCTCTGATAGACAAAGCTATATCGTGGGTATTTTAAATGTAGCCTTTTTTATGAAAGGATCCCTTGATATCATTTTCACATTCACTAAAATAGAGAGAAATAACAGAAAGTTTCCACTTACATCGTGTATTTAAGATGTTTATATGCTTCAATAAAACAAAAACATGTTACTATTCAGAAAAAATTACAACGTACAAAGCAAATATACACAATCAACAATAAACAATGGAAAATTTCATCTATTTCCAATGGCTTTGAAATTTGATTTAAATGTTATTGTAGTAAAAGGATATAATACAAACGTTTTCTGAAGGTTATTACAGAGCACTCTTACGTGCAGCTATAATTCTCAAACACATATTAAATTAATATTTCACAGTTGCTATCTTCACGACAATGCTTTTATTAAATATAAAATATAAATTTAAAATATTTTATATTTAAATATTTTATATCCTTATAAATACAGTTTATATGCTGGATTAATTTTTCCTCTCATTTTAAAACAGTAGGGATAAAATTAAATGCTAGAGCGCTTTTCAAAAATTGGTTTCAGGTAAAACTTCCCCCTTCCAATAGTATGATTTCACTGACTTTCAGAAATAAATTTTATTAAATTATTTTAATGGCATATGTCGAGTTTCGTTGAGAAAAACATTGCGGCCGCTAGAGCTAATTTTAAATTTTCGCTATAGGCAAATCCCCCCCATGGTCCAATTTTGCTGGTTAACGAATTCATTGAATCGTTATGTTAAATGACGGTTATGCGTCAGCCTTATTATATATATATATATATATATATATATATATATATATAATAGTCATTTTCGGTGTTTAGTAGGTAGGATCAATAGTGATTTGAAGATAACTTTCAAAAATCTTTTAATGGGTACAACCGCAATAACTACTTTCTTTGGAGTTCGCTAAAAGTTGCGTGAATTGTCATGATTAGGTGTGATGTAAAAGAATAGAGATCTCAACATACATTTGCGGTATAAAAATCATCGAGAAGGAAACAGAAAAAGAAAGAAAGAAAAAGAAACTGCCTAAAAGTCAGTACCAGTGCTGATATAAGGATCAGAATGCCGGATACTTAACAACAAAAATGGCATGGCATACGAATGGCATTTTACGGACTGGGGACAAGATACGCTCGGTTAGACAAAAAGAAAATAAAACATTAGCAAAGAGCCAACAATATTTAGACTAATACACAAAATGATGTAATATATTTAAAAATGATTAATGAACCCTTTTCTCAAAGTTTTTACATTATAAATAGAAAGGAATAAGAACGCAAAATACACCCTTCAAAAAGATGGTAGCCCAAACGAGAGATAGTGGTCTAACCTCTAAAGACAAACTCCGGCTACTACATTTGCTACCTTCTGCTTCTATGGTTTTGAGATCGGGTCATGACCAGCCGCAGCGACCTCTGCTTCCTGTACTTCCATCTCAATGATAGAGGGCAGTATTGAAGAGAGGCATATGATCAGCATGCAGACACACCACAGATCGAATATTATGCGGCTTTCTAGATCTAGAAGCCACCCCAGTTATCCTCACGAGGCTGGGTCATTCCTTCAGACCTCTCTAATTTGAAAAAATTCCCGAGCAGGAACCGGGAATCAAACCCCCGGTCAGCAGTCAGCAACACCAACCACTAGACCAAGGAGGCTATCTACCAAATCAAATATCATGCTTAGAATTTACCTCTGCGACAATTTCGAAGGAGAGAAGATCTCATAGCAAGGAACAATTTTTGGAACAACCTTTGTTCTCTAACGCGTCGTTTTATTTGTTTATACTTATCAATACTGACCTCATTGTTAACTCACGTGACGCTGTCTTTCCTCTCTGTGTACCTCTGTGTGCGCAAGCATCCATTGAAAATGGACGTCCATGTTTTCCCTAAGTTAACAGAAATGACTGTGTGTTATGGGGAGAAAACAGTCACCCGACTTAAAGCCCATAGATTTTATGTTTGGGAGCATGTGCACAGTATTGTGTATATGATCTCAGTTGACATAAAACACAAATGAATATCAGACACAGGTCTGAAATGTTTGCCAGAGTCCGACAGACACTGCTACAATGGTAAAATGAATGTAATACTTTTCAGGGCGGTCAGTTTGAATATCTGTAATCTGTCCGGGGGTACTTTCAGAATAAATTAAGTCGGTCCTGGTGGACTATTGTTAATCGTAGACTCAAGATCGCGGGTTCAATTCCGGCCAGAGTCGATGGATTTTTTCTGCGTAAAAATCATAAGTATGGATGGCTTCCTTCAGAAAGGAAGTCGTGTCGTAGATTTACGGCACGTAAAAGAACGTCGTGACTGAAATAGGAGGCCTCTGAGCAAAATTTATCGTTTCACACTCTGAATTGAATGGGACGCTGGTGACTTGAGATGTTAAATGGCGTCCATAAATGAAGTAAATCAGCAAAGAATAAATTAATAACATTATGTCATAAAAATTAAATATTTCTAACAACTTCGTTTCCTTCCATGCCGCGTGCCTTTTAAACGACGCATCAGAGAACACAGGTCATTTAACAAAAATGTTTTTCATTGCCAAATTTGGGACAGATCTTAACCAAAATATTTGCATTGTCAACCAAAATATTTATTTGTTAATATTGGACAACATGCCTTGGTAAGGAAACA
Source organism: Metallyticus violacea (assembly GCA_030762175.1). Lineage (NCBI taxonomy): Eukaryota > Metazoa > Arthropoda > Insecta > Mantodea > Metallyticidae > Metallyticus > Metallyticus violacea. The sequence continues at coordinate 40,473,234 of CM060839.1, forward strand.
ACGAAATACAGAATATTAAGTGACCTGCTTCTTGCAATTTGTGTTATCTATTTCGATCAAGAAACTGTTCTTATATGGGAATATAGAGGTAAAGCGAATGCCTGAATTTGCCTGTATGACATCCTTTGATAGGGTTGCCATACGTCAGAAAACATGTCCGCTTTGTTAAAATAAAAATAGCAGTCCGCATAATTTTTAGAAATCCTCTAATTTGATCGCATTTTTCACATTAATTCTTATTTATTTATTCATTTTAGTTTCGTACGATTGAAAGAGGATGTTCGGCGTTCTTTTTATGTTCAATATGCATTAAAAGTGCAAATATTAATGTTCTTATTTTCGAAATGTAACTCATAATGGTGATATCTATTAGCGAGGTGTTCAAATTGATAGCAGTGAATGCCTTGATTAGATATCAGATATTTTCCAATTTGAAGAAATATGTTTTTCATATTATGAAATAGTAGCATGGAAATTACGAAAGACGTAAGGAGGGTAATAAAATGGAGAATATGTAAGCGTATTGTGCATGATGAGTAAATAGCGTAGTTATTGATTAGTTTAAATTGTTTTCGGTCATAATTTAAACACTCAGGAGTGAAGATAAGAGAGGTGTAGTTTTGGATAGAAGATGGAAATGGAATTCAAGTGAACAAACAAAAGTGAACAAGGTGAAAGTGATATGAATAAAGTGTAATAGAATATTATAAAATATAAATATCTATAAAGCAATAAAACTGGTAGAGCGAATATATAGATGAAGTAAAATTTTAGCTTAGGGGTGCTGGTTACGACGGATAATACTTTTAGCTTCAGTTTTTAGTTTTGAATTCAAAATGAATGAATTGTGTTTAACGCCCGTTTTTGCTACAGAGGCACCACAGGCGATGGACACTGATGATACATGAGATGAAATGATAGATTGGGAAAGGATTTATTTTTAAGGAAGAAATCGTTCCAGGCCTAAGTTTAGGGTACCTCCCCGGCATTTGCCATTTATGAGCACTGAGTAAAACCTCAGTCAGGAAGGACGGTCCTGGCAGTATTCGAACCCAGACCTCCCGCTCACGAGTCCGAGACTTAACGACCTCGGCCACCCGTGGCGGTTTTGAATTCAAGTTTTAGTAGTTAAATTATAGCTGGCTACCAGTTATAGTTTTGTTTTCTTAATTGCTTTCAGTCAGAGAATCGTTTGTATGTTTTATTTTGGTTTTTTTTTTTTGTTAATTTGGTTTTTGTTAATAAGTACAAATAACGTAACAAATGTAAGGGAGAAGAAAAATATAATAAACTATAGAAGCTGTAATATATGTCTTGGTATACTCAGCTAGGTACCAGGACGGCGCATTTCAGATTTATTATTATTATTATTATTATTATTATTATTATTATTATTATTATTATTATTATTATTACTATTATTGTTGTTATTAGCAGTATATTATTATTATTATTAGCAGTATATTATTATTATTATTATTATTAGCAGTATATTATTATTATTATTATTATTATTATTATTATTATTATTATTATGAAATAGTACAGTCAAGCCAAGAAAAATGTTGCGCCTATATTACATTTTGCAATAACTGACCACAATGGCAGTGCTGAAAGGCTCTTTCCTCTAATAGAAGAATTATGGTTCAAGGAAAGATATAGATTTAGCATCGATTCTATGAAACTGCTTCAGTAAATTTTCCAGGCAAACATATGCTTGGCTATTTATACAGTAACAAGGAATTAGTTAGGTCTAGTGAGAAATATGCAGAAAGTTGGTAAATGGAAGGGAAGAGGACAGCATTACCAGATTTCAGAATATGGTAACACTTCATGTTCTTAGAGTGTAATTCTACTACCTGTGCACATACAGGGAATATCGAAGTTCACGGGAAAGTATAAACAACGAACCTGACCTGACCCACCGAGGATGATATTACTTCAGTGTACATCACGAAAGGTGACGACCAGAAATCTGAGCACAAAATGACAGACTTGAAATGAGGTTTGCAGTTGCAATGTCATCGACTGTGACATGCAAAATGCTAGGCAAACAAATTGCCCCAGGAATAATCACGGAACGGTACATGTCTAACGTGGGGGCTGAGGAAGAGATAATTTGATCTGTGTAGAAAACTTAAAGTGCTTACAACAGCATTGGAAACAACGTCAAATATGATGATACCCATGTTGCATGTCTGCATGAAGACGACGTTAATGACTTGCTGGAGCAAAGATAAATAGAAACTTCTATTTCATGTAGTTTTAGAAATAAGATTCGAATAGAAAAGACGATCTGCGGAGATAATTTGATTTAGATATCAAATTAAGTGAACTTCAATTCCTGACCAATTCCTTAAAAGTTGATTTAGTTCCCTGAGAAGGAGGAAAAGTTTGTCTGAATTACAAGCTAAATATCACATTTTGTGAACGATAACATCGCTGTTTGCTTTCCCAAACTCCCAAACGGGATTTAATCATATGATGTTTCATTTAATTTGTTTTGAACTTTGAAAGCCTATAACAAATTATAAACCAAAATTATAATAGAAATACTTTCTGAGAAATAGTGAGTCCAAATGAGCCGTGAAAAAAATATTACAGACCTTTTATTTCTTTACGCTTCTTTTGTAGCGTATGTAATACCTTTTAACTGAATAAACACTAATCAAAACTTAAGGCAAGTATCTTATATTACAGCAAATTAAACAGAATATCGTTATATTGCACATTATAAACCTTTTACATTCAGTAAATTACAACATTAAACAAAGATTAAAGCTCTTTCCAATAGAGTTTTAGAATTTTTAAAACGTTTTAAACGTTTCTTTTTTGTTTTGTTTTTCTCAGTTGGCATTAGAAAATCGAACGGTAGATCGATTGTAATAGTCTACTTTTGTCCATTTCAGTATCAGGGTCTAGACATTCATAAGTATAGCATTTTATTCAAGTGTTAATATTTATTCTGTGCGCGAATTTTAAATACATACACATACACACATATCACTTTTATTTTGATTCTATTCATGAAATAGTCCTCTACTCCTATTTGCAGCTTCTCTATTGGAATTATTGACAATCGGCATTCTTCTGTCGCTAGATTGCTTGAAAAGGTTAAGTACAAATGTGCAATTATTGCAATTTTGTAAGTCAAGTTTATAGGAATTATTTTTAAATTCTTATTTTATTCGTGAAACAGTCCTAATCACTTTAGGGCCTGAGCTTTTGGTAATCTCAGACCCTTTCGTGATATTACTTATGAGAAGAGGGGAAGTACAGGGGAAAAGTTTTTAGCTACAGATATCCTCCATGTATTCTTTAGAATAAACAAAAGATTTGAGAAAAATAAGCTCAGCAAGAGCCCTACCTCGATCAAGGCAACTTGGCAAAAAAAAAAAAAAAAAAAAAAAAAAAAAACTGTAGTGATAAAAACATGCAGACAGTGCTTCAAGCCATCTCCGATATGCCCCTAAGAGATAGAATGGCATCATTTGATCTGGGATATCCATAAGCAGTTGGAAGCATTCTAAAGGAGTTAAAATGACACCTTACAGACAAAAATTGTTACAGGCTAAAATTGGAATTGATTCTGAGCGAACACTGATTTTTGCAAGTGAAGCAGATTTTTGAAATAAATGTGCGTCAAACTGTACGGGTAAGTAAAAACCACAATTTAGCAATGCAGGGAGAGATGAACGCCCTGACATCTGTATTGGAGCTGGCATTTTGCGTAAAGACGATCAATGTCCATCTTTTTTTCGAAGACAATTGTCACAGGAGAAAATTCGTAAGATATTGGAAAAAAATGTGTGTTTTCAGAGTATTACTTTCTACCAAAGAAAGGGGCTCACTTTAAGCCAAGTGTACTGAGTGGACAAATAGATGAGAAAACATAGAATGGTCTGTACGTTCTTGTGCTATGGCCCCATATTACTTTTCCTTGTGGGAGATTATTAATGAAGAAATTTGTTCTAAGAAACCAACAAACCCATCACTGATGTAAATTAACCACTAAAACCTATTTTTTAAGAAACCTAATGGTACAAATAGTTATATTAACATCTTTAAAAGTGTACCAAAGCGCTGTGAAGTTTCTTAGCTAAAGACGGCAGTCATTTGAGAAATTTCTTTTAAAGTAAATCTGAATGGATCAGGATGAAATAATTTACTAATATTGGAACTCTCTGTATTTAGTAAAAGGTGAAAATATTCCTCGCAAATTTTTCAAAATATTTCGGTTATATTCAGTTGATAAAAATGGAATGTAAACTTTCTGATATCTTATCCAGGTTTATTAGTATTTTAGTGTCAGTTGTTTAGTTTTTAATAATTTAGGAAGCTTAACTATCACTTATAAGAGGTAATATGTAGAAAACGATTTAAAAACATTTGAAGTATGTGTATTTCAACAACTTGACATAACCTACCATTCATGGGCATTTAAAGGCAAAAGAGCATTTTATATCCCCCTTACTATGTCAACCTGGATTTATGTGAGGGAAGCTTGTGCAAAACGTGAAAAAGATTTACTGCAGAAATAATACTCTCGATGCACTATTGCAGGTCAGAAAGGAAAACATGAAAATAGTGAAATAAACATTGAATATAACAAACTAAAAGGGGAAATAATAGTGTATTATTTGGAAATAACTCAAGTTAAAAGAAAAGTATAGACCTATGCTCGGCAAACAGAAATATCTTTAAAAGAGTGCGTATCAGAAACAGGCTTAGTAACTAATATCCTCTAGCTGCAGAGTCGGTCCTGGTGGTGTAGTGGTTACCATACTTGCCTCCTACGCCCAAAACGCGGGTTCGAACCCGGCCAGGATCGATGGATTTTTTCGGGCGTAAAAATCCTAAGTATGGCTTCCTTCGGAAGGGAAGTAAAGCCGTGGGTCCCGTGTCGTACATTTACGGCACGATAAAGAACCTCAAGCCTGAAAGAGAGGCCTCTGAGCAAAATTTGTCGGCCGTTTCACGCCCTGAGTAGAATGGGACGCTGATGACCTGAGATGTTAAAGAGCGTCCATAAATAAATCAATCAATCAATCTAGCTGCAGATTAGTTGGAAGGGAATAAAATGTTACTTAAATAAGCAATAGGCATTTACTTGCACAATCCAGTTTCTTTTCAGCTCTTTCTAGCTTCCTTCAGTAACATAAACTACTTACAATAATAATTTCGGATGTAGGTGCAATAAAGCTCAATAGTCCCATAGACCTTAATTGCGGAGAACACGCAAATAAATTCTCTATAGATTCATTGTTCATAGCTAAAATTTTTCGTGGAGATATTTTGAATTTTAATGTTGGTGCACTTATATATGTCGGTCCTGATGGTGTTGTGGTAACCATACTTGCCTTGTAGACCTAAGATCGCGGGTTGAATCCCAACCAGGATCAATGGATTTTTCAAACGTAAAAATCCTAAGTATGACTTCCTTCAGAAGGGAAGTAAAGCCGTGGGTCCCTTGTCGTACATTTACGGCATGTACAAGAACCTTAAGAACCTGATAGAAGAGAACTCTTGAGCAAAATTTATCGGCCCTTTCACGTCCTGAATTGAATGGGACACTGCTGACCTGATGATAAAACGTCAGTAAATAAATCAAATCAACAACACTCGTATTTGTTAATACATATGTTATGCACAATTAATCTAACTGCTTCACTGTGGAATATAATTATGTTGTAGTGCAAAATGAAATAGTATTCAGTTGTATTGCTTTTATTAAGCAAGGGTTAACAAGAATAGTTATGCTAGCAATCACAGAGGGTCCAAAAAAAAAAAAAAAAAAAAACAAGAGAGCGTGGACAAACGAGAACAAGTAGGTAAAACTTTTAAATACATAACAAATTGTTACTGTTTTTTTTTTTCGAAGCAATTTCTGATCGACCAAAAATATTTTTTTTTTGGAGTACACAAAATAAATATTCCCAAGGGAGAATTTTGGGGGAGCATTTATAGAAATAAAAACCAGCAAGAAACAGAATAATTTGTTCTCAAAGAGCAAAGAGAGCATCGTTGGAAGTATACACATTTTAAAAGTGTGAAACATAATATGCGATAGAGATAAGTTACCTTCATTATTAATTTACTTCAAATTTCTGCTAAGAGAATTAGAGTAATATAGAAATAAATTTTGAAAGAGAAACTTTCGAAGAGAAGAGGAAGAAACAAAATCGTCCTAACAATTTTGAAGACTGAATTTGGAACCTAGCTTTGCCACATATCAAAAAATGCCTCACTACTGAAGCCCATTATTCTCAAAATAAGAACAGGCTACACTTTGAAAATTCCGTTTTTATTGTGAAGGAACTCTACAATGCTTTTTCAGTGTATTTTGAACTGCACACCGGATAGAAATTTAAATGGTTAGCAAAACGTATTTCTAATTTCAAAATGTGCATAAATTATTATTTTATATTGACTATAAAGTGATCAGCATTTTTATTAATTGTTTAGAAAAATATTAATTTTAAATATTTATGATTTTTACACTGTGTGGAAAGTTTGTAATTTACTCAAAATGTTTAATTATCATTATAAAAATTTTCGTTTATTTAAAAGGAATAGTTATAAATGTAATTTATTTAAGTATACACATGGATTGTACATTTTAAATAAATTCTTTGGAAAAAGACTTTATAGCATGCATTGCTTGCTTATATTTTTTGTTATATTAACTAAATAACTTTACTTTTATATAGCAGTTTCCACTTCATTGTTTAATGTTTTAATGTACTATTATGAAAATAACAATTATCTTGGACTATGAGAGCCTATCTTGTTGAATTGAAGCACCCTATGCTGAAAGGGTTCATGTTATTTTGAAACTTTACAACTTAATTTTTTGTTTCAATATTATAATAACAGGATATGGTCATTTCCCAGCATAAAGTTTTTTACTATCATGTGAAGAAAATACATTATAAATAACTTTATTGAATAAAACATGAACAAGTTTGAAAAAATGTAATCTTTTTACACAGATTAGTTTTCTTTTTTACTAACTTTACACTTATATAAATAAGATGGTTTACGTAAGGAAGAAAATTATGTTTTTGTTTTGATAATAGGTGAGATAATTTGTACACTAAGAGAGTGTCATTTCTGCAAGAAATATATAACAGTTAATCAATAGAATTCTAATTCTAACAATCCCCCCCCCCAATAATGTGTAAACAGAAGACTTGACACAAGAAATGTTTCATTTTAAGTCTCCATATAATTTTGAATGTCCTCGCAAATTTCTTTAGATATCCAAGCAGATTATTTATGTTGACCATTTTCTTATTCTCTATTGATACCTTGCCACTGTAAACTTTGACTTTTGGAAGATTGGTGCCATTCCTTGCTTATGTCACCAGGGAAAAATACTCATGTACTCACGAAGTGCGTTTTAGAAGGAAATTTGAACTATTTGAAACGTCAAAGCAACGCAATCTGCATTCACATTTCTTACCATTTTCCTTTTCGGAGCAATTCATATTAACAAAACTTTCACTCTAACTCTGGATTTTTAGGGCAATTCCATTAAATTGGCTTAAAGCAGTTACTAACACTCAGCAAAGCAGTTATGATTAAACATGATGTTTAAAAAACAAATTTCAATGGTGCAAACCACATAAACTTTATTCATGTTTAAATGGAGTACCCTTTTGTTGTATTTAATATTTTGTGAACCCCTGTATCTCCCAGTTATGATTAAACACGATGTTTAAAATAACAAATTTCAATAGTGCAAACCACATAAACTTTATTCATGTTTAAATGGAGTACCCTTTTGTAGTATTTAATATTTTGTGAACCCCTATATCTCCTTATAGACTGAAGTAACCTTTCTACATAGTTTATGCAGGACAGCTCATGTAATTCATCCATACTATAACTCATATTTGTAAAAGTTTGAATATGTACACTTGAAGCGGTTTGTTCACTGTGGGCGACAGGTTGGTATCCAATTATGACGGAATTTAGCTGCTAATCGACATGTTTTGTAGCGACGTATCGTTAATCGACTATTGATCGCTTTGGCGTTGTTGCCCATGCTTCATGACAACAATATCTTGGGAGTTTGTTGTGCTATTTTGTGACTCGTGCTCAAGAGAACTGGGAGAGGATTTCAACTGTGTTAATACTCAGGGATTAGTATTTCTGAATATGTATGGTCATTTATTAATCGCAAGATCTTTGCGTCCTCTGGTGCTATGCGTACAGAGGGCTTTAGGTCCGTCGAATATAAATAATTCACTTCTAAAGAAGTTAACTGAATCTGATTATCTATCTGAGCTGCTCCTATGAACTGCACTTATCAGATATGATCCGCTGACTATCTGATATATCAGTTGAGTTGCCGAACTGAGTTTCTGAAGTGAGTATGCCAACTGCGTCCTTGCAGAATGTAAGGCGTCAAGATTAGTGTGGCGGTGTGAAATCTTACATCTGAGTGCCGTGCTTGGTGGACCGAACTGAATTGAGTGAACTAAAGTGAGTGCCCCAGCGAAGCAAACGCCTCCTTATAAACTCGATTCAAATTATCTAATCTAATCACTAAGCCACGGGAGTCACACAAGTACGTCTAAGTCCTGCGCCTTGCTTTAAAAGTTCAAAACATACACCTACTATTGGCTGGTTCAAATTCATCTGGCAACGTATGTCATCCGCTGCTATTTAATTTTAAAACATTCATTCACATTGGTTGATTTTAAGTTAACTGTAGAAGCAGCAGGCAATTTCAGTTTCCTTAATGTATTTAAAAGGCCTTGGCTTAATTAACACTCGCCAACGTAGGTCTTTTGGGAAGTGGCATAAAACTGGTACCTTTGGGTTTATTTTTCCTTTGAATAGCGGTTTATGACCTTTTGGCGTTTCGGGCTCCCTTAAGCAGTTACACCAGAGAACTTTGTGGACATACAATTCATATACAGGTAAATCTTATGACACACATATATACACAATAATATTATATTACTAATTACAAGGCACAAAATATGATTAGATTTGTAAAATAAATATTATATTATATTGTATTATATTTATGTTTTAATGGGGGTAGGCCGTAAAGACTGTTTCACACTTTCTGCAAAGCTTGTATCAATTCTAAAACAGAGAAAACATGTTTGTTTCTCCACGTAAACTTGCTTACAAATAATTGAACATATATATATATATATATATATATATATATATATATATACACACTATTAATAGAGTAATAAAAACTTCTAAAAAGCATAAAAACTCGTAAAAACACTCAGAGTGCAATATAAAAAGGTTCACATAAAATTTCACACTAAAGACCGCAAAATTTAACACTAAAATCACACTATATTTCGAGCTTGGCTCTTGGTCACGTGATGAAAATTCATGAAATGACCAAGAGCCAAGCTCGAAATATAGTGTGATTTTAGTGTTCAATTTTACGGTTTTTAGTGTGAAATTTGATGTGAACCTTTTTATATTGCACTCTCAGTGTTTTTTATGAGTATATATATATATTGTATATGAGTATATATATATATATATATATATAAGATTCACTTTAGCTTATTTTTAGTACAATTTACACTTGAAGACATGTGAGCTCATGTGCTCTTCTCCCCGCAAATGGCACAAATTCGAGTTTATTGTTTAACTCGCGACAAAAGAGCGATGTTCTCTTGTCCTCACTCCATGCCACTGTAAAAGAAACGTGAATCATTTCTATCGCCAGACTATGGCCCCTACTCACGCGAAACGAGCAGCCAGAGGCCTCTAGAAGCTTCCTCTTTCACTAAAGACAAGATATTTCTCATTTTTATTGTCGAATTCACTTGATGGTACCGAAGGCTTCAGCAGTTGAACAACCGCGGATCAAGGGAAGGGTTTAAAACGGGAAATTTATTTCCAGTTCCATATAAACCATTTGCTTAATAAGATGATGGAGCATGATGGAACAGAAAATGCTGTAACTACTAATCATGCTCAATTTATCATGCAGTTGTTACTGAGGAATATTCAGGTTGGTCTTTGAGGTAAACGTCATGGAAGGAAAAAAAAGATGGAGTTTAAACAATGGAGTCGAGATGCGTTCCTTGGCAGTTAAATGTACGAGCTATGTACTTGGTTTACAACTAGCATAAGAGAAATTACTACATACCTTGTCCTTGACATTGCAAAATTAAGGAATGAGTTCTTTGAGTTATTTTGTAACTCATACTGACTTCACATGTGTTATAAATCCATTCTGTTTAGAAAAAACACAATCATTTTTTTACGTACTACTGAATGTCATAAAACATGTTACTCATATTTTATAAAAACTGAGATGATGAGAAAACCAAAGACCTGTGACTGTTTGTTAAAATATAAAGTACATTCGGTGTGTCTGGAAATCCTCCAACTCGTCCCTCCTGGGGGCTTATGTCCATTAGTAGCCACAGTGCCAACTCATTGTCCGTATACCAGAAGAAGATTTCTGAGTTGGTTGTTATGAAAAAGCAACTACAAAATATTCATTAGTTTTATCACCACAACAAAGTAAAAAGATCCAAAACTATACTTGATAATTGTTTGATAGAACAATTGCACTTTAAATATTAGGGATATAAAATAGCATTATGTCACGACCCCCTCTAACTCGCTTGGCTTTAATATCTGCTTCTTGTTCGTATTTACCACTGTGTTGCTGTTGAAAATCAATGAGAATATAAAGAAGACGATTCATGTTAGAAAGAAGATGATGAACGAGAAGAACATAAACTGAAGAGTAAGATGAAGAGGAAGAAAGAAGTGAAGAAAATGGTTATGTGATTAACACTATGAAAACGAATAAGATAAACCCCAAAAGAAAACTGTGGCCACAAAATATAGTGACGCCTATGATGAAAATGAAAAGTAGGAGAACTAGTCATGCATATGTTTTGTTGATTTGACTTATTTACAGAGGCTCTTTAACATCTCAGTTCATCAGCGTCCCATTCAAATCAGGGCGTGAAAATGCCAATAACTTTTGTTCAGGGGCATCTTTCAGGCTTGAGGTTCTTTTACATGCAGAAAATGGGACCCACGCTTCACTTTCCTTCCGAAGGAAACGATACATCAAATTTTTACGCCCGAAAAAATCCACCGACCCGGGCCGGGATTGAGCCTGCGATCTTGGGTTTACGACACAAGTATGGCTACCACTAGACCGTCAGGATCGACAGCATGCATGTAAGTTGTTCATGGTGATAAACACGAGGAATAAAAATATTGTTGTGACATAGATGGCAGGGTCTGTGAAGAAGGTAAAGATTATGATGAACGTAAGAAAAAGAATAACGTCGCTACAATAAACATGAAAAGAATGACGATAGTAAACGAGAAGAGGATGAAGGGCAACTCCAACGGTTAAGAAAGAAGAAGATAATGGTTATGATGCACAGGAAGAGGAGGTGGAGGAGGAGAAAAAAGAAGGAATAAGGAGTATAAGATAGACAATTTTTTTTTTTTGAGTAGTGTTTAACGCCCGTTTTTACTACTGAGGCACCACAGGCGGTGGACACTGATGATACATGAAATGAAATGATAAATTGGGAAAGGATATTTTTTTTTTTTTTTTTAAGGAAGGAAGCGTTCCAGGCCTAAGTTTAGGTACCTCCCCGGCATTTGCCAGTTATGAAGACTGAGGAAAACCTGGAAAAAACCCCAGTCAGGGAGGACGGTCCTGGCGGGATTCGAACCACAGACCTCCCGCTCACGAGTCCGTGCCTTAACGACCTCGGCCACCCGTGGCGGTCAGATAGACAATGAATATAATATTTTTCGAGTTAATGCTTTCTTTTTAAGTAAAATTAGAATAATAGAAAAAGAGAAGTATTGGTAATGCATCTCATCTCTTTCGCATGCCTTCTGGAAACAAGTATTAATTTATTTACCATCTCTATGGAGTACGACAGATCAGATAAAACTAATGGAAGCAGGAAGTTGGTCATTTACCATTGCATGTCTATTAATTCTTCATAAGTATAATTTACAAGACCTTTATAATTAACAATCAATTAAAGGGATCGCGGAAAGTTTTCAAGGGGTGCAATTAGGACTCGCGGCGTGACATCCCCGTGCTGGCGTGCGATGTCGGTATTACTCCCGTGATTTAGAGGACCCTTCTCTTGCTCGTTATGGCCAATATAAATATGGTAAAGGAGGTGCGGCGGACTGTTCCCATGACTACCTCTCAAACAAGCGTCTGTCGCCGGCCGTCGCGGTGCCAAGCGCCGACCCCTCTCATACCCACTCACCTGCGGCGAAGAGGTAGGGGGGGGGGCAAACGAGGTGATTTTCGGTCATTAGATTAAAATACATGTGTGATGATTTAGTTCACTTCTTTACACGCGAGCCACCCTGCGGAGGACATTTTTCTCCAGTGACGTGAGTAAATTATTCTCACAGTAGATGGCAATGGAGGTACGTTCCCTAGAGACGTGTCAGTAATTTGTTCACGTAAGCATTGCAATATGATTGAGATAATACAATGAGACATTCTGATTTTGCCGATTTATTTGCGACACAAAACACAAAGACGATATCAACTTAATCAAATACCAAAAGTTATCGTGCTATTATATATTATATAAATTATTGTTGCAATGAGTATAAATCTTTGCCGACAGAGGGATGTGATCGTTTGAAATTGAAATTTTCTTTACATTTTATTATTAAAAAGCAGTAAAAATGACAGATTAGTCTTAATTCTACAATGTCTTTACCTAGAAGCAACAACACCATTCTTACACTAGACATAATGGGTGAGTAAATTATTGCAGGTAATATCATAAGAGAGTGTGAGCTAATTTATATGGAAAACTCAGACCCTCCGGCCACATTAATTAGGAATAACACAAAAATTTAAATATGATTCTCGTAAACTTAGGTTACATATGTGTAATCTTTTTATATTTGTGTTATAAATACCTAACCTTTTTAAGCATTCTTGCAACAGACGAATGTCGATTGTCAGTAATGCCGATAGAGAATAGCCAAATACGGATATAGGACTATTTCATGAATAGAATAACAATAAAATTAATTTAAATATATTTAAAATTCGCGCACAGAATATTAATAATGGTATAAAATGTTATACCTACACTTATTTATGAATTCCTAACTATTCAGAAACTATGAAACAGAAATAGACGAAAATCGAATATTACAATCGATACCGTTCGATTTACTAATACCAACCGAGAAAAACAAAAGAGAGATAACATTTTAGCATTCTGAACAAAATGTTTATTAAAATGTGTGGTTGCTTAGGCAGATATTGTTACATAATTTACAAAATGACTTCAGACTCTTTGAATGAATACGCAAAATTGCTTGAGTGAATAACTTTAAGTTAGTTAAATGTACAAATACTGAACATACAGAAAAGTGATCGGTGATGCGTGTTAAGAAATTATAGTGGGGGTATATAGTTGGCTACACTGACCAGAAGACAAATTCACTTCGCTTGATAAAACAAATTTGGTTAAAGTTGATAATTTCACTGCAATATCCGGTTGTGATGGGTCAATATTCAAAGTTTTGTTCAATTTCATTGGTCTGTTTTATGTTAATGTCACGTGAGCGAAATAGTCTATAAAACATAACGGCGCCGGAATTCCAAAAGGATATTAGCTTCTCATTAGTCAACCTTTGGGGGGGGGGGGGGGGAGGGAAGGAAGCTCTGCTATAACAGCGAAAATATAAGGTGAGTTGTGCAGCCACTTCCGAGAGTAGACATTAAATATACATATTTGTTTTCGATTTGTTTATAGTCTGGTATGAAGGGCTATAGATAAAATATAACCCTAACACTTATTTCCCTCAACAAGCGTTCATTTTTGATACAGAATCCATGAGGGCTGTTCGTGCAAACTCAAGAGATGCTTTCACATTACCTTGGCATCGTGATGACTGTGGATAAAAAACAGTTATAAAGCTTAGTTTGTATTTCAGAGCTATTTTCTTCCTTAAATATTAAACAAGCATTCAAAATAGAGAAATATGAATTTCATGTGCTTTTGAAAGGGACAACGCCAGCAGAAAGTAAGGCGAAGCTGGACAAACATTACGGCGAATCTGACACCTTTGCTTAGATGCTGCAGAAATAGTTTGGAATGTTTAAATGTAGCCTAACGAGCACAAGCGATGCGGATTGTTCTGGATGTCCTGTATGAAATGACTGAACAAAATCAGACATGGTACTGGGCGTTAGAAGGCTGAAGCTGAAGGGGGTTTCTGAAACTGTGGGCATTTCTGAAGTCGGGTGCATAATATTAAATGAGAAAGTTATCGGCGAGGTGGGCGACCGGATAGGAGAACGAGTTGTCACCTCAGCAGAATTGAGAACTGTGTGACACTTTGTTGCCTGTTTCCGGCATGCAGTACTGAACATTTACGCAGTATTTATGGTATATTCTCCCATAAATGCCTATTTTCTTCCCCCAAAACCACATCAATAATAAGTTTTACAAGTATTGCATGTTACTAATGAGTAGCTTTTGAAAAAAAAAAATGTAAATTGTATTAAGTGCAAGGCGTATTAGCTACATTGTATTCGAAATTAAAGGATAGCATATATAATGACAGTCGTGTGCAGCTGTCGATACACTTCAGACAGGTGTGTATATTACTCACGCTAGCTGAGGGACCTACCCCTAGGGGGCGGCGTGAACCAACCCTTTCCTTTTCTCTCAAATATCTGTAAGCACAGCCACTAGTGACGTTACAACTGTCATTATCTTTATTACAGATAATAACCAAATACTCCCGCTGTGCATCTGTCATTGACATGTGTAGAATAGTGTGTGAAGTGTCACGAGTATTAAAGCTGTAGTGTTAAATATTCCTGGCTGTGAATATTACTCCCAATAATTTTGTCAAAACGACAATTTATTACAATGTTTTGTTTCCCCAATAAATTATTTCAAAGCTTTTATGTGAGAGTGGAGTTTTTTTTTTTTAAATTATTATTCGAAAGTTTATTTTGCAATAGTTTTTATTAATGTTAAATGATGTTGAATAGCACAGGCTAAAGACCTACTGAGAAGGAATAGGAAGCAAACCAAGAAAACTATGGGAATGATTACTTGACCAGAAACACCTATGGACGACGGGACTCCCATAAACCATTTATGGGAAAAGTCTGCAGAGACTGAAAAACACATCATTATAGAGTGTTAAGTTCAGGAAACAAAAAGATAACCTCTATTGGGATTTATTCATTTATGAGATGTAATTCCCAAGCTTGTAGGAAAGATCTGAAACAACAAAGTGGATTTGAAGTACACAAAGTTATTTCAGAACTTTGGTTGCAGAGTCCTTTTGGATCCGACCGTACAAATTTTCCTTTTCTGTAAACACGTTAACCTTGCTATTAATCTATTTATTTGTTTTATTTATGGACGCTCTTTAACATCTCAAGTCATCAGCGTACCCTTCAATTCAGAGAACTGAAATAGTCAATAACTTTTGCTCAGAGGCCTCTTCTTTACAGCTTCAGGTTTTTTTTACCGTGCCGTAAATCTACGACACGGGACTCACGTTCCGAAGGAAGCCATACTTAGGATTTTTACGGCCGAAAAAATCCATCCACCCTTGCTCGGAGTGAACTGGGATTTGCTTTGGAAATCGGCGAAGGGTATGTCTAAGCCATATCCACTTTATCTGCCGAATTGCTAGTTCTTTTGGTCTTTGTTCGATTTTCAACCACATTTTAAATTTATTATCTTCACAGTCAAAATATTATTAGCATGTTATTCTTAGCAAAGTCTGCTAACAAAGATTTGCAGTTGGTTTATTTTTATTACTTAATATGTTTCACAGCCTTAGGTAACACTGCTTTAACTCCCCTCCCCCCTTTATTGTCAATGCCAGCCCATTGATCTCTTGAACTCGTGGACATTATAGTGGATTTCTGAGGCCGGGATGTCTATAAGGCGCCGCTATATTGTCCTAGTGGAGCATAAGGCATATTTATATATCTGCATATTAAATGAAAACTCAAATAATTTATAAAGAAACTATGCTAGATAAAACAGTATTAGCCTAGCGGTAGTGTTAGCGACTGCCAATTCGGAGGTATTGGGTTCGAATCTAGGTCAGGTCAAGATGTTTAAGTAAGATTGTTTTCGAAGTTTTTTCTTATCCTGAGAAGGTGCCAAATAGCTTTACGGCGCCAAGCTCATTTGGTCGCCATTAACTCATTTCATTCATCTCTACAGACGTCCCGAGAAGATCAATATATTCAAAGGGACAATAAATAAAACAAAAAATATATGTTTGAAAATGATTGGTGACGTGTGTGAAGGTCACCACAGCAGTACCTCCACAGACGCATGTTTTGTGATAGTTCCGCAACTGGAGATGATGCAATGCATGCAGTGTCCTAAACATACATTCCTAATATCACGGGGCAGAAAAACCCTAAATGCTGACGTCACGGAACAGTGAATTGACAGTCTACCACCGTATTTCTCTGGGTACATGATTTATTTATTTATTTATTTATTTATTCTGGTAGAGCTAAGGTCATTAGACATCTCCTCCTCTCTACCAATCTAACAACAATTACACCAAGTTATAGCGACAATATTACAATTATAATATTGACAGTAACATGGAAAATCTCATACACATATAAACCAATGTAAAGCATAAAGTGGATAAATAAATGCGTGCTAATACATAAACGTGGATAGTAAAAATATTAACTTCAGAAGAAGACAACAAGAAAATAAAAGAACAATAATACACATCAAGTACCAACAATGACAATTTATACATAGATCAACGTATGCAAATCCTGAAAGTGGAAATAAATATACGAGCAAAACACAAAATTAAAAACTCTAAAAATACTATGAAGGAGATAAGAAAATTTATTATAGTAATAACAACAGTAGAATGAATAATTCTAAACAGGATAAAACAAATAAATGTTCTCTTGTAACAAAAGGAATCTAAATCTAGGGTAATGGATTATTTCTAATAATATTAAACGATTTCTTATGAAATGCTCCTAAAGTCTCTGACATCCTATGGCTATGCATTCCAGAGACGGAAGCGATTACGGTGAATGACAATGAGTAAAGTGATGTTCGGTGCAATGTAATAATTGTACTTGCCGTGTTTCAGAACGTGTGTTAAGTTTATGAGAAGAAGATGCATTTTGAAAACGAGAAGGTAAATACGATTGAGATGATGTATGGATAATTTTGTAAAGTAGTGTGAGACAATGAATATTTCTTCGGTCTTTCAGGCGGAACCAGGACAACATATTCAGGGAGGGTGTTATATGATCAAACAGACGCACATCGCAGATGTAACGCATGCACATATTATGAACACACTGTTTGCGTTAGGTTAGGGTTTAAGTCTGTGGGCAGAAAATCGCAGTAGTCGAAGTGAGGCATCCCAGGAATTGCACTAAGATCTTTTTTTAAAGTTCTGTGTAAGGACACCTTTAATCTTTTAAAAGTGTGCATTAGAGAACTTACCTTCCTGCAGGTTTCAACAACATGGTTTTCCCAACAGAGATAACTCCCAGGTTTTTCGTAGAATCAGTGGAGGACATTGCAGTTTGATTGATATTAATGGAAGGAATGTTGCCTATCTGTTGTACCACGACCATAGCCAGCGATTTTAAGGCATTAAGATCAAGGCCCAGAGTACCCGTCCATGAATGAACTGAGTTTAGATCTTGGTTAATGTTAATTATTACGTCATGAATGTCGCTAGTTCGAGAGTGTATAAGTTGTAATTCACTTTTCTTATGACAGTGCCCAAGACCCAATAAAAAAAGAAGAAATAATAACACACAACCTTGTCCTACCTCCTTAACGACGGAGATCAATTCGTTTGATTTTTATACATAGCTGTGTAGTTTGAATTACTATTTACTACAGCAGTTTTGTTAAAACCACTCTTTCATTTAGAATTTGTCATATAGCTGAACATTTCAGTGTGTCCAATGCTCTTTCAGAATCAACAAACAATATAAGAGTGAGCGAAATTCCTGATCGTTCAGTAATCATTTGCAATGTGCTAATCTGATCAACACACACTCGATGTGGCACGAAGCCTACTTGTTCTTTCAATTAGGCGGTCACATTACCATAGTTATTAGCTCATTAATTATGTTCAAAAGTGTGATTCTACTCCAACTGACACAGTTGTTTAGGAAATAAACCCTTGGAAAAAAAAATGGTGCATTACTTTTTGAACAATCATGTAACTCTGCAGCATTTTGTCTTTTATTTTCAGCGATATTTATGTTTACATTTCTAAATACAATTTAAATATGATAATAAGGTGTTTTGTTTTAATTTGTAAATTCTATTGCGACCTTTCTCTGCACTGTAAATGAGCCTCTAAGGGGTCTCGATCCACACTTTAGGAACCACTGCTACGAATCATCTAGGTTAGTTTCTTTTTCTTTAGCTCGATTTTGGAAATGTTGTATAGCTTTTCAGATGAGGACAATGATGTTAAGATAAAAATTGCTGTATTTTATTTACTTTTATTTGTAAAACAAAGTGAAAAAATATACTAATCGTCCAGAAAATTAATTTATTTCCCTTAGCCAACATTTTAAGAAGAGATTTCTTTATTATACACGATAGAACTTTTATAAGTACACCACAGTTTTTTGTCCTGATTTCCATGTTTATATATGCATGGAAATGCCCTTTCAGTTCGATGACTCCTATAGGATGTTAATATAACAGAGAGTTAACACTATTGAAACTATGCAAATGTCATTCAAAACATGGTTTATTGCCTAAGTTTAAAGGCAGGGACAATATCTACAGGATATCAAATCGAGTCCGCAAGCAAGCATCAGTTCCGGACGTCGGTCGGTCGGTCAGCGTATGATATAAAGGCAGATAGACAGACGGTAAATCAAGTAGCATAGTAATGTCCGCCATGTTAAATGGGAAGGACAGGAAATTGTGCCTATAGCGTGACGTTATTGGCGTTGTTTCTTCCTGTTGCCAAGGTAACAGCCTCCGGCGTGACCAAACAAATGAGGCGCGGGGATTGTATTTTGTGTCGTTAGTGTTATGTTTAGCTTCATGTCACAGAGTCTCGGTATGCGGGGGGTGTACGAGGTTAAGGGTCTGAAGTTTGCAACCTGATAACTTTTTATATTAGAAATAAATAAACTGTTATATTTAATATACTTCCTACTCATATCGGTGCATTTTTCTCATATATGAATTAACAACTGAGTGCCTGCTATAAGGCTCAGGAGTAGAGTGCTGTAGCGTGGATGTTCAATCTTCTGGATATCATTAACTACAGTCTGGACTGGAACATTGTACCGACTGATTATGAGAAATATGTGATAGTGTATATTTGTATTGGAGGTGTATATCTTAATAAAGCTTAATAATTATATGATTCATGTTTAATTAAGAAATTGACGTGTATATAAGTGCATATCTTGGATATTAAGGGCATATATCACGCATATATGATTTTTTTGTGAAAACCGTAAAACAGGCAACATATAGCAGAGCGATTCTTACCCACCTAGTGAAACTTTCGGAAACATTGTCAATGCTGTTCTTTGGCGGTGGAAGTATGTGCACAGTAGTCTTTGTGTTGTGTCTCCTTGAGATGGAAATAGTTCATGATAACCAGAGCCTGGAAGTTCAAGCATTTCTTTTGGGTGAAATAGGCAGACAAAACGACATTAAACTACTGAAAATAGGCAGTAATATAATTAAATATGCATTCATTAAAAGTGAAATCAGAGAGTAATATCACTCTTTATTAATAAGAATATGAATTTAAGACAATTGATTTCTTAATCACACAATTAAAGCACTCAAGCTTACTTTTCTTGGTTGCAAAAAAAAAATTTTTTTTTCAAGATTTTAACTGTCGTAGTCAGCCGCTTGTTAAAAAGAGCATTTTTCATTACGGAAAAAAAAAAAACGTTCTACTTCCATTGAAGTGATGGTGCATATTTAAATCAAGGACTCCTATCAGTTACAACAGAACATCATGGAAATGTTGATCAACACAAAGTAAAGCGGTTTTGAATAGTTCTGGCGAATAAGCTAAAGATGCGCAATGGTTTTGGTCGAGTTCATCATTTTCTGTTTATGCTTTTATAGGGAACCAGATTAGTATCTCTCTTACTTCCATACTGAAAACATTATAGAGATAGTTTATTGCACAGCTATGCCGCTCTCATCTTTTTAGTTAGCTATTGTTTTTAACTTTTATGCGGGCGAGAAGTTATCCGCACCACAAATTTCCTAGAATTGTTTCGCGCAGACCGATACAAGGCCAATCGCCAGGACTAATAAAATTACAGTTCTTCCCTCATCCTCTATATTTCTTGGTATTCGTATGCCCGAGATAATAGTGCGTTCCTTTCACCAACGAAGCTTCTGCTACTTAAAGAGCTTAAGTGAATGAGTTGAGGGGAACGTTCTTTACTACTTGAAAACAAATAAATGTATAACATTATCCTCAATAGATTTTTGTGAGATAAACATTCCAAATAATTTTTATAACTTGTTTCCCTAAAATATAATGAAATTCTTTATGTGTTTTTTATAATGCGTAAGCAACCGCATAAAATATCCATAACAACTCAAAACAAACAAAACAATATAAAAAAGATTTTATGTCTTAAAATAGGCAACAGAGCTCAAAATAGACAAAAAAGGCAAACATAAACTGGTCCTACCGACCCCAAATGCACGGAAACATGTTCATTTCTATCTGTCTCTTAAATATATCCACCCAGATAGAACTTTTCGGACTCTGATGATAACAAATCCGAAATGCCAAAAGGAAGATTCAGGAAAAATTCTTGGGTTCAAGAATGAATAAGAAGAAATTTATACTTAGCAAATTCGGAAAAAAAAAAGTTGCCACGTAAAAAAAATTGCATTTTTTGTGCATTTTAATGCTTAATATTTATTGAAATGTACTTTGGCAAGATTATATTAATGTTAGTTTTTCTATTCTATAGTTATTTGACAACTTGAACTGTGCTATAATAACCTCTTAAGGAAGCACTGCTTATAGTAATTCCTACATTCTAGGTTAGGTGCAACGAAATATTCAAATTGTTCAACCTGTAGGCAAAGAGGCTAATAAACAAGCCTTGCAATAAAAACATACATTCATTGGCAACTATTAAAAAGCTATAAAAAGAAAAAAACTTACAAATTACAATATTTAAAAGATATAAAAAAGCTTACGAAAAATGAAAGTGTGAAGGAGCTGAGAAAACTTAGCAAAATGCTTCAAGGATCTGTTTGTAACATCGACATTAATCCTAAATTGCTGCCAAATTACAATTTTTGTCTCTTCACTTCATATGATGTGCAAATGACAATATCTGTTGGCAAGTTTAATTTTGTGAAAAGCAAAAATAAATTGATAGTGAAAATATTAAAAAATGATTGTGTAATCAGAATTCATCGTTATCATGAATAACTATTTTTAAACCTAATAATCTGAACATTTCCTGTAATAATGCTAGTTATTTCCTCATAGGATCTGATAGTATACTTTCGCAGACTCTCAAGCTTTGTGCATATAATTCACAGCACTCGTCATGAGTCATGGAGTAGGCAAGCGCACTGACTCAGCATTTCTTCTCGTTTCTGCAGAGGAAAAACACAACACTATGTAATCACGTGGCAGTCTTCACTTTAAAGGAAATAAACAGAATTCCGCGGGCAAGCCCAAATGCTTTTGATAGAATGAGTCACCTTCACTTCGGCTGATTTGAACCATCCCATGACAGCTTTTGGATTGCGAATTATCTGGCAAAGCACTCCTCTGAATTATTTTGATAAACTTTTAAAAAGCTCGAGGGAAACTGCAGAAAGAAATTGTTGCATCAATTTTGCAGCGTGTCGGATACAACAGAAAGACCCAGTGTTGTTGAGATGTCTTTGAGATTCCTGGATAAATGATTTAGCACATTTCATTCAATAATCTCTTCCATAAGCACACCATCACACGAAAATCTTTTTTGATGCCCTCTCTCTCTAAGAGAAACTGTATAGCCTATATCTTTACGGTGGAATATGAAGAGGTTTCAAACTGAACACTATTCAAATCGCTATTTGATATTAGTACAGGACAAAACCTGAAGACCTTTTTGCCTAGAATTTAACTGCGATCTATTTGAACTTTTTTTTTACTTTTATTTTGAAGCAGTTTTGAAGGTGGGAACAAGTTAGGCGCCAATTTTGAAGCTGATCGCCATATTTTATAGCGGCGTATCGTTAATTGACTATTGATTGCTTTTGTGTTGTCCTCGCTTAATGACAACAATATCTCAGGGTTTTGTTTCCTTATTTTGTGAGTCGTGCTTCGTTATTATAATAATAATAATAATAATAATAATAATAATAATAATAATAATAATAATAATAATAATAATAATAATAATGTTTTTAGAAACCAGCTTCTCAAACTGCCTTTAAATTCGTTACACATACAATAATATCATTTTCAAGGTAAAGACGATTTTTTATTTATATTTTAAAGGACGTCGTATTTCCATAAATATAAAGGTGAATAATTTAACAACTCCCTTTACGAGCTAAAAGTATTGTTGAATTCTACTGAAGCAAAACTGGTCTATGCTCTAAGAAAAAAGTATTATTTTATTTACTTATTTATTTGTTTAATTACAGGCAGTTCAAATCAACTGTCTAAAAACAGATTCAGTATAAATCTGATCTTAATTTTTTTCAGTTTATTTTGGAAAGTAAGAAAGGTGTTATTTAAAACTGTATACATATAATGACATCCGCATAAACTAACAATAATAAATAACAAAACTTTCTGAAATACTTAGAATACACTGGACTGAATTAACTTTCAACTAATCGACCAGAACTTAAGTCCCTGACTGTTAGGCTAATATTTTGATCTTGGTTATTCTAAGTGATTAAATGTTCTAAAATATCAGCAACGAAGTGCTAGAAATGGCGTTTTTACGTATGGAATATTTCATACTATGATGCCACCATATGCATACTTCTATAGTACAGTGCGATCAGTTTTGTTTTTCCCCGGAGTATTTTGCCTATGGGAAAGCGCTCCACTCATTAGCCGATTAGCGAGCCAGCTCGGTAATTATCATGGTGGTAAAGCAATAAAACCAACCATACAACAATGCACACACCAATTTTAGAGGCTGATTTCTTTACCAATTATCAAAGGAGGTGTTGAACCCGCCATTCATTCACACATTTTTGACATCTCTTTAGGAAAATACTCATCACTGCCTGTAGCTCATTTTGAGAAAGTCGAACAATTTCCTGATGAATATTATCTTTGAGTTCTTGTATGTGACATTTGTTAATTTACCCCAGAGATAGTAATCTCAGAGATAGTAGTAAGGCTGTTAATTCGGGAGATCGAGGGGCCACAAATCCCTACTAATAACTCTGTCTTGTGAAAATACATTGTGAAATACCCTTATGCAATTACTAGCAGTGTGAACAGTGGCAGAGTCCTGTTGAAAAAATGCATGATCTCGCTCCCTATCGATTAATTTTCGGAAAAAAAAGGTTTAGTATGGTATTCACTTTAACATAATCAAATGTATGTTAAAAAAAAGTAGCCTTTTGATTCTTTCATCAAGTTAAAAATTCTTTCATAAGTTAAAAATGTGAATTGTACATAAAAACACGCTGTGCCGTTGTAAACACACGATGCGCATTACACTCATATACATTGTTGCTTTAAGAAACGAACACACAAAACTTACCTGGGAACAGCTCCGCTACGACTATGACAATCAGCAAGGTCAACAAGTATGTAAGCAGGTTTGCTACCCTCTCCACAGCGCGGCAAACGAGTTTTATTTTCGGATAAGGTTTATTGTGACTATTTCACTCGTGTGACGTCATCTTAAAATCAATCAATGAAAAGAACTAAACTTGTGAATTTTGACCAATCACAACCGGATTACGGAGTAAAATTATCAAAAAAAAAATCAAATTCGTTTTATCAAATAATGTGCAATTGCCTTGTGATCAGTATAGACAACTCTATACCTCCAATATAAAATTTCACTTTTGCTAGAGGCAGTGGGGAGCTATTGATAGCAATAAAAGCATGGATAATCTACAACCATAACGCAAAACGAAGGTTTCTTCAAAGCGTTTTGGTAATGCGTCAAATGTGCAAATTGATATAATCATTAGGAATTCCTAACCATAAAATACAAAGAAAAAATAGAGACATGTATGTTATCTGTTTACTTGTTTACATTTTTGTTTTTCTCAGTTGGTATTAGTAAATCAAGCGGTAACGATTGAAATAGTCGACTTTGGCTGTTTCGGTCTCACACTTTCTGAACAGAATAGATATTCTTAAGTATAATATTTTATACAAGTGCACGACTATATATATCTTTATTGTTATTCTAGTCATGAAATAGTCCTAAACCCGCATTTTGCTCTTTTTTACTAACAATCACATTCTTCTGTGGTAAGATGACTTGAAAAGGTTAAGTGCCTATATAAGTATTATTGCAATTTTGTAAGCAAGGTTTATATTTAAATTCTTATATTCGTGAAACAGTTCTAATAAATATCACTCGAGGGTCTGAGCTTTTCAGATAAATTTACTCGCAATCTCAGACCTTCTCTTGATATTACTTGTGATAATTAAGGGCCAAAAACAAAAGCGTGGTTTCTAATGCCGCTAGGCATTGTAGTTCCACATACGGGCGAAAGAGGGCAATAGCGAGAACCATTTGAAATGCGCGCACAGAGAACCGTGGATTACATTACGCTGAATGAGTGGCAGGGAAAACCGGAGTACTCGGAGAAAATCTTGCCGAAGCCCTAAATTCTACTTAATAAATTTTGCCCAAAAGTAGATCGTGCCCTCAAAAAGTGTGGGAACTACTACTTTAGAGAATGTTGATTTAATTCTGGGATATGTAAATTTAATTTTAAATATACTTAGTTTTAACTGCTGCACAATTTCCATTAGATGTGTTACTCTTCTATACAGGTTGGAAGGGAACTCAATGTCATATTATGATGTGCTTCTATGCTTTAAATTGAACAAGATTTGCTAATATTAGTTTGGTCATTGGCTTGTTGTTTGGGCGAAAAAAGAACAAATTATTACTGCGTTTAATGCTTCAAAATTCCAACATTCCAATTATATTAATGGATATATACACAAAATGGAATAAATAAATGTCTTTGGCTATTTATTAATTTAATAGATCAATGCGTTTGGGGGTAAATTCACCAATTAGGTGAATCATTTGGGTTCGTAAAATTAGGTTTGGTATCACTGAACTTAAGATTTTTATAGTGTAGATGTAACCAAAGATTAAAAAGGTGAACATCGCTGGTTATAAACTTGTTTTCGCAGTAAGATTATGTAAATAAATATACGAGAGTAGGTTGATAAGTTTCCGGCCCAACCATTTTCTAGGTATGATAAACACAAAAACTATATTTCACTTTTCAATATCCTTTATTGCAATACCCTTCTCAAATCTTTCAATTAACATTTCAACCCCCCCTAAAAATAGTCGGAAGTCTTTTATGCAAAATGAACATAAACAGCATCCATCACTTCTTCGTCACAGGTAAATTTCCTTCCTCGAAGGTCCTTCTTGAGTTTTGAGAAGAGCAAATAGTCACTGGGACCCAGATTTGGGCTGTAGGGTGGATAGTCGATTTCCTTGTTGCCACATTTCATTACAGCTTCCTTTGCAACAAGAGCTGTGTGCACAGGCGCATTGTCGCGAAGAAGGCGCAAACCACCACTCAGCTTTCCTCGCATTTTCTCTGATGGAAGCACGTAGTCTGTGCAGTAGGTCAGCATAGTACCCCCAATTTACAGTGGTGTTCCTCTCCTTGAAGTCAATGAAGAGTATTCCTTCACAATTGCAAAAGATGTGGCCACCTTCTTGGTTGACTGGTGGCCTTTAGTGCGGTGCTTCGCCAGGTTTACGCAAATCCATTGATTCTCTTTTGGACAAGGAATCATAGTAGAGAACATAATTTCATCTCCTATAACAATGGTTTGCAGAATCTCTCTCTCGTTGCTACGGTAGAGCTCCAAAAACGCCTGACGACAGATGGTTCGTTGCTGCTTTTGGACTGAGGGAAGAAGTCTAGGCACCCATCTTGCACTAATCTATTCATGTTTAAATGTTCATGAATGGTTCGAAGGACTGTTGTTTTAGAAAGGCCCAACCTTGCTGCTGTTTGTGTAACTTTGAGCCGCCGGTTTTCCATAATTTCTTCTTCCACAAGAGCGATGTTTTCAGGAGCGGGCTCCTACAAGGGCCGACCTGCACGCTCTTCGTCTTCAATGCTTTCTCTATCCATTCGAAAAAATGTTGCCCATTGTTTTATGGTATAATATGAGGGGGATGCTTCCCCATATACACCGTCCAATCGTTGTTTTAATTTCATTTGGAGTAAGTCCTTCTTTTGTGAAGAACTTAATAACAGTTCGATACTCCATTTAGAACGCGCCACAATCTTCTGCACATAGCCTTCTTTATACAACTATATCTGCATACAGCGGAGAGCAAGTTACAGCTGCAATTATTTACTTAACAGATAAAGTATGGCACCAGATAAGTATTTTGTGAAGGCGATAATCCTTATCGGCGAGATCGGAAACTTATGGACCTAACCTTGTATACTATCTGCAATCACATGAACCAGTTAGCCATGGAAAAGCGCATCAGCCATGAGATTTTAGACATGCAGCTCATGACGCCTTATAGGAGGCAAACTATGTTGCCACATGTTTCAAGAAATATTTTTATTTTATCAAAAGAGACAGGGAAAGGTTATTAAAACGGTGTTGTTTCTCTTATTAAGCTCTATTACAGCTTTATTTATGACAATCAATTCTATTCTACTCTGTATGTCAAGCATCAATGATAAATGTATCTTGTTGTAATTATTTGAAAAAAAATACATTAGACCTCCTCAAGCATGGACCTTGCGTAAACATTCTTCTGTCGGTCGTTGTGGGTAATTCCAGTAATAATACATTCTGCCTTATTCGTGATTTATATTATTGTCTTTAAAGGTAATTAAAATTCCATAAACGTTACTTTGCCTACAAAATACCCACAGAGTTTAGAATAAGTGTAACATCACAAATAGGTGGGTTATTCTTAGAATTGTTCATGAAACGCATTCACATTGCTTCACACTTTGTAGAAAACAGAAAAGAGAGGCATGTTGCAACATTGGTCACTGAGCCACAAGGAAATTTGGCATTGTAGAAGGGTGTTTTCTGTTTGGTGCTTGTAAATAAAGTGTTGTAATAGGCTATTAATTTCAGGTGTCAAACGTTGCAGTAAAACGTATAGCGCAAGCTTAGAGATAAGATTTATTTCCAAGAAAAGTTGTACATACCGCCCAGAATGTCTTGTTCTTTGTTTTCGAGCGCGGGTGGTAAGTTGAGAATACTTGAGCAGTTTCGCACCTCTCTCGTGTGTCCTTCGTCTTCTCTGGGAAAGACAAAAGAAGGACGGGGCCAGTTAATTGTGTCGACAGGAGCGAAGACAGAAGAGGATTCCCAAGGGACCTGCAGCGCCTTATCGCGATGTACTGTAAGGTAGCTCACCACTCCGACACTTCTGGTATTTGATGATGAGAGGAAATGCTTCTTTCTGCCGTAACAAGGAGAGGAAAAAACCAGAAAACCTCTTTCATTCTTTCCGACCTTATGGAATTGGGAGTGGCAGTGAAGCTCTGGCCTCGACTTGAGACAGTTATAGAGATTTACGTGCCGGAGATAAAAGACTAAGGGGACGCACAAATGTTGTTACATACGCCGAAAACATCCTCAGCGCTTCGATGGATTCTGACAGAGTTTAATGGTTCTAGCAGATGTATGTTAACACTTTAGACTTCCTCTAGCAATTTCAGTAGTTGGTGTTTATGGTGTTTCCTTCATATATTTGCCGATTACCAAAATTTTTAGGTTTCCCGAAAGATGGATCGTTTATGATGGCATCTATTATTTCTGCAACATTATTAAGAGTATTTTATTATGTTTAGACATTTAAATCTTCTAGATATGTGTCGTTTTTACACTTTCCGAAATATTTCTCATTGCATAGTAAGTATTATACAAGGTGGTCAATTAAAAACGGGAGATTTTCAAATTGATAGCACTTCTGTTTAATGGTGGCTATAAATATGTAACTACTTGTCTATGGGAGAATTGCTTTCTACTAAAGTGATCTGTAGACATATTCAATTAGTTGTTCTATATTTCTACAGTTTGCTTCAGTATTCCCTGGTCAATATAGATGATTTCGGTAATGGAATTGGCCTTCAAATAATCAACAGTAATTTATTAAAGTCTATGTTTGAGATTGTTGTTGATTTGATTTATTTATGGACGCTCTTTAACATCTCAGTTCATCAGCGTCCCGTTCTATTCAGGGCGTGAAACGGCCGACAAATTTTGTTCAGAGGCCTCTCTTTCAGTCTTGAGGTTCTTTTGCGTGCCGCAAATCTACGACACAGGACCAACGACTGTATTTCCCTTCCGAAGGAAGTCATACTGAGGATTTTTACGCCCGAAAAAATCCATCGACTTTGGCCGGGATTAAACCCGCGATATCGCCACGGGTGGTCGAGATCGTTAAGGGGCAGACTCGTGAGCGGGAGATTTCGGGTTCGATTCCCACC
Source organism: Metallyticus violacea (assembly GCA_030762175.1). Classification (NCBI taxonomy): domain Eukaryota; kingdom Metazoa; phylum Arthropoda; class Insecta; order Mantodea; family Metallyticidae; genus Metallyticus; species Metallyticus violacea. The sequence goes on from CM060839.1 coordinate 40,501,937, forward strand.
AGGACCGTTCTCCCTGACTGAGGTTTTTTCTAGGTTTTCCTCAGTCCTCATAAATGACAAATGCCGGATAGGTAACGTAAACATGTCGACATGTTTGAGGTACATTCATATATAAACTTATTTAAGTCTGATAATTTGGGTGGCCATAAGTTCTTAAAAAGAAGTGGTTTGTCAAACAAAAGTGTGATTAAGTCAAAATGTTTATGTATTATAAGTTGGATCGTCTTGCTGAAAACAGCCGCAATTAAGTTCAAAGTCAATAGTTTCTGCTTCAATTCACATTGACCTGAAAGGCAATGCTTCTACTTAGCGAATCTGCACACCAAACTTAAAACTTCTGGGGTGCAGGGACAGTTCATAATTAGCGTATGGGTTATGTGACACATTTTTAAAATTCACTTATCTTGATAGATGGAAGACCTCGTCTATGATCACATGGTGTTTAGTATGTCAGGCAAAGTCAAGAACCATTTAGCTCATATAAATTATAAACAAAAATAATTCAGTTTTATCGCTCCTGTCTCCTGATACAAACGACCTGATGATTTTGGAAAAAAACTGCTGCAAATGGGCTGCCAAATCATCTATCACATTTGAGGAACAAGACGTACAAACTTACCAGAGTCATGAAACAAAGATCCAACTGTTTCCAATTTTTTTGCTGAACAACGTAAATCTCTGGCATTCCGTTTGAATGACAATAACTAAGTTAAATACCCAATACATCATCATCAAAAAACACACAGAATCACCGTGTGCCTCATCCTCTCTTACTCGTAGAAAGCAATAAGCAAAAATGGAGGGAAAAATTAACATTTCTTACATAGTGACGAAACTTAATGGCGGTGTTTAAACAAAAATTACAAAAATATGCTTTTTGAAAAGTAAACCACCATCTATCAATAAAATTTTAGTTACAACATTAAAAATATCATAAATATATCAAATATCGTAATATTTTTAATATTTAAAGACATGAACTAATCATGTAGAGAGGATAGACAAAGTAATATGAACACCCACCTAATGTGCTGTGGGACCACCTTTGATTTTGATAACAGCCTCAGTTCTCCTGGAATTGATACATAGAAATCTTGGATGGGGATCAGTGGAATCCTAGACCATTCCTCATAAAGAAACTGTGCTGCAATTTCTGGAAGAGGTAACGGGTCTCTAATTTGTTGTCCAATGCATAACACAGTGACCCAATAATATTCATATCAGGTGAATTTACAAGTTAGATGGGGTGTGCAATTGTGTCATTGTGATCCTCAAATCAATCTTGGATAATTCCAGCTGTGAGAATGGCAGCATACTCTGCTGGGAACAATACCATTGACTGGGCATATAATTGGTTTAATATATCTTACCAGTTACCTTTCCTTTCAGTGTGTCAGTACCCCCACTGAAAACCATGATGTGATCACTCAAACTTTTGAGTGAAGGTTCACCCTGTTTCACAGTTGGAAAAAAGACAGCCGGTATTCTATGCTTCCGCCGATGTTCTAAATCCACAGTGGGGAATAGTGTAAACGTATTCGTCGGATCACATTAAGTGTTCTATTGGTCGGTAATACAAATTCTGTGCTTCTTGTACCACAGATGTCTTATTTTTGCATTTACAACAGGTTTGGTCGATAGCAGCTGTTTATGCAATTCCCAAGTACTGTTTCAGTTAACACTGCGTTCTCTAGAAACACATTGCTCCCATGTCCCTAAATGTCAATTCATCTTTCTGCCACCATACGTTAGCAGTAAAAGTTTTCCCTTGAACTTTGGTAGACAGAATAACTCTAAATACCAGTGGCACTAACTTCACAACCGTTGCTAAGCATGCACCAACCACAATTGGCTATTGAAGTCTATAATGATTGACTAACACAACACAACACAACACAACGATCACTGGCTTACTGGTGACTGAGAAAAATAGCAGCGAGATCGTAGTACGGGGGGAGTAACATAACAGCCCCATTAGAAAATTAAAAAAAAAAAAAAGGAAATGAGATCTTTTTACTAGGGTGCTCGTATTATTTTGTTCAACGCCTTATTATTTTCAAAAAGTTCAGAAAAAAGAGTTTTAATTAATGGATGAAAGGGCAATATATTGTTGTTACTTTTTTAAAAAATGCTTAATTTTAATTAAATGTGTTCATATTACACTCATTAATAGGGTTGGAAAAGGGAAACAAAGGTTATGCAATGCTTTATAGCATTACTATTACCATAAGCTATGTAACACATATTAACTATTCAAAGAAAACTATAAGAAATTATTTATTAAAAAGATATGACACAAGAAGAAAAATGAGTGTAAAAATAATGTAGAAACCACTAATAATTTGGGCATTTACAACGAATAAAGAATGAAAAATAAACGCAAAAATTACTGAAAACGATAGCAACACAGAGGAGACGTGAAACACCAGCTCTATTAATAATAAGCAATGGAAAATGAAATATATAAAATGACCAGAAGTGGAAAAATGCAGATAAACGGCGGTAGCTTTAAATATCCACATTGACAAACATATATACACTAATATACTGAACACCAACTATATAGAAACAATTATTTTACAAAAGTTACAAATTTTCCAAAATTAGTGTTGATTTGTTTTATTTATGATGTTCTTTGTTAATTCGGGTCATCAGCGTCCCATTCAATTCAGGGCGTTAATTTCCATATTCGTGTGGAAATGATATGTCTTCTCGTTCGGTTGTTTGATTGGGGCCGTTGTATCCTTCACGTCTGTGTGTTCGTCCTACCTCGATCTACTGATCTAATGCACGTTTTGCTGCGGACGCATTTCGTCCCACACGAGCATCAATATTTCCCTCACTCTCGATATGCCACAATTCTCCCGCGATCAAATTCAGGCACCTGTTGGTATTGCTGCCGTATTTTCGATGAGTCAGATTCGTTCCTTCTGAGAAAAGGTGGGATCGGTTTAACGCGTCTGTATGGGCGTTGCAATTTTAATGACTAGCAATATATATGTTGAAAAGTGAATGCTTACTTGATAAGCATAAGGTACTATATTGTCTCCTTTATCTCCTTTGAAATTGGACTTTTAACTGAGTTTTAAAACTTTAATAGTATTACTTTTATTTTATTCCAAATATTTTCAAACCATTAAACGTTACTTTTTTACATTCAGAAAGAGAGTGCAATTAAATGTAATCACAAATTGTGTAATTGTACATTAAATCAGGAACAATTACACATTACTGTAAGTTTAGCCATTTTTAATTAGTTTTACGTTAGATGGAAGCCAGTTTGCTTATTTTTAAACCATTGGTGACTCAAATAATGTACTAATATTATGTTTTCTTTATTCTGCTTGTATTTTGTGAGTGGACCTTTCAGCCCTAGCTAGATATTGCCATTTTATTGCTCATTTCAGAATGCCTCGTTATCGCACAACGTGTTTTCAATTGAAATTTCTACCTCCAAGTTGACAAGATTGCTGTTCATTATCGAGGCGCCCCCGGCATTTCCAATTGACGATTGCTTTTAAGCACCGCTGGCGAAACATTTTTTTTGTACATAACTGTCAACACGGACATATATCGACATTTTGCTAAATGCGATCATGGCTGTTTTACTCCCATCTCTCATTACAGTTCCTCTTATAGCTGGAATAATGGTAGATGCATGAAATTATCGACTGATGCTGTTCTACACAAGTGTTAACTGGTCGTGTTAAAACGCTGTCAATAAACATTTTATGTACAATCCAAAACGTTATTAGCTAGTGAAACTTCATAACCTAAGGTCGAAACTTGGCTTGAAAATTCGTTCATAGATCTGAATCAAACGGTGATGAACGACTTCAAATGGGAGTTTCAGTTTGTACATTTTCGAAACACTCTCTCTCTTTCTGAGTGTGGTCTTCCAGGGCAGAAGAAATGTGTCTGAATATTCTCTTCGTTTATTATCCTGCTTTTCCTCGATAGCTTCTCGCTATCAAGGTGAAAAAGTTCAAAGTTGACCTGTGAAAATCGTAAACAGAGAAAATAACCTTCAAAAACTCTCATTTTCAGCTGCTAATCTTATATCTCAGTGACTTTGAATCATGTCCTAGTGGTCTGACTGTCATTTCCTATTAGATTTCTTCTTGCAGCCTGAATGAGCTCATTTCATGCATAATGATCACTCCTGGTGCAAGTTTCACACATAAAAATCTCTTTGCAGAATAATTGGTAACACTGAAGCATTTTGACAGATAAGAACCTGGAAATTAGGATTGGAACCTTCTACAGATTTATTGTATTTTAGAAACTTTATTTCCTGCACTATAATTCTAAATATTAAACAGAAAACGTTTTATGTGCAGAATTTCAAGTTATTATCACGGCTGAAATGCTTCTTTTTGGAGAGTCAATGATACCGCAAACCGTTTGGGGAAAAGGTAGCAACCTAACACATGAAGACAAAGTGCTGCAGCTTACTTCTCGCCTGCTGTTGACTCTGAAACAAATTCCTGTCGCCTAGTTTTATAACCGCCTCTGCCATTCTCCCTCTTTGTCTCTCGAACGATGTTAATCGGGAACAAAACTGAAGAGGAGGGGACCTGCCCGGCGGAGTTTTGTGCGGCTGAGGTAATGGGGTTGTATTTCTCGCCTTCCAAAAACCCACTGGAGGAATTCTTTTCTCTCTTCTTCTAAACTACCACAAGGGGTGTACTTCCAACTGCAGCAGGGATTTTATGCTAGACACTGGAAGGCGTTGAGATGCAAACGAAATTTGCTTTAATTTAATTTTATATATTAAATACTATATTATTGAGGTTTTGTTTAAAAATGAAAATATAGAACATTTAAAACTGGATAATAAAGTAGATAAGCTAACTCATTTACAATTACGAAATTAATCAGGAATGTTTTGAACAAAACTAAAAATACGTATTGATTTCTTGACTAGGCATGTTCAGAAGATTATTAAGCATTGAAAGGGAATTTTGAAGAGGAAATGTTAGCAAATTCAGACGAAAAAAAGAAATTCTGTTATTAGCAGTGGAAGTGAAAGTTGAAACGTTTATTATTTACGCGAAAGAAAACAGATTTCGGTTGAACATTGCAAAAATACTGAAAGTAAATAGTGGATGGATGAAGTAAGAAGGTGTGTGAAAATACGGAATTGGTGACAGATTAAGACAAATGTAGATAAAGAAGTAAAAATCTAAAATTCAAGGATAGCTGCATATTATGGAATATTTCTAAACGAAATAAAACAGAATTCTCGCCCTCTTTTGCAAGAGCAACAATGTACAGTATTTGGCCTCCTACAACATGAAAATATTCTATTTCAATTAACTTCAAATAGGGAGTTCATTTTATGACTTTTCATCAGTACTTTTGTAAAATATTTCTCGTTGTCTCTAAGTTACATACAGTTTTTTCAAGTTTTTTTTTGTGATATTCAAATGCGTATTTTTTTTTATAAATTAGTGTAATAATATTTCATATGTTATGTTTTTTCATCATGTTCAGTAGACTATAGTTTTAACTTTCTAAAACAACTTTTATATAGTTTTAATTAAAAATTGCACACAGTTAAATTATTGTTTATTTGCGAGAAGAAATATAACATAGTATGGGTAATAGTCAAGTATACATAAATTAAAATCGAATAATATCACTATAGTGAAATATTCATCAAGTTTATATAAAGGACTATTAATAAGCAGTTTTTTTTAAAACAAGCATAACTCTATATAATTAAAAGAATGGGTATTACAAGGTGGTGTTGTTGATTTGTTTTATTTACGGACGTTCTTTAACATTTCAGGTCATCAGCGTTCCATTCTATTCAGGGCGTGAAACGGCCGACAAATTTTGCTCAGAGGCCTCTCTTTCAGGCTTGAGGTTCTTTTTCGTGCCGTAAATGTACAACACGGAACTCACGGCTTTACTTCTCTTCCGAAGGAAGCTATACTTAGGATTTTTACGCCCGAAAAAATCCATTGATCCTAACCAGGTTTAAACCCCCGATCTTGGGTTTAGGAGGCCAGTATGGTAACCACTACACCATCAAGACCGATATCATGAGGTGATCTGTTGTATATATCTAAAGGCATATTAGAAGAACAAATTTTAGTTTTACTTAATCTGAGATTAGGCCTTCATATAAAGTGATTGTTTCTAGTAGCATATGTATGGTTGTCAAATTGGCACTATAATTGGTGCAGATTAGTTTTTACCATAACTAAACAATTAAAAATATACTGGTAAATGATAATTAAAATTATTAATTCAATAAAAAGGGGACGACAGTGAGAACCAGTTATATTGCGGATAGCCTTCTGCAATGTAAAATTATACTGACCTTGGATCCATTGCTCCAAACGTGTAAACCATAAGATGACATATTATGGAAAATGCATAATGAGAGTTTACAGCATAGTCCCTGGGAACAAATCGTCTTAATTAACTAATAATAAATACCATGGAAAGCTTTACACAGATTGAGTCAATATGCTTGTCCCAAGTTAACCTGGAATCCAGTGTAATGCCAAGTAATCTGACATAATATATTTCCCCTCTCTCCTCCCAAAGTCCCTCCTCTTTCAACGTCTTAGTTAACATATTTATCGTTTGCTTTGAATTTAGTTGTTAATTTCTTTCTAAAAATAATTTCATGCTAGAGTAAATTTTTAACATTTATACCTTTGAAGCCGCAAGTAAAAATTTTATACGACACCTTACCGTTAACCATTTTATTAGATTATAAATTATTACTAGAAGGCATATCAAGAATACTTTTTTCTTTAATAATGTTGGGTTATCTTTTGGCATATATTTACTTTTCATCTCTTTCACACCTTTGTAGTAGCTTTTATCATTCTCTCATTCTTCAATTTTGTCATATTACCTTATTTTCCCTTTTCATAGTTTTCTTTTAATATTTCTCTGTTCTTCCAGTTCTCCTCTTTGCCTTATATTCTTCATAATCATTAAAACTATTATAATAAAGATGTGTTAATTTTTTGGAATGGTGTTTAACGCCCGTTTTTACTACTGAAACACCACAGGCGGTGGACACTGATGATACATGAGATGAAATGATATATTGGGAAAGTATATATATATATTTAAGGAAGGAAACGTTCCAGGCCTAAGTTTAGGGTACCTCCCCGGCATTTGCCATTTACGAAGACTGGGGAAAACATGAAAAAAGCCATAAGGGAGGACGGTTCTGGCGGGATTCGAACCGCAGACCTCCCGCTCACGATCCCGCTCCTTAACAACCTCGGTCACCCGTGGCGGCAAGTTGTGTTCATATTTTAATTGTTGAGGTTATAAGTCGAAGAAATGGATGGATGAATGCCAAAACGTTTACACATATTAAAGAAGAATTATATAATATATGTGGAAGATAAAATAATCATTGAGCAATATGAAAATTATATTTATGATTTAATATAATATTCCAGAAATACAATTTTAAATTATGAAAAAAAAAATCAAATGCAATGGCTTTTAGAGGAAAAAATCCCAACAGAAATTTGAAATAGACAATAATATTAAAGAATAAGTAACAAATTTTAATTATTTAATTGCAATGAAATTATAAGAGAGACCAATATTTTGAACAAAATTAAATATGTTTAATTATATTTTTGGAGAAATAAAAAGAGCTTTGAATAATAAAACAGGAAGGAAACAAATTGCATTTTACAAAATTGAGGCCATTCCAACACTAATGTGTGGAAATGGAACAAGAATCTCCAGAAAATCTTTAAAATACAGCATCTGAATATTAATTTCTGAGAGTAGTCAAAGGAAGTAGTCTATAGCTATATCAGCAATAATAGAATATAGAAGAGACCTTCACATAATTGCAGAATAAAGGAAAATATACAACTGAGGAACAATACCAGGAAAATTTTCCTGAAATTGTCTACACACATATTTACATGATTTTTTTCAATTTTTCGGTAGGCATTTCAGTGGACTAATAAGAATAATCAAATGTAATTCACCGAACAAACTCCAGTCTTTACAGCTCGAACAGAAGGCAGCAACTGACACAGCATAACACAGCTGATAACCGTAGTCTGATCGGGTCATTCACCGCTAGTGCGCTACTGGAATAATACTGAGGTCACTGCAGTGCAAGCAAACTATGCATATACGCGATCTATGGCCCGGCTATAAACGGAACGCATGGAAGATGCCTTACAGATGAAATGTTTGAATATCTACACGAAGAGATGCCATTATCTGAAACATATTTTTTATTTATAATGCTAGTGATAAATAAAACTACAGCTATATATGAAAATAATTCTCAATGAAAGTCTCAGCTATCATTTCTAAATTAAACATTGAACTTTTTTGACAATACAAAACGATTTAATAATTGGCAGCATTTATCAGCCGATTACTTTAAAGCAACCAGTTTGGCCACTAAATTTTGCAATAGCTAAATTTACCTTATTTCGCTTTGTTTAGAAACAAACTGTTTTGATGTGACTTCTGTTCCATAACTGAGTTCTGTAAACACCAATTATGACCAGTCCTGAATTATTTACTTGCGGTTTGGAAATGAGCCCCATTTTGGTATGAATCATGCAAGGGAAAACTCGGATTCAGGACTCAAACTCTTGTTTCCACCTATTCTTGCACTGCAACGTCGTTAAATATTTACCTAGGCATTTCTGTGTTGCTGTTACTATCTATTATTGCAACATTAGAGGTATACCCCATATTGTGAGCGTTATGACGCATCTCGGCGTTTGTGGTACATATTTTAGTAGCGTTCGTATATTACACATTATCATCATCCCTTTTGTATTGGCCGGAATCATTTCTCACTGAGTGAGATTTGGTTTAGATCGTGTAAAGGGAAAAAACTAGAAGTTCTGAACTCGTAAGAAAAAAACGTAACATTTCACTAAAATTTAGTCAATTATTAAATTCATAAAATGGTAATTTTTATCTATTTATGCGAAAATTATTGCGCAAGCACATTGTTGCAAATATCTTCTTCATAAATTTTTCTTGTGTGATGATTCTGAACGCAATTGTACAGCTGAAAGTAGGTTCTGAACAGAAACTCTTTCCTTTTATTCCAAAAAGTAATTATTTCATGGTATCAAATTTCATCTTAAATCATGTGTTTTTCAATAGTGTTTAACGCCCGTTTTTACTGCTGAGACACCACAGGCGGTGGACACTGATGAGAGGAAATGATAAATTGGGAAAGGAAGGAGGCGTTCCAAGTCTAAGTTTAGAGTAGTTGCCATTTATGAGGACTAAGGAAAACCTGGAAAAACCCCAGTCAGGAAAGACGGTCGTGGTGGGATTTGAACCCCAGACTTCCCACTCACGAGTCTGCGCCTTAACCACCTAGGCCACCCGTGGTGGCCTAAAACACGTGTCCAGCCATATAAGTATATGTATAACAAATTAATAAAATGAGCCCAAATATGACATCTATAAAAGAAGAAAATTATCTAAATAAAACAAATTTATAAATAAAAAAGGTCATGCTATTTACAGCGAATTCATTATTATATTAAAAGTTCAAATAATAACATCCACATTGTTGTCTTGGGACGTTGCACTATTTGATAGTCAAAAATGTTTAATGTCTGTTTTTTCTGTTAGTATTTTTCAATTTCAAGATGATCGGATGTTAAATGGAATCAAGATGCTATATTTTATGTTCTTGATATTTTTTCCTACAGCCAAACTATTCAATAATAATCGCTATTTTCAGTTCAATAAAAAACCTTAAACGAAAAAAAAAGTTTTGTTTATATTTAATGTAGGTATTTTAGTTTTCAAAATTTAGATGATGGTAAAGATTTCATAATGTCACCAGCTGACATAAGGCTAACCTTAGAACCTGGTGAAATGCTATTTGCATAGTGGTTGAATTGGTTTCGAATTTCAAATTTTCAAAGTGTATGGTGAGTGGCAGGCATGCACTTCTTAAATGTTTGGGTTCGATTGTAGGGGTCGAAGGAGGATATTGCAATAATTTAGCCTTGCTTAAAGCCTAGCCATTCGTTCCCAGTCCCCAATAGAGGCACCTCCAACAGGAAGGGATAGGATATGGGAGACACAGGGCGACCAGAGACGGTTAGACATGAAATGAGAAACTTAACATTGTTTCCAAATGGAAATCCCCTACGCCAGGAGAAACTCTCCCCCTCCCTCCCAAGGATTTGAGCCTCTTCGAAGAGCCCCTTACATACCAGACACCGAGGCACAAGCTTTCCAAAACGCAAGCCGCCGTCACACCGCACTGCCTGACACTTTCGACGCTGTAACAGTTTGAACAGAATGAAATAGAAGAGTCGAAATTTGGTAGAAAGGAAATAGTCATCCCAGTATTCGCTTAAGCGACCAGAGAGGGGGGAAACATATCTAAAGGCCAGGTCTGGATCTCCCGAATGCCAGTACCAAGAGTTATATCGTCCGAGTACCCTGTGAGTTTTTACGTAATATACGTAGCTTATAAATCTTAAAGAAACGTGAAATATCAGCTGTACTCACCTAATCAAATAAATTCTTAAAGTTCGTATAAACTGATAAAAAAAGTACAGTTTTAAGACACACAAATGAAAATCTTCTTCTCCAAGTCAATTTCCGTGATATCAACATTAAAACGTAAACAGAGTAATTTCTTTAATTTTATCCAAATTCAATCACATTACCTAGTACTTAAACCTCCGGTTTTTTTGCGTACACAAGATGCCTAAAGAAACTTCATTGTGAAATAGGTTATAAAATGCAATAGATATTATTTTAAATCTAAAATAATTTTTACTACATCTTTTCCCATAAAATAATTAAGAAACACGAAAAGGGGATTATATGCTTTTGTTTTTTGTACTCTGATTCAAATTTATTTTTTTAAATTTGATTATTTAATTCTTTCTGCAGGCAAAAGTCAACATGAGTATTCAAAGCAGAACATCTGAGTTATGGAAAATATGACGATTCAAGTATGCCAGAAAACGTGAATGCTATTTATATCACCTTCAGCGATAGAATATCTAAGATGTTAAGACATTCTGATAGCCTTTCAGATGGGTTCATATCACAGATCTACAGTGTTTTTGGTGTTTATATCATGAATCCTTTTTAAAGCACTTTTCATAAGGTAATTCCAGAGTTGAAGATCACGCATATTTTCTTTGAAAATTATATCCTCAACTTGTATGTATGAGCACCTTATACATGAATATTTCCTCATACCAAGGTAATCTAATGGAATAAGTATATTTAAAACAGCTGACTGGCCTTTTTCAGACAGTTGGCATTAAATCCCATGGTACCTACTTACACCATCTTGTATTGTGCATTTAGTACCTTCCTTATTACTTTTAATAGTTATTTATTTGGTTTATTTAGGGACGCTCTTTAATAATCTCGCTGATGACCTGAGATGTTAAAGAGCGTCCATAAATAAACAAATAAACGCTCTTTAATAACTCTGGTCATTAATATCCCATTCAAATCAGGGCGTGAAACAGCCGATAAATTTTGCTCAGAGGCCTCTTCTTTCAAGCTTGAGATAACTTAACATGCCGTAAATGTACGACACGGGATCTGCAGTTTTACTTACCTTCGGTTGAAGTCGTATTCAGGACTTTTACGCCTAACAAAATCCATGGCCCTTGGCCGGAATTGAACTCGTGATCTTGGGTCTTTTAGGAAAGTGTTGCTACCACTTGTAATGCGGTTGAGAACAATGGAAAGGAGGTAGTGCTTAAATTCCCCTAATTATTTGTTACATTTGTGGCAGTTTTGTTGCTAAAAAACATAGACAAAATATAAAAGTACCAGCTTGACAGCAAGGGGGGGGGATAAAGGGTAGTAAGGGCAAGTATGGTTTAGTGGTAACCATACTTGCCTCGTAAACTAAGATCGCGGGTTCGATTCCGTCCAGGGTTGATAGCTTTTTTCGGGGTAAACTTTCTCAGCATGGCTTCCTTCGGAAGGGAAGTAAAGCCATAGGTCCCATGTCGTACATTACGGCATGAAAAAACCTCAAGCCTGAAGAAAAGGCCTCTGGGCAAAATTTATCTGCCGTTTCGTGCCCTGATTTGAAAGGAACGCTGATGACCTGAGATGTTAAAAAGCGTCCATAAATTGCCCAAATCAACAGAAAAGTAAGGAGTAACCTATTGGATCCTAGGAAAATTCTTTTACTTCTTCTTCATATTAAACTTGATATTATGTAACAATTTGTGAAAGCATTTGGCAAGTTGGACAGTATTTCAATATATCTCACCACAATTAAAGACGGCACAAGTTAAACACAGGAAATTTGAAAATACTCTATTCAAGATTAGTATGCCAAACAGCTTGGAATGCATTTAAAGAAACCATTGAACATTTTCTAAGAAACAATACAATCTTTATTATGCTAATATTGTGAACACAAGTTATGAAAATTCTCAGTTCTGAGATGCAACATGAATCTCAAATACACTTTCTCTTCCTGATATCCTTGATGAAGATCGAAATTAGAGGTTCCATTAAGACATTGGAGAAATGGAAAAGAGACACCTAGCCGATAGATATCAATAGTAATTGCGGAATACTTTTTGATGCTCTATTGGAATTCTACGGAAGACACAAGGGAAAATCCAAGAGAAGAACATTCCAGACCAAACGAAAACGATGTTATTGAAGTGTTGAAAATAATAAACAGGATCTTAATTTTAATTGTAACTCTTATGTACTTCCTTTATTGAAGAAAAATATAAAACTTAACTTTTTATTTTTAAGAAACCCTGGTGTGTTGGAGTAAACTAAAGCAAATTCAGCGATGCTTAAATAGTTAGAATCGCATTTCAAAAAGACTCATTTTTTTGTAAGAGAGGAAGTTCTCAGCAATTTCTTAATATAAACATCTGAAAACATTTTAAATACTAAGAATGATTCAATGCTGTGATTGGATGACAATTTATTTATTTATTAATCTATTTACAGGCTTCTATATCATTGATGTGCCCAGATTCTCTTGAAATTAGACAAAAGCTCAAGAAAATTATGGTTAATTTACTTACAATCATTAATTTGAAAGAAAATTACATTGTTTAATTATCATGTAATATGCAAGTACAATTTATGAAACACACATATTTTATAAATAGTACGGGGTGTAAATACATTATTATGGCGGATTTAAACGTACATATTTTCTCTGCGGTTTACAACATTATTTTGAATCATAACTTAAATTGAAGAGCAACTGTATAAGTTTCAATTCTACGTGCGCAGATTTTGTTTCTTAGACATGGTAATGAAATAAATAAAATAAAACAACTCGCGTGCAAAAACCTTTTTATGTTTTGGAAATCGCGAAACATAATCCAGTACAGAGGGCGTAAAAGCGAACATTTGGTCTTAACGCCCCTTCTGGTAACAACATTCGTATGTGATACAATCGGATCCAAACGTCGGGGTGTCTCTGTAAAGGAAAAGAGCCCTGAACGACCGCGTGTGTTGATGAGAATGTGTGAACTGCCACAGGTGGCCGAGGTCGTTAAGGCGCGGACTCCTTAGCGGGAGATCTGGGGTTCGAATCCCACCAGGACAGTCCTCTCTGACCGAGGTTTTTTTGCAGGTTTTCCTCAGTCCTCATAAATGGCAAATGCCAGGGAGGTACCCTAAACTTAGGCCTGGAACGTTTCCTTCCTTAAAAAACATTTTCCCAATGTGTCATTTCATTTCGTGTATCATCAGTAGTAAAAACGTGAGTTAAACACTATTAAAAAAAGACAATATGTAGAGAATCAGAACAGTTTTGGCAATTCTAAAAATTCTGAGGGGCCGGCGACTCGAAAACGAACAATTCCAACAATGACAGTATGGAAGGTGTTAAGAAAACTTCTCCAACAGAGACGATATCGTCTGCAATTGCTAAAGACTACTGCATAAAGGAAAAATTTCCCCATCGTGGATTGGTTGTCATGGCCCGGATACCTTGACATTTCTCCGTTGGCCCTTCGAGGTTCCCCTGTGAACTTAAGATCACAGTACTACCGCTACGTGCAGACCTACCTGAGTTGAGTTTGAGGATTACTGCAGCAGTTGGATCAGTTAATCAGTTACACCAGGCATGCTAGCATCAGTGTGGCAAGAATGAACTACCGGCTGGATGTATGCCGTGCCACAAATAGAACCCTATTAAATATTTGTAATTTGTGTTATGGTAACTTCCACAGTTTTTCTACAATTTAAGTTACGATTAAATTATGTTGTATACCACAAAAAATATAAGTTTAAAACCGCTATAATCATTTGTGTACACTCTGTATTCAAGTTATAATGCTAACTTGTAGCATTTAATTTTCAGCTCGTTGTAAAATATTTGAACGGAAAGGCTTTAAACTAGCATCACGGTTCCTTAAGTTCAAACGGATACAATCTGTTCTTGGACTTGCCTTTTCTTTTGCAGGTTTCTGATCCGAAAATCAACCCCCTACTGCATCACTGTGATCCAATTAAAACTGTAAATAATTTACGAAAATTTTCATATAGTTATATTTTAAGTAATTCTCGCTTAAGCGTCAGTATCGTTCATTTTACCTCATTTTGATGTTAAACACAACTCAAAACTCAACTTTAGCTATCTGCAAGTGCTTAGTCAAATGTCAGTTACGTAGACAATACTGGAACTTAACTTTTGCCACCCATGTTACTAATGAGGAATATAACATTCAGTATCTACTTAAGATATTGCATAATTCCTTGCAGTATCCTTTCTGAAATGTAAAGGAAGCTTACCTCGTACTATTTTGTAGTGCTTTCTGACTATGCATATCTTCAAAAGTACTCCAGAGATATAAAAGTCACAGGAAGTTAGATGGAGATCCCCACTGACAAAAGACTAAATATTTCCTGATTTTCGCAAGTCCTTCCAAATTCTCCTTGCCAAACAGGAGGGATAATGTCTTCGGCAATTTAACTTCTTAAAACCCACTTAAAAAGTACTCCTGTTTACATGATCTTTGCATTAATTTGATTGGGTAAGGCTATTTTTGCACATCTCTGCACGGCTAGAAACGCTAAAGACGAAAGATGCTAAAGAAGACGAAGAATTGTGTTTTAAATTTCAGTGACATTAAAATGTTAGGTAGGAAAAGAAAACGGCTCTTTATTTCACACTTTCAGTTCATCACACTTTATTTATTGAACTACATGAAATCTTAAACTTTGGTAAATGTTTTACAACTAAATTTGTTAAAACATGATCATCATATATAAAAAACTTAGTGATCGAATATCTGCGATCAATTTAAAAATAAATAAAATTACACAACATTTCCATTAGACAATGTTCGTGTACACGCCATCTCTGCAAATAGCACATACCTACATCTTATCATCAGCAATAAGGAAGTTGTTAATTTGTGGTCCAAATTTATATTTACTTGTATTTGCTTTCGAAGTTAACATGTTATCGGAATGTGCATACCTTCAATACTGCTTTCACATAAACGTAAGGTGTAAAGACCGTACGGTAGTGGAAGGTTTCTACTTTTCATGATTGAATTAAATAATGGATAGCTGGCATTTAGAATAGAGATAGTCGACAAAAATCCTTAAACATAACTTTTGTAATTTAAACAGAAACTTGCTCACATTGATTACATCACTAAGAGAATACGGATATAAATAGTCATTAATACTATGAAAACAATACATTTTATTGTTATATATATATATATATATATATTATAGTGCCCCCTAGTGCCTGTAACTTGCATTCCAAGAATGTCTTTATTTACACAAGTTTACCTTCATCGAATTCAATAGGTAGCTCAGAAAGCAAGTAAACTTTGGGGAGTGAGTAATAGTATTTCAATATGGAATTCGGCTATTAAAACATTTATTTTCCTATTATAACTTTGCTATAAAACGAGCAGATGTCACGGAAGTTTAATACTGATCCATTAAATAGTTTCAAAAACTCTCTCCAATCTTAGAGATCAAATCAAACACACCAATATCAAATACCGTAATCATATAACCGATACACTTTTGGCATCAACTTTAGAGTTTCCCTCACATATTTCTTTCCTTCACACATTACTTCCCCTCACTTGGGCCAAACATAAATGGACATTTAGAGGCCTTATTCCCTCCAGCCACTTTACCATAATATTTCCCTCCCCCCCAAAAAAAAAAGGTTCCACTGTTCACATTGCCAATAAAAGTTGCGGTCTTTAGCATGTGTCCACCTTGGTGGTCTAATGATTAACATACTTGCCTCAGAGACCCACGTTTTAGAGCGTAAAAATATTAAGTACGACTTCCTTCATAGACATTGGTTCCATGTCGTACATTTACGGCACGTAAAAGAATCTGAAACCTGAAAGAAGAAGCCTCTAACTAACATTTATCGGCCGTTTCACGTCCTGATTTAAATGAGACACTAATGACCAAAGATTATTAAACAATGATCTTAAATAAAATAAACCTAACGTAATTTAGCAATGACACGTGATATGAGAGAATTAGCATTAAAAAGTAAACGCTGAATTTTATTGTTTAATTTGTTCCTATAGGACAACAATTCACACCGCTTAATCAAAAAGAGCTTTCAGATACTGACATTTACAAGAAAGGATCAATAAGTAAGCCTGCAGTAGAATTATAGGCACAAAAGTAAAATTCATTTAGAAAAATTGGGGAATTATATAGATGCAGATTTTACATTAAAAAGATTACTGAAAAAAAGGACAACGAAATTTATCATTAAATTTTCAGTTTTAGATTAAGCAGAGGTATACGACAATGGTGTGATAATTTTAATAGATAATCAATGTAGGGAATAATATGACATGACAACATATATTTTTTCTGAAGCGCTTATATCACAATATACAGTTAAAATATAATTAAGAAACTCGACGTATACTTAAAATAAGACATATGTCCCATATCAGAAGCGGTAGCTTTCCTTTGTTCATAATATGCAATACAGTTTATACATCAAAAGCAGGTTACTTGATAATCTCGAATAGTGAGCACAATCTATATATGACTACCAACTAACTTTAAATGAAGTTACGAAAGTCTATAGACTTAAAAAAAAAGTCATCGAAATTTCAACGGAATAATATATAAATAGTACAAGTGTAATTTATAATAGGAATAACAGAGTGAGACACTTATGCAGTTAGCCCTTCATAGGGCGTACTCGAATCTGCCCTTATGTGAGCCCTGGTCACATTGGTCTGGTGGGAGATACTGGAAAGGGCCCCAAGGTTTACATGGGAAACAGAAAAGAACCCTTAGTCTTTTGGCAACTCATCTCTAGTAGAAAGACAACTCTGAAATCAAATAAGTGGAAAATGCTGGGGAGGTACCCTAAAAATAGGCCTTTCTTAAAAAAATCCTTTCCCAATATATAATTTCATTTCATTTCATTTCACGTGTCATCAATGTTCACCACCTGTGGTGCCTCAGTAGTAAAAACGGGCGTTAAACACCATTAAAAAAAACATTATTGATAATTAAAGGGAAAAACGTAGGGAAAAATGGAATCTTAAGCAAACATTTTGATAAAGAAATGCATTTTGAGAAACCAATTAGATTACATAACATGATAGCAAAAGAAATTTAAAAATTCACAAAAGAAAAAATTTAGACATATGCTGGCATTTGCAAAATTAGATTTTACATAGAATTTAATCTCAGAAAATTGTGATGTACGCAGAAAGAAAGAATGCAAAGAAGCAGCAAAGTGGAAGAAGATCCTAAGAGGGGGGAAAAAAAAAAAAGTAAAAATCAGTAATGACATAAAGGCTTCCATTCAGAAGAAGTAATATTGATTAACCACTACAAATTAGTTTTTTTTGAGGGGGGTATTTTGGTTTTCTGTCGTCTTTTTGCCCCCTGTCACAAACAGAGCATCCAATCTCGTTCATAAAGGAACTTGAAACTTTCATGTTTTTAAGGAAAATTAACAGTAGCTTTCTTTGTGACAAAAATAAACTAAAAATAATGAATAATTATTTAGAAAAAGATCACGAACAACATTTGTTGTACGAATATTTCAGAAAACTGAATATTTACGTACTTTTTCGAAAAGATAAAATATAAACTAAAATCTATGAACATATAAAATAAAGAACAGGTTAATACTAAACTCTGGAAAACGAATATTTTCAATTAAACTAAACTTTTATAAGCTATTTTTTCAAAACGAAGCAGAAACGTATACAGAACCAATAAAATATTAGTAATATAATTAGATTTTTGGAGAAGGAAACATTTTTGTTAGAAATAAGCTTCATGGAAAATTATTTCACTGAAATTGATCTAAAAGTAAAAACTATAATGACGTGGGCATGTAAAAAGAATGAAAAATAGCAGATAACGTCTATATGATGGAGGCAGAAGTACAGAGATAAGGATTAATTTGGAAAAAGACACAGAGACAAAAATAATGTGTTGAAAGGATAATTATTTTTATGAGAAAATCACAACTAAATTTTTTATATGTATAACCTCCAAAACTCTGGTTTGAAAAAAAAAAGACTGTTTTATTTATTGCCGCTTTGACTTCATTGGTCTTCTCGCGAGGTCTGTAAATTGTGGACTGAATATAATAGGTGTAAGTGTGCAGGGATAAATGAAATAAAATACATTAATGATGGAGGAAATGAGCTCGGAGTGCTTGGCACCTTGAAGTATCTGCATTCACCTTCTCAGGGTAAGAAAAAACTAACCTTACCCAGATAATTCGATCTGATCGGGATTCCAACTCAGGATCTTCGGATTAATAGGCGCAAGTTCTGCCACTAGATCACGGAGGAGGTCAGCCATAGTCTTGTGTGTAGAGTTATTTACGCAACTGCTACTCGTGGCCCTTTACGGCAAGAGTCTGCAAATATGGAAGACATTTTTTGTAGTAGTTACGTGCAATAGTTTATTTCAAACTATTTCGAATTATTTATTATTAAATATTGATATTGCGCTCATGCCAGAACTTGTAATTTCGGTCATTTAAGAAACAGTGAAGCAGTCAACAAATAAACAGTTGAAAGAGGGAAAACAATGTAGGGGGGTTCAGGTATTTATTGAGAGTTTCCAAAAGAATTTTACACTAATATAACAAAACCACGAAAAAATTAATAAAAAGAAAGTTAAATAATTCTCTTCAAGGGAAATAAAGTTATGGAGGGAATTATGTTGGTATCAATTTTAAATTTGATAAGCGTTTTAATCTATTTTAACCTCTAGTTGCATTTTCAACTGTATTATATGTATGCGAGCAATTTTGTTACAGCTTATAATGCTGTTATAGCTTAGATCAAAGTATTCAATGATTAAGTCAATCAGATAGAAGCTGCTTTTTTATTGCTATGGAATAATTAAAACCTGTTGAACTTGTAGACATAATGCGCATTAAACAGCCTATCATTTCATGTCGCTATTATAAAGATTTCCCTCTTAGCCAGTAACATATTCCATCCATCACATATGCAGGCAAGGCAACTGTTTTATCCCAATGTATTATCTGCTCATGGTGTATTCATATGTTAATTCCTCGCCTATTAGATTTACTTTAAAGAGAATATAAAATCCAAATTATGGGCTTATAAAAATTAATTAATTAATGAAATGAAATACGTTATGACCTTACTGTGTGATATTAGGAACACAAAATTAGAATTCTTGCAGTCTACATGCATCACAAAAGAGAAACACATTTTTAGATTTATTATTGCTATTATTATTATTATTATTATTATTATTATTATTATTATTGAGAATAAGTGAAAAACTAATGGTGTACTATTAATTAAATGAAATATATCATCACTAATAGACAAAACTATACTGTGTGGGTTTTTTTTAAACTTTTTTTTTTGAATGGTGCTTAACGCCCGTTTTTAGTACTGTGGCACCACAGGCGATGAACACTGATGATACATGAGATGAAATGATCTATTGGGAAAGGATTTTTTAAGGAAGGAAACGTTTCAGGCCTAAGCTTATGGTAGCTTCCCGGCATTTACCAGTTATGAGGACTGAGGAAAACCTGGAAAAAACCTCAATCAGAGAGGACGGTTCTGGCGGGATTCGAACCCCAGACATCCCGCTCACAAGTCCACCCCCTCGGCTATCCGTGGCGGTTTTTTTTTAAACTTTTTAAATGTAGCCTGTTTATGAACTGATACACTTATATATTTACATTCACTAAAATAAAAAGAAATTACAGAAGTTTAGAATTACATTGTGTATTTAAGGAGATGTTCATATGTTTCAATAAAACAAAAACATGTTACTATTTAAAAACAGCTACAATATAATAGGAAATATGTTCTCAATTAGCAATAAACAGTTTCATCGATTTTCATTGGATTTGAAATTTAATTTAAATGTTTTTGTAGAAAAAAAAGTAATGCATACGTTCAGATAAACTCCCCCTCCTAATATTCCGGGTTCACTGATTTTGGCAATTTTTTTCTTACTTTATTTCAATGGTATATAGCGATTTTCATTTTAAAAAAATTAAAACTGCGCCTGCTAGAGCGGTTTTAAAATTTCGCTTTAATCCCAACTTATTTTTCATGTATACTTTCCATTCGTAAAGGCCCGATTGCCCTGTTTTTCCGAATCTACCTTTATCAATTTATTTTTAAGAAATCTACAGAGAAAATGCAAAAATTGCAGCCACTAGAGCGATTTTTCAATTAAAAAAGAACTTTTCTCTTTAGGTTAACCCCCACACTCAATGGTCTAATTTGGCTGTTTAACGAACTCGTCGAATGGTTTGTTAATTGATGGTTATATGCAGAGTTTCGTTGAGAAAAAAGAAAATTTGGGTCTGTTAGAGCGTTAACAGACATATGTATATACATTTATTATTATTATTATTATTATTATTATTATTATTATTATTATTATTATTATTATTATTATTATTATTATTATCATTATTATTATATTTTTTGTCTTTTTCATGCCTAGTAGGTACGATCGATGGATATTTAGAAAGTTTATTCAAAACGAATTCTATTACTAGAATTCTTTCGAAATTTGCTAAATAAAATCAAATAAAATAGATGTTTTGTGGGTACGGCTGCAAGGGCTTCATTCCTTCGGAATTCGCTAAAAGTGCAGCCCAGGAAATTATTACCCAAACGCAAAGCCTCCATTTTGATATTGTTTTCAAAATGGAAAAGAAGAGTCTATAACAAAATAATGCTTCTTAATGGCAGGATCACATAAAACACAACAGCAGCTCTGCCTAAAGAAGGAAAGTAAAAGGGGGAGAGGATATTGTTAGCAACACATAGCAGCCGTTTTCGTCATCAAAGGAGACTCGAGGAAGTGTCAATAATGCAACGAACATGTTACAAGCCTGAAAAGGAAATAAACAAGTTCTGGGCACCCCTGTTTGTCGTTATCTCTATGTAATCAGAAGAGTGAGGCGAGAAAGTGCGGTAGCATTCCAATTGAATTCTTGTTTCTGCTGCTGCTGTTGCGTTTAGTTTTTTTCTTTTCTTTTATTACTGTTTTATGTTTGTTTGGTGACATTCCACCTTCTTTCTACCTGTCCCATGCTTATTAACTTCGTTGCTGCTCTCTCAGCCGCACCGCCGACCCGCGTTGCACTCACTGAACGTAAAAACATTTGCGCATCCAAGGTTCATTTAGTTATAGCTGTTATTCTTTTGTTTATCACTATCTTGTATGGTACAAAGTGTACCACGAGTGCTTTTTAGAGTATTATTTATTTATCTTAACATGTTTAAACCCAGGATTCCAAAAGTATATTAAATAAAACTATGGTAACACCAAAAGATTCTGCAAGGATGAACATTCTTAGCACTGCAAAGATATTCATTATTTTTGAGCTAAACGAAGCGAATGCATATTTACCAATAATACCAACGTTAAACTAGACATTTTAAATACTATTGCCTGTCTGTCTTTGCTAATGTCTCTCGCATTCTTAATAGCTACATGTCTGTTTTGGTGATGTAGTGGTAACCATGCTCGTAGACTCAAGATCGCGAGTTCTATCCCAACCAGGAACGATGGATTTTTTCGGGTGTAAAAATCCTAAGTATGGCTTCCTTCGGAAGGGAAGTAAAGCTGTGGGTCCCGTGTCGTACATTTACGGCACGAAAAAGAACCTCAAACCTGAATGAAGAGGCCTCTGAGCAAAATTTGTCGGCCGTTTCACGCCCTGATTTGAATGGGACGCTGATGATCTGAGATGTTAAAGAGCGTACATAAATAAATCAAATATTAATATAGTGACACAAATACAATATAATACAAAACAACTCCAACAGGCGCACGGGTGCAATACGAGCATTTATAATAAACTACGCCTGTTTAGTAAAAATAAAAATTCAAATGAATAAGTGCACATCATCCACACATTAGGATATTGTGCGCGATAGATGCTGTATTTTTTTTTTTTTTTTCTGTAGACCAACAACATACGCAAACGGATGTGCTGTTGGACGATGTTTCGTTGCAATCCACAGGATATTTTTGTGTCGATTTGTGTGACCGTGAACGAAACGATGATCGATGTTGCAGGGAAAAAGAAGAAGAACAAGAAGAAGAGCAGTAGTGAAAGTACGCCAAACAGACTAAGAATGTTTTCTAAACTGCAAAGGTGGTGGTCACGTTTTTGGGACTTCCAAGGAATTATCCTCGTATGGTACTAGAAAAGTGTTAAAGAATAACATAAGCTTATGCAATTTGAAAGAATGTTGTTCTTTCATAAGAAAAATGCGTTGTTCCATACAAAAGCAAAACGCATGAATTGGATTTTTATTTGATTTTATTCCTGTCCAACCAATTTCCCATTACTTACTCTATGGGGAACTTAAAATTGTGAGAACTTAACATTTCTGAATAAGAAAGGGTATGAAGACACTATTCTTGATAAATTCATTTAATCACATCATATTTTCTTACAGAGATTTATTCAGATTTCATAAGGTGCGCTTAAAACAAGAGGCAACACTCTCTAAAATTGTTAGTCTCTGGAAGCACTGGATAATGCTATACATGGAGGTAAACAATTTTTACTTGTATCTTAGAAGCTTCTGCAGAACTCTCGAGTATCCATAACGTAAAGAAGGTTGTTTTAGGCCTCTAAAACGTTACTTTGTATTCTGTAGAGCTCCGTATCGCGTACACTGTAGTACTTCTAATAGATTGTTGTATTCACTAGAATTGTCGGCAGCTTCTCAGCTGAAAATTAAAACGTAGTCTCACCATATTCGCCACACTTAATGGTCTGAGATATTTTTTATTTTCCCACTTTGGACATCATTAAGAAAATAACGGCAGCATAGGTTTGTTTGAGATGTTGTCAAAGAAATGCTCGTCCTCTAAATCAATGTCAGAATGTGGAGCAACAAGTCATTGCAGCCAGAAACATCAAGGATAAGATGAACGCCATTTTCAGCGCTTTGATCCTTAAGGAACATTAGACAACCTCTCTATGGTAAGGATCTGTATCTATTTCTGAAGTAAAATTTTATTTGTTTGTTTGTTTATATCAATTTGAATGATTTATTTAAATTATTTGTTCTAAAGTGGCATATGCAGGTCAAGAGATTGAGAATAAACAGAGCATGACAAATTGCAGTAATATACAAACTCTTAATGCCATATAGTGGGCAAACTAAGCAGGCACATGCATCATGTCAGTTTTTTGGGCCAAGCAGTCACTGGTTTTCCAAAGCGTTCTTGCGTAATCCGACCTTTCAACATAGCGACTGCTCTTGTCGAGCCTTCTGGCTTTCCTGTGCTAGGCGATTAGTCTGGTCGTCAACATTATTTCGTGGGTGACGATGGAGAGAGAGGTGGAGGGGCAAATAAATGGGCTCAATAACCGCAGCGACATGCACAAGAAGGTGTTGGATTTACGAGAGGCCACGGTCTCGCTAATTAGCCGCTGGGTACCGAATTCTGAGAATCGTTAGTTTGTCGAAACGACACCGACCGCGTTGTGTTTGTTTTCTTGTCCACTCTAATGACGAGGTGCTGATTACGGCAGTCTAAACCACGGGCTGTTGATCACTGTCTCGGCCAGCCGCTGCAACTTGCGCTTACGAGCCAGCTGCTTGAAGCTGCTGCAAAATTGAAAAGATCGTAGTGTTGGTTAACCTTTCAGATTTTAAAATGAAAATATAGTTTTTGAACATAAAACACACTAGTACACACTAGTTCAGCGGCTCTCATATTGTGGTCCCCGGACTTCCGGGAGGACATGAAGTATTTATTCTGCAATGTTTGCCTATAGGCGAAGACAATAACTTCAACGAAATATTACACAACTTTATGCGAGTATTTATTGAAGCAAAGAATATTAAATTAAAAACGAAGGCTCCGGAGAGAGCTTTCAAATATGTTAAGCCAAAACGTGGACTAGGTGGAAAACGCCATAATTTCCCTTGCAATAGAGAACTGCGTAGGCTAGGGCTCGCCTGCCTCGAGCAGTTGTGTTGTGCAGTCAAAAGTGCAATATTGCTTTGCAGTGGTAAGATATTCACTGCGTTGTCGTATATTTAGACAGCAAGAAAGATTTGAGTCTATTGGTGCGGTGGAGCGGTAGAGCTGCAGTCCCGAACTACAGCGGAGAGAGCCGATCTCCACAGTCGCGAACGGGAGAGCGCACACTGGAGTAAACCCTAGAAACCAGTGGACTCAGGGTTTCTAGGATCTGCCCGAAGTTAGCGTTATGGCTAGTGCATGTGTGTGAGAGAAATAACTACGAATTCCGCAAGAGGATATTTGCCACCATTTCAACATTTTACCCGCCTAGTTAATAGCACGCAATTCCCAGGCAATTTATACTTACGAAAACAAACCACTGGTGCACCGGTCTCTAGGATTTACCCGCGGTTAGTGTTAAGGTTAGTGTGTGTGTGAATTAATTGCGAATTCCAATAAAACATCACGTGGTAAAAAGTGAAAAACTCAGTTTTATGATAAGGAACAAGATGTTGCAGCCAGAAAGTTCCGCAGGACAACGCATAGGTTACATTACGTTTAACAAAACAAAACAATACAATATGCAACATTTACATTGTTGGGGCTGCTGGTGTGATAGAGCTGCAGTCCCGACAGTGTGCGCTTTCCCGTTCGCGACCGAGGTATTTCGGCTCTCTCCGCTGTAGCTCGGGACTGTAGCTCTAACCGTTCTACAGCCCCAGCAGACTCAGATCTTTCTTGCTGTATGGGTAAAAATGATATTTAACCGTAGAATTCGTGCCGGTCCATTTCCAAGTCGAAAAGTATTATTAAGGTAAGTACAGAAGTTTACATGACATGGAAAAACATATAAAACTGCTCATATCTATGACGAAACTGTGTGGTATATTTGATCCATCCTAGGTTATGACCTCATTCTCCTGATCTTATGGCTTGCTACTTTTATCTTTGGGTGGGTATTGAAAAAAAAAAACATGTATTCAACGAACTCTCCCATATTGGAGGAACTAAAAACAAACATTCGAAATAAGAATAGGCCCATTACTGATAGAGAACTGATACGTGTCAGTGATAATTTCCTAAAAAGATGTGGATGTAGGAGTATGGTAGAGAAAATAGGCTATTTTCCTGCAATTACTGTAAGAACAGCGAGTAACAGATTCTGCTATTTAATATGTCGTACCTAATTTTTAAAATGGGGAAGCGCTTGAGCACGGCCAGTCTAGGCAAGAAATTACCTGCTACCGACTGAACTATGCATCGGAACTTATAAATTGCACTAGGGTAAGAAAGAAGAAAGGTATATCTAAGGAATATCTAGAACACAAGGGGCAGAAATAAGGTTTCTGAGGTCAATTAAGAGTTGTATTAGAAGAAATCGATTATTATTTCAGCTAATGTGAGTTCAGAGCTGAATGTTAGCTAATATATTGATTATAAATATTTAAAATATAAAAATTATTGAGTGTTAGAATATAAATTCATATACAACTATGAATTATAGGATGAAGAAAAAATGAAAAATATGATAACTATATAAATTAAGACTGGATAATATAAATTGAGACTGTAACAGACCATTAGCCGGATCCCTAAAAGACGAATACGATGATTACTCACAACTAGCAAAATTTGTATTGTATTCTAACTTTGAATACGTGTTTAGCTAACCTTTCACATATAAAATACTTTTATTTATGCTTTATTATGTTTTATTTACCCATGTGAGATATAAAAACTATATGTATCCACATTAAGTTTATCCTGTTTTAGTGATAATCCCAGTCATGTTTTTAATTCTCGGCCGTGACGTATTGCAGGTACATGTCCAAAAACTGCAGAAAACTTTGAAAAGTGATAAAGGAATATATTATTTTATATCGGTAAATAGGCTTGGCAAATAGGCTCTTTTAAGACGCTATAGAACATGTATTTTATTTTTTAGAAGTAAACGGCCGTTAAAATAAATGACTGCCGCGTTCACGGCATATCCATCTTGGGAGGAACACCAAGTAGTGGCCGGTACTCCGTTACAAGTTCTTCCAAACTCCCCTTTACAATGAAGTCATATATAATATTATCATTGCCCAAAACCACGTGAAGGGGATGCATGCACAGTGCCTTTTAGTCGAAGTAGAGTGGTTTTGGTGACGACACGTACATTTAAAATGGTACAGCATGTTTTTTAACGAAATAAAAATGCCAATCTGCATCCATCATTAATATTAGCGCCGTTTCTTCAGTAGTTGACAGAATAGAAGCCTGCGAACACACATAGGTTGAAGAGTCTACTTCTTCTACTTCTTCTACTTCTTCTTCTTCTTCTTCTTCTTCTTGTTTGGCACTACAGCCAGGGGTGAGCCTTTGCCTGCCGCGGAGATCTCTGCATCCTCTTCCTCCGTCTTATGACTTCATTGATAAAGGGCAGTACTGCAGGCGGGTATGTGATCAGCATGCCGGCACCCCGCAGGTCGCCCATCACGCGGCTTTAGTGATTGAAAATGCAATAAGTTAGGTGTTAAATAATACAGTAATTAGTATTGATTCGCGCTGTCAATTAGTTGTTATGGAGTAGTATAGACAAAATATTTCTGTTTCAGTTGGTGAGCTTAGACGAATGAGTGACAATACATTCTCGTGATATGTAGCTTATATACAGCGGAAGGAGGAACTTTCAATACCTACTCTAGAGTAGGATTCATTATGTATTAATGCTTCCGATGTGGTAGGGAGCATTTTACCGGCTGATGCTCGACTTGTCACCCTGGAGCCAGACTCTATATTACGGGCGCCCTATATATTAATGACCCTGTGTAAAACTCATTACATGTTTCATAACTATATGGTGAATAAATATTATAATGTAGAATCTTTTACAGAAAAGTATTAAAAATGTTCTGCTGATGAGGCGAAACTCGTTTCACAAAAGCTTTCATTAAAATTTAAAAAGACCAATGTTCAAATACTGTAGAAAATTTAAACCTGCAACCTAATCCTATTATTAGTGTGATGTTGAATATATTAGAAAAGAATTGCAATGATGTGCGTATTGTCTCGACTCTTGTATATAAAGTCTAATTTAAAACAGAACATGAAGATGTGTTCATCATATCAGAATTATCTCACTAGAAATTGAGAGAATATTTATATAACGAAATATAAATAGAGTAAAGCATAAATAGTTTTCTATATAAGATCTTTATATTTCATAACTTGCCATAGGATACGATATCTGCCTCTGAAACCTTATAAGATGCTAATACATTGATGGCAAATCCTATATATATACACAAGATTGATGCATTTTTTAATATAGTATTTAATGTACAATTTTTAACTGTTCCTCTTTTATTGATGTTGCTACACTGTATAGTAATGGCAACAAACCTATTTATTAAAAAAATAAAAATGTTTTATTCAAATATGTTGAAAATATAGTTTCTGAGTATAATGTTTTAACAGTGCCTTTGTTATGTGTTTTAGAATCAACATGTTTTATACATATAAATAGATATCGATTTATATTAATCAATGAAGTGCATCATTTCTCGACAAGAAACAACTTCACATAGAATATATCATGACAACAAATAATTGAATTCAAATTTACACTGAGGAATTATATTGTATAACACAGTGACAGATATCTATTTAAGAAAGAAGGAAAAACGTTTTTATCAGAGAAAGGATATTATTCGGTAAATTAAATCTTGAAAGAATGTTAGGCTCGTATATATTGTTATTTCTTGCTATGTTCTATTTTTAGACTTAGAGTAAAACTTGATTTGTCCTACATCATTGTATATTAATGAAAAGGATGGAAAAATATACAAATACAATAAAATGTTTCTAAGATAATGTAGAAATCATTTCTTTTTCTTCTTACATAAGGCATATGCCGTCGATCTATTCCGTCTTCAATCAAACACATCACTGCATCTTGTTCTTGGTCTTCCTACCTGGCGATATTCTCTAGGTTTATAATTTAATAATATTTTTGGTATCCGTTCCTCTTTCATTCTTAAAATATGCTGTTATCAATTATTTTTTATTTTCAATAATTTTTATTTCATTTAGACGAGATATTTAATTATTTTATGATTTCTTCATTTCTTTGTTTATTTATGAGGGTGAAACCAGTTACTGCTCTTAAAAATCTCATTATACAGTTTCTATTCTTTCGGTCTGTCCTATTCACTGTTTTCACTTACATACGTTGCATTGGCACTGTTATTAATCTATAGAATTTCATTTGTAATGGTTTTAATGTCTTTCTTTTTAATGTCTCCTTATAGTTCCATTCATTGTTGTTAATTTATTTAGTTTTATGTTCAGATCTTCATTTTTACTATATGGTACATTAAAACCTAGATATTTAAAACTAAAGACTTGTTCTATTATTTCTTCATTAATAACTATCTTACATCTTACACGATTGTTCCCTTTAAAAGCTATCGAATTTGTCTTGGTTGTTGAAATCTTTAAATTATATGTCTCCATGATATCTTTCAGGTTATTAAAACTTATCTGCAGACCATCTTCCGTTCCTCAAAAATAGCCTGATCGTCAGTAAATAAAATTGTTTTCCGCTTATATCTATTAATATATTAATTTGAATATCTTCAATAGAATATTTTTCCCCTCTTTAAGTCTAAACACACACACACACACATAACATATATAGAGGATGCTAAAATGTACACACACTTCAAGTAAAAAAAAACTGTGTTAACATAAAACTGAAATCACACACACAGAAAATGATAAGCACTAATCGTCTCAGATTTTTACATTTACAACAGTTGCTCAAAATGCTCACCATCGGTGTCGATACACTTCTGAGTACGTTGAACTACTGATTGAACAACGTTTGCGAAAGTGTGCTCAGCGATTGCAGCACATACCGTTTCAATTTCTTCCCGAAGTGCTGCCAGAGTAGCTGGTTTTCTACGGTATACAACATCCTTAAGAGTTCCCCATTGGTAGAAGTTAGATCCGGAGAACGCGGTGGAAACTCAATCGAATCTCTTCGTCTTATCCAGGGCCTTGGAAGAATGTCATCAAGGTATACACGTACGTCTTAGTGGTAATGTGGTGGTGCATCATCCTGTCACATACGGTACCATGAGTCTCATATTTATCTCGAATGCGTGCAATTGTTACTCGCGCTGGGGTTTTTGTTCTGTACGCACGTCTCCATTGCCTTTGAACTTCAACAACATTCTCGGATTTCCAATACCCCTTCAAAATTGCTTTCCACTGTCCAAACGACAATCTTGGCTCCATTTTGTTGTAGCATTGCTAGCATAATGTAATGTGAGTCACATCTGTTTACAGAACGTCACACGATAATCTTGGCTCCATTTGTTCATTGTTGATTTACCTGTCGTGTAGCAATCATAATGTATGTGAGTAACGTCTGTTTACACATAATCATACTACACATTACTGTTGTTTTTCGGTCCAACTTTGAAATACATTAAATAGATATCTACTGTGAAAGTGCGTACACATTTTTGGCACCCTCGGTGTCTATAAAGGGCATCCCTGTTTGACGCCTTGGTTTACTTTTTCTGTTTTGTTTCCAATTCTAACGCCATTGTCAATCTTAATTCTTATACTTTTATATAGACTCTGAATTACCTTAATCATATGATTCGGCTATCCTTTCTCTTGCATTAGAGTCCATAATTTGTTTCAGAGAACCCTATCAAGGGCTTTTTCATGATCTAAAAATAATATAAAAGTCGGCGATTTAAATTCCTTTCCTTTCTGTATTAATTATTCTACCGCAAATATACAATCTGTACAAGATCGCCTCTTTCTGAATCGAAATAGTTTAAATTTTTTATTTAGTAACTCAGTGGGAATTTGGCTTCTACGTTCCATTTTTTCACCTGTACGACAAAATCATTCATTGAATTAGCAAACTTAATATTAAGAAATACCGAGTCTGAGTAAAAACTAAATAGTAACAATAAGATTTTAGAATATATAAAAATTGTACCTCTCTATATTTCCATGCAGTTTACGAATTAATATATTTTAAATTAAAAAGTTAAAAGAATTAAAAAATAATTTTAGAAATATTAAATATATCTATTAAGTTAAACAAATGAATTTGATATTTTTTCTCCTCTTCCCTGCTTTAGAGTTACGAGGTTTGGTAATCGGACTGACTATATAAGCCAAACATTCAGTTTTACGTCAGTGCTTTTGTGATGCCAGGTGTGTTACTCTGATGCTAAGAAAATTGGTAAAGCTGTCACGTGTGATCAGACCTGTGAGTGTCTACCCATCGACTTTTCCTCGACATTGTTACTTGCCTCTCCTTGAAATTCCGCCTCATCGCTCCTTGTTTCATATTGTTTCACCTTCTGTTAGAAAAGATAAAAAGTGTAAACGTGCTCAATAGCAATATCCGAAGCTCATCATTCTTTCAAATGGCCGACTTAAACGTGCCAAACTACGAATACACTCTGTAGTTGCGAAACAAAACCCAATAAATATCGATATGTCTACAAAGGATCGATTTCTAAATGTACAACAAATAACACTATGTCAGTAGAGGAAGAGATGTCGCAACCCAAAATGGCGGCCATAAAGTAAGCCACACATAGATCGAAGGAAATAATAACTATGAGAGGGTTGGAACAGATCGAGTATGGAGAAGGAGAAGAAGAGAGAAAACGGCTTCTTCACTCTGAGCACACAAAGAAATCAACAACAGAATCACGGACAGGAGCAGCAACTCCTTGAAAGGAAGTTTGGTATTTTCTTTGAAACCACCTTCGTTGTCCATTGCTGTCTACAGCGTTTGGAAACCTATGATGTGGTTCATGGCTTGATTTAGTTTCACAGAATGATAACACAAATCTTTTCCTGTATGTAATAAAAGTAAGATGATATTACTTTAATATGCATTTCAATAACATTTAATATATATACACATGTATATATATATACACTGATCATCCCCAGCCCTCCTTCTCTACACTTTGCTTATATCCATGCAACCGTCCCAAATGTAAGACTTGTACCTTGATATCCCCATGTTCATCTTTAGTTAGTCCGAACCTGAAACCATAGTTTAAAATTCACTCATTTTTCAACCATGCCTCTACGAATGTTGTGTATTTACTTAAATGCAAATTTTGTCCAGCTTTTTATATTGGACTAGCGTGCACTATGGTTTCCATTAGAATGAACAATCACAGGCATTCGATTAAAACCTGTTCCCCATTGCTGGTAGCACAACACGCCAATTTTCAGCAGGCCACGTTTGATGACTGTTTTTCCCTTATTCTCATAGATGCCGCCCCTCCATCCAAACATACCTTACTTAGAGACCTAGAGATGGCAGCAATAGTCTTACATAAAGCCCGTATTCCTCCAGACCTCAATATTTCCTTATAATACTGCCAGGTTTGCCAAACTACTTTGTTGAGCAATAGTTGGCAGTTTTGCCATATCCGTTATGCCTCACTAAGAGAGACAGTTTATTCTCAGCACGTGTCCAAAAGCCAAGCTCGAAATATCATGGTTTTAGTGTTTAGTTTTACGGTTTTTAGTGTGAGCTTTTATGTAAACTTTTTTATATTGTATTATGAGTGTTTTTTACGAGTTATATATATATATATATATATATATATATATATATATATATATATACTACTCCTGGCATTCTGCTGTGTTTTATGTTTCTTTTTAAGTGTAGTGGAATTAAAAAGAGGTTGCTTTTTGAGTCCTGTAAGTATATGACAGCCGTAAACTACATTACTTGATAGAGATTATAAAATTTGTGGACGGCGTTGAAGTCGTTATGATCATGTGGCTAAAAATGGTTTACATACATACAAGTTTTGAATATGTGTCTCATCAACTGACACAAGAACAAGTTCAGCACAGAGGTGTATTCGTCGCCGGTTTATCACATATGCTATAGGTGAGACATTTAGCATGAAACTTGTCACATGTAATGAAGAGTCAAATACTGCGGGCTGAACATGATCCAGAGTGCTAAGACTGTTAGACCAAGTCCTTTCAAAAGTAAATTAATGTTAGAAAGGTGTTTTTTACCTTGAGTTTGTTGGAAATGGGCAAGCTGTTGAGTTTTATTCTCAACAGTTTGTCTTAGAAATATCAAACGCTAAGTAACCAATCAAAAGCAAGTATTATTGTAAAATATAAACGGAGTACTCCTCACCGCTAGAGCCACCAGGTTAAAATCCAGAATTAGATGCAATCGACCTCCTATCACGCCCCTGACTTTGCGCTTTCTGATTACCGTCTGTTCCGATCCAAGACCCATTTTACTTCAACTCTGGCCGAGTGGAGTGACTCAGGCGGTAATGTTCGGACTCGCATTAGACAGGTCCCGGTTTAAATTGCTTGCACCTTCTTGTCGTTGGTATTTTTCATATCTCCTGGTCGCTTTGGCGAATGCTGGGATGAATTTCTGCAGCAGTGCTAACGAGGTGGGCTGGTGCTGTGTGCGAAGTGGCGTTGGTTTGCGCTTTATAAACTTTATAAGCGGTCTTTGAGGGTGCAAGCACGAATTTCTTGGAAGGGAAGCTTTGGGGTATCCTATAAAAAGTTAGGAACCCCATGTCTGGATCCTGGGGGCCCGGTATTCCCTTTCTCCCATTCCTTCCAAAGGTGATCTATTAGGGGTGCGGGATGTAGGCACAAACGGACAGTCCTTGAGCACGGTTGAAGTTAAAACAACTCCTCCTTCCTCCCTACTACCAATGTATTCCAAATTCTGAAGCTGCTGAAGTTGGCATCCGGGAATTTCTTGCATTAAAAAGCAAGAAATGGTGCCACCATTAGATCAAATAGCTGGCTGAAAGGTGAGTGAAGACCATAGAATTTAATAGCTTTTACACTGAAGACTGTCAAATTCTTCTGAATAAAACTTATTTTAAAAAATTACTATACAATGTCCGTACTTATATGTTTTCTGTATGAATCAAGTTTTATACATGCATTTTTTAGAATAAGGAGAAAAACACATCTGTACATTAACTGTATTCTCTTGGATGCATGAACATTCACAGATCTGCTCCAAGTTGTCAAGCAAACTAAACTAAATTGAACAATTACTTTTTAGTACTATGAGAATATTTTAACATTACGACACACTCCCTATTTTCTCCTGATTTCATCCTATAAGAGTATGGCGGTATTAAAGGCGCAGGAAATCTCATGCTTTACCTAAAAATTGCTTTATTTTATTTATTTATTTATTTATTTGTTTATTTATTTTGCTTTTTTCTCTCTCTTTCTCGAGATGTGGAACAAAATAAAACCTACTTTTTCTTTCTACAGCCTAAATGATTGTAGACAAACTTCCCATTTTCTAATTCCACACAAGAATTTTCAAATGTCTATTCCCAATGTAGCATTCATGTGATTTAAACAGTTAAAATTATCACATAATAAAATCTGAGATTTCAAATTTAAACTGCCCGATCAGCGTTTACATCATCTGCTGCTATTAAAAGTATTTTACAAATATCGAACTTTAATATCTTTATAAATGCTTAATGAATTAAATCTGGTTTATATCATTTTATGATTGAATCCACAAAATTAAATTAGTCTTTTATATCTTACTATAATCGAACCTCAATTCTCAGCATGAACAATTCAAAGAAAAGTACAAATTCTATAAATTGCTTTACCTTCATTTGTTTTGGTTAATGCCAATTCTCAAATCTATACAGAAGGGTAGACCGTATTGTGTTTAATTTATATACTTTTGTAAATTTCAATTTTGTATTCACTTATTTATTTCTCTATGAAAGTGTAAAATTTCCAATGTATTATCCAGTTTGTTATTTTAATATATAAAATAATTTTTGGAATACAGTTAAGTTGTTTTGGAAATTTTTCAATAGTCCCAAAACTCTTGACTAATGTCTTATCCAAATTATCTGTAAGTACACTTTTAACTATTATTTGCTGTTTTATGCTGTAGTGCACCTATGTTACTTGTCTTAAATTATTACTCGTAAAGTGTCAAATGAATTAATGTCAGATTATTTAAAAAAAAACTGTCCAGAATATAAACAACTATTTGGAATATCTCCAGAACTTATCCCTCGGTATTGGTGCAGGTAGCTACCCTATCAGAGAAGACATTTTTGCGATACAAAAGAACTCAACTTTTTCTGTAGAGTTACTCGGTGCAACAACGTTCAGAATACCAGTGTCTGCCAAGGGCTGTTGGCAAAATATCGCACCACCAATATCGACCAGCTCAAGTAGACAATTGAGACCATAAAAGGATGATGATCCCGAAAAGAGACGTTGCAAGTTCTTCACAAGTTTCTTGTTAATTTAACATCTTTCGACTACAATTTAACTAAAGGTATATGTAATATCACAGTGAGAATTTAGAAGCCTTTTAAAACACTTATAAAAATTAAATAAATTCACAAATTTTTGGTACTAAGGTTTCAACGAACCCAAACAAACACCATGGTGCACTGCAGAACAATTTGAAAAATTTGAGCATTGTGCACAAAGTTGTTACTAATAACATTATTTCATATAAATAAAATGTACGAGGATAAATAATTTTTTTGTCACTCGAAAATTGACTAGAGCCTATGTAAATAATGATAAATACGATTGCAATACAAAAGTGGATGGTCTTAAAAAAAGCTTTAAATGAACTTAAACTTCGTTACTTAATACCAAAATGCTTATTGGCATAAATAGAAACATTTTAATGCTCTATTTTTGCTGTTTTGTTATTATTTGAACTTCCTATTATTGTTTCTGCGCTTTGATTTTACTAAAGTTTTTCTTTTTTGCAGTTTTACCACAGGGTTAGGAAGATATTCTCGGGTATTGGACCAGCCATTTATTATCAATAGCTTTATAAAATACTTTTATATTTGATCTTATGCCTATATTATTATTATTATTATTATTATTATTATTATTATTATTATTATTTTTGTTGTTGTTGTTGTTTCTTTTTCTACAACTTTCGCAGTTTTCAATGCAACTTATTACGTGTGTATTATTCCCTCATGTTTTAAAGTATTTTCACGTACACTTTTTGTGATTTTCTCATAGTCGCCTTTACCATGGTTACCAATGTCCATATCATGCGAGTCCAAACACTGTTAAGATGCAGTAACTGTCTTTTAAACCAGTCCTAGACCGCATGTTTGTTTTGCACTCGAACCTCGCTCGGGTTTTAAGAGCGGCCACGATCTTCTTTTGTTTTTGTGTGCCACGCCGACAGCCGACACCGAGCTGCAGCGGCTACTGTCCACTAGAGGCGCTGCCGACAGCGTTCCGAGACGGCTCGCGATCCACATATATCACACCACCTCTACTAAGCAAAATATATCGAGCTACTGCGTAAAACAACGTTGTAACGAATTGCAACAAAAAGCAAAATAAAGACTGTTTAGGACTACCATGTTATGAGCGCAGGTGTGGAGAAAGGGCGCTTCTTACCCGTTTGCCTGGCCTTGCAAGGAGTCTCAGGTGTACCAATAAGAACGACAACTTTTGAAAATCAAACTTAATCAATCAGTTTTAATAAAAGTTTTCTGAATATGTAAAAATTAGAGGAAAATTTCTAGTGTAGTCTAATTGCAAATTATTAGATGTATAAAAACTATAAATCATTCCAAAATGTTCGAAATAATTGCGATAAAACGCAAAAAAATTATTTAGCGATACAACGATTTAGTTATTTATATACATGTTTTAGTAGACTAAAGATTTTCAACATAATAACTAGATCCAATATATCCATTTGCCAGTTAAAGTCAACACCCATCTTTTGAAATACCACTCTATCAACAATGCACTAAACAAAATGTAAATTAGGGCTTCGGAATATATTAGCTTTGTAATACGAGTTAAGGCTTAAGGGTAGATGAAGGCAAAATTTTCTTTAAAAAAAATGAACTTTTTTGTTTAACTGGAAAATAATATGTACTTTCAACATTGTACTTTCAGGTTTCAAACCTTAAATACCATTCTACCGTGTTTTGAAAAATTAAATAACCACAAGCATGGTTTTGGCATACCCCTTTCTTTTATAATTTTAAACACTTAACATTTGAAAGTGCATTTTCTTAAAATACATTGGATTCATTCTACTGAAATCTTAAACATATTCTGGATATTTTAGAATTAAAACTGACGAAATAAATTTGTCATATTCAATAAATTGCTAATTTTTTTTTTTTAGTTTTATACTTAAAATGATCGAAAATATTCATTTACTTTACCCTATAGCTACAATTGAAAACCCATTACACTGAAATGTGTACAAGGATGTTTTCCATGAAACTTGCTTTATCTAAAATAGTTTGAGAAAACGTACCTCAAAAAAAAAAAAAAAAAAAAAAAAAACGCAAGTTGGGGAAAACGAGTTAAAGTTTTATTTCCATTTTCATTGGTGGGGTTGTTAATGCCCATTCTATCTTTACTTCTTTCCTCTTGATGGGTTTCTTGTTGAAGTTTTATGGTCAACATTAGTAACCCCAGTACCAATGGAAATGAAGGAAGCATTTTAAACAAAAGTTTTCTGCAAAAGTGCTTTTTTGCATTTTTGAAGTGCCTTTTCTCAGAAAGTATTTCGGTAAAGCAATTAAATTTAGCGGTTTTATAGAAAACATCCCTCTGCACAACCGTCTTAATATAGATTTTGGGTTAAGGGATATGAATGTTTTATGGCCATTTTAAGTATAAAATTTAAAATCTTTCTTTAAACATTTATTGAATATCAAAATGCTGTTTCAATTGTAATGCTTAAGTGTCTAGAATATGTATAAACAGTTCAATAAAATATGTGCAATGGTTTTCAATGAAATGCACCTTAAATTTATTTAAATGTTTCTAATTTTAATTTATCTAACTTAGATTTTATGCAATAATTCATTTTGAAAAAAATGCACTGATAAGCAAAATATTTCGAATTTCTCTGCTAATTTCAGCTTTCTGTGTTTGAAAATGTAGAAGTTATAAAAATGTACAGTATTTTTACAGTTTTAAGAGTAAAGATATAACACATATTGGCAATGGGAAAATGCACTTCTAGTTTCCTATTACGTCACAGTTAAGCGATGGCTATTTGTGTTATAGGCCACTTGAGCACAGTTTGTTATTGGGAAAGTGCATCGCTGCAAAGTAAGACGGAAGATGAAACCGCCGCAGAAAAGTTAGTATTTTTATTGTAGTATTTATACGTTTACTGAACGCATAAAAAGAGACTGTATTTAGAAATGATAATAAACACTAAGCTCTGTTATAACAGACTTAGAAAATGATGCTCCTTAACGGCAATGCATTGCCGACATCTGCGTTGGAAATTCCTGTATTTAATAGTTTTCTTCCGTAAGAACTCAGGGTTTGAAATACGTTTCTTGTCATTAAGAGATTCTGGGTCTTGAAACATTTAACGAGTTTTGAAACACGGTTGCCAGGATATTTTCTCTTTTAACATAAAAACCCGTTCTTAAAATAAAGTATATATACTAACATAAATACTAAAAAAAATATATTTACACTCAATGAACCACTAGCTGATAAAGCTTCCCTCAAACTACAAGCTGCTAGAAACAGAGGCAATCTCCTGAGGAATATTACACTTCAGTTATTCCAAGGCTTGTTTTCCTCATTCCCATTTTTTAATTTACCTCAACGACAAAGAATCACGGAGAATTCGGTTTGGGAGACCAAGAGGGCTTTATGTTATTACTTCTTTGCCTTACTCAAAAACTTACTTCAATTAATGAAAACAGTGAATTTATGGACTGTGGTAGAGTCATTTCAATTTGATAGACGTGCCAAAAATGTGTAGGCAATTATAGCAGTTTTGGATGGTTTCGTATCCTGGTTTGGACACTAAATTATGAAGCAGTCTTGTTGATTGTGATGATCGTTTCGGTTGTTGTCCACGCTACAAGACAACATCTCTCTATGTTGTTGAGTCGCTGCTCAACAAGAACTGGGAGAGGAGATCAGCAGTTCCAATAACCACGCACGATTTCCGAAGACACGACACGAACGAATCTGAGAATGAGAACGGGGCACGAACAGAATAAACGCCACTTTATATATGCAATTCAAACCGCCTAAGCTTTGACGTGATCAAACCATAGGGGTCTACACATGCAAGCGCACGTC
Organism: Metallyticus violacea; assembly: GCA_030762175.1. Taxonomy (NCBI): domain Eukaryota; kingdom Metazoa; phylum Arthropoda; class Insecta; order Mantodea; family Metallyticidae; genus Metallyticus; species Metallyticus violacea. The sequence goes on from CM060839.1 coordinate 40,540,562, forward strand.
TCGCACTACACTTCAAAAATTTAAAACATTTATCTATGATTGACTGGCTTAAAGTCAACTGTCTAAAACGGCGAGCAAGTTCACCCCCCCTCCTAACACATATAATGGCCCGGATTCCAACTGATTCTTACAAACGTTAGGCCATTGAAGAAGCGACACAACACTTGTCTCTTGTGTTTATCCTTCCGTGTTGAACATTGATTTATTATCTCTTTGGCCCTAGCTTGGCCTTACGCAAACATACACAAAAGAGAAATTCCTGTTCTAAAGAAACCCAATTCGTGTTCTTAAAATAATACCTTAGAATACTTATATACTTAATATCTATACTATTAATTACAATATACAGGTTTACAACATTTATATTACATTAATATCTCGGTGGGGGCGGACCATTATTTAATAATGAAACAGTGAAGTAGGGAAATTTAAGCATCCTCTTTCTTAAAGTGGTAAGCCTTTGTTTCAAGTACTTATTTCCATATATTTTAAAATATAAATATATGTTTAATGCCATTACAACCTTTGAATGTGACCATAATAGTAACTAGGGGCGCATTCGCCAATAACCGAAGTGCCACATTGCGATCAGAATATCCTTAAAACATTCATTCTGTACTTTTAGGATATTAATAATAATAATAATAATAATAATAATAATGTTGATGATGATAATGATAATAATAATAATAATAATAATAATGTTGATGGTGATGATGATGATGATGATAATAATAATAATAATAATAATAATAATAATAATAATAATAATAATAATAATAATAATATTTGCATTCACATTTTCTTTGCAAGTTTGCACGCAAGATGTTGGACCTGATATAAAGGTAAAACAGTGGAAATAGCATATAAAACATAACGCATATGAATTAAATTTAATGAACTAATTGTAACACAGAACATTTGTCATTTCTTTGTTACGCAAGCTCACACTTTCACAATAAGTAGAAGGTTCGCACCAGATAAGATATCGGCACTACCTCGCGTGACTCACTTCTTTGTCGACATCTACCAGTATTGTGTTCACTTAGTTTTTATTCTCCAGAGAACTGCTTGCACTACTAAAAGGTGTTGAGCCTAGTGGTCAATGTTCTTGGTGTTACAAATGTATTTTATAACACATCTATAAACAGGCAGTTCATTTGATAGGGTGCATTCGGCGAGTTAAAACTCTTAACGACTCGTTTTTCTTGGCGGGAGGTTTCCATAGTGAAATTATATTTTTGGTAGTGTTTGGGCTGACCGCGGAATCGACCACTATCCTCTTGAGTACCGATACTCGTTGGTAATTCGAGTAATATTTGAGAACTATAATGCAATGTAAATTCTGAAAGCAGTAATTAGGAGAACATTGGCAGTATATGAGCTTTTAGTATTTCTACGATATTAATGAAGGAATACTTACAAGTATGGTGTATAACATTAAAGTTTGCTTCAATGACATTAATTTTAGATAAAAATTTAGAAGGGGTCCTTAAAAATATTTTTATTTTTTGTGATAGTACTACCTATATCCCAAACTTAAAAAAAATCCCATTTAAATGCTTGTTTGTTATGCCTCTTATGATGTCTTGTCTCTAATCTGAATACTAGGTAGATTGACATATTACAACGCCTTCATAATGCCTGTGTTCGTTTCGCTTTCAACGCTGGTAAATTGGATCATATGACACCTCTAAGCAATCAACTGTCATATTAAACACTAAAGAAACGTATGGCTTGCCATTCCCTTACGCTCCTGTTCAAAACCCTCCCTATCTCCACCCCACAGCATATCGCCTCTAGCTAACTGTCCAACCTCGAACCCAGAATATGACTTAACTGTCTATTACTCGTCACCGAACACATTTCTACTCAACCTCATTCAGCGTGTCATAGCCACGAGTGGCCGAGTGGCCGAGGTCGTTAAGGTGCATACTCCTAAGTCTGAGGTTCGATTCTCACCAGGATCGGTCTATATGATTGAGGTTTATTCCAGATTTTCCTCAGTGCTCATAAATAGCAAATGCCAGGGAGGTACCCCAAATTTAGGCCCGGAACGCTTCCTTCCTTACAAAATATTCTTTCTCAATTTATCATTGCATTTCATTGTCATCAGTGCCCACCGCCTGTGATGCCTCAGTAGTTAAAAAGGGAGTTAAACACTATTACAAAAATCATCGTGTCAGTTCCCAGAATCTGCAACTCCCTTCCTCCTGAAGTCAGAGAATGTTGTACAATAAAGCAATTTAAAGTATTATATTATCATCTTAATTCTAGGAATCACAAAAGTTCGTCTCTCGCTTCTTCTTCCCCCTCCTCCTTTTCTTCTCCTCTTTCACCTTACCCCATCTTGTACTCGAGAAAAATTATTTAAGAATAAATGGAATTCTGACATCAACTTTTTAATTATATTAATTTATATAATTTTTACAGCCGTATATATCTCTAATTTCCTTTTTTATGTATTTTAAATAACGTTGTACTTTGCATTTTTGCTGTTTCTTCGCCTGGTAGAATGGAAGAGAAGGCCTCGTGGCCTTAACTCTTGCAGGATAAATACATAAACAAAAAAATAGATATTACAATCAGATAAAAATGTATCTGTCCATTTAAGTAATGCGCAAAACTCGTCTCATTTCTTTTTATTTAAATCTGTTTTAATTACATGTGCTAGATATTTCCATGCACAATACTACATTAATATATGTTGGTTTTAGTGTTGAAACACAGTTAATATACATTTATTAATATCCTAAGAACACTTGAGCAGTTTTGTACGTTAAAGAATATTGAATAAATAAATATTTAAATTCCACCTGTTATACTCAATAGGTACCCTTTATATGGAGTCTCTGAAATTATTTAGTTCGAATTTTAGAGAAAAACTTACTGAACTTACCGGCATTCGCATTCGGGAGGTCCCGTATTCAAATCCCCTAAGGCCTGCCATCCTGACCTTGGGTCTTTTCCTGGTTTCCGGTACGCTTAGGTGAATGCTCGAATGGCTCTTTCCTTTTCACGAAATGTTCGCTTTTCCATTTCATTTTATTTTTTATTCCGTTCTTTTATAGGCTTGGAAATGCCAGGGTGAGGTGGGCTGAGGTGGTCTAGGGCGTGTGATGGTGGCTTGCTCTTTGGAAAAGTTTCTGCCCTGACGTCTAGAATGGAAGTGTTCTATCTGAAAAATTTGTTAACAACCTCGTCTATATCTATGGCTCATCGCTTCTGGATCCTGGTCTTCCGGCGTTTCCCGCATGACATTTCCTTCCGGAAGTGCTCCCAATGGAGACGTAGGTACAATCGGCCAAACCTTAATGAAACTGAGGTATCGAAAAGTTCTCCTCCGTCCCTACCAATCCAATCCAATTAGTTAACTTTGAATGCTGTTATAGCAATCATTGTTTGGTATTATAAGAAAATTAAAATATCTACCTGAACTTTATGTTTTTTACGTACTGCAACAACAATTTTAAACTATTAACAATTTGATATTAATAATAATAATAATAATAATAATAATAATAATAATAATAATAATAATAATAATAATAATAATAATAAAACATTGCATAAAAAGGATTTTCTTATTTTAATAAGTAATTTAAAATTGTATGAAGATCAAGCGTACCCCCTATGTGCTGTATGCGTATGTATCTATGCATGCTAAAGGTTCATCGAGAAGTCGTTCCGCAGCCATTGTGTAGCCGAGATTCCATTAGGGAAGCGAATTCGTGTAGCAGCACTGACCGCCCGCCTAGCATGTAGTTATTGTGTTCACTTAACCACCGAAGCAAGCACACACTCCAAAGTCCAAACCTTAGCAACAGAAGGTGGATTACCTAAAAATCGGTTTCGAAGGAAGGAAAAAATATCAGAAATGTAGGAGTGCCAAATTTCTCCTGTGCGGCGCACATCACCTGAGGAACTAGTTTAGGAACTAGTGTATGACCCGTTATTTATATACTTATAATAAAAATTACATTCCTTATTGTAAGGTAAAAAAAAAAAAAAAAACTAATCAACTGGAACATGGAAAACATCTACTTCTGTAGTGATTTTTTATTTTATTGCCATTCTAATACCGTCCTTCATCTAATGCAACCCTGTCATGAAACAATTATATTGTTGAAATTATATTTATTTATATTTTATACCAGGATAGTCATTAGACTTTCAACTGAAGGCTAGTATGAATGGATGAACGATATACTTTCTGTCTTATGAGCATTTAAATTGAATTTAGATTTTGATAAAAAATAATTAATGGCTTAATCTAACTGGCTATGAGACACATCAAGTTCCTACGACCGATTTCCAAGATTTGATAATAATACATTGATATTATCGTGACAAATTTAATAAAAACATATTAATGTTTGAAAAAAGTATAGTTAAAGGGGAGATGAGAAAAAATGCTCAAAGAAAAAGCACACATTACGAATTAAAGAGCGCAGAAAACAACAAAGAAAGAATAGAGAAGGAATTAAACTAAATAATGATTGGACAAACAGACGGAAAACGGAGAGAGAATTTAAGGAATACTAGAAAAAGAAGAAGATGAAAAGGAGAAAACAAACGAGGGAAATTAATACGCAACTTTATAGAATAAGTATGCAAAATCATAACTAAAAGGTATCAACGGGAAAGTTAAAATATATGCATAGAGATATAAATGAATTTCATGTGAATAAGAAGGAAGATTAAGGAATAGGTAACGTAAATATACATTTTGAAACTATAAAAGAAAACACAGAGAAGAAAGAAATAAATGAAATAAAAGCAGAGATGGGTAAAATAAAAAAGTTAAATTAATCATGAATAAAAGTAACAAATTAAATGGCTACGAACAAAAGTAATAGAAAGCAAAGATACGAAATAATAACAATAAAATATAAAATTATTGCACGCAAAATTATAACTAAAGCAGTTTTGTTGAGACAGAAGAAAGAAGTACTAAATACTTTCTACCACGTATTTAAGTTTTTTTTTTTTTAAGTTGTGGAGAGCACATTTACAAAGAAAATGATAAATGTGAAACACAATCATAAAGAGCAAGCGAAAAGTGCAGTGGCGCTGACTAAACTGAATTGTTCTGTAAACGTTTTGCAAGTAGCAGAAAGATTTTTACGGCGTCAGATCTAGTTTTATTGCAGTTTATAGACACTTTATATGTTACTTAAAATTGTATCTCTTGTTAATAGTTTTTCTTTTTCTTTCTATTCATCGTGTTGGTCTCTTTATTGTCTCACAAATAGAGAGAGAGCAATCTAACGTGACCTTGTTCTCTCTGTTAATACATAAGGTAAGGTGCTGAAAACGGTCACCTGTTTTGGTAGCACTGTTTTCTTGAACGTGTGATTCATTTCGAGAACACGTGTAGCTCTGTGTCGTAATTCTGCAGGTGTGAACGTCAGCTGAAAATAACAGTGACACAGTTCGATTGGCATCTAAATTATATGTACGCATAACACAATGATCTTAAAATTTAAAATGTCACACCTGCCTAGTAATGGTATTCTTAGGCTCTTAGTAAAATTACAAATGAGCTTTTCTTTTCATTTCTCAATGATAATTGACCATTTTATTTTATTTTTTTCGAAATTATAAATTTAAACTTTACAGTATTTAAATGGTATAACGCAATTTTTTGTTATGGTTAGAAACACTTACACGATATTTTAATTTGATTAATTTATATTAATTACCTTTGTCTGTAATTGATGCTTATTTTCTGAAATCTGGAATTTTAATACAGACATTGTGTTTTCTTTAAATTATCCAAAAGCTTTATCCTCATACACTTTTTTCATAACCTATGGAAATTACATGAAACCAAAATTTACAGGTTTTATTTTCATCTTTAAAACTTAATTCATTAATTTCTTTGCATTCATCCAATTTAAGAATAAAATTGGAGTATTTTAAGAAAGAAAACTATAATAATAGCAAAGCACACATGGATGGTAGGAGCGGTGATAAACTGCTTGCCATTGCTCACTCAGCTGTGCCCTCCAATCAACGGTGTTAGGGGGTGGGGAAATGGGCAACTATATAGATCATCATATCCCGGTAGGGCTGCGTTGTTTGGTGTGCGGGCGCTGAGCAAATGTGACCATGTCAAAAGTGGAACAATGTGTTGTGATTGAACTGTTAATAACAGAGGGTTGTCAGCCTAGGCAGTGCATGGTAAGAAGACAATATTGAAGGATTGGACACGCATGTTTTGAACAGGATATCAGCAAACAGCCTGTTTAAAAAAAACTGAAGTATAGAAAATCTGTTCGCAATAGGTTCCGCAAATGCTGAGAGCCAAAATTAACAGCTCCTGCACATAGTGGCCCTTTAGCCTTAATCTACCATCTTACAACTTTCATTTGTCCCACAGATTAAATCAAGGCATAGTGCGGACTATGCACGCAACAACGTCCTTCTTTTCGGACGATATTCGACACTTGATAAGCCGTGAGGTGCACGTCTGAGAGTTCATGATAACTTCTCCTAAGACAGTACCCCATTTCTATTCTTTAAATATTTATTAGTGTTTAGTTTGTAATTCAATGTATTTGTTTATATTTATTAAAGGATCGAACGGCTTTCAACTGATCAAGTCTCATACATATTATGACAAATTAGGTTTTGAATATACAAACTTTCTAAATTATTTTTATTACCATGATTAGAAAACTGGAATACTATTTAAAATGTTCAGGTTATTTTTAATTTACATTAATTATTATTATTATTATTATTATTATTATTATTATTATTATTATATTATTATTATTATTATTATTATTATTATTATTATTATTACACGAATATTATATCTCACCGTGTGAAATGTATGCTCCTCAGGAAAAGCATGTTTCTTCATATTAATGTCCATAGATTACAACACTATACATTATTTGCATAATTACACAATGTGCAACATCACAATAAACATTTATACATTCGTATATTAATTCTAATAGCCTAGCAATGTGAAAACTATATGTATATCATTTATATATTTTGCAATCAAGAGTACTGACACTTCTTTTATATTAAGCAACCTACTTCGTAAATCAACCTATATAATTATTGGCGTGTTTTCCTATGCACCAACCGCCAAATAATTAATGGTATATTCTCAAAGACATATAATTAAAACTATAAACGTGGAAAAGGTTTTAATTATGACCTGAAACCGTTACAAACGCTATATTAATGCTTCACTATCTATTATTATGCAATTCAAAATTGTATTATTTCTCGATTTAACAACAAATTATCCATCTACCAGAATGTTGCTCAATGATCATGTGTAACTAAGTAATCACTCACCGATATAACCTACGTATAATCATTATTTTGATGTTTTAATTGCACGGTTCACGATTGACGACATCGGGCCTGGTGGTGTAGTGGTCACCATACTTGCCTCCTACACCCAAGCACGCGGGTTCGAACCCGGACAGGACCGATGGATTTTTTCGGGCGTAAAAATCCTAAGTATGGCTTCCTTCGGAAGGGACGTAAAGCCGTGGGTTCCGTGTAGTACATTTACGGCACGAAAAAGAAACTCAAGCCTGAAAGAAGAGGCCTCTGAGTAAAATTTGTCGGCCGTTTCACGCCCTGAGTTGAATGGGACGCTGATGACCTGAGATGTTAAACAGCGTCCGTAAATAAATCAATCAAAAAAAAAAAAAAAATGATTGAACACTGGAAAATATTAGTTAGGTATTTTCAGTTTGACCAGAATTTTTATGAGTATTTAAATATTTCAAATTGCACTATAGTGCTGACTTTTGTTTGGGAATTTATTAAATTGCGAAGTGTTAAAAAAAGTAAGAAATCCTCAAAGTGAAGTAAAAATCTCGCAAGAGCAGTATATAATGAATATACTGTAGTATTTTCTCGTGCCTATCACTTAAAATTATGCCAAAAACATTTTTGGGAAGGGTTCATTACTGCCTCTTCTGATGAAAAAAACTCTTATTCCGAGATCATCTAGCAATGTAAGAGATTTGGTTTCATTATCCAAGAAAAGGCATATGAACAAAATAGATAAGGTCGAAAAAGAACTTATTCCAGTGGCCAAAAAACAAGAAAGTCCATGCTCAGCTCCTCGAGATAGTTTGGGAGGTTAAGCTCCTTGTCTCTGACCAAGTTCAACAACACCAAGAGCCATTGCACTGAAATTGGGGATCTCAGTCGCCACAGTTCAATAGGACATGAACCTAAAAAGTAGTGGATAAAGTTTCAACTCGCCTATTTTGTAGGATATGGAAAGAAAATGAAAATATATTCCATCCCTTACAGAGACAATCCTTTTAAATCATCTCATCACCTATGGGTTCATGTGCATTTCGGTTATTGAAGAGGTCCTTAAAAAACAAGACCGCGAACCGCGAAGGTCTCTGGAAAGCCTGCCAAGAGGATTCAAATAAAGTTAATTTCTAACCTGCTTAATGTAGTAAAAAGTGCAATGCAGAGCAATAGTTCACGCTCAAGGCCACCACATACTACATACCGCTGGTGGAGATTGGTGTTAAATCAAATTTACGAAAGAGACCTAAGCATGAGGTGAATTATACCGTCGTAATATACTTCCAAAATAAAGATACTGGAGTTTGAAGCGGAAGATGCTGACATCTAGCTTCAAATTGGAATTTCGTCATCATGTCATCAAACCATTAAAAGTTACATCTATCTCACGTTGCATACTTTTACCGTGCGCAATATAAAACACTTTCATGAACGTTATTGATGCTCGTATCAACGTCTCCAGAAACTAATGACACGCTGAAATTAGTACAAAGGTTCCACTCTCCATGTTCAACTTTACGACAGTGTTCTGGTGACGACTTGCATGGCCGTATGTTTTACGAAAGTCTGGCACTGACCTCTAAGGCTAGAGAAATTATACCATGAGCACTAAGTGTCGCGGCAAGCACGAAGAGACATGGCGGCGAGCTACTGTGCCACTGTGAACATCCATCAAGCAGAGAATGCGACAAGGCGCAACACCGCTTTATTATGCGTTCTGAGACCAGTGTGTTGAAGAAGAAGAAGCAGAAGACCTTCAAGACCAAGGTTGTCGGAAACAACACCAAATTTATACAGTAAGAGCTTGAAGAACTTGCTCTCTGCTGATAAGGAGAGTTAAAAATACTGTATGGTTAAACAAAATTAGACATTACAATTGTCACCTAGACTCATATGAAATTGTCGAACTTGGTCTAAAATGTAATGTTCGGAATTATATAATAGAGAACCCTTGAAGACTCAGAGACAAATTTTTATTTATATGAAATTTCTTTACTTTATTTATAAAAACATTTGTGTACTACAGAATAACACTAGGTCTCATAAATTTCATTACATTAAAACATTTCCATTGTTTAAATAAAATTGGTACTTTTAGTAGTGCTAAAACTTTTCCAAGCAAATATCTGTATATTTTAGATCAAAGCAGGCTATAACAAAGTCTACAGGTTAGCTTCGGTTCTCGAATTATACTTCATTGTGGTTTTCGTACCAAAACGCATCCAAAATCGTTATTATAAAGAGCTGTAATTTTTAATTTCAATACCTTTTATTTTATAATGTTAAATAATTTTGAGGTATAGTTTTAAAAAGCTCCATTTTACACTTTTAGGCATCTGTTCTGTTGAAACGTCACAGGGAAACAAAAATTATTAAGCTAAATTTAACATATGCTTAATATAGTTTATTGCAGGACTAACATAAACGTTATTAAATATAAGGATTTGTAAGTATATATTATGTCAAAATTGATAAAGATTATTGTGAATAATAATTGCTGATAAATATGAACAGACAAATAAATGTTGAAAATATTTTTAGTTTAGAACTTTAATGGCGATCGTTAAAAATTACCGTTGGCCTTTGATGAAAGTTGAAAAATTTGCTCTTGTTAGTTAATGTAAAGCCAGGACCGATGGATATTTTCGGGTGTAAAAAAATCCTAAGTATGGACTTCCTTCGGAAGGGAAGTAAACCCGTGGGTCTCGTGTCGTACATTTACGGCACGATAAAGAACCTCAAGCCTGAAAGAGAGGCCTCTGAAAAAAATTTGTCAGTCGTTTCACGCCCTGATTTGAATGAGACGCTGATGACCTGAGATGTTGAAGAGCGTCCGTAAAAAAAAAAAAAAAAAAAAAAAAAAAAAAAAAAAAAAAAAAAAAAAAAAAAAATCCGCTGTCGCCGGCACTTGGGCACAGTATCAGCAGCAGCTGCAGCAGTTGTACATTTAGCCCTGCGGGTAACGTCAAATGTGTTCGTCGAGTAACAATTTATAAAAAGAAAAACGAGGGATGCCATTGAGTTTCATCAACAACAAGAATATGAATGCTTTTCAGTTTTTAATTATAACAAGTTAAAAACATTAGTAGCTTACAGAATATCTACAGATATTCATAAAACCATGTATTCACATCATTTAGTCATTATTAATATTATATTTCTAACATAAGTTTCATTAGCTTTGTGAGCATATGCCGCAAACTTACATTGTTGGTAATATTGACCAATACCGGAAACGAAACACGAAAAACTACAAAAGAATAAACTCCATTAAAGTTCAGTTCTCACCAAATACAACCAGACCATCGCTACAGGAAATATATAAATGAATTTTAAGGAAATACAAGTCCCTACAGATAAGCACACTACAATTACACAACAGGAGACAAGCCTGTATGTATCTATCACATACATCACATTATAAACTAATTGGTAAGCACAAAGGAGAAGCTAAATTCAGTATGAATCAGGAGAAATTATTAAAGTTAAAGTGGAACCAGCAGATCCACATACTACACAGTACTTGTTTTTAATATTCCCTGAAATCCCTAATTCATTTACAAGAACATTTCTTAGCAAACGGTACTGTACATGATATAAGAATTGAAATCTGGGGCACTCAGATGCTTCCAGGAGTTAATAATGATGTTAAAGTAGTACATATGAAGATTAAAATTATTCCAGTAGCAGTACAATAGCGGCTGTACCTGGTCAACCACAGACATGTTTTGTATGTGGGGGCATAAAGCATATGAAATAAAATTAATTTCAACATTGAAATTACATCCCCACAATGCTGGTAGAGTGTTAAGCGATGCAGTTAAGACAACGAATATAACAAATTGAATGATGTCATAGATAATAACACCCAAGGGAGCAAAATGGACAGCATCTCGAAATCAACGCTAAGGTTACCATGGAAACAAACGTTCAAACTCCTTTCACATACACAGCTACAGGGGATAAAAGACCAATTCCAAGTAAATCCTCCATCAGTGACCTCTCTACCTCTGTAGAATGCCGCTCTGTAATCCCAGCCTACAGTTATGAGGAAGAAACTGCTGCAAAACCCACTGATAACATCAAGAAATCCCCCCACCCCAATAAGACATCAAAAAGGGAGTCACCTCTCACACTAAACAACAGTTGCAACCGATTAAACACGTGTTGGAAATATTACCATCTAACTTTCCTCTGAACTATACACAACTCGAAAGCCTCTATGAAAATTCAATAGGAACGCCAGACGTTTTAAAAATAGCTTACTCACACATAGATGACATTTAGAGAAATGCTTAGAATACTTCGTCTACACTATAAAGACAAAGAATAAAAATAGAACTACTAAGATCGAGAAAACTTTACTTATTAAACTTAACGCAGGGCATAACACTTAAAATACCTCACAGCAAACCACACTCAAATTCCAGTAATTAGCTAGAAGTATTAACTACTCTCCTGTTTCAATGGAATTTAAATGAATTTTAATTTCCAGTACGACTTCCTACAAAAATTAATAGTTACGCACCGCACACGTTTGCAGAAAACTAATTTCATAAATAATTCTGCAATAAACATAAGACAATACTGCATACAACAAGAACCATACCATCGATCTCCTTTCCAGTGGAGCGGTGGCTATTAACAATCATATAGTAAGCAAAGAACTGCCAATTTAACTAACTAAATTTTCATCGAAAAGATCAAGCAATCATTACCGGACTTCGGAATGGACACACTCGCATCTACTGAATGCAACACCGCATCTCTTTACAAATATCCACAATATAAGCTTTAGAGAGCACAATATAATCTACCAGATCTTTAAGAAGTGCTCAACAATTCATCTCACAACAAAACTGTGTTTAAATTCTTAAAATCAATAAATTTATATCATGGAATATAATGTAACGTATGATGAAATTCCTGTAATAATGTTATATTCATGATAAGTATCTGCCATATTTTTAATAGTGTTAAACGCCCGTTATTTGCTACAGAGGCACCACAGGCGATGGACACTGGTGATACATGAAATGAAATGATAAATTGGGAAAGAATTTTTTAAGGAAGGAAGCGTTTCAGGTCTAAGTTTAGGGTACTTTCCCGGCATTTACCTTTATGAGGACTGAAGAAAACCTGTAAAAAACCTCATTCAGGGAGGACGGTCCTGGTTGGAATCAAACTCCAGTCCTTCCGCTCATGAGTCCGCAACAAAATGACCTCGGCCACCCGTGACGGTTTATCTGCCATATAAAATTATAAATGCTGTAATTAAAATATAATGCGATATTACTAACATAAAATAAACAAAAAAAAATTAAAGAGGAAACTGCTCCCCCTTTCCACCGTTCAGCACAGTTTATTTCTTAGACCTGGAAAGTCATTTATTTCAAACTATACGAGTTCTGGCTACCGTTGGGTTAGTGACTTGTATTCCTCAATTATCCCGATCTGCGTCAAGTCAACTTTGCTGTTACCACTCACAGTTGGAAAGTTAATTTGCCGCTATCTGGGTTCCTCATCTGAGCACGATGAACAGGTGTTAGGCTAAGCTCTGAAGAAGGCTTGCTTTGGATATATACAGAACAAGAATGTTGCAAACGATCGGAAAGCATACAGGCGGTAGCGAAACCTGTTCTTATAAATTTCAGGTCATTTATGGAGCAATCCTTATGTCAAACCGCAGTCTTCACGACTCAGAACAGACCTGTGCTACACTTAACGAATCCCAAACACTTGCTACACTCGCGAACTAACGACTCGCATGCTACATCTACTTGCAGAGCAAGAACACATTCCTGTCTGTAGATAGCAGGTAAACTTATTTAACAAGAAAACATAAATATATTACAGGATACAGTTGTGACAGTAAATTATCTTGCAGTTTTTGAAGCCTAATTAACTAAATACCGAACAGTAATAGAAATAATAATGGTTTTCACTTCATTAATATGTAGTATAATGAGTTATGTCTAAAACATGAACAAGTTCTTTATCAATTCGAAATATCTGTTAAGTGTGAAGTGCAGGGTACTGAGACACAGCTGCACTCTGTAAGAAAAGCGATATCAAATTTAACTAACGTCATATTGGTGGACTGAGCCGTGGTAGTAATACTCAGAGAATTTAAGCTCTTACGGTCTAGCAAATAAACTGATGTAAATGTTGGATTACATGGGTATGGAGGAAGAATTTTTGACATTAATGTCTTCTCTTTTTGCCATAGAAGAACTCAACGAGTTCGAAATATAGCAATTTCAAGTGTGACTTTCACTCAGTGTTTTATCCTATCTACTGTTATAATTACTATTAATTGGTTACATTGCTAATAGTCTTATTTTATTTTTATTATATAATACATATATATATATGTATGTATATAAGACCAATGTCAGGAAGGCCATTCCCAAGGGATTTGAGCCCAAGAATCCCCGAAGTGTTGTTACCACCTTAGTCACCCTGCTCAAGAAATTTACATAATTACAATTTTTACTTTACTAAACTTTATGTTTATGGGATAGTCTGTAAAACGCCGGGATTGTATAATTTCCCAATTCGCAGGATGAGAACATTCACTCGGTGTGTATTTAAAAACGAAAAATAAAGTAGCTCTTGAAAAAAATGTAGCTAGTATAACAAGAACTAGAGAAGATAAAATACTAAAATAATAACAAAATTTAATTCAAATAAATTAATATTTATTATTGTGCAAATGGCCATTTTTAATTACTAAACAGTATATTTCTTGAAAATGACTCTCCACACTTTGTTATTTTTATAAAAGGCGGTGTTTTACGTTAGTAAATCTAAAACTGCAGAAACCTGTAGCTATATGTTCATTGGTTGATTTAAATATATATATGATCAGCAGGGAATATTGTTTTAAAGTGTATTTTAATAGTGTTTTAGTGGCAATTCTTGTTTTATTATTGGAAAGTTCTGATTCTTTGTGTATATATGAGTGTATATATAAAAGCCTATGTGTCTTAGGCATCGATTTTGTTCCCTATAATACTTTGCTAGACTAGTCAGACTAGTCTGCTGTCTGCAGTTCTGTTTTTTTTTTTTTTTTGTGTGATATTTAAAGTGGTACTGATTGAAATGGTTTCAAGGGTAGACCCTTGAAAAACGTACAATTGGAGCATTGGGAACGGTAGTTTTTAATTAATAAAATTGCTAAAGAATGTGACTATCATTAGGGAGGGGGATGCAATTTACCTTTGCCTGATACAATAATATTGGTGGTAAGCAAGATTGACCACAACTACGAGCAAAACTACAAAAAATGAATAGATTCATTAGAATTACCAGTAAAAGGAATAGATTTAAAAATGCACTTCAAATATGTATACAAGAAGAATATCTGGTGTAGCAGCAAAAAAAAAAAAAAAAAAAAAAAATGTTCAGAAACTGATCTGAAGGAACATGTGGTTAGCAAGGAAACCATTTCTTAAATATATTGACATTAAGAAGAGACTCCAATGTGTTAGACATCTATGATATTGAATGTCTAAGAAAAATAATAATAATAATAATAATAATAATAATAATAATAACAATAATAATAATAATCGGTACCTACAAGGAGAAGAAAATGTGTCCATCAGAGAAGATTTCCTCTCAGTGCATAATGCTGGGGTATGTTTTTTTTATGAAAACGAAATTGAAGATACTTTGAAAATTGTAGGAGAGATGGATCAGAAACAAGAATATCATTAAATTCTTCAGTGGTTGGATTGCATATAGTAAGGAAAGCAATATAGCTATTCTAAACATAGGTCTGGATACTACATGTAAAGAAAAGCAGAGAGTACTTGGGCTGTTCCAAGTTCTGATTGCAGCTTCACAGAATTGTTATGGGAGAAGTGAATAAGAGATATCTAGAAAGTGCTTTTAAAAAGCTTAAGACCATCTCTGGGAAGTTATCCAACACGTGTATAAGGATATAGGGTCAGAATACTCCATGGACTTATAAATCAAGTACCACGAGTTTGCTAGGCAGATATGAAAGTCAAGGTACATATTAGGATGAAAATAAAATTTGTGGGCATATATTTTGTATCTATCAATGTATTTTTGAACTTATAAATACACTTAATGTTTATTTTTCTTATATAAACAATTCTGTCTGTATTTCTTGAGTACTCCTCGGTCAGGTTATCACGCCAACGTTTTCGTAGACGTCCAGTTATACTTCGCCCTACAGGAATTTGGTCTCCGACTATTCGAAATGTCATTTGCCATCCAATAAATGTGTTTTAACTTATTTTAGTGAATTCCGAAGGAATGTAGTTTTTGAGGTTTTGCCCATGAAAACATTTTTCAAAAAATGTCTTTAATCTCTATCGATCATACTTTCTAGGCACCAAAAATGACAATAAAATTAATATATATATATATATATATATATATATATATATATCCTATTTATGCGTGTGTGTCATTGCTCTAGCGACCACAATTTTTGTTTTTTCTCAAGAAACTCGGAATATAACGATCAATTAACAAACGATTCATCGACTTCATTAACCAGCAGAATTAGATCATTTGGTGTGGAGGTTAATCTAAAGCGAAAATTTAAAAAATCACTCACTTTACTTAAACAAAATCACATCAAATGCAATAATGCACTTATATATTTGATGTTATTAAGTTATAAGACATAACTAAGACAAAACTGTTTTTGTAGGTTTCATTTAAACTTAAATATTAATAAATATATTGAAAAAAGAGAATTATGTGTCAATAATTATGAATTTACAAACGTTTTTTATTATTAGGGAGATGAAAACTTTATTTTTTTTTTTCGAAGTTCTGATATGTTCTTCACTAATTCACTTTTCAAACACCAACAGTAATCAGCATCACATACACATCCCAGTGGCCTTGATTGCGGGGTTTCTATTGTTTTAAGTCTATGAAACCGCTCACCTTGTTCTTTACTCATTGCACCAAGATTAGCAGGGAAGTAACCAAAATGATTGTTGAGAAAATATACTTTAACTTTCATTCTATACCCTAGCTAAAATATTGCAACATTTCCTCTATAGTTTCTTTATAGTTCTCACTTTTCTGTCACTTTTGTGTATGTCAATCATGCTGACTTCTCTAACTCGGACATCGATTGAGCAAAAGTCTCATCCTGTATAAACTCACGAATCTGTGGGCCCATCGAAAATACCTGCTGCTATCTTAGCTTCAGTTTCTGCGGGAACCTTGTAACAAGAAAGTTGAAACAACCACTGTCCTTATTCAGAAGTAACAAATTGGCTTC
Organism: Metallyticus violacea; assembly: GCA_030762175.1. Taxonomy (NCBI): domain Eukaryota; kingdom Metazoa; phylum Arthropoda; class Insecta; order Mantodea; family Metallyticidae; genus Metallyticus; species Metallyticus violacea. The sequence continues at coordinate 40,557,150 of CM060839.1, forward strand.
ATCAGGCCAAATTTAATATGGAGTGCTGGAAGAAGGACATTAGAAAGAGAAACCAGTGGTTCATACTTCACATTTTTTTTTCTCAAGGAACTAAATTGCTCCTTTGTGGTCATTTGTTTCTGGTACAATGCTCTAATTTAGCCCTATTGTTTCACTCACAAAGTGAACAATTTATCATCTTGTTTAAATCTCTTATAATATTTATTTTATGTATCTGCTCATGAACAGATAATAAAAACTGTTATTTTCTATAATATCGGTTTCTGAAAAACTGTAGCCGATGAAACAAAACTAAGGCTGGTTTGAGAGATTCCATGTGGCAAGAGATCAGAAAATATGAACAGTTTTCATTCAGCAAAAATTGTATAGACCATTGATAATAGTATGTGTTACTATAATATTTATTATTTTATTTATGAACAAGGTTTTCATATGCTTGGAATAAATTTGTGTATGTTGTGTTCTTTTGAATTAATTTTTGCAAAATGAGAAGTCCTTGTGTAATTAACTATAAGAACTGAACTTGAAACACTGAAATTTAACGATTTGATGGTTTCGTTCGTGATAATTATTATTAAAATGAAAAATACGTCCTGCTTAGGTGTAGAATATCAACTGTTATCTCTTAACTGATTCTCAAAAATGGCATTAGAGGACCAATATGTACAAAAACAGACAAAAGGCGTTAGGTTGCTGGTGGGGTCATTCTTGCCTGGTAAGTTAAAGATGGAAAGAAGCTGGCAGCCCCTCTTCCTTCGCCTCTCTTGAGTAACTTTATTTCTTGTTTTTCATTCCAGATTGACGAGTGCGAAAAGGTTTGATTCTTAATGGCTAGTCCCGGTTGGACCGGGTAGCAGCCAATTATAAAAGCTTCTCTTGTTGCGTTGCTCTTTGCACATGCCATCAATTTATTATCAAACAGTGCCGCTGATGGATAGTCGAGTTCGGGAAACGAACACGCGGCTTCCTGCATCATTCATAGGGTCTAGCAGCAAGACTCGAATTCTTTCTTTTGGTTTGTGCAGACATTCCTCGCCCAGCGTCTTGCAATTCTTCCCGCTTTAAAAGGCTAATGAACAAATCAATTACAAACTGCAAATGGCAGGTCGTTTATATAAAGCAAATATCATAAAAAAAAAGATGATACAGCAGCAACTTGTTACAGCTTGTACTTAGCGAAACATCTAACTCTTGCAGACACCAACACTTGGATATATTTGCTTTCCTTTCTTTTTATGTGTCACTAGTTCAAATTTGAAAGGGTAAACATACACAGGAAGACTGCAAACTTACTTTGTTAGTTGAAGGAAGGCGAACATTTTTACCAGGCTAGGTAGCAGGAAAGTATTAACTATGAAATATACGTTTTTTAATTATTTATAATGAATTGAATCCAGCATAGCATATATATAAAGCTGTGATAGAACTATCTGAGAATATCTACGGACGTCTACAAATAATTATGAGCTTTTATTGTTTTTTTACACACACACACACACACACACACACACACACACACACACACACACACACACACACACACAAGAGGGTAGATCCATAAGTTTCCTGCCTAACCATGTTCTAGATATGATAAAGACAAAAACCATATTTTATTTTTCAACCCTTTAATGCAATACACTTCTCACATCTTTGAATTAACATTTCAATCACCTCCCCCCCAAAAAAAAAAAAATAGCCAGAAGTGTTGTCTGCAAAATGGGAATAAATAGCATTCATCAATTTCTTCGTCGCACTTAAATTTCTTTCCATGAAGATGCTTCTTGAGTTTTGAGAAGAGAAAATGGTCACTGGGAGCTAGATCTGGGATGTAAGTCGATCTCCTTGAAGCCACAATTCTTCACAACTTCCTTTGCAACAAGAGCTGTGTGCAAGTTGTCATGAAGAAGGAGCACACCACCACTCAGCTTTCCTCGCCTTTTCTCTTTGATGGAAGCACGTAGTCTGTGCAGTAGGCCAGCACAGACTCCCCATTTACTGTGGTGTTCCTCTCCTTGAAGTCAATGAAGAGTTTTCCTTCACAGTCCCAAAAGATTGTGGTCGACTAATGGCCTTTAGAGGCAGTGCTTCGCCAGGTTGACGCCACTGTATTGATTTTCTTATGGACAAGAAATCATAGTAGAGGACCATAGTTTCATCTCCTGTAACAATGGTTTGCAAAACTTTTCTCTCGTTGCCAAGGTAGAGCTCCAAAAATGCCTGAAAACAGATGACTCATTGCTGTTTTTGGACTGAGGAAAGAAGTCTAGGCACCCACCCATCTTGCACTAACCTTATTCAAGTTTAAATGTTTACGAATAATTCGAAAGATTGTTGTTTTAGAAAGGCCCAACCTTGCTGCTATTTCAGTAACTTTGAGCCGCCGGTCTTTCATAATTTCTTCTTCCACAATAGCGATGCTTTCAGAAGTGTGCACCTCCAAGGGCCGATCTGCATGCTTTTCGTCTTCAATGCTTTCTCAACCCATTCGAAAATGTTTGGCCCGTTCTTTTACGGTAGAATATGGGGGGTTGTTTCCCCACATTCATCATTCAATCGCTGTATAATTTCATTTGGAGTAAATCCTTCATTTGTGAAGAACTTAATAATAGCTCGATACTCCATTTTGAATATGTCACAATCTTCTACACATAGCCTTCTATATGTAACTATATCTGAAAAACTGAACACAGCAGAGCGGAAGTTATAGTTGCAATTATTTACTTAAAAATAAGGTATGACACCAGATAAGGATTTTGTAAAGGCCGGAAACTTATGGACCTAACATACTAGTCGTTTGTAGGGCAATACCCTACAGGGTATCCACAAACGAAGTATTAATTTTGTACAAGCAGGGGATGTAGGTGTAATATTTGTATGCCAGTACATTGCAGATGTAAACGTTGTAGTTGTTGCTGGAAACCGTTCATTACAGCTCAACATGTGCTGTGCTGTTACGGATAGCTGAACGTATGTGCCAGAGAGGACAACCATTGTGACGTGGAGATTGCAAGTGTCGTCTAATGGTGAGATTAAGATGAAATTTGATGGTCGATTCCATAAATAAAGAATTAAACTGTTAGTGAACAAGTTCAAGTACACGGGGACTGTTAAGAACGTGCCGTTCATCAACCTCTGAAGACAGAATTGAAGTCATTAGGACATCCATTGAACGCAGTCCTAAATCGGTGCGGCGTTTGTTATGGGAACTGAACATTCCACGCTTGACGGTGCATGACGTGTTGCGTTACACGCTGAAGAAAATGTACCATCTGCAGTTACTGCACCATTCACACGACGAGGATTTGGCAGAGCGTGTTAGCATGTGCGGATTTGCTGGCAGCTAATGAAGATTGCAACATCTTTGAGCATGCCTTACTTAGCGATGAGGCAACCTTCCACATTTGTGGAAAGATTAACAGACATTTGGGCTGACACACCGCCAGTGTAGCACTTGGAATTCCAGTGAAATTCTTTCTCCCAAAGTTAATTGTGTGGATGGGAATAACCAATGACAAATTTACGGCCCATTCTTTTTCGCCGAAAATTCCATTAGTGGGATGTACCTGGAATGTTGCGACAGTTTCTGTTAACACAACTTGTCCAGTATAAATGTGTGAACACGGTCTACTTCCAGCAGGATGGGGCACCGTAACATTATGCCATAGATGTTCGCACATTTTGAATGATGTGTATCCTGAAAGATGGATTAGGCGGCGCGTCCTCCTAACTTCACACCGATGGACTTTTTTGTGTAGGAATTTATCGAGGGACCTGTGCTCCGCCAACGCATTAACCACATTGACGGAGTTCCGAGGGCGAGTTAGGGCGAAAGTTGAATGTGATGAGCATACATCATTATGCACATTAACAACTGTCCCTCTTTCAACAAAGTCGATACTTAATTTCTGGACAGGTATTTACAAACTAACAACATATACTTTAAAATTGCCTAAGCTACAGTATAAGAATTTCCTTTACTTTCACTTTATTCTGCATAATACTACACACAGCGTTAATCAGCTAGCTACTTGCTGATAATTACATTACAAATATATTATATTCTTTAAAATTGTGTCCAAAATGTCATGGAGCAATACTCTGCACAAATAATCACCTTGGGGGTTGGGATGCGCAAAATTCACATTATTAGGAACAATAAGAATGGTTCAGAAGTGGCGGGGGAGTATTAAATTAATAATAATAAAATAATGACTTCTATCAGTTAATGCATTAGCACATGCCCACGACTGGAGGAAGAATTAAGGCAAAGTCAATGTCAAATATATTATAAATATACAGGAGGATGTTAAGAAAGATGCTATCAGAGATTACAGACCTTTGATTCACTTTCAAGGGAAAAGTTAAGAAGATAGTCACAAAGTACAGAAGTTAAACATAAAATGAAGAGCCAACAATAATTTCACGAGGTGGTGTATATAGTAGATATTTATATCCAATTTTTGATCTGCTCATTTCTAAAACCGTGAATTGCATTACGAGGTGTGGCCCACATGCTTTTAATCCTACATAGAAGTTCATAAATGTTGTCAGAGAAAACGAGAAGACAGTCACAGGAAAAGAAACTGAAGACCCTCTTTTAAAAAGAGAATCAATGGTGTGGCGGAAGGAGATGAAGCACCTCCTAGAAAGGCCAAGGTCACACAGTCTACGAAGAAGATTCACGGATGATAAGATTGAAGAACGTTGTTTTCCAACAGTTTGCAGAGAAAGCTTCAGACTATTTTTTTAGAGGAGTTGAAATGTTAATCCAGAGATATGAGAAATTCATTGAAGTAAACAGAGATTACATTAAAATATGAGAACTGCGTTTTTATTCTATCACCTACCCTAACACAGTCTGTTTGGAAACTTATGAACCTCATCTCATACTAGCGAACCAACTCGATCACCGTGTTCTTGATCGTTGCCTGTGTGTTGACCGTCTGGCCAAATATCTCCCACTATTTCCTGCTTCACCTGTACTTACGCGGTGTTTTGAAATTAAAGTGTTACTGCAAAGTGCATTTCTTTACATAATTAATGAAATATGAACGAAAAGTGCAGAATATGTTACCACTTTCTACCTTAAAATGATATTTTTGAATTTCTCTCACCGTTTAACTTGCATATACAGCTAATTTTGGCATTTTGAAATAAACGCACACGCTCTATTGACATTCTAACAGATGAACAAATGAAACACGCTAGATATGAAAGCATCTGGCTTGGTTTTCACTGTTTTTAGTAAGCTTTTAACCAAACAATTATTGTTATTGTTAAGAACTTTTCCTTTTTGTAGAATGTATATTAAATTTACTTATTAGGGTACTTTAAAAAGTTATCCAAATGACCCATGTATTGCAACATGAGTTTCAAAGCAGTTTTGTTATCAAAATCCGCCATCTTCCATAGAAACGTTTGCGCAATAATATATGAATTTACCAAGAAGAGTAAGAATGCAATTGAAATGCGTACATTTATGCCAAACATTATGGGGGATTCTTCTCCATCATTTTTAACGTTTGCAAATGTACCAAGAAGTTTAAACGAGGCTATGAAAGCTTGGAAGTTGACCCATGCTTAAAAATTATCAATTACATGCACACGTGGTTTTGAAGAAACGCCGATTAAAGATATCCGAAAAAATGACTGAAGCTATGAGCATTTCAGAGGAAAGCGTATTTCACATTTTAAGGGAGGAACTGTCGAAAAAAATATCGGCAAAGTGTGTGCCGCGACTACTGACTTAGGATCCAAAGCGAATCAGAGAAGAAATCTCCAACAAAGTTTGACCCGCTGTCAGAGAGTTTACAATGAATATTTCACTCATGTGACGCCATCTTAAAATCGACCAATGAAACCAAATAACATTTTGAATTATGAACAATCACAGTCGGATTAAGGAATGAAGTTATCGAAAAAAATGATCAAATCGTTTTATCACGCGCCGTGCATTTGTCTTGTGGTCAGTGCAGCTAACTCCATACCTTCATAATTCCTGAGCAAGCACTGACCACTTTTGCTAAACGTGGTGGGGAGCTATTGGTGTAACAAAAGCATGAACAATCGACAACCATAACGCAAAATGGAGGGTTCTTCAAAGCGTTTTGGTGATGAGTCAAATGTGCAAATTGATTTTATCATTAGGAATTATCATCCACAGAATACAAAGAAAAATGTACGTTATCTTTCTTTCTCTCAGTTGGTACTATAAAATCGAACGGTAGCGATTGTAATAGTCGACTTTTGTCTATTTCAGTCTCACGGTTTATGAGACTGAAATAGTTTATATATTCATAAGTATAACATTTTACACAAATGTAGTATATTATTCTGTACGCGAATTTCAAATATATATCACTTTTATTGTATTCTATTCATAAAATAGTCCTAAACCCGTATTTTGCTCTTCTCTATTGGCATTACTCAGCATTTTTCTATCGCAAGTTGCTTGAAAAGGTTAAGTACAATCACACAATTATAACACTTTTGTAGGCCAAGTTTAGAGGAATTATATTTAATTTTTATTTTATTCGTGAAATAGTTCTAATAAATATCACTCGAGGGTCTGAGTTTTCCAGGTAAATTCACTCACTGGGTTTGTGTATTTATCGATAATCTCAGACCCTCTCATGATAAAACATGAGATGCGCTACTACACATCTAAAACAAAAGTGCAGTTTAACAATGGAAACATCAGATTCTCCACCCCCAAAGAATATCAAGTGCGTGAAATCAGCTGGAAAGATCATGGTCTCGGTTTTTATGGGATGCAATGATTATACTGCTAATTTATTATCTTTCTACTGAAGCTACCAAATGCTACTTTTTAAAGCTATTGAAGACAACAAATTATCTACTAAGAAAATCATTTTGTATCAAGACAATGCTCGTCCTCATGCATGGGCCGTTGCATTACAGAAAATCAATGAAATGGTATACGATTTACTACCACATCTGCCTTATTCACCTGAACATGGTTCCATCGGAGTTCTATCAGTTCTGTAAACTGAGAAATTGATGAAAAAAAAATCCGTGAAGAGCTTAAGCCATCAGTTGAGACGTATTTTATAGGACTATGTCTTTCGTGCTGGGATAAGGGCTTTGGAGCATGAACAAAATGCATTATTGTACAAGGATACTATCCTGAAAAATAGAAATATTTCAAAAAGTTGTGCCGTTATTGTTCATTGATATTTTATTCAAATACCTAACATTTTTGAAATAAAAAAAACTCTAAATAATATGCTTTATTTGTTTATTATACTTTAAAGATAATATATTTACAGATTAATAACAGTATAATAGAAGATGGGTTAAGAATCATAGATGTAAAATTATGTTAATGGGTTATGGTTGCGCTGGAAATGAGGAAGAAAGCGCTTAACTTGGAAAATACACACCTTCTTGACGCTTTGTTCTCAGTACGCAATGGCACGCACGCAGTGATTACGGAATAGGCATCTCTACTTTTGATTATGCAACGCCAAAAGGAATCTGCTGACTTTTCTCTGTCCATCACAGAAGACGGACAGTACACTCCGAATGTCATGTCTCTGGCAACAAGTGGACGGGTTTTGTTATTACTGCCCCTTCCTGCTGACGAAGAAATTAATGGCGTGTGTGTCTGATGTTGGCGGTGACGAGCAGAGAAATGGTGCAGACTAGGGAATGTTCAAGCTGTTTCCCTATAACTTGTAAAAGTCTGCTTAATTGCACACAGGCTAGGCCCGTGGTTGCCATATATCAAAAGCTTTCAACAATCTGGAAAGTAAAGGCAAAAGAAAGAAACGAAAGACGCGGAAAGACGCAGTGGCGGCCAGCCTCTCTTCAACTATCCGTAGGTGACAATGGTTTGTAACAATGTGGCAAGGACTTTCTCCTCGCTCGTGAAGATAACAATACTTCAGAGCTGTCACATGCGCAGCCTCATTCCACGCATTAACTGCCGAATGCGTTTCTCTGCGAGTGATTTATTTCATAGCTGTCTTTGCCATAGTGATTTGCCGAGGTTGCTGATAGATGCTACTGCGGAAATGAATTTAATTGCCTTTCTAAATTCCTGTCTTCCAGTCTATAAAACGAGCTATTTAATTCTTGAAATAAAATAAACTCCACTGACATTAAAATTTTTTCTATATTCTTCTCGTTATGAATTTTTTCCTTTTTTTTTTTTTTTTTCCGGTTCTGGTGTAGTAGTAACTATACTTGCCTCCTAAACCCAAGATCTCGGGTTCAATCCCGGCCAGTGTCAATGGATTTTTAGGGCGTAAAAATCCGAAGTATGGTTTCGTTCGGAAGGAAAGTACAGCCGTGAGTCCCATGGAGTATATTTACAGTATATAAAAGAACCTCAAGCCTGTAACAAGAGGTCTCTGAGCAAAATTTGTCGACTGTTTCAACCCCTGAATTGAATGGGATGCAAATGACCTGAGATGTTAAAGAACGTTCGTAAGTAAACCAAATAAAAAATAACTCGCTGTGAATTTGTATTCCTGCAGTAATAATTTCTTCTTTGAAAGTTAATATTTTATTCAATATTTGTAGTTTATTTTGACATTTCTTCATATCTATTCTTTGTAAATAGTTACTGGCACACACACTTTTTTCTGAATGAAAACTGTTCATATTTTCAGATTCCTTGCTCAACCAACTTTACTTTTGTCTCATATGGACTACAGTTTTTCAGAAATCGGAATTATAGGAAATAACAGTTTTTATTATTTGTTCATTGAGCAGATACATAAAATGAATATTATAAGAGATTAAGTAACATAATAAATTACTCACTTTGTGAATATCACAGTAGAGCTGAATCAGACTATTGGACGGCATAAAATTTGCCACAAAGGAGCAATTTAGTTCCTGGAGGGGGAAAAAAATGTAAAATACTATGAACCATTGGTTTCTCCTTCTAATGTCCTTCTTCCACAGCTCCATATCAAGTTAGGCCTGATGAAGCAATTTGTTACTGCTCTGAATAAAGTTAGTAATTGTTTCAGCTTTCTTGTTACAAAGTTCCTACAGAAAACTAAAGCTAATATAGCAGCAGGTATTTTCGATGGACCCCAGGTTCGTGAGCTTATGCAAAATGAGACCTTTCCTCAGTCGATGTCCGAGTTAGAGAAGTCAGCATGGTTGGTAAACAAAAAAAGTGACAGAAAACACTCTTGACAATAAGAAATCTGAGAACTATAAAGAAATTGTAGAGGAAATGTTGCAACCTTTTCGAAATCTAGGGTGCAGAATGAGTGTTAAAGTACATTTTCTCAACAGCCTTGTTGATTACTTCCCTGCGAACCTTGGTGCAATGAGTGAAGAACAAGCTGAACGGTTTCATAAAGATATTAAAATAATGGAAACCACTATCAAGACCATTGGGATGTGTGAATAATGGTTGATTACTATTGGTGTTTGAAAAGGGAAATATTGAAGGACATAACAGCTCTTCCAAAAAGAAATTTTTCTTCTTCCTGACAGTGAAAAAAGTTGGGAAAATCATAGTTATTGACACATAGCTTTCCTTTTCCAATATATTAATTAATATTTAAGTTTAAATGAAACATACAAAACTAGTTTTGTTAAGTTATAAATCTTAAAACTTAATAATATAAAAATATAAGTTCATTATTATTATTATTATTATTATTATTATTACCATCGTCATCATCATAATATTTTATGTGATTTTGTTTAAAAACCTAAACGGATAGAGTATATTTGAAAACTCACTTGAATTCAGGGCATTCATATTACATATAACCAGGTGTAAAAATAAAAAAGGCAGAAAATTAGTTTTTATAGACCAGTTAATTATATGTGTTTGCTAAGTTATAAATACCGGGCAGAATTTTAATAGTTCACTTTTAAAACCAAAAATAAAATTGCTTATGATTTACTTACATAACATTTTCTTCTTCTAGGGGTTAAGTTCACATTAACAGTATAGGCTAAGCCATTATGCCTTTTTCCTATCCAGCAATCTACTCTTTTGCTCGTATTAATATCTTCTGCTATCTACTTGCATTTCTCATGTCATAGGATTGCAAATTAAAAATCTGCACTAGAAAAAAAGGTAGAATGTTATATAAACATGGAATAATTATAAAGTATTATTGTTATTATTATTATTATTATTATTGTTATGGAGATTGAAATAGGAAAACAACAGAAAATAAACACTAAACAATGGAAAGCACTGTTTTTCAGAAACTATTTTTATTATTGTATTTAAATGGTACATGCAGAGCTTTGTTGTGAAAAAAAAATTGGTACTGCTAGAGCGATTTTTAAATTTTGAGTTTCAGGTAAATTCTCATTCCTTATGGCAGATTTCCCTAATTTTCAAAAACTATTTTTATTATTTTATTTAAAATGATATTTACGGAGTGTCGTTGTGAATAAACAAATATTAACGCCCTCAGAGCGATTTTTAAATATAAACGGGTCTTATATTTGGGTTTTAGGTAAACCCCTCTCCTAGTAATCCGTTTTCACTGATTTTCAAAAAGTATCTTTTTTATTTTACTTTTAATGACATAGAGTTTTCTAAAACAATTTAAAATTGCGACCTCTAGAGCGATTTTTAAATTTTCTTTAACCTCATTAGTATTTCAGATATAGTCCCACTCTTAATGGCCCGAATGCCTTCATTTTCGGAAAATACTTTTATCAATTTATTTGAAAAAAAAAATGTATCGAGTTGAGAAAAATAAAAAATTTCGGCCGGTACAGCAATGTTTATTTATTTATTTTTTCATATTTTCTCTTTAGATTAACCTCCACTCCAATGGCCTAATTTTATCGGTTAGCGAAATCAAGGAATGATTCGTTAATTAATGGTTATATTCCCAGTTTTTTTGAGTAAAAACAAACCGTTAGAGCGTTAATTAACATATATATTTTCCATTGTCATTTTCGGTTCCTAGTAGGTAAGATCGATGGGGTTTTGGAGAATTTTTGCAAACATGTTTACATGGTTCAGCTGCAATTGCTTACATTGCTTCGGAATTCATTTTGTTGCATATGCACTTGCCGCCATTTTGCATATTTTATAGTGCTTCTAGATAGTATCATATTGTAAGTCAAGTCTATTGTTTGTATTTAAATAAATGAATAAGAATTGTAACTATGCTAACGCTAATCAGCGGAATATAACATTGTTATTCCAAGCTATTTTTTAATAAATGTTCAATACAGTGGTTATACATAAACTTCCTGCATTATGCATAAATTACATTAAGTCCTATAACATTTACCGTTTATATTTTCAAATTATTTTCCAACAGCTAATGTCATGAAACAGGATGTTCAGAGAAATCGTCACTGTGGGGAAAGTGAAGCCTGGTAGCCGAAGTGTTCGCTAATGCGGAAGCCTGGCATTCCACAGCCTTCTATAAGGGAACGCCGCAGCTAATCTACGATATTGGCCGATTGCGACACAGAGAACGTTTTAACCCGCCGACTTTTGGACGTTAATCATGTAACGCTTCCTTCTGTTCGCATTATCCCGGTATGCCGCGGTGTACATTCCTGACGGGGCAATTACTCTCGAATGCTGCTTAATGGGAAATGCCGAAGCGCCGCGAGTTCCCAGGGATTTGCCATTCCCGATAGAGAACGGCACTTCGCTTAACACTCCCTTTTTATGTGAATAAATGATAGCTATACTCATTACGATTTATTTCAGTCTTATCACATTTTCTTAGCATTTTTATCATATACCATTAGCATATCATGAACTCCTACAATGATGATAATGAGACGGTAGGTATTCAGTATTATTTAAATATTTAACAGTTCCTTCTATCCCTCCACACTGAAATATATTTATCATTATAAGGTATATGCCCAATCATATTTACTTTTTAATTATATAGTTGCTAGTTAAATTTAAAGCCTGGGCCAAAAGTAATCCTAACATTACGAATCGCTTCTTAAGAAATGTGGTTTCCGTAGCGTGTGACTAAAAATGTCTAGGAATATCTGCGGACGGCTGGAAATGGAGCTTGTGCTATGGGCCATTCATGCTCACACAATCTTTACTTTCACTTAAGAGTTCATAATAATAATAATAATAATAACAACAATAAACGTTATAATTATTATATATCTAAATAACTTTCTAACTTTTTTAAACATTGACAATAAAATAATTATAGTGAAGATTTTTAATTGCCAGTCCTATGACATGAAAAATGCAAGTAGATCGCAAAAGATATTAATACGAGCAAAAGAGTAAATTTATGGATAGGAAAAAGGTGTAATCAGCCTATACAGCTGATGCGAACTTAACACCAAGAAAAAGAAAAAATTATACAAGTAAAATGTAAGAAATTTTATTTTTAGTATAAAAAATTGAACTATTAAAATTCTTCCGAGCATTTATAATTTAGCAAACTCAGATGATTTACTGGCCTACCAAAAAAAAAAAAAAAAAAAAAAAAAAGGGCTTTTTTTAAAAATGTTTACACTTGGTTATATGTAATATTTTATTTTATTAAGTTGTAAGACATAACTAAGACAAAACTGTTTTTTTTGTAAGTTTCATTTTAACTTAAATGTTAATATATTGAAAAAAAAGAGAGCTATGTGCCAATAGCCATGAATTTTCAAACTTTTTTCACTGTTAGGGAGAAGGAAAAGTTTTTTTTTTTTGGAATTTCTGAAATGTCCGTCACTAATGTACCTTTTTAAAAAATAGCGATCGGCACGCGTAGTAGGTGAACTTAAACCAGTCAATGGAAAATGCATGTTTGAACTTTTAAAGATAGGCACGAAAATCGCGCGTGTGACCCCGTGGCAATGGTTAAAACTAACGATTACTTCATTTGAATTTAATATATAAGGGAGTGGTTATTCCGCCAGAGAACTCGGTTCGACTCAGGTAGGTAGGCAGTTGTTCGACATTGCTGAGGCACGCTGTTTAAGATCTACACATGGTTAGAGATAAGCGTTTCCACAGTTCTCAGTACGCATTACTTAGTTTCAAGTTCTACCCGCGGGAAGACACACTCAGATTTTACTGATCTGAAGTTTCACACGCTGTGGTGTGTGTCTATATATATATATCTCGCGTGCTTATTTACACTATTGAAATCCTCCTCCAGTCCTGTTGAGTATGAGACAGCAAAAATAGCAGAAACCACCCTGAGAAATTGCCATTGAGCAAAACTCCGCAGTGACCAATAACCACTCTACTAAACCGCTTCAAAATTGGCATTACAACATGAAGTAACTCGACGTTGGTGCCCAACCTGAGGAACATAGCTGGAGCCTAATAAACAGCTTCAAAATTTGGCGCCCAACTTGGCGCCGCCAACAACACCCACCTCAAAACCGCTTAAATATGAATTACTTGTAAAACGAATTTACTGGACGTCCTTCTTACGTCCTGCGTCTTTCAGAAACGTGGCAGCGGGTGATAAATGTGGTAGTGGATTATACTTAAGAAATGCAAGTCTCCAGTGTCTGTAATAAATAATTTTTGTTGTGAACATGATCCCATCATTGATTCCTACACCTCATTCTTTTACCGTCACGGGTGGCCGAGGTTGTTAAGGCGCGGACTTGTGAGCGGGAAGTCTGGGGTTCGAATCCCGTCAGGACCGTCCTCCCTGACTGAGGTTTTTTCTAAGTTTTCTTCAGTCCTCATAAATGGCAATGTCGGGGAGGTACCCTAAACTTAGGCCTGAAAGGATTCCTACCTTAAAAATAAATCCTTTCCCCAATATATCATTTCATCTGATGCATCATCAGTGTCCATCGCCTGTGGTGCCTCAGTAGTAAAAACGGGCGTTAAACACTACTTAAAAAAACCTTATTATCTTGACCTAGTTTCAATTTAGATGAGAATTCAACATATATTTTTATTTAATTGATAACATTTATATTTATTCTGTTCTTTAACTTTCCAAGACTTTACTAATGGCACATTATCATACGCTTTGTCCTAATTTATGTACAGTACATGTACTAGTTGTTGTAGAGTAGAATTTTTCTCAATTATTTGTTCTAAACTAAGCACATGGTGAATGGATTACAGAAATTTTCTAAAATCTACCTGTTTTCCTCTTTTTTACAACATATTTGCAGCAATAATTCACACATTCTTCTTCCCCTATAACTGACGCATATCCTAATCTTCTAATCATGTGAAACATTTTTCTCATCTAAATATATTTCTTAGAGAATTTTAAAAATTGAAAGAATTTATTTGTTTTTATTTTTATAAATTTTATGCGCATTCCTCTAACTTCATATACTTTCTTTTTATTTAAAGAGTTGTGGGCAATAGCTGTTATTTTCTTCAATGTTTCTATCGTCCATTTTCTTTCTATAAGAAGCATGTTTCAAGGAACTTAAAAAAAATACTGATATATATTACATATGTATAATTGTAAGACTTTTACTGCTTATAAACACTTGTTTTAAATCTGTTTTTTTTTTATTATACAAAAATTTCAGTAAATTAGTTTAGTCTTTGGAGTTTTTTTTTTTTTGTTGTTTTTTTTTTCCCCACTTCGTACCTTATTATTCAGGCTTCTTTCCATTCACATTTTTACGTTAAAAGCTTTAAATTGTTTGTAATATGTAACAAAGAATGTATTCAATTCTTAATCGGCAACAAAGTACGCAAAAGAACTAATATCCATATAACAGCTGAAAGCTACAAAAAGAGTTCTCAATGGAAAAATATACATGAGTAGAGACGAAAAGGAAATGATAAGAATTTGAACCTAATATGATATGTTGCTCTCTGGGATGCAGTATAAAACCAGCTTCTAGTTCATTAAGCGAAATTTATATATATAATGCTGGATCTTATACTCATTTGCAAAAGATGCTTTTTCTTTTAACATTTCTTTTACTGGCAGTCAAGAAGAATAAATAAAATGCCCTTAATACATCAAAACAAAGAGAATTATTGATTTAATCAGCACCATGGCTCAGGAAATGATCCGAGGACCCCAGTGTTAAAAACCCTTACTTTGTTTACTTTCTTTTCGTATTCTTCCTTTTGAAATATTCTGCCTTAGTTTCTCGCAGAACGGCGCAAAACAAAAAATCTCACTTGGACGACTTTTTTTCTTCTTCTTATTTCTTTCCCAAGCTTGACCATAATGATGACAAAATAAAAACAGAGCTAGTTGGTGCGAGTCTAAGTTAAAGGCGGTGTGCTCACCTAAAGGCTCCGCTGTTCGATAACAGAACGTTTGTTGCTTTTGATTCAAGAAAATGGAGAGCTTGGCCTTCCACTAGGAGTGCTTATTAACAGATAGTTCATTATCATCGGATTTCAGTCATGTACTGGGATCACCTTTACATTTATTATTATTATTATTATTATTATTATTATTATTATTATTTTGAAAACTATTACTGCGATCATAAAAATAAAGGCATTAAGTTATAATACATTTATTTACTCAAAATGTTTGAACTCATGATTAATGCATAACGAGCCAACTCTACGTTTATATTCACACATTACTAAGAACCGAAGACAAAAGAAAAAAAGGTGGATATTACTGTAATCTCTAGTCCAGTTATTAATGATCTAGCTTTCCCCTTTCGAGAACATTCACCTTGGTGCTGAAGTGGCCTTGCACTACGCTTGCTTTGTTGTTCATTGAGTGCCAAGCTCTGCAATTTTCTTAGGATCGGAAACAGTGCACCTAGAAGGAACGGACAAAGGAAGAGATTTAACTCAAGTCCAACCATTCTGTTTCTCGCTCATTTCACTATTCCGTTTTTAAGGAGCGTAACATGCTATTCCCTTCCAGGGCCAGAGGAAAGAGCTCCGAGGGCCGTCTGATGCACCACATTATAATTTATTATTAAGCATGAATATTAAATATATATTTCGTCGCAATTTTTAGACAGTTTCGTGTAAGACTTACAGTTCATTTCAACTCTCGCAACATTTTAAATTTTGTTTTTCCAACTGTTTATCTTTTATTTTGTTTTCTCTTTATGGCACAATATTGCCAAATGTTACTTATAAGTTTTTTTTTTTGTTTTGTTTTTTTTTTTTTTCATCTCAAAATCCTTCCCAGAAATTTAGCAGTTGTTACAAGTTACATTTTCTACAAACTTTTAATAAAAATTATATCTATTTCTATATCTTTCTACTTCTTTTTAAATTCAACGCAAGTCCGTCTCTGTATGAAACAAAGTATTTAGGCCATTTTATATTCATTTCATTATTAATGACCGTGTAAAAAGGCAAGTTTTTCACTGCGAAGATTATATCAAACAAAGGGAATAAGAGATAGGCGTGCAAGAAATATTTATGGCTTAAACATTATGATAAAAATTCAAGATATAAATATATTAATACTTATATTTACCGGAATATGGAACTACAAAAACGGCTTCGCAATTCTTACAAGCAGACATCTTATACCTAATAGATATAATATGCAAAGAAATAAGGCAACACTTTTAGAAAAACTGTACAGTCAAATAATATACAAATCATATTTTGGATCCTACCAATAAACATTTCTTGCTTTTAGATTTACTATATCATACTACAGTTAACTTTTTGAAACAACGATAATTGTTATATCTATTTTTCAACAATTCTAGAAATTTATTTTAGAGTTTTGCTCATTTTAAAACAGAAATAAGATAGTAAATCTTAACATCGAGCTAAAAATTAATTACATTCTCAATCCTCCCCCCCCCCCCAATAAAAACAATAGCAACCAATCATTTCACATTGAAATATATATCAAAATAATTATAATATAAATTACATTAAATATATGTATCGTAATGAAAAGAGCAGACGAATATGTTTGCAGGAGGGTGAACTGCAGAGAGAACTGCAGACTATAAGGGAATATTAACTTGAGAATAAAAGGGTAAGAATGTGGCAAAAGAAGACGAAATTAATGAAGAGCAACAGATGAGTAATAAGGAAGGGAAGGGAGAAAAGGGCGTATGAAAGAGATATGGGGAAACAAGAAATGACTTAAAACGACTTAGGGAAGTGGAGAAAACGAGGACAATGGCGTAGCTATAAGTATACAAGGAAAAGGGATAAGAGAGAATAAGGTAAATAAATTAGTAGAATGCAGAAAAGAGCTCGAACTAGCACATTCTAGTCCATACTACGTCCACTATTTGTACATGGCTGGGCGTTATCGTTTGTGGGAGCCTTGTGAGTGTCACCTGTCAGCTGTCTTGCTGTCAGTCAGCGGGTCCGTCACTTGGCGTCGCTGTTGTCACCTCGGCCATCTCGCCTCTCGCTCCGGGTGGGCACAACATGGGTCGCACAGTCGACAAAACACGCCTCCGGAATCTCGATATGCGGCTGCAGACCTGCATTTCTTGGATTCAAAAATATATATCCCTTGTGACGGTTAAAGGGCCGCCATGGGACAAGAAACTTCCATTCCTATTTTATGTTATGTCTTCTTAGGTTTAATAAAACTGACGTACTGATTTCGTTAAACTCAACGCAGCTTGAGAAAAACGCGACGCACGTACTCGGCGGCAAACGCGACTTTCAGAAAAACTAGAGTTCTGCACCAGGAAAAGTGCAAGTTTAGAAAATGTCTGCGATTACCTGTCAGGGAAAAATTGCTGGCGTCACAGTAAAATAAAGGAGTAAAGTGGAAAAGGAAAAAAACAGCAAAGGGGAGTAAAAGACAGTCATTGCAAAACATTGGAGCTTACTCTTAAAATTATTCTAAATTATCTTGTACTACTGCTGCTTGATGCTTCAAATTGATATATTTTCCCCCCAGCGTTGATAATTATCTCACAAAGATGAGTACGATTTATAGCCATGGGAAAATATTTGGCATATGCAATACAAATATGTGCAAGTAGTACAAAATTACTGAGGATGCCTTAAAATACTTAAGCGTGTATAAATCTTAAGTTGATATACGGCATTTTCTTCAATTCCTTATAGAGCTTGGAACATCCACCTAAGTAAAACCTGGATGGGCATCAGATCGCAAAGAAACTGAGGCAAACAAATTCTCTAACTCTTAAGATTCACGAATTTTAATCTTTAAATACTTTTCAAATCAGTCCTGAAAAACGTAATAAGAATGAGGGATTAAGAAACAGCTGGACCATTAAAAATCAACAATAATCATGAAACACACAATTATATTGCCCAGGATAATTGTGGAATTAAAATTAGGAAGGCATCTTCTTCGATATTCTGCAGAACACGCCCTTAAAAGATCATCTTTGCAACTTTGGACTCTGAAAGACACAGGAAAGTCCTGAAGACAACCGTATTTGTGCTGTTAGTAAGCAAACAATTCATGGACAGTGCAATAAATAAAACAACTAGTTGGTTTATTTACAACCACTCTTTAACATCTCAGGTCATCAGCGTCCCATTCATCCCAGGGGTGAAACGGCCGATAAATTTTGCTCAAATGCCTCTTCTTTCTGGTTTGAGGTTCTTTTTATGCTTTAAATCTACGATGCAGCTTTACTTCTCTTCCAAAGGAAGCTATACTTGAATTTTTATACCCAATAAAATCCATCGATCCTGGCAGGGATTGAACCTGCGATCTTGGATATAGAAATTAAGTAACTAATGAAATATCGTCGATGCGTTTAGAAGCCGAGCCTTTCTATGCTGTGATCTAAACTAAAAAAAGGAGGGATATCTGTTAACTACATTATTTGAGAATTATCACAAGTAATATTAAAGAGGGTGTGAGATTGCCGATAAAATCACGAACGTAATGAGTGAAATCTGGAAAGTTCAGACCCTCGTGTGATATTTATTAAGAATTTAAATATAATTTCCGTAAAGTTGACTTACAAATTGTAATAATGATACATTTGTATTATGAATACTTAACCTTTTCAAGCCATTTAGCAACAGACGAATGTCGATTGTCAGTAATGCCGATAGAGAAGAGCCAAATACGGGTTTGGGAGTATTTCATGAATATAATCAGAATAAAAGTAATATATATTTGAAATTCGCGCACGGAGTATTAACAATTGTATAAAATGTTTTACTTACATTGAATATCTACCTATTCAGAAACCGTGAGAATGAAATAGACGAAAGTGAACTATTACAACCGCTACTGTTCGACTTACTAATACCAACTGAGAATAACAAAACAGAGGGAACATTTTACCATTCAGAACAATGTGTTTATTAAGATTTATGGTTGCTTAGGAGATATCATTACATGAATTATAAGATTTCAGATTGTTTGGCTGAATAAGCAAAAAACAAGGGCTTGAGTGAATACACATTAAGTTTGTTAAATTTACAATATTATTGAAAACGCAGAAAAGTAGTCAGTGATGCGTGCTCAGGAATTATATAATGCAGGATAGAATTGGCTACACTGACCACAAGACAAATGCACATCGCGTGATAAAACAGAGTTAATAATTTTTTTTCAATAATTCAACTGCGACATCTGGCTATGATTGATCACATTTCAAAATTTTGTTTCGTTTTATTGGTCGATTTCCAGATAACGTCACATAAGTGAGGTGGTCGACTTAAACGATCTCTAAAAATTACTTTAAACGAGTCAGTAAATTTAGAGAAAGTTAATGAGACTTCAACTTTATAGATAAAGACTTGCAATAGCCTATGACGTGAAGAGACCCAATGGATCAGCTATACATCGCAAATTCTTTGAGTCACTTCAACAACTTGAAGCGTCTATGAAGGTTTGACTTCACAGCAGAACAAAATCAGGCTTTATTGCACATTTCATAGAGAAAAGAACTGCAAGATTCCATATTTGGTGGGCTACCCTGTTAAGCTCGGGTGACCTGGATGATTGTCTGACGCGGCTATTTTTAGCTCACACCTGCATTCTCGTGACAGTGTCAGTGTGAATTTGAATCATCGTTGGTACAGTCACGTGCAAGAGTTGCGCTACATAGCGGTGCTGTGGCGAGGGTATATTATTGGACTTTCCGACGTTAATTATCTATCAATTATTGTGAAACTCTACAAAGGGAATGCCACCAGCATTAGCCAACCTTTACTCAGTTCTATAAGAATGATTTCCCACTTGAAACAAAAAGTCACAAGAATAAATAAATAAAAACACAAATCAAGCATAGCAAAGGCGAGTGGCAACAGTAGTCGCCTACGTTAAGAAAACTGTAACTCAAGATCAACCTATACAGAAAGCATTGTCAAATGCACAGGAACATTTAAAGGCACAGTAAGCAACATAATTCATGACATTTTAATGCTAGAACGACATCATAAAGCTTGTGGACATGCATTAACAGAGCAATACATCAAGGAGCGCTTCAGCAATACCAGAAACTTCCATGAATGCTGAGTGAATGATGCTAGCGAATATTTGGATGATGCAAACCGACCCTGTGTCATTTATGACGGTCTAATGATAAAAAAAAAAAAAAAAAAAAAAAAAACTTCTTTTGGGACAAGTTCTTTAAGGAAATTCTGTTGGTTACAGTTTACTGCGCCCGAGTATTTACAGAGTTGCAAATAGCCTACTTTGAGAAGAATGCCTTCGCAGAAGATTCTTCGGTTGTAATGGTGACGACACCTACAAATTTAGATTCACATGGATAAGGCATCCAATTACACTACCTGATCATCTCTTAATTATTACTACGGGAAATCTGCTGAGACATTGAGATATCTTTTAAATCAATTCTCGTGAGGTCATCAGATGACGATATTTTTACCGGTTTGACCAGCAAGGCCTTGCTTCCAGATATCCCACTACCATTGAAGCCTTTGGATAGTCGGTCAAAAATGCCTTTCCCTATGCTGCGACGCAGCTTCTATAGTGTAAATTGCGGTGTAGAACAATAGTACAGACTTGAGGAAATCATATCTAGCACCGACGGTGGTGGCGAAAGGGCATCTCATGAAAGAAGTCGTTCTTCCTTAACTAAAGCAACCCTCTGTAAGTCCAGATTGACGATATTCCTTGGGGGTTTGAGATGCTCTCTTCAGTAGTAATGTTGAAGATGAAGTAATAGATCAGATTGCAGAGTGTTGAGTGATGAAAATTGAAATTGATGAAATCAGTATCAAAAGTTGAATGAACTATAAACTCAAATGCTCTGCAAATTGAAGCAAGTCTTTTGTTCCAAAAAACTCCTTTAAATCTGTATTTATTTGGGGCTTAGATACAAATGAGCGTAGTTCCTCTTCTTTTCTTTTTCTTGTTTTGGGTGCATTTTAGATTATCGTGGAAAATCTTATTGTGTTTTTATGTCCTCTCTTTATTCTTTAGTGTTTAAATATTTGTGTTTATATTTACGATTAAAATTTTGTTTTCCCAGTTGCTCTACATATTTCTGTCTCCCGAATTTGTATTACTACAGCTCTGAATCCTCTGACAGAGATTGAAATATGAGATACATTTATGTGCAGAGATTACTTTAATTTATCAACCGTTATCGTATTGCGCACTTTTGTATGCTTTCACCTAATTTTAAACTAGAAACAACGTACGGTTAGCCAAGTAAATAAAATTAAACGTACATTTTTAAAAATTCTCTAGAGTATGTGTACAACTATATGTTACAGAATGACTCGATTCAGATTTAGTCCCTTTAGTTTTTTCGTAATTATTTTTATTATAGTAATAACATTAATAATAATAATAATAATAATAATAATAATAATAATGTTAGCACCTTCAGGTAATAAAATGTCTCATGGCACCTGCACCTTCCTAATCATAAACATCAGAGATGTGCCTAAGCATATACGAACGTTGGGTAGTACTAACTTAAGCCCTCTGGTAAGTTATGGGCATGGCAAGGGTAGATTTAATGAGGTCTGCTCTGATCGCAAGCTAAAATGTTATTATACACAGATCGGTCAATGTTATAGATATTGAAAAATATCTTTCAGAAGTATGGACTTGAAAGTTTGTTGCAAATTATTACGTAAGAGAAAAGTGTATTATAAACTCCCTTAGTTTTATGCGTGTACACAAGAAATAATACCAAGGGGAATGTCTGGCGTCACTGTGGTAAGTGAACTTTTTGAAACATCCAAAGATCATTATGGAGAATGTGCCTTTCTGCTCTGCAGGTATGATGTTAGCAATGAATAAATGTACAATAAGTTAATTGCTACTTTTAACCCATACAAACATAATAATGATAATAATTGCTTCAAAATGTAAATATGATGTAGTTTTTCACTTATCATTATGATTATTATCATCGTTAAACTCTTAATGATTAAACATATGATTATATTATTACTAAATTAACTAAATAGTCAAATGAAGTGACAATATTTTGAAAGAGGATCATATTTAAAAATACAACTTGCACTGCAAAAAATAACGAAGAGTTAAACATTTAATTTTATAAAAGAAATCTTTCTTAATAGATATCTACAATAATTTGCCACGTAATATATAAATAAATAAATAAATATATATATATATATTTGAATTATGTATGTTGCATTTCTTTCTATCTCTCTCTCTCTCTCGTCGAAGGTGTATGCTGTTAATTTTTTTTTTAATATTGTTTAACGCCCGTTTTTACGACTGAGGCACCACAGGCGGTGAACGCTGGTGGTACATGAGATGAAATGATAAATTGGGAAAGAATTTTTTTTAAAGGAAGGAAACGTTCCAGGCCTAAGTTTAGGGTACCTCCCCGGCATTTGCCATTTATGAAGACTGAGGAAAACCTGGAAAAAACCTTAATCAGGGAGTACGGTCCTGGCGGGTTTCGAACCCCAGATCTCACGCTCACGAGTCCGCACCTTACCGACCTCGGCCACCCATGGCGGTATCTGTTAATAGAAAACCACTTTTAAATTAATTATAAAAAATGCATAAGAATTATTTTATTAAAATTATTATTATTATATATTAAAATAGAACTTTCATATATTCAACGCCGTTCATTAATTAAGGTGAACGGTATGACTTTGCGATTACTTAGCTAATTTAGTTACGTTAGTTCTTTTGAACGCACAGTGTCTTTTTTTTTTCTTCTCTCTCTCATAGGATTGGAAAATTTATAACGTATTGGAATCCGAAAATACCTTCCTTCGCGGCCAGTAAAAACGTACATCTTGTTTTTGTCTAAATACTCGCACACTACACCACTATAGTGTAACACAACTCCAAGCAAACATTCCGTGAAGGTCTTAATAAATTAGTTAACCGGCTGTAGTTGACAGAAATTGATTCCTTTGCGTGACTATAAATATTCAAGATTCACGTCGCCGAGAAAGTGGCAATTAAAGTTAATTGTTTTATCGTATCATGTTATCATAAATGATAATATTCAAGACTTTGGCTTGGTGGTCGTTAATTGTTTCAATTAAAACTACTTTCAATACATACAACGTTGATAACTGGGTTCAAGATTTATTATACCGGGTGACTAGAAAAAAAGGGAGCTGTAATTTGAAACTTTAGATTAAAATTAATGATTAAAAATACATGACATTCTTGATCACATTATTAAATTGTGTTTTTTTGAGGTTTAAAATCTAAGGGAAAAATATAGATGAAAACCAGCTTTTGAGAAAACAATTTTTCTCAATTATTAAAGCAGCGGAGATGATGTTTACTAACAGAAAACTTATAAGTGAGACCTCTACAATGTGAAATATAGATATCAACGACATTTTTTATATCACACACAAAAGTAAATACTCAGTTAAAATATTCTGCACAATTCTCAAAATGCATTTTATGTCTACAAGTAAAGCTGTGAAAACCATGAAGAAGAAAAAGGGGGGGGGGGCAAGAAACGAGGTAAAAATCTCAGGAATCAAAAAATGAAGAAGTATATGTGAAAAAAGAAATCAATAACTCACTGCTTCAAGAGAGGGTTTATATTTTAAAATTTTTATCAAATTATATTTTGATAATTATGTATTGATTTAAATATAAACTATTTCTACATTTTGGACGATACACTTTGGAACAATATAGATAAATTCTTATGATTTTCTTGCATATATAGAAACGCAGACTCAAAGGAGGACTGGAGGGGGGGGGGTTGGCCCTTAATGTCCAGTTAAAGAATTAAAAGAAACAAAAATGTAAAATAAAATCATAGCTATAAAATACTTGTAGCTTTTATTTCATTTAATGTGTGATAAAACTACACTATTTATCAAATCAAGTCAACGATAGTAGAAAATAAATTTCTTCCCCTTAATCTAGTTTTGATTCATGGGGAATTAAGGTAATATCTGTTATATAGTTATTACGCACCTTTAATCATCTTAGCTGACAACAACGTCTTAGAAAAAAAAATTTCATTAGCTCAAATATTAGAAACATTCTTTTTGTAGCTACATAAAATGAATTTTATCACTGAAGCTCTCCGCTACTAATTCCATTCTTATAATTACATTTTTATATTATTTTCACATCTTTCCCTTCCACTAGTCTTAAAAATTTCATATCTTGTAATCACTTCAGTTAAAGTTAAAGTTGCCATATGGACAACCAATCCAATTATCTGATGACCGACGCGGTGAAGGGGGACTGCGTCGGCCGATAAGCCATCGCTCAAGGTTAGCTGAGCTACCAGAATCGGGGATGACGGGCTGAGTTTACCGAACTACTACGTTTGCCTAGAGTCTCCCGCCACTCAGCGACATTAAAACAAAGAAAGAAACATGTATAGTTCTAGAGTAAAGTCTTCTAAGATTGCTACATAGCAATTAATAAGTATTATTATCATTCCATTCCATGAGTGTTTTTTTTTTAAATATTCGTATATCTATACCAACCAGCTCGTGCTGCAAGGAGATTATTTGAATAGAAATTCCTTTGATCGAGTTCCAAATGGCTTTGTGATTCATAACTTAATAGTATATGCACACACTTTAGACTAACTAAAGAGTAACAGCTGTCAAGAGATGAATTTAATTTCTCAATGAGAATTAATGGGTAATTTCGGAAGCATATGTCAGAAATGTATAAAAAAAGGAGGGAGACAACCCCAATAATTCCTTGCGTGATATGGGTGAGTACATATCCTTTTAACTTATATAAAAATGTATTATACTGTCACTCTAATGTTTTTATGACCAATTTTTGTGTTACCAGCCCGCCCCGACAGTAGCTTGCTTGGCCGTAAGCGGTATCTTATTGCTTGATGGAGAAAACGCCACAACGCCGGTTATCAGATAATTAATGATGTTTTCTTTAGCTTTTTTTTTTAATAGTGTCACCTTTTTGAAAAACTTTCTGTAGCATGTATTCAGTGTCTATTTCTCCGCTTCTCTCGCTTTTAATTTATTTTCATTTTATGAGCTATTTTTCCTTGAATGCTATTAATTTAATATATAGAAATGGTTAAATGTTGATAACCTAATTTATCATAGTTAAGTCATAGAGTGTTTTATTACCAAAGATACAGCCACGGGTGACAAGTTGTTAAGGCGCAGACTCGTGAGCGGAAGTTTGGGGGTTCGATTCCCACCAGAACCGTCCTCCCTGACCGAGGATTTTTCCAGGAATTCTTCAGTCCTCAAAAAGTACCCTAAACTTAGGTCTGGAACGCTTCCTTCTTTTCAGAAAAGAAATCCTTTCCCAATTAATCATTTCATCTCATATATCACCAATGTCCACAGCCTGTGGTGCCTCAGCAATAAAACGGGCGTTAAATATAGGACTATCAAAGCATTGAAAAGACTTAAAATTCCATACGCTCATAACCAAGCTTACAGAGCTATTAATGCATTGGCTTAGTAAAAATGTTAAATAAACCAACACCAACAGAACTAGATGATGATTTTTTTTACAGTTGAACCCATTAAATTACTAAATATTTGATAAAACTATAAACACCATACTAAAAAACCATACGGATTATCACCTAAAAATACTTTCGTCTAAAAGGAGGTTTACATTGATTAGTGGGTTTTGAAAAGGTTGTAGCCAGGGATACCTTTTTTGTATACACAAAAGCTTCTCAACACCAGGGAATTCCTGTGGGATGAAACATTATGGAATAAAAATTATGTACCAGAGACATAACGAAACGCCTTTGCATACATTTCTCATCATTGTAAACACCTTTTCTCGGAGAAAAATAAATCTTCTTATTGTTATGTAAACTAAAAAAAAAAAAAAAAACAACATTTTGTGTGGATTAGCTGTGTACAGCTGAAGCTGGAAGGCTATCCGGCAAGGCTATGTAAAATTAAGGAAGATATACAGTTTTGGGGGGAAAAATAGTTTATTTCGCAACATAATCCCGTTTATGATACATGCACTTATTTCAGGAATTTCTAATTTGATTATATCATTCCTAAAATGGAAGTTCTTCAGCTGTGAAAAATGCGCATTTGTTTCGACGATAACCTCTTCATTTAAAGCGCATTTCTTTACTGCTAGCCGTTTATCCAGGTTGGGGAACAGGAAGTAATTCGATAGAGCTAAATGATAGAGAATGATCAGATCACAATCGGTACGCTGGATATCATGGTGCCAAACGAGGTCGATTCTTCTTGATCACGTCCTTTAATAGTCTCAATATCATAGCGTAATATCCACTGGTTTGACTCTTTTCCCCAAAACATTTTTTTTTCTTTGGCAATCCTAAAACAGAGTCATCATTCTTTCTGTTGAATGGCTTGGTTTAGCTTTCTTCTGGGTGTTTTCTTCAGTTGAAAAACACTGTTTCGACTTCATTTATTTTCCAAGATGTAGTTATTGTTGATTTGGTAATTTACAAACGATTTTGAGCATTTCAGGTTATCAGCGTCCCATTCTTTTAGGTTTGAGGTTCTTTTACGAGCAGTAAATCTCGAAACGGGATCCATGACTCTTAGAATTTTTACGCTAGAAAAAATTCTCGACCACTCATATATTCCTGTGTTACTGAACTGAGAGCTGGTCAACAAAAACTGAACAATACATAAAGCTGCTATCATTTCGATTTCAGTTATGGGCGGACTCAGTTGAGGTCCTTGGGGTGTTGAGCTGTACACGCCAACCTGCACTTATAATCGTCACGTTATCGTTATCGAGGTCCCCAAAGGATGGCGACATTATCCTCAAAACAATGCAGTATCTCTAATAGCATCGCGAAAATAAAATGATACCTGAACGCTTCGGCCGGCTACGCCCATGAACATTTAACTGTGTAAATTAACATATTTCACTTTTATGTACTGAGTGAAAAGCGAGCAATGTAATAATACCCTTCCCTGCCGGATTTGGATCAATCTGATATGCTAGTCTCACAAATACTACTTAAAAAGTAAAACATATAAGTATCAAAAGAAGCTTAAATTTAAACTAATGCTAGCCCTTTTCGTGAAATATTTTTTATTTTGAACCAATGATCTTCCAGCCCAAATATCTATCATAACACCAGCTACAGCACATTTTGGGAACATTATATAGATTTTCATGAGGTTTGCAAAACACGACTAATATACATTTATAGTTTTACAAGAGATCACACTACCACTTGAAAATAAACATAAAAATATAGTTCTGCATAATTAAATTTTAAAACAAAATAAATATCAAGTTGTATTGTTTCATTTGTTCTTTCTACTATACGTACTGGAAATTAGTATATATATATATGAGAAAACGTTATTAAGTATTGATCTTTCTGTGCTCTTTACACGTTAAGGGGAAAAAAAAAAAAAAGAGAACTCCCTTGGCAAAATTACTGGCCATTTTACCTCCAAGTATTACCTTAGCATCATACTAGATGGCATTTGTAGTGATGGGCTGACCATCTATCCTTTAGATATCTACAGGTGCTACAGGTGCTAGTGTAGCTAATAAATTCAATTGATTTATATGGTTCATAAGTATACAGAACAGGCCTTAGGCCTAAACTTTGCCAGATATGGTGATGATATTTAAGAAAACTTCATTAGGTATTCAGTTTTATATTTTTATTTTTATAATTTTTAACAAAGCTTTGCTATGTTTTAAAAATAGTGATATTTATTTTTATGAGTTTAAACCAGTGATAATATATGTGTATAGACAACACAACAGGGAATCCTTCAAATGCAGGCTGTTACAATGGACAGAACATAGCAAGCAATACATACAAGATAAATAAGATTAGAAAACAAACAAAACAAAATAGGATGAATGCAAGTAAAGAAACATAGAAAATAATTTCATATGCAAGGAATGTACATAGGAAATAGAGAGCTTATTTAAAATTACTTTATAACGATTTTTATTGGTTACTATACAGGTAGTAGTGAAGTAGAACCATAGATCAGCTAAAGGTAGAGATTTTTTATCTTGATTTTCTGTAAGTTATACCTTTTATAGATGGGGAAAAATATAGGGGGTTGGTACCATGTGTTCCCATTTTAAGGCCATCCACTTCTATGTTACAATTACAATGAATATCTGCCCTCTGCCCAACAGGGTATATGTATGAGGTACTCTTGCGGTAGGGTATTCTCAATCGACTGGCGTCTAGTTTCTTATCCGGCGAGACTACCAGTACCTCTGGTTAGGTGTCCTAATCATCAGTATCAGTATCCCCAGTATATCATCAGAAACCTTTAGTTAGCTCACCCGATCACAACGTACTCAAAAATGCACAAACAATAAAGACACAATACCACACCCATCTCAGTTCACCCAAGAGTGTACTGCACTGTACACTGTTTTTAATCCGAAGGACCTAAGCAAAGGATTAAGAGGCATTAACATACTCTCGGTGTGTTTGATCCAAGTGATACCAACATAATTATATCAACAACAAAAAAAAGTAAATAGCTAATTTCTTCGAAAGTTGTTGATGATATTTTCTTGTTGAGGAACTGAGGTACAGAGTGGTATACATTACCAATGCATTAACTTTATAATGAAACATACTAGCGGCACCAACGTAAAAAGAGATTCTGAGAAGCTGCCATAATTGACTATGTCAATAACAACGTGAATTATATGTATAAATATCGAAAATTAGTCTTACTTGTTTTATTGTGGATCATTTTCTGTAACCACCATCTCTCCATTTTTTTAACTCCACACTGCAGAAGGCCCTTTTACTCCGATAACACTGCATGACTGTATGCCGGCTTCTGCTGGAAAAAACGTATTATTTTGTGAATCTGTTCTCTGACCTGATATGAAGAAATCTGTATTTTAAATACTATTTAGAACATAGTATACTTTAACTAATAGGGCAATAATTATAAAATATAATAAATATTCCAATGTTTTAATATTAAGCGACAGTATTCGTGCAGAAGTAACTTAGAGATGTGGTCCATAAGTTTCCAGCCTCCTGTTGTGATATTCATGCAGTCTGATACTCACAAATTTTACGGGTGTAAATACTGTATTTCTTTTCCGGCCATACATTAGTTTGCTAGAAGCTACTCATTTAAAACAGATGTGTTGTATAACACAGTGTAATGCTCAAAACTGAATGTAGAGCAAGGATTAACATTTAACTAAAGAAGGACATTCACTGAATGATATTAAACAACGCCTTGAAGGTATGGGGAAGCTTCTCCTTCATATTCCACTGTGAAGTAGTGATCAAAATTATTTCATTTTGGCAGAAGGAGCCTTGAAGAGGGTGGATATTTGACACTATAAACTATCTCCCTTGTCGAGAAGAAATAGCCCTCTAAAACAACTAGACTTCGCATCTTCTATCAGCATTTGCATATGCACAAGTTCAGTGCAAAACGGGTGTCCTGAATTCTTTCAGAAGTTCAAGTGCAAGTGTGCGTGGAATGTTGTTGAACCTTTGCCGTGATAACGAAAGAGAAATATTGGAACAGGGAACTAAACTATGATCCTCTACCACAACCCTCCTACAAAAAAAATCAATGGGGTGGTGGAAGAAGGGCAAAGTACTCCCTAGAAAGACCAAAGTCACACAGTCCACGAAGATAATGGAGACAAGTGTTTGGGACCGCAGAGGAATTCTGATGACAGACTTCAAATAAAAGATCACAACGTTGGCTGAAAAATTTATGATGAATTATTGCATCAAGAAAAAGACGAGTGGAATCTGCTGTGCGCACAAGGCACCAATCCACACGACTGCTAGGAAGTAACTCATTCTCAGTACAGCTCACTTGTCCCATCAATTACTACCTGTTTTCAAAACTGAAATTTACCTTCAATTCACAAAAGATAATGGGGTTGAAGGAAGATTTAACCTTCGGACTATTATTTTAGGAGAGTTGAAATGTTAATCTAGATATGTGATAAATGCATTGAAGTAAAGGGAGAGTATGCTGAAAAATGTTACCTGTATTTTTATCGCCTATCAGGCCGGAAACTTATGGATAACAATTGTGCAGCCTAATAGTAATATAATATAATTAGTTACATAAAATATTTGCTTGTTTTAAACAGTTTTGATGCTTATGAAAAACATCAATCACTCCAAAATAAGAATGCAAACATTACCAATTTACATTATATTGTGAATTTAAAGAAATGTAGCAATTATTTTAAATTCATTACATTCTAGTAATTGAGAACTGGATGTAAGATATTACAAACCGCTAGTTAAAGAAAGAAATCTGAGCTAATTCAGGCTATTTTTCATGCCTGTTCTGGAAGTTCCAAGAATTTATGAAAGCTGCTTTAAGTATATTTTCACTCTGCATGCAAACAGCCCAAACAGTGCTCTGGGTGACATATTTTGCACAATATCTTTAGATGTTGTTACCTAAGAGAAAAATATTGCATTTATATTTTTAATCTATTTGTGAAACATGCATTCATGATGATGTATCATTTTTAACATTTATATGATTTAATTAAAATCCTTTGTTTTTGCTGCCTAAAATATATTAGACTTTTGGGCATCCTGTATATTAATAACAACATCCTAACATCTGAAAGTGTCATTTTAAAATCTAAAGATGAGGAAAAAAGTAAAATTATAATAATAAACATGTTAAAGTAATAAATTCAACATTAGTCCACTATACAGTAAACCAACTATTTGCATTTATTTTTAGATTTTAGTTAATGGTTACTTACTATATCAAATACATTAAGCATCAAAACTGTTTAAAATAAGCAGATATTTTATGTAAGTATATTGTAAGGTTAACCTAACATAACCTACAATTCAGCACAATAAAACATTACAGAATCTTTGCCAACACAAAATTAAAATAAACGTAACTAATTATTTTATCAATAAGTGAAGCTTCTGTACTCTGTGAAATGTTTTATTTAACAAATAATCAGCTCTAGTTAGTGCTTTAACTTGTAAAATTGAGCGAGTCAGATTTAATTTGAGGTTAAGGTGGAATAATCTTAGATTGTTTATTCCACCAAAATTTCCAAGTTAAATATAACTGATGGTTAATTTTATGCGATAAACTCAAGTTAATTCTTTATACAACTGTTACTGACTACAATTTCTATGATAAACGTATCGAATCCACAAAAA
Organism: Metallyticus violacea; assembly: GCA_030762175.1. NCBI lineage: Eukaryota > Metazoa > Arthropoda > Insecta > Mantodea > Metallyticidae > Metallyticus > Metallyticus violacea. Next base: position 40,588,527 of record CM060839.1, read on the forward strand.
AATTGCATAGTAAATTTAATTCTAATAAAGTTTTAAGGTATAGTTTTGCGATTAGCCTATACAGTACAAATATTCGCGGATTTTAAAGCGTGTTTTATAGCTCGGTCTTTGGAAATAGACCAACAGAAATACCGTTGGCTAAACACGGGGAAAGGCCATCAGAAAGTCGCCTTAGGTTACAGTGACGAATGACAGCATACGTAATGCTGGTAGGTTTCGTGTGTTGCCGTCAATTCGTACAGTACTGTTATGACAAATGACTTACTGTGCCGTGAGTGTAATAAACTGATAATTACACAAGTGCTCGCATGACGGCGCTACAGTCTTGCGTGCGAGCAAGACAGGATACACCTGCTGCTGCTGCAAAGAGGAACCGGACTCCGTCGCTGTCGCCGTCCTTTTTCTGTTTTTTTGTCGGCAGCTACTTGGCAACCGGTTAGGCAAGTTCCAATAAAACAGATTATGTGTTTCCAAGTGCAAGCATTGTGATGGTTCACAACGGTCCTCTCCAACCGTCATTGCTTCTTCCTTCCTTCCTGTCTTCTTCTCTCTATGTCCTGACCCGTCCCCCAGTTGAGTTTGCTACTGCACTATCAGCGTGCTATACTTTGGCAGTAGCTTTTAAACCTAACCCAATAAGTTAATTTACTTGTTGTGTCAGAGTTAAGGCCATTGCCTTTCTATATGTTATAAGCAAAGGTGTTTGGCACTTATATTTTGTTATAGTGACAAATTCGGTAAAATATACATTTAAGATGAAATAAAAATTAACTCAAAAGTTCATATAAATCATACAAAAAATGACAACGAAAAAAAATTTCATAATCGCACGCGAGCGCCTTTGAGTCCATGTACGGCCTCATTGGTGCCTTATTTACCAATCACGAATCACCAACCAGAACGAAGCTTAATCGACAGTTTTAAAGCATGGTGCTCAAAAACTAACAACTGATAGTTTTTTTAAATATTTTTTGTACTTCCTATAATATCTGCTTCGATATGACTAGGGATCTAGGAAGCCTATTTTCATACATTACCATTCACTATTGATGGCTAGTACAAACTGTAAAAACGACAAGATTTGGTGAACTGTGAATTCAAAATATAAAAGCGCCGAACGAAATTACGACATTGAACAAACAACGAGTGATTTAAGCAATTGCAGGTACAAAAAATAGCATTGTTCTTGTATTACAATTATCTTCCCTCTTACTTATAATTTGTCTTGGGCAATTTAATTGAGCTTTCAAACTCATACTTGCTGTCATTTGATTATTATTTGTAAATCTCAGTTAAATTACCGAACAATTAACAGCATTCGTGGTATTACTGGAGAAAGTATGTTTTCTTTAAATTATAAACTTGCTGGGGAAAGAGATTGCACTATTATTTTATTTAATTTTAGAAACAATTGTACATCCTGTCTATGACCATGCAGCATCTCCCATCATTATGAAAACAATGGCATCATAGGGTGGTTTACGCGCTGCGCAGTAGCATATTTCCGTGTATTTGCTACCGCTATATCTCAACGTGATCCACGTAGTAGTTTTTTTTTTTGCCTCACTCTTAGAATTTTTCACACTTTATTCCAACTTAATGTCCAGAGCCGGGAAATTCAGGTATTTATTTTGGTTAAAATAAGTAGGAAAAAGGCACTTAAATACTGAAAATAGTCTGTATTATAATTAAAATGAGCATTTATTAAAACTGAAAAGAGAAAGGAATATCACTCATTATTATTGAAAATAGGTATTTAAGATACTTAATAATTACTTTATCTCACAACTGGAGTACTTAAGCTTACTTTTCTTGGTTACAAGACTGTCATAATCAGCTGTTTATCAGAGAAAACATTTTTCATTATCGAAAAAGAACGTTCTACTTCTAAACCACAAATTTTCTAGAATCGTTTCGCGCAGAGATCGATACAAGGTCATTTGTCAGGACTATTCAAAACTACAGTGCTTCCGTCATACTTCCTGGTGTTCGTATTCCCGGTGTAACCGTGCGTTCCTTTCAATAATGAAGGTTCTGCTTTTTAAAGTGCTTAAGTGCATGAATTGAGGAGAAAGCTTTTGACTGCTTGAAAAGAAATAAATGTGTAACAAGATTCTCAAAATATATTTTTGTGAGACGAACGTGACATTTAGTTTTTATAACTTTTTTTTCATTGCGATGTATTGAAAGTCTTTGTGATTTTAAATGCATAAACAATCACCAAAATCCATATCGATAAAACAGGAAAAATGTTTTAAACCTTTAAATAGGCAACAGAAGCTAAAACCAATAAAAAATGGCAAAATAAAAACTGGCACTACCAGCCCAAATGTACGGAGACATGTTCATTTCTATCCGAATCTTAAATATGTCTACCCAGATAAAAAAGGCATTTTGCCTAACTTTCGGGCTCTGTATATCTACTACTAAACACAGCATTTATAGCAAGTTAGGAACCCCCTCTATGTCGGCGCAGTCCCCATCCGTGGATCTTGGCCGCCCAGTATTCCCCTTACCTCATCCCTTCCTCCCGCAGGTACCCTATTGGTGGCGTAAGCACAAACGGCCTGCTGTGAGCAAGATTGAAGTTCCGAAATATCCCCCTAGGCCCCGGCCAGTCCATTTCAGTACCATGTTCCTTTCACATGACATCGCATCTTCTATAATCTGCAACTAATGTCAACCATCTTTTAATATCTGGAATTTCGAGTAATGAACAATTAGTATTGCAAAATGTTCATACATTCTGCTTCAGTAATGAGGATACTTTTGAAAGTTAAACATTCCCGTTGCTGACTGTAGCTTCGCCTTTGACTGATTTAGAATTGATTCCCCGTTTAGTGACAATAATTCGAAGGTTTCCAGAACATTTGATATAGCCTTTAAATTATCTGTTAATTCAGAGGGATTGGGGAAATTATATTTAACGCCACTACACAAAATAACTGCTACCTTGAAAATCTAGTCTTTGTAACTTTCACACTAAAATATAGTACTTTATTTTTCTTTCATTTTGTCATAAGATTTATGGCCAAAATCTAAAGCGGTGTATCACTTTATCGTTGATTTCGAGCTCTACAAGTGAAATCAATTCTATTCTTGATCGTTTCAGTAGATTACGAACACTGAAACTGTGAAGAAAGATTGGAAATGGAAGACCAGAAAAGACAAATGTACCAGTACTACTAAACTTTGACAGAGATTTCCAAACTGCTACCAAAAATGGATCGCATACGTCAATAAGGTGGATTGAGAGAATTAGTTTGCCTGCATTTGAATTGTGTTCCGCTTATCTTACATTATACCGTGTTAATGAATGCAAGGCCTCCTGTTTTCTTTCTGACCACACCACTAATTTTCTTGTCTCACGGTGTAATTTTTTTTCTTCAGCGCTTCTGGTTGTTCCCCCCTCCTCTCCCCACCTCTGTTTTAGGATCATTAGGTGTAACGCACTGAAAATTACACCTCTCTGAAGCTTATCCTCTTCCCTGTAATGTAAAAATCCTACACCTTGTTTAATTACGGAGTTTTAAACGCGTTTCGTGACAAATATCGTTCGTCACTTTTTTGTTTGCTTGTGTTATTCCAGGGCGAGGTTACCAACTTTCATATGCAAACAAATCGCTGTTTTAGCACGTTATCTTAAGCAAAGCTTCAATTAAACTAAAATTTAACCAGGCTCCCTATATATGATCGTGATGGAACCGTGCTTAATAATGGTACTTGGGGCAGGGCATAAATGTGACGATAAATTACTAGCAAATCTTGTTTACCTCGAGCAGAATTCAAGGAAGTGTGTATGTGTGTGAGTTTTTTTTTTTTTTTTTCAAGGACGACCAAATGAATTTAGACTTGTTTGCTGCGCAAGTGCATGTATAACGAAGAAGATATGGCCAGCAACAGATCTTAGTTTTCATTTGCAATTTTTTAAATATTAAATATACAGCTTTTTTCAGATAAATGTTGCCAAACGGAAATTAAATTCATTATACAAAGCTGGGCGTTAAAACAAGTGTTTTTGCAGTATTAAAATTGTGCTTTTTAACTCAAGACTATAAAATCAAACAAAATTATATTTAAAAGAATATTCAGGCAATGGCAAGTATGAACTTTGAGCATGCGTCCTATGAAATTATAACAGCATGAATGAAATACTCTTATAATATTAACTTTTATTTAACTCACCCTATTTATAGAAAATTTTACTAAAGTTTCTGGAGGTCACATCTACATCTTTATAATTTACTTAGTAAAACAACCCAGGCGGTTTTTTCCTCCCATTTCTTTTGTTGTTGCTAAAGCATAAGATTTTTTGTATGCAAACTCGTGGGTTCAAGTCCCGTCTCTAACATGAGTTTTTTTTATTTTGCAGTTCACATTTTATAAACGTTTTTATAGGCGTGTTCATCAATGCCTATTATTTTATTTCTATACATTGAACTTTTTATGGTAATTATTCAAAACTGACGAATGAATATTTAATCGAATATTAAATTGAACTCAGATTAGTTCTTACGATTTATATTAGAAAAGTTGTTTAGTATATTGTTAGGTTAGGTTATGTTTAGATTAGTTCTTCCGTTTTTATTATAAAATTCGATTTCTGGTTTAGGTTTAAGTAGTTCTTTCGTTTTATATTTGAAAAGGTGTTAATTCGAATATTGAGTTAGTTTTTTCGTTTTATATTTGAAATGATGTCGATTATTTGATTAGGTATTGTTCCTTTTTGTTATTGTTTTTATTGACAGTTTTTCACTTAAACTTCCATAATTTTTGTTTATTGGATTAAATATCATTACTCATTTTTGCTAAATTCAGAGAAATCCACAGTAAAATTAGCGCATTTTTACGGAGTTCTGACTTTTATAGCGTTCAGATCTTTCTCTGTGTTTATTAGTATATATTTGGAAGTGGTATATTGTCTATAATTATGTACAACTGATAATAATCAGGGTGTTTTATTGAACCATGATAATGATTACTTACATTTCCTTCAAGAGCTTTCGAGACTTTTTAACCACTTATTATTACTATTCACTCAATTTCAGCTTCACCAATGCACATGCGCAGAAGCTATGACGCACTGGCAATCCTCATAATTTCGTATTAAATTTAAACACAGCTATACCTTTTCACTAGTGCAAAGCAATCTTTATATATTGAATTGATAGCAATTTCAAATGTGACTTTATCTAAGTGTTTTATCCTTTTCTACTTTTATTATTACTGTTAATTTGTTTCATTGTTAATAGTGTTACTTTATTTTTATTTTTATTTTTATTTTATATTATATATATATTCCAGAGATTAGTTTTTACTTGAGCAAAACAATGTAATACATTATCACATAAATTTTGTTTTTACAATACGTTTCTTTGTATACAAAAGTCACATTTATTTCTAGTCCCCATATTAAATTTTAGCGAATTTTCTGAAATTTTTCCTTTTCATTAAATGGTATTAAGATTTGAAATAAAAAAAACATCATACTATATGTAATCTAAAATTTTCACCCAAGTTATATGACAAGTAACACATTAGTCAGTATCAAATTTTTTTTGTAAACAGTTTCCTTATTACCAATGTTTAATCAGCCTTTTATTTCCTTAGTTTCCTTATCCATATAATGTTATTCTTATTTTATGATATTCATTTGATTATGCACGTAACTCGAGAAGTGAGCTTCTATGTTGAGATTCAAAACAGAAATAACCCACTTCATTCCTTATCAGCTACCAGTTTTCATTTACAGCTGAGAGAGACAACATTTCAAACAAAGTTGAAGTAAAATGATTCGCAATTTTATATAACCACACTTAAGGAAACGAATTTTTGCTTTCTTTTAAATAATAATTTTATAAACTTCACCGAAATAAATTGCAAAAAACTACGTAAACGACATTTTCAATAATAATTACGTTATTTCTTAATTTTTTGTATTTTAAATAGATAAAAACATTTCTAAGGGCTTTTCCTTTAATGGACATATATACATTCGGATGAATTCAATAATGTAATTTAATTGTTATACGTTCTTATTTATTTATAATGCATTTCATGGCGTAAAACACCCACTTATAATTATTCGAAAGAAGGAAGGGAGAGATTATACAAATGCTGTGAACTTTAAAGTTTTAGATCTGAAATTGTCTGATTTTAACAAAATATGACTATATTAACATCACACCCATAGCAAAGTGACTGCTATTTTCTTTAAGCACTGTTTTAAGCTTTTCAAAGACATGCAAATGTGGTTCCCACAAACAGATAGCTGTCACTACTTTGGGAGGTCAGTGCTAAAATTGAAAGGTTCGTTTATAATATTGCCTAGAGCTCTATCTTGCAGAAGGGTCTACTGCACTATTAACATTGCATAATAGCAACGATGTCTAAATTCAATATGTCGTTATTATTTTAATTAAATTCACACCCTTTCTTCCTTCCAACTACTTTGATTGATATACTTCCAGCTTAGGTTTTTTTATCGCCGCGGGTGGCCGAGTTCGTTAAGGCCCGGACTCGTAAGCGGAAGGTCTGGGGTTCAAATCCCACCAGGACCGTCCTCCCTTTCTGAGATTTTTTACAGGTTTTCCTCAGCCCTCATAAATGGCAAATGCCGGGGAAGTACCCTAAACTCAGACCCAATTTACCATTTCAATTCATATATCACCAATGTTCACTGCCTGTGGTGCCTCGGTAGTAAAAACGGGCATTAAACACTATTAAAAAAAGGCTTAATTTGCCATACAACTGTTAAGTTAGAAGCTTCTCATATAACTGAATAAATTATATCGGGTGACCCAATTATCTAATGCCAAATCAGAAGCGGGAGACTGTATAGGAATAGTGCAGTTCATAGCTCATAGCCAGCCGGACTACGCTGGAGTTGGGGCAAGGTTTGGTGATGGAAGTATTAGAGTGATAGTCTAATAAATCCCAATGCACTTTATATATATATATATATATATATATATATATCCTTTAGTTACTCTTAAGTGTATAGACATTAATAATTTATAAACCGCATTATGAGTTGGAAGTAGACTACCTTTGAATTTCTTTTCACTTTCTTAACAACACAATTAGAATCGGTACGGATATATGAATAAAATACACAGTCGTTGTAGAATGCAATATTTAGGTTCAGTTTTTGGCATTTAGTAATCTTAGCATGAGCTCTTTTTCTTTCACTGTTCAAACGATACTACATGGCGTGAAACTCAAGGCCAACGCAGCAGTTCGTTAAATCCTGTTCGCTCCAACTCGTGCAGTCCTGTTGGCCTTGAATGATGACTTACCAGTCTGAAGTTTTCTACCGCCGTGTCGGTCATCGTGGGTAACGGAACTACTTATTTAGAAAGTAGTAAATACTTTCCTTATAATTTAATAGAACCTCATACTAAAGTAGAACATAACTTTTAAATTTTACATACAAATTGTAAATGCCTTAGTTTTAAGGAGCAAATCTGTTAAAAAATAGAATAATAAGCTTTAATACCATTCTGGTTTTCGGCATACTGTAATTGTAATAATGAATATAAAATTAATAAAAAATCATAAATCGAAAAATCCTATCATAAAAACTTTTAAAAGTTAAATATACTGGAGTTCGTAGATTTAAGGCCAGACATCACTGAGATAACGAAAAGTGCAATTTACTGTAACACCATGAGAACAAATAAAACCTTAGAAAATACAAAATACTGTAAATGGAAAGCTATATTCTAAGAAGTTTTATTTTTAGTATTAAAATGTGTTAAACTAGTTTTTCTTTTGTTCCACTCTATTTTCAGTATTTTTCTTTTAAACTGAATTCATTTACATTCTGTAATACCAGATTCTCCAATGTAAGAGCCTCATTGTAAAAATATTTACTTGAAGCTTAGAACATGAATACACTTTACTTTGAAAATAAAATTCTTTTGCGTGTTTCCTGAGCATCGCATTAAAAATATTCAATCCGGAAGTGCACGTCTACGCGCACACACCTTTATCATTCACATGGTATAGTTCTCGGGGCCCCCGCTAGGAGGCGCAAAGCGACAATCCCATTGTGTTGGTTAATTCCCGCAGAAGGTAAGATACTATCTTGTTAAACGGTCTCCCATAATAACTCACTTGTTTCCTCCCATAGTCACCTCGTTAGTTTTTGGTGCTGGTGACACCGCAAAGTGTTCTCGCATGACAACTGTCGCCTTTCCTTGTATCGAGAAATAAGGCAAACAAGAACAGTGAAAAGGCGTAACTCAGTGGTTAGAAGATATATTGGCCACAACAGTACAGATAGTGGATGTACTACCGCTAGCCAATACTGAGAAAACTAGAACTTCAAACATTCTAATTGTAAGAATACTTATTTATTTTCAGACGCTCTATAACTAAAAAGTAAATTACTTAATTATTCCATTCTTTCTACACCACGCAATGATCAGCAGGATATAACAGTAAGTTATATTTGAATCAATATTGGTTCAAATGTATCGTTTGTGTTTTGTCGTTGCTCGTTTGTTTATGAACAAACAATATAAGCCCATTGCGAATAAACAACAAATGACATGCAAACATATGCAGAAAAAGAAGCAATGCAATATATATATATATATATATATATATATATATATATATAATATTAATGAAACATAAAAATAAAGAAACACTATTAACAATGTAACAAATTAACATTAATAATAAAAGTAGATAAAGATAAAACACAGCTTCTTGCCAGTCTAGCTTCTTGCCATTGAAGAACTCGCAGTAGTTCGAAATATAGCAATTTCAAGTGTGACTCTTTCTCTGTGTTTTATCTTTATCTACTTTTATTATTAGTGTTAATTTATATATATATATATATATTCACAGTAGGTATCTATTTATTATATTTCAAAGTTGGACCGAAAAATAACAGTAATGTGTAGTATGATGTTCTGTAAACCGATGTTTTTTTTTATTGATTTATTTACGGACCCTCTTTAACATCTCAGGTCATCAGCGTCCCATTCAATTCAAGGCGTGAAACGACCGACAAATTTTGTTCAGAGACCTCTTCTTTCAGACTTGAGGTTCTTTATCGTGCCGTAAATGTACGACACGGGACCCAAGGCTTTACTTCCCTTCCGAAGGAAGCCATACTTCGGATTTTTACGCCCGGAAAAAATCCATCGATCCTGGGCTAGGTTTGAACCCGCGATCTTGTGTTTAGGAGGCAAGTATGATTACTACTACACCACCAGGACCGACTATTGTTGCAGAGAGAATAAAATTTGAAAACATTAAGTAAATTTAATTCATAATTCTTTAGTATGCATATCGCAGCACTTCATATTAAATAAAAAAAAATTACGGCAAAACAAGAATTGAACCTGCGGCCTGCGGAATATCAGCTTTTGCGTTAGGCATTACAAGCAGTTAAAGCTTCATACTTTGTAACTGTACCTGTACCTTGATGTGTAGTATAGTGGAACTCTTTAAGCAAAAGGTTTAAAGGGTTGAAAATCACAAGGTTTTAAAGTGGACCTCTTTTGTCACAAAGCATTTTTGTTCATAAACTTCATTGGTTAGAAATAAAGAATAACGATTGAAATTTGAGACAAAATATTGTAAGGTTTGCCCAATCTCCTGTTAAATGAAACAATAAAAATCAATATTGTAATTTTTATTTACATCGAAAAGTTTACCAAATATTTTGGATTACATTTAAATATAAAAGCTTTCTGTATAAGAAGAGAAAGTAAAATTTCCCGCTTGAATTCTTAGCATACTGCATAAGCTTGTAGTAATAACCGCGAAGCGCTAAACATTATGTGAACACAGTGCCTTTAGGTGGAAGTTTTCGCTGTTATCTATATGAACTATTTGCTCAAGACTTGCTCAACAACTGGCTTTCTGTGCCTAGGCCCACAGTGGAGTTACCTCCGAGGGGAAAGGATGAGACAAGGGAGACACTAAGCAGAGCGGCAAATTAGTTAAAACGAAAGCTGGAAACCACGTAAAAAAAAAAAAAAAAAAAAAAAAAAAAAAAAGTCAGAATGAGTGGTTGGAAGGGAGTTGATCCCGGGATCTTCTGAATTCACGATCGCAAGAGCCAAACATTGTTTTAATGAGTTTGCAAATCAACAGAGCTATAGAAAAGAACGGTGCACATTCGCATTATCGGCAGTGGACTTGCGAAACTATGAATGCTAGATATACGATTGCTTTGGTGTTACTCGTGACGGTATGATTGATATATATTTTTCTGGACTTGCATTAACTTACTCTGAATTAATGTATATTGTGAAAACGGACTTTTTAAAGAGCATATTACATTAATGGGTTCAAATGTGAATTCGTAGAGCACTAATAGATTTAATATTGAAATAATAGTCATCTTTCAAACAATGTGTAACCTGTGTAGGTTTAATACATTCATTTCTGTTAAATTCCTTAGTATTGTAAGTGGTAGAGGAGCAATAGACTACTTCATTGTTGCTCAAATATTAGGTTATGTACCTGAAAAGTTCGGTCAATGGTGCCATATCTGAACGGCAACATGACGGAAATACCAAACGTGGACTATATGTGATCGTTAGTGTAAACCCACGGCGGGGTTTGTAAGGATACCTAAAGGCAACTCTGGATTTTCAAAGCGAGAGCTAAGGCGACTCCACGAATAGATGTCCAATTTCAGATAAAAGTAGGGTTTGTGAACCATACTTCAGGGAAGAGTTAAGTATTAAAATATCTTCTTTCATAGTGGAAGGTAAATATGTGGAAAAACTCAAGGTGTGTTGCAAATTCAAATCCAGAGCAGTATCTCATATATTCCCTACTTGCGAAAACATTTTACAATATTTAAGTTTCACAAAGCCTACCTGGAAAATCTCCAAAGGTGAGTGCTATACCTATTCCTTTAAAATACTATCGTTTATAAAATAATGCAAATATAGCCATCTCAGTTTATAGTTTGCTATGGCCGCCGGAAAAATTTCCATAAAGAAGCACGCATTATATATATACCAAATGTTAATAACATTTTGGTTCCATACAACAGCCATTATAAATCCAACACTTGAGCTATTTTTTTCCCTGAACTTATGTGTAATTAAGTAATTGTACCGGTATACAGCATGTAACTTATACTATACGAATTTCTCGTATAAATTCGTACTATCTCGTACTATTCTTTGGCCATTACTTTAGTTTTTACTTTACATTTTCATATAAATTATCATATCATCTTATCATAATCCAGGGAGTGATCGCAGCCCCCTTGTCCCCTAGACATATGTATTTAATTTATTAGGTTATTTATATACACAGGCATTAAAATGGTGTCGGCTTACAATGAGACATTTAAAAACGGCCTATTTCGTTAAGTATAGCGTATTAAGATGTTTTTGTTTTCTATATTGTATTCCAAAGGAATGTAAGCTATTATTGTTGTACCAATGGAAAGTTTTTTACTAATCTATCCAAATCTGCATCGATCGTACTTACTAGACACCCACAATTAAAAACAAAAAATATCTGAAAATATATATGCGCGCGCGTGTGTGTGCGCGTGTGTGTGTGCGTGCGTGCGTGCGTGCGTGCGTGCGTGTGTATGTGTGTGTGTGTGTCCCCCCGTCTAGCGGTCGCACTTTTTGTTTTTCCTCAATGAAACTCAGCACATAGTCATCAATTAACTGACGATTCATCGAGTTCGTTGATCAGCAAAATTGAATTATTGGGGATGGGTATTAACCTAAAGCGAAAATTTTGAAACATATGAACATCACTTTAAATATACACGTTACTCGAAACTTTCAGTTATTTTTCTCTATTTTATTGAATGTAAAGACCAAGGGGTGAGTTCATAAACATTTTTACATTTAAAAAGTTTAAATATACAAAGTGTAGCTTTGTCTATCAGTGGTTATATATTTCATTTAAATAATAACATATCAGCAATTTTTGTGGTTTAATCTCAAAATAATAATGATAATTCTAAAACGTGGTTTCTCATTTGTGATACTTACAGGTTATAAGAATACTAATTCTATTTCCATTATACCGCACAGTAATGCCATAACTTATTTCATTTCTTTGATTAATAAGGCCTAATTTGGATTTTATATTAATTTTTTTAAAAAGTATTCAAAACTCTATGAGGAATTCGCTTAGTTTACGCAGTTCCTGCTTGAAGGACTTTTTAACATTATCCCAATAACGTAGACAATTTTATTAAGATACAGTATTTAGACAGCCCAGGTAGACACTAGCACTGAGAAAGTGCTTCTTTACTAAAATGCTGAATCTATTGCTGTTTACATAGTGGAGCGTGATCAACAACATGTTTCAACTCTTTCTGAAACACTTAAATTTTTATTTAGCCCGATAAGGAGACCTAATTGCATCATTTTAACATCCTTTTCGTTGTTGGACCATTTTGCCGTTACTAACTCCTATAATTTCCGCCTCAGTGCGTCGCAATATTTTTAACTACGGAGTGCGTGAATTTTGCTCATTAGCTGCAGTCTGCATAGTATCGGGTAAGAAGAATGGAGGATAAATAGCCGTGTGAGAAATAGAGCTGACCTAAACAGACATTCGTCTGACGCCTATCCCTTATGATTAGCAGCACGTAACTTTACATACGAACGTATAATTAATGGACGCTACTAATAAAACGAGTAGGAAAAGGCGTGAAACCCCCCGCAGCTATTCCAGCTTTATCACCAAGACATGTGTATCGTCATTGTGGAGGGGATATGTATGAGAATTGAAGGAGTGTTAGCAGCTCGTGGGAAAGATTGCGTAACAAACCAACATTGTGGATAATAAGTAAGATTTTAACGTTGGGTATAATTAACTTAATTACGTGTCACTGCCTTAATATTTCTGCTTTCCTTCGACGCTCACGTACCAAAGTGTACATCTTGATACTGCGCAACATGGCGGTACAAAGAGGACATTAAAATGAAATTAAAACTTCAAATTATTCCAATCTCGCAATTTAAGGGAAGTATTAAAGGGCAGGGAGGTCAGAGATCTCATCTTTGTGTTTTGTACCATTTTAATATTTTGAACTTTCTATTTATTTTAATATCATTTTCATTAATGCTCCTTGGTTATAAGAATTTTTAATTATGTCGCTGCAAAAGTCAATTTTTTTTTTATTTCGCGACTACTTGCTCAGTTAAAATTCTATCTCAGCAACTGTTGGCTCTAGAAGGCTGTGGTTTGTCTCGAATTATAGAATTTCATAAATTGACAGCACTTGTTTCCAAGGCATCATCCTTTGTTTTTTACAATGTTACAGGGTTTTAGCTGGTGTTATCCTCAAAAAGTTAGTTTTCTTGTAAAAACTTTTTGACTGCAATTATTGAAAACTGCATTTTTGTACAAGTTTACCATTTTATAGGATCTCTATAAGCTATCAATTTAAAACTTTACCACTTATTCATGATAGTATTGCAATTATGTGGAGCTATTACGGTATAGCTAGGGCAAAATGTGGCAATGTAAAAAAATGAAATGTTGGAAAAAAAAAAAAAAATTGAAAAAAGCAAACAATTGAAATGAATTTATAATTTGCTTCAATGTCATTGTATAGTAGTGAAAATATATTAGCAAATTTTAATTATGCATATCTGTATGCTGTAAAAGTTTCATTTCATTAGCTTAAATAGTCCTTGATAAAATAGAAACTGAATTTGGTAAATTTAATATTACAAGTATAAGCCTTTCACACTCCCCTTAAACCGCCACGGGTGGCCGAGGTCGTTAAGGCACGGACTTGTGAGCGGGAGGTCTGCGGTTCGAATCCCGCCAGGACCGTCCTCCCTGACTGGGGTTTTTTCCAGGTTTTCCTCAGTCTTCATAACTGGCAAATGCCGGGGAGGTACCTAAGCCTGGAACGCTTCCTTCCTTAAAAAAAAATATCCTTTCCCAATTTATCATTTCATCTCATATATCACCAGTGTCCACCGCCTATGGTGCCTCAGTAGTGAAAACGGGCGTTAAACACTACTCAAAAAAAAAAAAACTTCCCTTAAAAGCATTAACGCTAATTTTTCTTCAGAAAATACTAAGTAATAAAATGAACACTTTAAATACAAAAAGTGGTTATAAAATTAAGCTGAAACATTAATAGATAATGTTGATATTGGTATCAAATTGCAAAGTAGATTCTACAAGATTCCAGCCTATTACTTTGACAATTATGAGAAATAAAACAATCATATCCCTTTTCAACATTGTCCCCGTTTATTTCAACATTTTTCACATATTTAAATAACAAAAATTTTCCTGCAAAGTACACAGCGCGTACAAATGTTTGGAGGGGTTTCAAAATATTACTGTAGCTTTATTATTTAACATATCATTACAAAACTGTGTAGTGTGATAGAAAAACTTTCAAAGTTTTTCACAGGCCTTACAAGCGCTCAGTAAGTGCTCCAACACACTTCAATTTTTACCACATTCGAGTTAGCATGTTCAAGTCAATTCGTCACGAACGTACTGTATGTGAAATGGGGATTTTCAGTTCCCCAAATTGCATACATTGTGTCTATTCAGTTTACCACTCAAATGGAAATCAGCCTCATTATTGAAAACAAGTTTATTAAAGAACTCCTCATCTTCCATAAGCTCCTGGAAATGTGCACAAAACTCAAAGAGCTTCTCTTTGTCCTCGGGCGACAATGCTTGTAGCAGCTACAAACGGTAAAACCTCAGCAAGGCTTTCTAAACTTTCGAACGCGGCATGTTCAATTCATTGCTCGCTCGATGTGCATGTTCAATTCATTGCTCGCACAATCTCAACCATTTCTTCAGGTACACTCGGCCGACCCGTGATATGTTACTAAATCATAGAACCATTTTTTGAGCATATAGTTGGTACTATTACTTATGTGAATGTCATACTAACGGTTTTTTTTTTGTTTCCCCAGAGAATTAACCGACAGGGAGCTTGATCATGGATTTTTTCAACAAGATTTTGCCACTGATCACACTGCAAATAATTCTATGAGAGCAATGCACAGTATCTTTTAAAAAAGAGATTTATTAGTAGAGATTTGTGACTCTCTCGGTTCCCTGATTTAACAGCCTGTGATTATTATCTCTAGGGTAAATTGAAAAATTCCGTGTACAAGACGAACCCGCACGCCATACAAAAACTCAAAGATAATATTCGTCAGGAAATTGTTCGGATTTCTCAAAATGAAATACAGAGTGCTTATTCATTTCCTAAAGAGATGTCAAAAATGTGTGGAGAATGAAGGTGGACAGTTTCAACACATCATTTGATAATTTGGTAAGTAATGAGCATCTCAAATCGGTTTATGTATGTTGAATGGTTGGTTCCGGAGAAAAACAAAACTGATCGCATGGTATAAACAATATTAGTGTTTTAACAAACAAAACAACTTGAAGTAGAAGTCCCCTCGAGAATAATTTCCATCCTACATTGTGGTCGGTATAGACACATTCCTGATCTAAATTACTCTGCGTGAACCACCTAAATACTGTACAGCTTGCAGTTAAGTATTAATTATCTTTTGATGCTGTATATAATCACAGGTTTCTTGAATCCTGATAACTATAACTGTCACTCGTACTGGCGCATTCCAAAAGTCAAGCAGCAATTACTTCTCACAACGACCTCATGTTTGACCGGTCTCTTTAACTGTTCACCTATAGTAGCAAGCAGTCCTCCATCACTGATAATGGCTTGTAGTTTAGGGGTTCAGGACAGGACTACTAGAAGGCCAATCTTGGGCACTAATAAAATCGTCAACATATGTCTTAAGTCAAGTCTGGATGCTGGAACTGAATCTTGCTGGATGTTCTTGAACCTCAGGTTCCATCAGAGTGGTTTTTGCACACTTGGCGATTGTTTTCTACCCCTTTTGATAAAAATGGAGCTTGGTGATATCATCTCACTCTATACCAAATTATTACTAAAGCAGGATGATGACTTCTCTGGACCTTCGAAATCTTCTCACAAGTTTCTCGTGAAGATGTATGTACTTGGTCATTTTGACAGTTATAGCTTTCTTTAACTGTCTACTTTCTCGTCAGTTAAAAAAAAACTTTCAGGGGTCTTGTTAGCGTCAAGCAATAGTTTTCATCTCGACCTCCTTTGCTGTCCAGTTCTTCAGTTAAAATGCTCAGTATTGCGACGAAAATCCAAGGTCTTGTCTAAGCACTGTGGACACTCTCATCTCATGGACCATCTCTGTCTGCTTCTGAACCGTGCTCTACCGATTCACACTGCTTTGACATCTACGGTCCTCATAGAGTTCGGGCGTTAAGGATCTCCAACAGTCATCAGCAGCCGGTCTCAGTGAAGCGTCGGATAGTGCAGTACATAAGCACTCTACTATTTCTATTTTTTTAAAGATCTGGAAAATCTCGCTTAGTGACTGTTCAGTCCAATGAAGGACTATCACAGAAACTCATAATTATATTATTAACCTCAAGTAATGCACTCTTTCTGCTGGACCTTTACTCAACAATGAGAATGATAGTGCCTGGTAGTATATTAGTTATCTGACCAGTACAGTATCTTTCTAAAGTTTATTATAGTTTTTACGTTAAACCTAGGTATACAATTTGAGAGAGAACTCCGAAATTTGTTGCTTAACACTTCCATCCATTAATGTGTATTCCTTTTTTGTTGTTCTTTATTATACAGTAGTCTACGCTCTTGAGACGATAAAGACGAAACTGGTGTGTTTCGTATGATCTTTTCCTGGTATTAAATTACTTCCAAATAAGACATAGTTGCTGCAGGGTGTAAAAAGCTCGTACGTGACAGATGAAACATCGATAAACCATAACACGTATAACCTGACTTTTTTCCTTAATCAAGAATCCCGCTTAAGAACAGGTTATGGCATGTCATTACTTGCAGTCCTGCTAGATTTGGTACTTGGGTATGGAGAGTTTACCGACATAAGAACAGAATTATAATTGTTTGGAATGGTAAAATATTTTATACATCATCCCGTATGAAAAATTTTAATTGGTTTACTAATTCCATTACTGTAAATAAAGCGGATTAAGAATTTAAAGGTTTAATAAAATATTAATGCGTTGAAGCCGTGGCTGAGGCTCTAAGAGGTTGTTTGTTTGAGCTAACTCCCCAAAATTCAACTTTTAATTTATTTTATAGGTAAATTGTCTGTAGGGGACTTCTATCTCGTGCCTGATGATTGTATTCGCGATTATTATCTATAGGGGACTTGGTTTCTGTTCAATTATATTTAATTTCAATTTAAGTGCGCGACAGACTCAATGATGTAGATGCCACAGTTTAAAATTCATCTATTTGTCATGCATAATTATTTCTATTAATTAGGACTGGTTGGAAGAGAAAGCCCTTTGGACTTTACTCTGCCAGTTAAAATAAAACATTCTATTTTATTCTAAATAATTATAGTGAAAAGTATATTAATGGTAGCACAGCCATGTATGTATATGTATGTATGTATGTATATATACACACACACACACACACACACACACACACACTTCTGTTTCTATTAATAAAGTAAAATAACTATTGGGACATAATAAATAAAATAAAAAGTAATAGAGAAGCACATATAGTTAAAACACTCAAATATTTACTCAATTTTCGCTACACTTCTGTTTCTATTTAAGTGTTTTGTGTTTGGTTCTCTAGTTCTTGTAAGTTACAAAGGCAGAAGAGAAGAAGAAGAACACAAGTTGTTTGAAGTATAGTGAAAATTGTGTGATTATTTAAGTGTTTTATCTATTTCCGCTTCTCTGGTTTTTGTTATATATTAACAGGTAAGATTTAACCAGATAGTATATACGCTTTGTGTAAAACTATAGCTGTCATCTATCTCTCACTAAACTTTCTGAGTTATGTGTAGGTAATGTATCAATAAGTGTTAAATAAAACGTAATTCCAAATCCATACAGTGAGATAAGGCATGCTGGGCAACCGGTAAGGAGACTTGATTTTAACAGAACAGTTAAACCATATAAAATTATTACAAAATGCAAAGCTTACAAAATATAACTCACTCACTCACTCACTCACTCACTCACCCACCCACTCACCCACTTTCACTCTCTCTCTCCCTTACACACAAATATATACATAAAAGTAAAATCTTCCTTGCAATAATATAGGATCGAGATGTTCAATGTTGTGAGCTAAAACACATAAATAGGCACAACTAAGAAAATCAATATTTCTTAAGGGTGTTCTTCAGCGAGAGAAACGAACTACACAAGCAAGATATATGATGGCAAACTAAATTTTTATTTTTATTATTTTATGTTTATTTTCACTATCAAAAATATTACATTTGAAGTAATAATGTTTATTGAGACACTTTCCACCAGTGATAATAAGTCAGTCGTTTCGTTTGTAATCAGCTGTTCCTAAATGTCAAGTATTGAAGTTTCGTGTGAATTGTAAGGTGGTTGATTGGTTTCATGTTGTGTTACTGGATTGTACAGTATGCATAGTTTACAATGTAAAACGTTTTTTTTCTTTGCGCCCATTGGGAGAGGACATTGAAATGAAAAAATGGATAGATTAACTTCAAGTGTTAATTTGAGTTAAACTGTGATTTCAAAACATTGTAAATACACAATTCTCTGTGTAGAGACGGGCTTAATCCTTAATCCGACAAGTTTATTAGCATGAAATTTGGAAGAATATTTTTTTTTGTTTAAATAGATGCGTTACAATATTTATATTACCTATATATATATATTCTCTTTCTCTCTTGTATTTGTTCAGTCGCGCCAGTACGAATAACAGTTATAGTTATTAGGATTCAAAAAACCTGCGATTATATACAGCAAGAGTATTAAAGTTGTACACCTCGGGTACAGGATTTCCACCTTAAAGTAGTCAAAATACGGGGCACTTAAAGCAGGAGGAATTCTATGTAACAAATTAAATTTTAAATTAAAAATTAAATACAATTACTATACTAAACATTTCTAAATTAACTGTCTTAGTGTGAGCATGATGCCTTGTACAAATCATGAGGCTAATAGAAAAGCTGGGACTTTTCCTTTAATTTAGAAAACATTTTATTGAAACGAACGCCTAGAATGTCGGAAACAATCTTGCAAATCTGCCTAACAGCAGTTAACATATGTGTACTCTCCACTGCAATTTACAACTGCCACCAACCTAGTCTTTACTGAATTTTCACACCGCTCTGCGACCTAAAAACAGAAAATTAGGGACATTTGGACGTCTCGTCATACTCGTGTCGGGACACGGGACAGTTACAAAAAAGTAGGGGCGATCCCGACAAAATCGGAGCAGGTGGCAACCTTACTAGGGCATATGTTGCTGCAAGTTAAGCAGGTACACAAATTGTTTATTAGCAAAGAACAAGTTTCTATTTTATTGCACATCGATTAAGAGGCACTGGCTATAAAATCACTCTAAATTTACCAAGGAATGTGCCCAAAGAACTAAACTGTAACTTGAGCTTTTAAAATAAGAAAAGCTTGATTGTGTTTTCATCCACATATGCAAAGGTTATCTTATAGTGAGGGCTATTAACTTTGCTACACTGTATGGAAGAGCAATTGACGGGGATGTGGGCATATAAATATGTATGTACTAGTTAGAAAAAAAAATCGTAGAGACCTTATCGTTTCCGAAACGGAGACCGGAAATCCTTCCGAAACAATTACTGCGCAACAATCACCTTTTTTCCTCGGCAAAGGTAGGAAACATTTGAAAAGCGGTGTGTGCAATTAAAAAAAAGAGAGCGAAGCATCAAAACAAAAGCGGATCGTGACAGGAGCAGTATTATCTCTGTGGGCGGGGTTAGCACTTCACAGAAACCGGTTGCAGAGGCGTCCATTCGCTTTACCGGAAGCTCGGAGACATGCACGCACACTACTTGCGTGTTATTTTGCCTGATAACAACTACCTGCACATATGACGCCCCGGTGACATCGAGGGCAAGAGCTGTCACGCTTGAAAATGTTCAGATCGAAATAGATTAGCTTTTCAGGTGTCGGGAGAGTTGAGCTCTGAAATTTGCCTCATTTATTATCTCTGCTCAAGGATATTTCGTTATCTCTTAGCAGAATAGCAACTTTTTTATGAAAACATTCTTGTAGTTCTGCAGTGATATTTTGGGACAATATTTTCTGTTGAGTTTTCATCAACAAATTCTGAACTGTATACACATTTTTAGGACTTGTTGTTTTTGCCAAAAAATATAAGAGTTATTTTTACTTTCTAAAATAATCTCGCTAACAAATATGAACTATTTAAAAAAAGTTTTCTACAGAACTGTAAGAATCTGATAAATATTCAAATTTAAATTCTATTTCATAGCTCCACTTTGACATTTAATTTCATTATACACGAAACAATTCTTATAAAATTTCGGACAATTTGTTTCCTTAATTACGGTTGTTCCTTACTTTTATGGGCTAATTAGGACGTCTGCAAATTAATATTTTGTTTCCTGTGCAATTATCTGACTTGTTTTGGCAAAAAAAAAAAAAAAAAAAAAAAGTAAAACCGTAGCTTGTCATGGCAGCTAAGGCCAAAAACATTCAAAGTTTCTCTCTCTCTCTCTCTCTCTCTCTCTCTCTCTCTCTCTCTCTCTGTCTCTCTCTCTGTCTCTCTCTCTCTCTCTTTATTTTTCTTTTTCTTCTTCTTCTTTTTTTTTTACTTTTGGGGCTATGAGTTTGTTCAATTCGCTTAATATGATCAGAATTGAGGCTGCGAGTTTAAGCACAGAAGTTCACTTTCTGGCGCTGAATATGTGCATGTACTTGTATGGTTGTATTCATCTAACCGAGTTCTATTATTTTACCTTTAGAGCAACTAAGCTATCAAGTATTTTCCACATGCTACTAACATATTGAATATCGTAGGTACAGAAATAACACTATTGTTAAGTCTTTTAGTTATCTTACCGATCATGGTGGATTTGACTACATTCGTCATGTGTACCCATCAAAAGGGCATTTGTAAACATAGCATGTAATCAAGACTTTGCTCAAATACAGCTAAGTAAACGTAAACACGAAATCTTATATACTTCTGATGACTGAATAGAAATAATGTAAAAAACAGTCAAATAAAATCAACGTTTTTAAGATGCCAGTAACGCGAAACTTTCCAAAAACAATTTATATTATTTTGAGTTGTTAATGGTGTTTAATTAATTATTACTGCATATCTTTTTTCAAATTAAGCACTTTAATCTGTATTTTGCCACTGTTGATATAGCATTAACGTGCCTTCATGCCATGGGACCGGGTTCAAATCTCAGTTGGGTCAAGCCACCTGGCTGAGGTTTTTACTTATTGTTTTTCCTCAACCCTTAGGATGAATACGTGATAGCTTTAGCGCTTTATGTTCCTGAGCTCATTTGCGCTGTCACTAATTCATTAAGCGGTATAAATAAATTAACTTGGGTTTAGGGCATAAAATTAACTATCACTTTTACTTAACTTGAACATTTTGGTTGTATAAGC